>CM040186.1:77039288-77761788 GCA_022606455.1 Callitettix versicolor
CCAACCTGAATTAAGGTCCATTAATTACTGTGTTTGGGAGAATTTGAAATGGGCCTTCAAGAAGTCTCGCCTTCATATTTATAGACAGACCGATAGTCAGACAGCAATGGAAGCGCTTGTGGATCCCACAATTCGTTTCAAGCTAGTCTGGGAGTGTCGGGAGAACCTCATTGCTTTGTCGATGGGAAAGCGGGTATAAGGGGGTTAAGGAATGAGGAGGTAGACCTACTGGATGTACTGGTATATGTATCTAACTTTATCGGACCCGAGCAGGCTTTAGTGATATCTCTATTATTTTAGGGTCTACTATCAGTAGATGAATAGCAAGATGGGATAACCGTCATGGCCAGTACCATAACAAGCGCCTCTTGGGTAAGGTTCCTCATGGATGACTTGAGAGGTGTAGCAGACATCTTGGGCAGAGCCACTAATCAGGAAAATCATGGTGGTCATTATTGGGTACTGTGGTCTGAGGATTCAAAAGAACAGGATAGTTGTGTTCCATGGAGAAACCGTGCGTAGGTTATGCAGTAAAGAGCAGGAAACTGCAGAACACATAATTCATGATTGCGAGGCTTTTGCTAATAGGAGAATAAGGATTTTGTGTTTCCAGGATCCTAGGAACATCAACAAGATGAGCTAATCATGGATTGCTGGAACTTACTAAGGGCACCAATCTGCTGAACTAGTACTTCAGAGGTTTAGTTGCATAATAGGTCTGTTGATCGCAGTGCCTGGGGTTGTATAATCCCTTTCTCTAATTTATAATCTAATCTAATCTAAGTGACTACATCTTACAGCTCGATTTACAATTATTATCGATAATCTTTAATAAAAAAAAACACGAAAAATCTACCCGAAGTTATTACGAAATAAACGAGGATACATACGAGAGAGTCCGAGTCTCAGAAATAAATATATTTCTGAAATCGTCGCCTAATATAAGAAAGATTTATAATAATACTTAAAATAATCTTCTCTTTATTTGTTTCACCCAACTTTGGGGTACACTAAATCAATCACTTTTTAATGTTCTGTGCCTTCCTCGTAGCCCAGTATTGAATAAAATAATATTAAACTTAAATAATATTAAATAATATTAATATTGAACTTAAAATAATATTAAATAAAGAATTATTATATAAGAATTCCCCTGCTGTCACCCTGTGATACTTACAATTAACTTTTTTTGACCCTTGCTCTCAAAATACAGTTCATTTAAATTTGATGTAGGCCTGCTAAAATTGTTTCAGTTATATGAGAGTTCTATATTTTTATCTGTTAATTTATCTTCATAATTCTTTATTACATTGCATGAATCGTTAATTGTTTAATTTCAATTGTGTGAAGATAAACAAAACATAACCTATCTGTTCACTAACTTTACCTTGAACTTATTTAACTTATGTAAGTATTGCAGGTTATATAGTAAAACAGCATATTTTTATTAGTTATTCTTAAGTTATACTATTTTATAATAAAATATGATTTCGAAATACATTGTATATAGGTAGCATAAATATGTAACCAAATTCCAAACTATTTTTATAAGTTATATGCAATAGGTTTTTTAACATTAATATTTTATTATGAACTAGACACTCTTATACAACAACCAAGTGATATGTAAAATGAAAAGTAACATGATTATTGCCCAGTTTGCCACTTTAGTGATCATCTTTAGTGATGTTGGTCTAGAAGGTATCTACTCTAACGCCGCCAAAGTCGTCGTGGATTTAATATTTTTTTTAAAATTATTCACACTAGTAGATTCCTGTGGTTTTGAAATTTGTTATGAAATGGGCTAACTGCTCAATGAATGGTATCTTGAGGTGTGTGTGTCAAATATGAAATAATTATAGTCAACGTTATATCCGTGTGTGTGTGTGTGTGTGTGCGCGCGCGCGCGTGTGTGTACGTGTGTGCGTGTGCGCGTGCGCATGTGCGTGTGTGTATACAGCAAAATTGCACTTACACGTTTTTTATAGCACGCGCTCTTCTTTTAATAGATATAGCTAATATGTACACACAGATATTACTAAAACAAAGTCCAAATTTGCTGATTGTAAGATTTTTATAACTTGAGCTATGTACAAGCATAAATAAATTTGTTGACTTTTCCATCCACAACTCATTTCGAGCGTTTATATACAAACAGAATTCTTTATTATGGTACCATTAACACTATAAGTACTATATAATATGGAATATATGTGCAATTCGTACATTATAACCGTTAGTTTTTCATTAGTAAATGAACCATTACAGCTGGGCCATCGTGGTAAAATCCTGACCCAGGACCTTCAAATGAGCGCCGACTCTTATTTGACCTTATCTTATATGGATCAAGTCTTGATAATTTATATATAGGCGCTTAATTGATATGTATTAAGTGTTAGCAGTCTATCGTTGTGCAATTTTGGTCCGATTTAATTCAAACTTGTCACAAACCTATTTTAACCTGAAATATTCGTTAAAGCTTTACAAAACGGAGGTTATTCTACATCATAAAAAGTCACAACGCAATTATCCTACTTTTATTGAAAATTAATCTCACCAAAGTGTTAAAATTTGTGTTAATTAGCATTTTAAACCTTTAAATTCTATTGAAAATACTAAAATAAGCCTAAAGGTTAATTTAAAATAAATTGGTTTTAATTTTTTGTAGATGGTAACGCTGATTATAATGCTTAAATTTTAATTTATTTTGCGTCACGTGATGTTATTTTTTGTGAAATCACTTCCGTTAAGTCAACGAGACAAATGAGTGCTATGATTTTATTATTATTATTTCTTGTACTTTTTTCAAATGTGATTTTACCGTTATATTCAGTTTTAAAATCTGCATTGTTGGTATTTTGAATTTATAATTTTAACTTCGTATACAAAAATAAACCCGAACGTGTAATCGACCGAGCGAAGTTTCTGTTTAAACTCGACCGTTTGGCATTTATTTTGTGTGTTTTTTTGTTACGTAGTTTTGGCCAAACGCATTGATTGATTGTTTTGAAATTTGGTATGGAGGTACCTTATAATTTCCCGAAAGATATTTATTGTAAAATTTTTTTCATGTTCAGTTCCATTTTAAAATGGCGGCGCTGATTTACAATGACGAGAGTAAACAATTTTAGCCAAACGCATTGACCGATTGTTTTTAAATTTGACATGTAGGTACCTTGCATAAAACCCAAATGAAGTATTTATAAGATCGACCCAATTTACTTCTGTTTCAAGATGGCGGCCTCTGAGTTGACATTGCACAGTTTTGTTTTGAAATTCACCGATTGTTTTGAAATTTGGTACGAAGATACTGTATTTTGTATAAAATCCAATTTTTTTATTTACTTTCGTTTCAAGATGGCGGCCTCTGATGAGTATATAGAGTTTTGACCAAAAGCATTGTCCAAATATTACAAAATTTGGTACAAAGGTAGTTTGTATAAAACCCGAATAAAGTATGTGTAAGATTTTTTATTCATTTCCGTTTCAATATTGCGTACTCTAATTCAACTTTGAGAGTAGGCTTTGAGTTGTTGGTTATTTCCTAGCTGAAAGGCAAAACGTAAACATTACGGTTACCGGTTAAGTTGTTGGAAAATATTACAAGCGCTGTCGTGGAGCGCTCTGTACGTACTGCGAGGTCTACTGTTCTTTGAACTGCTAGTAATGTTCAGTGTTTTTAATTTGTGGAAATTCACGTTAATCTAATCGAGAGACCCCTGTACAACAACTGTCGAACACAATCTGTCACAGAACAATGCTCACCGTAGTAGCAGCTAGGCCTCCGCAAGCTGGCACTCCGAAAATGTTGAACACGGCACTGCCGACCACCGTGCCTACGCCGAGGTCAGAGTGTGTGATGAACGTGCCGATGATATTCACAAACAATTCTGGAGTCGATGTGGCGAAGGCCATAAACGTTGCTCCTGCCACTTCTTGCGATAAATTAAGATCTGAAAAACATACAAATTTTTAGTATTCATGCAGTGTAGGTTGTTTTTTTAAATAGTGATTTTTGAATAATTTTGTCTCTTATTACATACCTTATTATCCAATCATATCATCACTTCTTGAATTAATCACTTTTTAAGAATTAAGAAATTCTGAGTTTTAAATCATGAGGTTTATGGTATAACCGTTCCACATCAGTTGAAAATTACAAAGTAACTAAGATTATGACCTATTTGATTCCATCTAGCGTTCTTTTAACTCTCCTCGTAAAGGCTACCGCACTTTCGAAATTTCACTGTTTCATCTTCAGGTTGTAATACAAAATGTGATTCCTCTATCAAAGTCGTCACAAAGTTAACAAAACATTGAATCACATGTCGCAACACTAATCACAATCACATGGTTTTTATTAAAACACAAAACGATAAAATTTTGTTTGATGAACCACTAACGTGCAACTCGTATGTCGTTATAACGAATCCGGAAATAGTTTGTTAATTTTGCCAAAGTTATCAGTTTTGGAGTCCGGACTGTAACGACACGAGTTGCGCGGTAGTGTTGTCCAAACCAAATCTTATCGTTGTGCGTTTTAATAAAATCGTTCAATTGTGTTAAGTGTTGTGACATGTGATTCAATGTTTTTTTAACTTTGTGACGATCTCGACAAAGGTATTTGATCTTTTCTAGTACGGCCTGAAGAAGAAACACTGTGTTTCTAGATGGAAGAAATAAGTGATAATCCCAGTTATTTAAATATGTGGTCCAGTGGCTATGTTGCAATAACAAGGGCAAATGAAATTATGCTATAAAGTCAAATAAACTAATATAGTACTAAAATAAATCACGAGAGCGCGCGCAACAAATTCAGTATTTATTAATTTATTAAGTTGGCTATTTTTTAATCTTACCTCGACAAATGCAATGAACCGAAGGCAAGAAGAAGTCGTTACAGACGAGGGCAATAACAGTGAAGCAATAGAGTGTAATGACGACGTGCACCGCTATCGCACCATGGCGTCGCTGGTCGTTGGAGAAGATGTCTCCGGGGAAATCGTCCGAGGATTCTGGAAACTTGCTGCAGTTTTGTTTTAAGGCTGGAATAAATAACAGCATTATACAAACGCTTTCATATTTAATTATTTTTCTAAAAATATCAGCTAAATCAAAATCACTTTTCAAAATCGCAGATATTGCTGAATATGTGGCTACATGTGATGTTTTGTAACTCAAATCATTGTGCCAAATTTGAAGTAAAACAAATGACTAATTAAGGAATAAATTGAAAAACAAAACAAAACCGACGGCGGTTTTTTGCTCTTCTTCGATTTACTTTCGTAAAACCCAAACTTCCTTTTATTTTAAATTTTCTACACTGACTTGACTCTTCATATGTGATCAAACTTTAAGCGAACTACTGTTTTGAACAAATTTTGAAAAATTGAGATTTTTCAGATTTTTTTCGCTAAATCTTGTTTGGGGAAATAATGATCCATAGATTTTATTTGTGTAGTTTGTTAGGCCTATTTATGATAGATTGAGGAAAATCATTATAGTCGACTTTCCAGATTTTAAAAAAAACCCTATATATGCACTAAAACACACACACACACACACACACACACACACACACACACACACACACACACACACACACACACACAAAGTGCTATACTGACTCACTTCATCATTTTTTAATGCATTTTATTATTATGGATTAGATTTAATAGCACGAGATCGTGATAACATTATCTCATTAGTCGTTTTGCATACTCTGATGGCGAACCAAATCAGCTGTTCCTTGTTATTATCATTACTATGTAAAGTACAACACGTTAAAATTATATAGTTAAATATATTTTTGGAAATTTATTTACCGTAAAAAATGCACGCCATGTTCGTTTCATCCTGACAACCTCAGTTTTTTAAGAATAAGAAAATTGTATTTTTTTATATGTAAATAGCTCTCGTTTAAATAAATAAATTTTATGGTGTTAATAAATCTTATTATTATATGTTATGTAATTGGTGTAATAATGCTTACGACATAAGATTATTAAATGTTATTGATATTAATTTTGTTTTCAGAAACAGGGTAATAAAAAAGTGAATCACATTTCAGTAACATAAAATTTTAAATCAGCTGAATCTTTATAATCTGATGCGTTTTTTTATTTATAACTACTAGACATAGGAAATTCCATAATACATTGTTCACTTCTTAGACGAAGAGTACTGTTAAAGCTAAATTTTATGTTTTGATACCACCCACTTACTTGTAGAAATTCTTAATTTGAATTTACAGTTTTATATATATATATATATATATATATATATATATATATATATATATATATATATATATATATATATATATATATAGTGCTTGAGCGTGTGTGTGTGTGTGTGTGTGTGTGTGAGAGAGAGAGAGAGAGAGAGAGAAAGAAGGAGAGGGGCTACAGATACGAAAACAGCTGATAAGTTTTGATTGCATTGTTTATACTAGTTCTTCAAAACATTTCAAGAAAAAAATGCTATATTGATTAAGAGTTACAGTCTCAAAACCATGAATGTGTAAATGTTTTTAGCCATTTTGGTTTAATGAAAGTTTGTAAAATCCAATTTTAGGGTAGTCCCTCACATAATTAATGTATTTTTTTAAAACAAACTTTAGATTATAGATATAAATAAACTTCTATAAAAGTTAGCTTTATTTTTCAAAATGAAAACTAGATTATTTTGTTATTAATTTTTATTTATTTATTTGAAGTATTATAAAGTAAAATAAGTGGTGTAAAAAAATTAGACTGTATGTTTTTTACTGATTTTTCTCACAATGAATTATTTGAACCAAAAAACATCGAAGCATCCTGATTTTCAAAACGGGTAATACAATTTTGCTAAAGTTTTAGCTACATATGAAAAGATTATAGGCTATCAGTATAACAATTTCAAGTCAGTATAACAAATTTGAAATTACAAAAATTTACTGAGTAAATTAAAAACATAAAACAAATCCATCAATGTTAATTTTTTTATACATTTATTCTGTTTCAAAATTGCTACACTCAAAACATTTTGAGGAGGGAATGCAACCTATACGTTTTATTTTGGTAAGACTACTGAGTTTTAAGAAAAAAAATATTGAAATTGTTAAAACCGATTTAAAAAAATTTTTATTTTTAGAAAGATGCTTAAAGAATTATTTTTTAAAAAGTTAAAAAATAGTTTCCAGACATGTTTGAAATTCTATCAATATCAGCCAGTTTAATTTCTTGTGATACGTACAGATAAACTAACGAAAGTGTAATACTTTTCACGACCATTAAACTGTCTTTATACTTCGTACAGAGAGACAATTTTATTCATTTCATTGTTTATAAATGAAGTATACAGTTTTTATTAGCTCTTTAGTAATGCATGTTGGCCCAAAAATGCGTTTGTTTTAAAACTATAAAACTGTGTAAAAACATCATAAATATGGATTAGGTCTATTGTTAGTTCATAACAAAAGTTCAAGAAATAACAGAATGTGTTTACCTGTAGTGCCAGCGGATACGCAAGAGAATACAACCCAAAACAAAACCACCATCAGCTTGTCAAAGCCCGCCATCACTAGTGTAACAACAGATGTATTTAATAACCAAATAGTTCTTTTCAATAACGGCCTGCGCATGCTCAGTAGTTCCTATTGTCTTACATAATAAGGCCAATTTTTATCTATTTTCCTACTTTGTAATCGCACAACAAAATCCGAGTAGGTTATGTTAACCATGAAAAAATAAAATAGTCAAATACGCTTTTCAAGCCTTGCGGTTTCGAAGACGCTTTTAAAGACTTTTTATTTGCGCACGAGTCGGTTTGTCTGTTTGTCGGTAACGCTTCCTTACTCCTTGCGAAACCGATTTCTATAAAATTTGGTTGCAAAAAGATCTTTGCAGCGACCCGAACCCAGTAAAAATACACAGATTGACGACAAAAAACAGTTAGATGGAGTTATAGAATCAAATTTTTATGACAATTTTTTCAGGAATCTAGTGTGGATATCATTTGAAACTAGAAGTAACACTGATTCCAATATATATTATTTTTGTACATAAAGAGTTTATGTAGAGTCGCCAGACATCTTCAAATGTTTTAATTTTCAAGTACCCTCCTCTTATATGTATATAAGAGAATATATATATATATATATATATATATATATATATATATATATATATATCAGTAGACTCCCAACAACGAGACTTGCCAACAAAATCCTTAAGTATATACAAGGAGTCAAATCAACAACGTCGTGGATCGCACAAGTCAGAATAGACCTACATGACGCAGAAATAGACTCAACAGACGTTGAAGACAGGCACGTATACAAGAGAAGATGCTCGGTTGGAAGGTCCCAGAGAATGAAATCCCAAAGAGAGCAGGGGTAAAATGGACGGAGGAGCGGAGGAGCGGAGGAGGATCCATGGGGACAGGATGAGGGAGGTGTGGAGGATTAGAAGGAACAAGACATGAGTCGGAGTGCTTTGCGTGATCCAACAGGGTCTATACGCAAATAATAATAATAATAATAATAATAATAATAATAATAATAATAATAATAATAATAATAATAATAATAATAATAATAATAATAATAATAATAATAATAATAATAATAATAATAATAATAATAATAATAATAATAATAATAATAATAATAATAATAATAATAATAATAATGTATGTATATAATAGTAATGTATGTATATAATTTAACCTGTTAATAAAGCAATGTTATTCATTATATTTAGGTTATTTAATATAATAGGCCTTAATTTGTTCTACTTTTGTATTTAAAACTATAACATATAAAATTAATTACTGGATTCTAATATTGTACCTTACAAATGAATTCTACTGTAACCGGAATTTGTATTACGTACCTAAATTAGGCTATAGTATTTACTGTTTACTAAAAGAAGAGCCTTTCATGTAATAACATTTACGTATTACAACTGGCCTAGATTGTATTACCGATTCTACTTTCAATAATTATTTAAATCTTGGATGCAGTAATTATTTAAATATTACCTTCAAAAATATTTTTTAGCAAACAGTTTTTTTGGTACACACGCAATTATTTCTGTCACCTGTAACTGCGTTGTGATGCACTCTTATGGGGACATTTTATACTTCTTCGGAATTTATAGGTTCTATATTATTGTAAAACCTTAAAATGGAAAAGTATGAGGCATGACAGTTCCTTGTGTTCTGACGAAACTAGGTGTGTATATAGGGCCTATATCTTAATCTTAATATATAAAAGAAGTCCTGACTGACTGACTAATTCATAATCAATGCAGAGCCAAAATTCTTTTAGCTAGCAATTTGAAATTTTCAGGGTACATTTATGTTACCATATAGGAGTGCACTAAGAAAGGATTTTGCAAAAAATTTGATTTTAACGACATTAAACTACTTACCCAATCCAAATTTAATAAACAACTTACAGCCGAGATTTTATAGTTAGAGACTTGAAATTTTAAGGGTACCTTTTTACAACAATGTCAAGGTGCACTAAGATAGGATTTTTCAAAAAATTGATTAACACCATTAAACTACTTACCCAGTCCAAAATTAATAATCAACGTACAACCGAGATTATAGCTAGAGACTTGACATTTTTAGGGTACCTTCTTACAACAATGTCGGGGTGCACTAAGAGAGGATTTTGCAAAAATTTGATTTAAACGCCATTAAACTACTTACCCATTCCAACTTTAATGATTAACGTATAGCCGTTATGATCAACGTATGGTAGTTAAAGATTTGAAATTTTCAGGGTTACCACCACATGTAGGGGTGCACCGAAAAACGATTTTCCAGTATTCGACCGCTAAAAAGGTAAAAATGAGGTACACAAATTTTTACTGGAAAAATGTGTTTTTCGTCTGACCTTCTTAAAATGTAACATATTTTTGACTCATTCCCAAAAATCATCCCCTAAAGATATTGAAAGAGGATAGAAAATGTAAAAAAGGGGTATACAATTTTGCATTGAAAAATGTTTTCTTTTGGATCGTATATACTAGACATATGCTATAAAACACAAATAATAAAACATATTTCAACATTTTTCCGAATTCATTCCCTAAAAGAATAAAAATGTAAAAGAGAGGTATAATTGGAGAAAAGAGTGTTTTCATCGGAGAAAAATATTTTTTATCGGATTTTCTTAAAAGTAAACAAAATATTCTAAAACAAAATTTATGATACACGTAATTCAGCACTTCCCCCTCCGAATTCATCCCTTAAAACGACAAAAATATAAAGGAGGTATAAATGTTTGTATTGGAGAAAAATATTTTTTATCAGATTTTCTTAAATTCGAATGGAACACGTTTGAAGACAACAAAACAACATATTCAGTTTATAATATTTTTTCATATTCACTGCAAAATAATCATGAGTTTAGATGATAACGCTTTTATTAATATATTTTTTATGTTTCTAAATTATTACATTACTGAAACAGTTTAAGTTTCGTGGGCGAAGCCACAGCGGGTAATGCTAGTAGTCTCAATAAAGCAGATCTTTATTTTTGGTACGAAACAGATCGGAATGCTTAGAGTAATAATATATGGAAGTCATTGTGAACATCAATATACAAGTACGTATTGGTATTTTAGGTGTGCGCAATTAACAACAAAAATCCATAATAAAAAAAATCCTTAAGGACCTTTAAGTCAAACTTAAAAGCATGTGTATTTAATTTACAAAATTGTAAGATTGTATTGTCTTTATTGGTGCGTGCGTCAGTATGCCCATATCTGTTAATACCATATAGAAGTAAGTGTCCGATATGATTGTGTGTGTGTTTTATCGAAGTTGGATGTAATACACTTTGTTAGAAGTATTAAACGTGTCACTGATTCATGGAAACACAAAAAAACACTATTCAATATTTAAAATTTAAGGTCATAAGCGCTTAAACTAAATAATGGTACGAACTAAGTATTAACAATCACAATACTTAGGTCTATTTCACTGCGCTCCAAAATATTCCAATATATCGGATATTATTTCCAAAAACTATAGACGTAACTTGATATTAAGTTGGTAAATATTTCGATTTTGATACAAGAATATCAAACTTCGCAAAACTATTGATTTTGTTAATAGCTTAAGTTGTTCATCCGTTTCAAAATTTTCAATATTTAAAATGTTAAAAAAAACTTAGGAAGTGCGTGACTGGCCGACAGAAGTGACTACTTTTGGCATGCCTGACTGTATACTTTTTCACTATTATGATTTAATTATTTTTATAAAAATTTAGATGCATGCAGAAAAGGGCAACTCTTGAAAAATATTATTTTCGTATTAAATTTCGCGTGATTATAGATACACTACTTAAAAATTAACTGAAACTGTCACAGGCTATGAACTTCAGTATCTCAGGTTATATAAAAGACTTTAAAAATTAATCAGTTTATAACCCTACTTTTGACAGTTATACATGACAGTTATACTGTCTAAGTATAACAATAAATATAATATTTCTGATTCGACATTCAAAAATTGATATAGGTAATATCCATTAAAATAATTTAACTACACAAATTTAGAAAATACACATTTTTAAAATTAACAAGAACAATAAAAAAAATCTCAATTGAAATTATATTGAAGCTATTGTGCAAAATCAGCTGTTTAGGAGTAGTCACTTCCAGTGTAGATATATACAAGAACAATATATGCTGTGAGGTATGCATTACAGATTCAAGCGTAATGCGAAAGTAAATGTTTATACCCATGTTTTGTCAACCGCGACCATACAAGTTTTCACTTCAAAGCGTTCCGTAACGGTAAAGCTTTCCTTGACGGCAAACTGAATTTTTCCCCGTCTAAAACATACACACATTCCTCGCGATAAGAAGTAGTCTCTTCAAAAAGAGTGCAATCGGTTCACATTTCACTGACTGAGGTCTCTGATTCGGGATGACTGATATAAGTCCACTTAAAAGATATTAATACACATAAATCCTCTTAGAAAATGGTCCAAATCTCGATGTGTATTGATTCAACTAGACCGTTCGGAATTTGGTTTGGGTATGTATTTGTTTCGCTGTTTTGTCTAGACGCACTGAACGATTGCTTTGAAATTTGGTACGAAGACACCTTGCATAAAGCACGAACGACTTATGTGAAAGATTCTTTTTAACGATGTGAGTTGCTGGCGATTTCCTGTAATGCCGGCTGAACGCCTCGTCCTATCACAGTTTTAAGTGCTTAACACGTTCACGACGACGGGCGTTATTACATGACATAACATTTTGTGTTAAACATAACGTGAAATCTCAACTGTAGGCGTAACATTGTTAGAATATGTGTCTGTATAAAACTTTAAGTGATATTCAACCTGAAAAAGACTGTATTCTATATATTCGAGAAGTTATGTTAGTGCGTTACTAGTGGCACAAGGGCCTTTTTGTAGACCGTTGCTGTGTTGGTGTAGTAGGTCACTGGTGGCACACTGTTATTGATCCGTACACACAATGCTTCAAGTAAAAGACTCCACAAGTTATGATTTCTTCTTTGATGTCTTAGTGTTATAATTATCAATAAATAGATGTTATTATTTTTAATATGTTTTCATTTTAGTTTACCAATGAAGGTCACCAAGAAAAAGAAAAAAAATCAGTAGACCAAAATATAATATTACTTCATTATATTTAAAGTTTAAAAATTAAAATGATGCATCTAACATTTCTATTAAATTTAAATTGGTTATCTTTTAAATTACAATAGGGTGTGCCAGGGTAAAAAATTATTAAAACAAATACAATAGACCAAAATCTAATCCGACTAAGGTTACTCTAGCATACTTTAAAATGTTCGTACAACACAATTCTGGGCTTCAAACATGGGCGTCATTATAAATAAGCTCATATGAGGTAAGAAAAGAATTGAAGGATTGTGTTACTCGTAGCACACACCGCCTATTTTGAAGAAGAGCGACACTGGCGACACACCTCTCGCCTTGACAGCAGTTTCAGCGTGCGTTACCAGCGACGCACGCTATTACTGTTACCTCTTAGATTAGTGGAAAAGGTTGCGAACGTGTCAGAGCGCTGTCGTGGAGCGGTGGTCAGGCAATTAATTAAGAATGTGCTACAAGATTTCCTGTTCTTTGAACTACTAGTAGTACTAATTATAATAGGATCGTTGAGCACGTCTTAACTTGCTACTTTTGTTTGTACTGTTCGCAAATGTGTTGTGTATTTTAAACCAACTATTTCCATAGATCTTTAATAAATATAAATTAATTTTTTACGACAAATTCTATGCGTTATGGCGACACTGAACAAATTTAAACACGCATCTCAAAGAAGAGAATTAGGAAGGGCCATTTATCTTCAATCCTCGCAGGAACAAACCCACGACATTTTACTTATCATGCAAGAGCGGTACCCGCTTGCTGACCGGAAGGTCTCTATTCGTGCAAAGGGCATGATTGAGTCGGGAAGCGTGTCATTCAGTAATAACAAAGACACTGGATTATTTACTTAGAAAAACCTCTGCGTATTTCGAGTGCATACCACACTCACACATGTCCGTTTGCTCTTCTATGATATCCCCAAACAATAAAAATAAACATAACCAACCAAAAAACAACGATTGGCCAAATAATATCGTCAGGTAGATGGAAATTATTTTGTAGGTTATTTGTGTAATGACTTATGTGGTTTGTAATAAGCAAGTAATTTCGGTTTACATAATCATTAATTTTAATTCAAAAGTTATTTTTTTTACCACAATAGCAATATTATTTGGAAATTATAACCTATTTTTATTTGATAGGAAATAGTTTTTTTAAGGCTTACCGTTTTGGATGTTAAGTGCCAACAAAGATTTCGTTAGTTACTGATTTTTTGTTTAGAATTTTACATCCAAAAGTGAATGTTGCTTGTGAATTTATATCCAGTTATGTCATCAAACATATAGAATATAATTTTTCCTTTAGGGCCTTGTTCAATTAGCTGAAAATTTTCCGTGTTGTCTTCGTAGAAAATTTTATTTCATCAAATTATTACTTAAATGTACGTTAATTAACCGATGTAGTTCCATTAGGTTCCCCACAGAATGCAGCACAAACAATTATTTAATTCCCGTTATTTTACATTTACGTTTAAACAAATTTTCTGTGAGGGAGACTTCAGTTGAATTTTATTTTATTCACTTAGATCTGTCCATTCAAAGCGAATAATGATTTTGTAAAAAAATAGCACTTAGATATTAAAAATGTTCTTTTTCGAGTTTTCAGTATCGAAAAATAATGTATTGTTTTCAGATAAAATAACTGTATAAGTCTTGATCCGCTCCTACACTAAAACTATTACACAGATTTCAACAAAAAATGATTTTTCGATTGGAACTTACAAGACGGTTTCAAGACAGAAACCTAATTATGTTTGTTTTAAAATTATATTAGTTAAGAAAAGCTCTAAAATTCACACTAATAACAACAAAAATGCTAAAACAGTTTTGATTACATATAGCTCATTATTACTATATATAAAACTTACCTTTCGTACACTAGTAATAGTGTAACTTAAAAAATTATAAATAGAAGCCATTTACGTAAATGTAGCTTGCTCTCTATCGGGCTAAAATCAGCCTTTTTTAAATTATCTAAATCTTACTTCGAAAAAAAATTGTAGATCCTAATCTAGATTTTGTATTTAGAAATAACACTTACAGTATTGGTCCAAATCCAACAGTGAAGAATTTAGCTTCGGTAAGTGAGGTTGTAGATCCCCCATCGCCCTCGCTTGTAAGAGTGCACTGGAAAACAGAAATGGCAGGAGCATGATAGCAGTTACCGGCATCATGGCAGTTAGTGTTCACTTGTACTGTGATGACGGCCTAATTACAGCACTGGTAGTTGCACAATACTGGGCAGCTTACACAAAACAAGGAAGAGTTGTATCATTACAAATAAGCGTGCTCCTGCCTAGCTGAAACAGTTATCTTGGGTAATAGCTTGGGTAATTTCGTTACCTAGAAAAATCTGTTCATTAGTTTACAAATTGCGCTCAATCAAGAACAGTAACAATTTATAATTTTTCGAAAATATATTTCAAAAACGTTAAAATTTGCATAAATCATTATTTAAAACAGCACTGAAGATAGCAATCAAGCTGGGCATATAATAAATCATAACGGTCAGGGCACCAACTGAAATTAGTTACAATTTTAAAATTATTGTACAATAAATTCTGTTATTAAGGTAGGAGCTATGTGGGCTTAATAAAAAAAACTAGGGGACACCCCTCCGATCTATTTAGAGTATTTTAATTATTCAAATATGTAACTATGTAGCGGTTTTAAAATTATTAAAATTTGTTACTATAGCAACCAATATTAATGTATTACTGTGTACCAACTAGTTTCATTAAATTAGTAGGTCTGTATTTTTTTAAATTCTATCCTTAGTGTAAGTATTTTTATGGTTGTAATTGGAAAAATTTTCCTTTAGAACATTTTTTTTATACTCAAATATTTTATCCTGAATTTTAATTTTATGTATTTTAGGTAAACATTATCTATTTAACACCCTATTAATTCATTATTTTTGCTTTAATAAGGTTAAACTATACATGTATAACTAAACTAATCCGTGATCAGATATTTTTTGCTCTAAGGTGAAACACACCTTTAAATTATTTGGCGGGGGTGACAAATGGTTAGATAAATGGAAAGGCAATTAAACAGGTCTGTATGCAAATTATTTTATAATTTCCCACCCTCTCATGATATTGGCAACCAATAATTTCCTTATTTAACCTGCATGTTACTAAATATTTACACTCTACGGTTGTTAAACAGTGAAAAACAGAATGTAGATAACAGTCATTTATTGTGATATTGCATTACTATGGACATGACAGCATGAAATCTAACTTAAGAAAAAGTAATTAGCTTAGTTAAACAAGGTGTAACTTACTCGCAGTCATTATAAGTCTAATAATTTTAAAAAAATAAAGGTTTACAAAATAGTAAATAATTAACCTAAAAATAAATCGAAAATTCAGTAAAAAATTTAAGTTAAATCAAATGTAAATATTTTCATCATGTAATTTAATGTAACTAATCAATTATCAATTAAAATTTTGTTTTCCAGGGCCACCTGAGCTCCTGCATTTACCTTAGAGAATGCCCCTCTTGAAGGCAAGGACGGATTAAAGGGAGGGGGGCGAAGGGGCGATCGCCCCTCCCGAGACAAAAGTAATAAAAAAAAAAAATGTAAAAGATCCAATTTTACTTCCATAAAATGAAAGTATATGCTTAACTTCGAGAAAAAATGTCAAGGAAGCATCTAAGGCCTCTGAGGGATCTGAAAACAGTCACATTATCCCCATCTCAAATTTTTATGTACATGAAATTTTGTCCGTTTGTACATATGTACATTTGTGCCCTTTGCAACGCTTATACTGAGGGTCAGAACAGGATTAATCAATTAGGTATTTTATATTGGTTCTCTCTTCTCTTCCTGCTTTAACTGCAACATCAGAAAGATCTTTTTCGATTTTAAAGTTGATAAAAACTTAACAGGACGATAACGTTAACGGAAAGAGTAAAGCAACAGGAATAACCGCGGCTATACATAAAAAATTATGGATAGGAATGTTGAGAAGATGGGAAAGAAGAAAAGGCATGTTTTCTTTAGTACAACTTGTATTACAAAATGAGTGGCATTGCAAATAATAATAAGAATTGTAAAAAAGGAATCTAAAAAAATTAAGTGATTTTTTTTTGTCTAAAATGGAGTAAATTTTTACACTTATTTTATATCTGTTTTAAGTCTCAAAACAGCTTAACTGTGCTACTTTTTGAAGGTGTTATTTTAAAAATTTTCATCCCCCAGGGAGGCCCTCTTGTAAATTGAATCATCCAACCAACCGCCTCCACCCACAAAATTGCATTAAAAAAAATTAAGTTTTACAGGTTTTTAAAAGCATGAGCATGCACGCATACCATACTATAATCTGAATAAATGAAATGTTTAATACTTTATCTTAACACTAAAACCTAATAAATGTAAATACGTTTGTGGAAAAAATTGCATGAATTGTTGGTAATTTAGGTCAAAACTGCAGCATCATGTGAATTTATTTATGAAAGAAGTTTTGGCGAAGACAGCAACATGGAAGTCCTGGCAACCAAAATTGAATTCAAAATGCATACTACTTCCGAGCAGTTATGAGTTCGGCTGAACACTAAGCACTAACATTCACCAGTACTGATACTAAAGGTATAATGAGTTAGTTGATAATGGTATTTTAATAGGTAAAATAATGTCAGTAATTTGTGTTGTTTGGTATTTTTAAAATTAAGGAAATCTGCTGTTATAGGTTACACAACAGAAACCTTGATTCTTGACCTTAGTAACCTTCAACCATTGGTATTAGTAATGGTTTCATTGCTAGATATTGTGAAAATGCATTAACATTCAAGTTTATTTTGTTTACATTGCAGGTGAGAGCTAGAAGAGTACTTATCACTTAGCAGATTACGATAGGTGGTAGAATAAACTGCTTATGTTTGAATAATTTATGAACATAATTAGTAATCATAAATGATTATGCAGTTTTTGATTCTATTAGAATTTGAAATTATTTTAGAAAATGCTCGTTAGTGACTAGGCTGTTTGGTAACCAGGGAAAAGTTTGGTCCTCCCTCAATTATGTTACACACTTAAATCCAATCTCTTAGGCTGAATAGTAATCAGATTTATGTAATGATTGTGATTATTGTCAAATTGATTACTGAAACTAATAGGCTTTGTAATAATGTTTAGCGATTTTATATTTGATAGCTTAAAAAGAAATTCATTTTCTTTCAATAATGCAAATCAAATCCAATGACTACAGTAAAAATTGCAAGAACTCAACTTCTCAAATTCGACCCAACATAATTCTTTCAATTAAAAACATTAATTACATAAAAACTGACAATTTAACTCTGTGTAGAATACTTTAAATAAGTTATGACTGAAAGATTATTATTCATTATTGTTTAAACTTTTTTTACTATAGGTCTTATATGGATTTATGTCATATTTTGGAAAATGACTTGAATTATAATTCTTCATTAATATGATTAAAATTTTAGCAAAATCTATTTTATTATACAAACTGATACTCTTAGATATTTCAAGATGTTTTATTTTTTTCTACTAGCTTATAATACCAGACATTTCTAAATGATAACGATGAATACATTTTACTTCGATCCTTTCCCAATAAACCAAGTTCAATAAAATCCATTAGAACTATTTTTAAGATCTTCTATTTTATATATTTTTTTATTCCAACTTCTGTTAATTTTGAAGTAACCCAGCAAATTAAAAAAAGTAATAAAATAATTGTAGCATGCAGTTCTCTTGCTGACAT
Organism: Callitettix versicolor; assembly: GCA_022606455.1. Classification (NCBI taxonomy): domain Eukaryota; kingdom Metazoa; phylum Arthropoda; class Insecta; order Hemiptera; family Cercopidae; genus Callitettix; species Callitettix versicolor. The sequence goes on from CM040186.1 coordinate 77,057,678, forward strand.
AATAGGAGCAAATTTTCATCTTTTTTTGAAATTCTAATTTGCCATCATATTCAGCATTGAAGTCTGCATATATATATATATATATATATATATATATATATATATATATATATATATGCAGATTTCATATTAGCATTTACATTCAAAATATGAAAATGGACCCTGACTGCTGTCAAAAAATTCTAAATTTCAACAGATTTTAAAAATTCCAAATGCTAATTTTTGCTGATAACAATGGTGAAATTTGACTTTCAAAACATTTAGGTCAAAAAGTTATGAATTTTTAAATATTTTAAAATTGGCCACCATTTTGAAATTGTTGAGTGAATTTAGCTGGTTAACAAATTTGTTCAAGCTAGTACCATATTTTTGTGCCATATTTTTGAATTAAATCAGATGAAAATTATGAACATGAGCATGCTAAAACACACACACACAAACAAGCACTACATAATATATAAAATTTAAATGACCTTTAAAACGTGATCTCAAGTTCAGCTCGATCAGTACTATACTACTAGTATGTAATATACAGTGACACTGAAATTCATATAAACTATTAAAGAAACATGATTATATTTTACAGTTACCATTTACCATTTATATTTTAGCTTTAGAAATGACTAACATCATTACCTATCTCATCACATTTCTTCATTCAAATTTCTCTCTAATGTATTATTTATGCCTCTTTGTAAACTCTACCTAGACTTTACTGGTATCTTTCTCCCATTTGGTTTCTACTATAGAATCTCTTTTGGCATTTTCATTTCAAACATTTTCGCACATGCGCAAACCACACAAACTGTCCTTTACAGACGTAATGTCATAGTCTTAATTTTTATTTTAAATATTTGATGCAATAATATTTCAAAAGTTGTAAATAGAATTGTATATATTATTTAAAACAAACAATATGTTGGATTACTAAAATCTAATATTTAAAACAATCCACAAAATTTGGCATCAATATTTTTAACCAAACACAAAATTCTCAATTAAAAAAAAAATGACAAAGAAAAAGAAAGATAAACACTTTCATGATTTAATTAAATAATATTAATATTATTATTGTGGAATAAGGAATAGTTTTTCAAACAAAATTCATAGTGATTTGTAACATTCCATAAAAAACTGCATTTTTTAAATTCAAGTAATGATTAACATGATGAATATCTTCTAATATTACCATATTTTGTTAGGTCTGTCACATGACTTCTTTTATGAAACATGTTTTGGAACTGTAGCTCCATATTGAAGCCTAACTAATCACTCCAAAGAGATTGTTGAACAATATGTCAGTCTGTGACTGCTCATGTCAAGATGCACATATATACTGAGGTATATGGTAGTGTTTGAAATATGTAAAAATATTGCATAGTGTAATGTGTGTTTTAATGTACGATGATCTCTTCATATTGATTAATTATGATTGAGGATGACGCTATAGGTGCAAATCATGTTGTTTTATAAAATAACGCACATGACGGACTCAGAATGTTGCCCAAGAAGCCAATGCATTTTCCTTAGTTTCAGATTCAGTTCATTACGTTTCTTTTTGACATGTATCTTCCAGTGCAGTAGTGCGTCCAGTGTCATGCCCAAGTATTTTGCATTATTATATTGTGTATTGTAGGATCACTTGTTGATTGATAACCACAGGAAGATAATTGAATTTTCTATTAGTAAAAGTAACATGAACAGATTTTGTCAGTGAACAATAAACTATTACTTTATAAACAAGTCCTAAAACCCATCTGGACATATGGTGTGCAGCTTTGGGGCTGCACGAAAAGAAGCAATATTAAAATTATTCAAACGTTTCAAAATAAAGTACTGAGAGGCATTGTTAATGCCCCATGGTATATACACAATGATAATCTTCATAAGGATTTACAAATTGCTACAGTTCATGAAGAGGTTCGGCGATTTGCTAGGAAGCATGAAGTAAGACTGCATAAGCACCATAACATCGAGATGCTACAAGTTCTCGACAATTCGGTTCAAGTTCGGCGGTTGGACAGGATAAAACCGTTTGATTTGTACTAAGACAAGATTGATACAACTGTCACAAGATCAAGTGATTTTTGGATTTTGGAGTGCGTCATAGGATGTGCAACCAACTAACGCTTTCATTTCATAGATATAGTGATAGATGGACTAATGTTCAGTTTCAATTGTAATAAAATAAAATTAAAAAAAATAAAAAAATGACAGACTAAACAAGGTACTGAAATATTAAAAGATGTTAAACCAAACAAAGATCGAAATAGAAGTTGAGCCCTGGCCTGCTTCTTGCAAGTATGCATGTGAATATTTGGTCACTAGATAATGTATTACACTCTAATACAGGAATTTAAAATTTGTACAAGTTGCTAAAATATTTACAAGTTACTTTAATGCTATTTTTTTTATTACAAGACCAAATTTTAGCTAATGATTCTTTGCTATATCATAATAAACTTCCAAATTTTATTAAACAGGATTAAAATAAGAATAAATCACTTTGATTTGTAACTTCTATTTTTTAAGTTTAATTAATAAAAAATATATACTTTACTTAAAACTTTTATGTAACTCTTACATGAAATGTGTAAATTTTCTAGATTATTAGTAGGTACATGAACTAAGTATTTGACGAAGTAGTATACATGAGGAAACATGAATACATAAATAAATAACATATATGATATAGTTCAAAGAATGTATTTATTCAAATGTTCTGAATAAGGTTCACACAGTAGTATGTTTTTGCTATTTAAAAAACAAACTTGGTTCTAGACAACTTGTTCTTGTGACTACTATTCAGAATAATATGGTAGTGAACCTTTCAGGTGAATAGGCTCAAATGGCACATTCATGTGTATTTCTTGTAAAAGAAAAGATAAGCGTTTTTGTGTCAACATTACTGGTATCAATGAGCGCCATGTTCATATCATTTTTAGCCGCCTTGGTGGCCTAGTTGATAGCATATTGGGCTTTCACCCTGAGGACCTGGGTTCGATTCCTGGCTAGGGCTTGGCATAAATAAATTATCCCATCGTCTGCATTAGCCCAAGTGTGCACAATAATCGGATGTTAAACACAAAAAAAAAATTCATATCATTAAAGTTGCTTATCAGCAACCATTAAATGGCAAACCAGTTTTGAGTTAAAAGTAAAGCAATAATAAAAATTCATTGTGTTGCTGCTGTGATTGACAACATTCAAAATGTAGGTTTGGTCTAGGAATTCAAGATTATCAAATGAAAAGTTCACAAGTTTATTGAAATACACACATTCATGTTTAACCCATTACAAAAATGTGGGAATAGTCACAAAGACAAAATAATCCAAGTTTGAAAGTTCAGAAACACACACACACACACACACACACACACACACACACACACACACACACACACACACACACACACACACACACACAAGAATACTCCTTGCATTTACTTTTAACTTGTCAGTGACCAAAGGACCCAAAATCTGGTCAAAAAGCAAATTGGCAGAAATCATTTCGAAGGTACTGTTTCTAAAAACCCAGCGTCATCACTAAAAATCTCCCAAAACATGAGGTCAGATACATGTTGAGTTTTGATCAATACAAAACAATTTTAACTAGCAGAGTGTGCATTGCAGCTAGTGCATTTTCAATGTGAAATAAGGAGTTCAGGAATTATTCTAGGCTTTTGGAACTACAAATCTGGTCAACATATTTGATCAAAATTGAATGGTTCTCTAGCATTTTGCTAATGAGCATGACAAAAACTCATTTTTACTTGTGTTATCATCGAAGGACAGGACCTACCAAATCACATCCAACAAAAACGAACCTCTGCTCCATTCACTTCACTTAATGTCATCTGCAATTATAAAAAGAAATGAAACTAATTGAAAAGTATGCCATATTTCATTTTAATTAAACAAAACTTTCTTTGCACAAAAAGGAAGTATACAAATTATTACCTATTTATTTACAATTTTTTTTTTACTTTTGTAATTTTATTTACAAAACACACTTCTTAAATAAACACAAACAGATTTTTTTTCATATCTTATAAATATCAAAATTATTTACGTTAGATAAACATAAATTAATACAAGTTCTACAATTAATATTACAATAACATACTAACACACATTTTTCTGAGCACCTTCTCTCTATCTCACTGTTTAAATGAAAAACTGAATTAATATTTTCATATTTTTTAAAAATTAATTATTGCTATAAATTAAATATTTGTCTTTGTACTTAGCCACAATTAATTCCTTATTTTCTATTACAAGCTTTGTTGCTCAAATTACTTTAGGAACAAAAATTTACAAATGAATAAACAAAAATTTATTAGCTGTGATCATGATTAATATTCTAGTTAACATCAACATTTCACTATTTAACTAATTGTGAAACCGTAAACCTAATGACATTTTATCAACTAATAAATTACTTACACGGTACCATTGGAATTACATTGAATATATCTAAACTTACGATGATCACAAATGCAATGAATAATAAATACAAAAACAAACACACAAGACCCAGTGTTCTATTGTAACGGAATTTATTGAGAAATGCAGCGAGAAAAAGTACAAGAACACCAGCAATTTGAAACGCATTGTTGTAAGCTATTGTCGGGGATTGGATGATGACTGGTCCTTTGAAAAAAGCTTTGACCATCCATGGCATGCCAAGGCAGAGGAGGATGTCTATTGTGTTGCCACCTAGAGCATTGCTGATGCTCATTGAACCAATTCCTGAAACATGTTGACAATTAAAAATTAAGTGTTATTGATATGGAATCCACTTCTTAGCAAAAACTACAATACACAGAAAACAGCAACTGATTTTACAATTTAAATCTCTGTTATCAAATTTAGTTTAATCAAAAACTCAAGTTTTTATTAAATGTTCTTTAATAAAAACATTGTTTATTAAAATTTTAGTCTTTTTTCAAAAATCTTTAGTCCAAATATTGAAAATGATTTTAAGTCAAAACATGCCAATTTCAATGCTTGAGATAGTAACAAAAACATTTTAATAAACTTGTGCATTTTCAATTTCCTTTAATGATATTTCTTTAATGGTTATGAATGTAATTTATGTTTGTCTTTAGTTTCACTAGGATTTTAGTGAACAGCTTTATCTGTTTTTCTTTTTACAGCTTGAAAGTTTTAAGGAATAAAACCTAAGTATATATCATACTTATAGAAATAATATGCTAACAGAAATAACAAATAGAATACAATTGTGAAATATCTGAAGGATCCTTTTTCATGTATAGGTAAGTTTATCCAGGTTTGATACATTGAAAACAATTAAATTAAAAAAAATATAATTTGCCACAATGTTGTTTTTTGTTCAATACTTCCTGTTTGTTTGTTTAAAGTTTTCATTTCATTTTCAAATATTCCTTTAATCTGTTTTGGTAGAATTTGCTGATTTTTATGAATTTTTAGATATTATATGAAGTTTTTTTATAGTTTGGTGTACTTTTAGATCACCCTATGTCTGTGCTATCACATACCACTCACACATTATTCCCTATATACACATATATCACTTATCCATATTTACACATCACTTGACCGAACCATGGTTAGTTGTGGAAGCTCTAGATAAGAATTTAATACATGTTAATTAAAAATAAAACCTTACAAACAAACTAGCACTCTATACTTTCCCTACATTTGTTCAGATATTATTTCCAAATCACCAGCAATCAATGTTCTGCAAGAAATACTTGATTTTATCAAGGTACTGACAAGGTTTTTACCATTATTTTAAATTTTTCATCTATGAAAAATCTTTTTAACGTAAATCTGGTATTTTTATCCATGATTCTGATATAATAATTTTAAGGCTGAATATAACTGTAAACTGTTGTCATGGTATTGATGGTTTTAGAATATTTAGCATAAAAACTACCAATATCTTCTGAACATATAAAGATTAAGAAATTGGTTTTTGTTTAGAGTATTGGTTTACAAAAAATTGTAACAAACTAAATTGAAATCATGAATCATAACACAACATTCAAATTTGAAAAAATATTGTAATTCTAATTTGAAAATGACAAAATTCCTACCAATAATGTTAAATTAAGGCCAGGTGGCCATCGAATGCTGAGCGAAATTGCGCTGAATGGAGCTCTCTAGAAATTCAAAACCTATCCTATTATTTTTAATGTAAGTACAGTCACTGAAAGCAAAACAGAACCATGCAATGCCGCTTGACTCAGTTTACTTTCGTTTCATTTTCAGTGGTTGCACTTACATTAAAAAAAATAGGTTAAGTTTTTAATATGTAGTCCACTCTGCTCAGCACTACTTTGCTTGCATTCGGTGGCCACCCTGCCAAAGTATTAACCACTTAAAAATGAACAGCAGTAGTTTAGAAGTAATATTTGGTGCTAGAGTTATAACACAGTTTGGTGCTATAGTTATTTCTTAAAAAGAATGAGTATTTTAAAAACAGTTTTGTTGAAATGGTAAGAAAATGTAAAAAAAATCAACATAAATACATATTTACATTTGCAAAAATAAATTAATTCCTCTTGAGACAGCTAAAATTATCAATTTTATTCAGGATTGACTATCTAAACAATGATCAAGGTGGTTCAAAGCAATATCAAAAGAAATGTAAGAATGCATATTTGTAAGACATTTGCACCTACTACAATCTAAGACTTCAATTTAGGCTTTTAAATTACTTATTGTTTAATTATCAGAGGAACTCAGCAAGTAAAAAAAGAATTGTAACAGATTTTGCTATTGAAATGGTCATAAGGTACTTAATGTAATAAATATGTCTTTTTTATATTTTACCATTGTAGGTTCTCAATATACCAAATTATTTCACAGTTATTTCAAACCTTCTTAATGATTATATTTCTCAAATGCAAATCTGGCTAAGTGACTGTTTCCATATCAGATAAATATGTAATTGTGGTATTTAATTTTAACGAGTTTCAAAGTCAAGATGGTTTTAAAAATTAAAAAAAATCAAAATAATGTAATAATCCTTCAAAATATTATCCTCACTTGTTAATTATTGATACTAGATGATTATTTGAATTTATGATAGTGAAATACTTACTTGACTATTATGCAAGTTGGTAAGGTTGTCAGATTGAATTTAACATTATTTATAAAATAAATAGCTATAGTAACAATAATATAGTTACTAATGAATTTTGTAAATATTTATAATACAGTATATACCTAGGCGTGCATTAATAATACTTGATGATGCTTCAGGCATGCTTCCTCCAATGGCCAAAAAAGTGATACCCATTAAAGAATCATTAATGCCAAATGTTTCACCTGAGAAAAATACAAGATAAAATTTATTATTTTGTTAATTATATTTACTAAATTCCATGCAGTAACCTGAAATTTATTATATTTGAAGCATTTGTTACTGTTATAAAATGGTAAAAGTAATTTATTTTGTAATACTTTGTAATAAGTTTCATAAAAATATAATCTACACAAAATATGGAGAAATATTAAATGATTTCTTAATTTATTCTTATGATTTAATAATAAGACAACATACTGCTGTGGCTAACTGCTCAGTGCTATTTAATACACTAATACATTTTTAATGAAAAATACTTATTATTAAAAAATTAAAAAAATATAATAGAGGTATATTATCAAATTAGTAAAATAAGTGGAGACAATTTATTATTGTGCAAATATATATATATATATATATATATATATATATATATATATATATATATAATTATAAGTTATCATACCTAACATAATAATTATGTACAAAAAGTATTACTGGAAATTATTTTGTTCAAAATAAATATTATAATTAAAAAAAGTTAATAAAATAATGGTATAAAAAAATAATAAGAAAACACTTTAGATGTTTTCGCAGTAGTCATGTGAAGAAAAAATAAATACAAAAATTTAACAAATATAAACCTTTGAATCCTTAAAGTACGGAATAATAATTTGTATGATTTTTTAAAATTATTAGTTGGGCACCTGAAACTATGATCAATTAATAAAAGTAGAAATACGCTTTAAACCTATTTAATTAAAAGAAAATAAAACAACTAGGCCTTAATTATTAGTTACAATAAAGTAAAGAATATGTTATCAATTAATAAACATCAACAATAGGCTAACTTTACTTCAAGTAATTTTCAGTATTCTTTTATTATTGCTTTGCATTCACATATTCCTTGTAAAAACAAATAGTATATCTACTATTTTGTTGACACTGAGCAGTGAGGAGTTGACAGGCAAAGAGCAGAAAGCAGGTTAGTTGAAGAGCAATTACAACTGCTCACTGCTCAGTGCTAAGAACAGTATTCTCATTAGTAGTGATATCATTCATTCACAATCGTTTGTATTGGCTGTAGGTCGTTTCCAATATTGCATTGCAGCTTTAAATCTATAATACATAGAGATCTCACTGCTTAGAAAATTGTGTGAATGAAAATGAAGCAACACTAGTTACCAAAAAGGAAATGAACTATGCACTTTTAGGTTAGCTTTTGAGACTATTAAGGTTATTTGTTAATGTATGAATCACTAATGATATTAAGTAGATATCTTAATCTAGGTTAAGATAAATTTACATCACTGTAGTAATTTATAGACTCAAGGATGTGCAGGTAGTAGAAAAACGAGTTCATAGCGCTCTGATGTCAGGTTTTGGTACTACGTTCATTTTAACTTTCATTCAGGCATCCTGATTTTAACATTGGATGGGAGCTCTGTGAATTGAGTCTATTGACTCAAGGGTGATGGTTAACCCAATTGATGGTTAAAGCATGAGTTTCTACTGTATTAGCTTGAGACTTGCCTAGTATACTCATCATCCACGACACTAGATAAGAATTGATGCCAATCCACACTACACACATAATAAAAGTGAATGGGTAAAATTTCTTTCTGGTCCTACAGTCAGGAATTGAGAGCCACAGTATTGTAGAAACAGGTAACTGAAACATCCACCAACAACGGAGTAATCCTCCTTTGGGTAAAGAACACAGATTGTTAGAAGCTTCATCTGGAAAATAAATTGAGTTATTACATCATAATATGGGAACAAGAACTAAAATATACCCATAGGTTGTGGTTAACCAATATTATTTAATTTTGTCCATCTTTTCCCCCAATATTTTCATTTCATTTCACTTCAAAGTAATTATTTCAATTGAAATTAAAAAATAAATGACAATATTATTAAAACAGAAAAAGTGAAGGAGTGAAAGCAAACATTGTTTATTTTACTAATCCAAAGCAATTATTCTTTACTAGAAGGAGATAAAAACTAAAAACAGTGACTTGTTTTACAACCGATTTTATCACAAAGCCAATTTCTCTTACATAAAATTGAGAAGTGAGAGGAAACATTAAAATAGCAATATAACTAAAAATTCATTGTAATCTATCTGTTACTTTTATTACTATTTGTTTTTTAATTAATATTGTTCTTTGTGTATTACTATTTAACTATCATTATAATTAATGATTGAAAATCATAATTTTTAACATAAAAACAAGCATAATTACAAATTATTTTATTTATCCATATTTAATATTAATTGTGATGATGCACAATATTAAGGCACAAAATTTACAAATAAGTTGTCTTGTTACTTTTTTTTCATTTAACAAATACTGCAGATACAGAGTGATCTACAGGCTGGACGTTTTTGAAGGGCTAATACACAACCATTAATGGTGCGAAAACAGAAAGGGCATTTGCCTCAGGATGGATGGACCAGTGAATGATAAGGCACCAAGCTTTTGTGTATGATACTTTTTTATATATAATGAGTCTGTCTTAGCAAGTTAACGATAATTCATCGGTATTCACTATTTGTCCTGCAAAAATGCTGAAAACATCACTGTAGTGAGCCAAGTTATCATCAGGAGTTTATGTTGATCAGCACATAAATTTGCATACAGCCATGAATGTGCGAGAAATGTTATGTTTGGGTTTAAAATTTAGTTTCTGTGAAACGGGGGTTATTCAGAAGCTCACACAGAGAGATTATACAATGGAAAGACTTCACTGCCTGAATTCTAAGGGCTTTTGAAGTAACCCTAATGTAACAGTGATAAGGAGAGACAAGGCCATTATATTATTTTGTATATTAATTAAAATAATGTTTAGATAATATATAGAACTTTTGTTATTTTTTCTACTCACATAATCCTTAAAAAAACATTACTATTCTTTATATGTAATAGTTTGGTGTGCAGATTGATAATTTCTTGTTTCCACAATTTTTTTAAGAGTATACAACAGTGACAGTAAATCTTTCCAGATTAGCATAATTCACCACTTTGTGACTTTTTCATGTAGAGATAGCTGAACGATTGTTTCACAACTGATGTGGGTATATATTTTGCTTCACAAAGAATTTTATTTCTTATTGTGATGCATTAACAACGAAACGTAAACAAAAATTGAAAAACAGAAATTCCTTAAACATTGTACCATCATTAAAAAAATATGAGTAACATATATTTGAATTCTTATAAACTTTTTTAAAAGACATTATTTTTATTTATTAAAAAAAATTTTTTTTTACAAATCTTACAACCAACCAGTGGTGGCTTGTGGCTAAAATTAGTTGGTGTGCTACTCCAGAAAATTTTTAACCTTTGTTTTAAAATTGTGTACACATAAAAAAAGCAAACACATAGGAAGCATAATTAATTTATTAATTGGAAGCTTCATGATTTTTTTAAAAAAAGCATAACATATTGTTTTCAAAAACTACTTTATTCATACAATGATAATGTTGGTGGACAACGGGTTATACAACATAGCCTATATGAAATGACTTAGTTTACACAAAAGTTTTTGTTAAGAAAAAAAGTAAGGACAGTTATTCTTTGAAAACAATTTTATACATTTATACATAGTAAACCAATAAATTATGTACAATTTTTATAATTGAAACGTTTTTATCCAGACCTGTAGCCAAGTGATGCAGTATTACACAATCTAACTGTGCAATCAAGGCTATTTCATTTGACAAAAAGGGAGCACTTCATTTTTCTTGATATACTCAAGAGCCAATAAATAGTTTCCATTTATTTACTATCACAAAGTTAATTATATTTTTCTTTTGAACACTACAGGTTCAAATACTAATGTGTTCAATCAAAATAACTCCTTTTGTGTACACATGACAATGATAATTTTAATCTTCTCTATATAACTTTTCTACAAAAACAATTTAATGTTTTACCTTTTGATGTTGGTGATTCTCCTTTTTCTGATTTCTCATTTATATTTTGTGAGCTCGGAGATAGTGTGTGCTCAATTACACCTATTCTTTCCCCATGATAATAAAAAGGCTTATAAGTTCCATCTCCTATACCAGTGCTAGCATGAGATGCTAGTGTTGCTGAAAAATATATACCTATAGTATATTTCATGTAAAGTCATAAATGTTTTTAACTGGTAAGTTATAAAAAAAGACTTACTATTAATATTTAAAGTCCTTTTTAACCTTTAAAAAAAAGTTATATTATGCTGGATTGAGAAGATAGGCCTACATAACTTTTATTAAAAAAAATTATATTTGCTATGTTTTATATTCCTGCAAATAAAAAAATCATAACAAATAATTCTACAATTTTTAAGACAACGAATACAAAATAATATGGAAATCTAATCAAGAGATGTTACTAAAAATATAAAAATTAAAATGCACATGTAAAAATATGTCCTATTGTTTTAGTTATTAAATAGCTTTTATTAAAGTTGGCACCTGTTTTTGAACAACTTTATTACAAAGAATAGAAAATTTTCCAACATAGCAACAGAGAAAATGACCTAGGTAAATTATTTAGTAAATTATTATGTTCTCAGCTATGATAAACAATTAACTTATGATCACTTATCAGTAACACTTACCAGTACTTGCTAGTGACATACTTCTGTTAGAATTTCTTTGTAACAAAAGTAAAACCTTCTTTTCGCAGAACATATAGACCAAATAAACAACGTACAGAATGAGTAAGGCCATTGCTTCATACCAATTGACCCTAGAGTCCCAAAGAATTATTGTTAGAAGTGCTATCACTACTATATAGATTAAGCCATCTCTTAGTAGAGCATATACATTTAACTGAATTAACTGTAAGAAAAATAATTTAGATTAGAAATATAAATAAAATTGTTTTCAACAAACACAATAACAACCCATTTCTGTTATATACATTGTTTACCATTCGGTTGTAACAAATTATCATGTGAAGATATATAATTAAAAAAATTGTAGTACAAAATTTCCAATAAAAAAATGTTTTAAAAATAAGTAAACAATATAGTTTTTGTAATAGCTGTAAGCTAGTCTTTATAAATTTATGTGCAAAAATCAAATTTATTTATGTAATTTTCTAGCCTTTCTTTCAATCATTACACTGTACTGTGTGTTTTCTTACAGTCAACTGAAGGTATTAACTCATAACTATGTTCAATCATTATTATGTTTGTAATACATTTGGTATTTTCTTGTTTATAATATGTACCAATAATAACCACCAATAATAAAATTGCATCAATTAATTGATCTTCCTAATTCTCAAACTTTGCCGCTATGGCTCAGTAACAGTTTCAACAAATTAACTCGGCATAGGATAATGACCTATTCACACTACAACCCTAACCTGTATGTAGGTTCAAATGTAGTTACTAACATTAGCTTTTTTCATGCACTATGTTAATTCCATATCACCATTTATTTCTGTATATCTGCTATATCATAAGTTTAATGGTTATTACATTACACTGACTTATACTTTATACTTTTTTAGGTAGATAGTGTTGTCATTAAGTTAATTAAAAGTGTTATTTTTGGGACTAGAAAAAGTGTTACTTTCATTGATATTTTTTTACTATACTTTTTTCCTAAGAAAAATAAAGTTATATTTATAATCACGATTGATTATTTTTAGAAAAAACGTTTTCAAATACCAAAAGTATTTGTTATGCTGTTTTACTGGTATGGCACAGATAATTAAACTTAAGATTTATCATATACAGTAAAATCTCACTAATTCAGACTTCACTAATTTGGGACATCTATATTTCGGAATGACAAAAAAAAAAGTTAAATTTACCACATACCATACAGTACATTAATGTAGTTAATTTATACTAGGCAGCAATAGCCGACTATAAATTTGGCCTACATCAAAATTCTTGGAACCGATATAAGACTTTCTGATGCCTTTTTGTTTCATGTTATTGTAAAGACAGAATATGACTCATCAAGAATTTACATATCTCTTTCTTCCAAACAGTATGTTGGCTGGCTGTTTTATCAGTTTATGTTTTGACTCTGCATTGTTAGTATCATGCATTACTATTAAAATGAGTAAAAATGGTTTTTATAAGTCACTTACTGTAAAACAGAAGATCAAAATGTTGAAATTTATAGATAAAGATGATTCAGTTCAGACTGTTTTCCATGAATTAAAATTAATTGTAATTACTAAGCTTATGCATTTTTAACTTACTTAAAAGTTTGACACTCATTAAATGTAAGTAACAACAGTCTTTTAAAGAATGTTAATTAATAAGGTTTAACAATTAAATAACCTACATTTTGTTTGCTTTTTAAAACATTTTATAAATGAAAATTATGTAGGCTGTAAAGAATATAAAGAACATCACCGTTGTTGCGGCCAATCCTCCGCAAGCAGGAACTCCTAGCGTGTTAAACACAGCACTTCCAACTACAGTTCCAACGCCAAGGTCAGATTCAGTAAGAAAAGTGCCAATAATATTTACAAACAGTTCCGGTGCTGTTGTAGCTAAGGCCATAAATGTTGCTCCTGCAACTTCTTTTGATAAATTGAGGTCTGTAAAAGCATAAAAAAGTTATATTTTACTGTCCTTAAAAAAATAACATCTTATTTATTTCCAGTTAAAGGTTATTATTATCTAATCTGTTTAGAATGACTTCTTTTATAGTCAAAATCCTAAGGGTAAAGAATTAGTGGACCATTTCTTATAAAGTTAAACCTATGAATTTTAAGAAGCTGGATGCAAACAGTATTGCATTTTACAGTACTGCAAAACAATATTATCAATTCAAAATTCATTCATGTCTACTGTATAATTAATAGTTATTATAAACGTACATTTTTTTTTTTTTTTTTTTGTGTTTAACATCTGACTATTGTGCACAGTTGGGCTAATGCAGACGAATTATAAACATACAGACTTTAAAACAAATTTTATACTGTATAACAAAGATACAGTAAGTCTTCTTGTATCTAGCTTTATGGGACAATAGGATCAACTACATGACAGAAAATAATTTCTGTAACATCGAAATAAATTTTATATTGTATATCTTCATTGTCAGATAACAAATCATTGAAGTAGTTATTTCTAGTACATATATAAAAGCATAGCTATTGTGTTACTTTTGCATCATTGTTTTTGTTTTTTTTAATATCCAAAACCCATAACTGTAACTAATGATGGTGACCATACTAAGGATATGTGGGTAGATATAGCCAGTGATGGAGTAGGTTAGGATGCATGACCACTGAGAGATAAGAGAGAGGCTGGTATAAGCCAGAGGGCTTATTCTATCATTATTATATTACAACCCCAATATAACTTATATGTTTATTCTTGTTTGACTCCTAGATATTCTTACCTTGACAAATACAATCTACTGAAGGTAAAAAGTAATCATTACAAACAATTGCAATAGTAATAAAGCAATAAAGTGTAATAATAATGTGTACAATTATAGCACCATGTAGTCGCTGGTTATTGGTGAAGATGTCTCCTGGGAAATCCGATGTAGAAAATAGTCCACTACAATTACTAGCTGGAACACAAACAAACAGTATTGTATGGTTATTCTGTTTCTACATTGGGTTGGATATTACTTAATTTAACTTTTATCTCAAGGAAGTACTATATAGACATTTTATTAGTGATTTTCCATTGGAAAGTAAAGGTTTTAGAGTGACCACGACAGAACTCAGACAGAGAACAATGAAATAAGCATCAATAATGATACTCTGGAACATGTTTTGAACAGTTGTTAAACATTTTACATTAATTTATATTGACTTGATAACCTGCCATCTTCAATTCTTATATGATAATTTTCTTTTAATTGCATGTGTTTTATTTTATTGTAAAGTTTTTTAAGCGTGTATACTATTTATAATTAAAAAAATTATATTTGTTATAAATTCATGATATTATGAATTAATTTTATAGTTTTCCATTAACTTTATATATGTAACTTTAATCATGAAACAATTTCTCCAGTACAGTAAAACTCTACAATACAGATTCAAGACTAGTACTATGAATCTCAACCTGGTATAAATTTGTGTTCTATAAGAGTTAGTTCTTAAATTAAATTTAGCTAGATGTTCTACTATTACTTTGGAAAAGATGATAAAAATTAGTTCACAAGTATTTGAGATTTGTAAGAGTTAGAACAGATATAGAGAATAATTAATTGTTGGTTTCCAAAATCCTGAAAGGCCCTATATTCCTCTTTAAGTTGTTTGCAATTTTTTAAAAGTTTCCACACATTAAGGTTCCAAGACCAACATAAACTGAACACCTCCTCCCAAAATATATCTCAACATTAATTAGGAAATCCTAAATGGTTCTTTTAAGTAGAAGAAAACCGAAAAAACATTCTGTTTTCACCATCACCCATTTTCAAACAAAAATTGTTCTCTTTACACAGTACAACATTAATGATATTATATGAAAGTATTTTAACACTTTTACTGAAATCCTGGTCTCACAGGCCCACGGGAATTTTCAAGGTCTTTTATTGGCAACACTGTTTGAAGGTTCCACTGTTCACCCCCCTCCTAATACCTTCCCTCTTCTTCTTACTCTAAACAATAAACTACTATTTGCTTAATTTTTGTGAGGCAGGTGATTTTGACAGTTGTTTTTTTGAAAACGTGCTGGTCTGAGAAATCCATGGTTTTGGTTAATGTTAGTTAATGCGTGGTCTCCCAGACCCAAGGTTTTGGTTAATAGTGTAAGCAATTTGTGTATTGGAGTACTGTTTTGTTTTATTCAGTAATATATTATTTTGTGTGTTGAATTATTCTTTTATTTCACTCAGTTTTATAGTAAACTTTTTGAGTGTTGGATTATTATTTTGTTTTATTCAGTTTTATAAAATAATATATATATATATATATATATATATATATATATATATATATATAAATAAAAACTGCGTGTTGAATTTTCATTTTGTTTTATTTATACATATACCTGTTTTTAGAAATATTATACAGGCAATATGGAGAGTCAAAATTAACTAAATAGATCAAGATGAAAAATGTCAAAAACTTGAATCCTGAGTTTATAATAAAATAAAGAGCCTAAGTTTAGTGATAGAATATGCGAACAGCTTCGTGATGATAACGATTGAGACTCAGTGTTGTTGATGACTCAGATGATGATCCTGATTTTGTCATATCAGATCAGGAGCAACACTGCGACAACAAACCAATTGAGTCTAGCTCAGAAGAAGAAGAAGGAAAAGAAGGAGGAGAAGAAGAAGGACAAGGAGAAGGAGAAGGACCTTTATTTGTATTTGTTAGTTGTCCAATATATACAGCTACAATGTCTAAGAAAAGATTTGAAATTCTTCTAATGTGCTTTAGGTTCGATGATGCATCAACACGCGTTGAAGGAAAAAACAAGGACAAAACAACTCCAATCAGTGAAATATTTAAGTAGTTCATATCTAACTGTAAAAGTGTCTACTCAGTTTTACCTGAAGTCACAATTGATGAAATGTTAGTTTCATTTAGAGGACACTGCCATTTTAAGGTTTAAGGTTTAGATGACAGTTTCGTTTTAAGGTTTTTATACCAAAGAAACCTAAGAAATATGGAATAAAAATTATGTGAATGTGTGATTTGAAGACATCTTACCTCTTAAATGCCTATATCAATACTGGGAAAGGTAGTGATTCAGATATAATATAATATCTGATTATATTAACTTTTTTCGCACATGGTGGTCTCTCAGGCTCGGGGTTTCGGTTAGTGTTATAAAGAGAGGGTTTCAGTAAAAGTGTTAATATCTTGATATCTTAATGAAACATTTAAGAATCTAAACATTACAAAGTATTATTTTTCCCCCAAAAACTGTCTGATTTGGAAGCAAGAACATTATAAAATTGTGATGATTTTCTTCAAGAAGTTTATTCAAATTTTTATTAGTTATTTTCAAATATGTGAAGTACCAATTGAAAAAAATTATATTTTTGGGTTAAGAGTTTTTGGAAAAACAAACTGATGTTATCAGTGATAATAAACATTTACTCTAAAACCATAAAGTTTTTTTATTTTAAATTTTCTACACTAATTTATATTATCAGTCTTCATATTTTGGCAAAATCTTATTTTAATAGCCAGTTTCAGAAATTATGCCAATTTCTTATTTTTTTTCATAACTGAATCACAATGTTTAGGTAAATAGCTACCTGTTCACTTTGGATTACATTTTAGAAAAATTTTTCAAAATTGGTTGAGTTTATTAAATTTAGTGGGTTTGCTTTAGGGGGATTTTGACAAAAAAAAAAGATTTGAAAGCACAAATCTTTGAAAAGTTACAAAATATTCCTGTTATGTTCTTTCCACAAACACAGTATCTTCAATATACTTTACAAAATAAGAAATTAAAAATGGTTTAAGATATTTCTAGTATTTTCTCCTTCCAGAAAAGTTAAGACGCTCAAGGTAGTTTGACCTGGCTGCCACTTACCTCAGACGGCCTCAATTTCAAGCAGAGGATGATTTTTATTGACAAATAGACAAATGACTTTGAAGTGTATTGATTGACACTATTGAATAGGCCTAAGGTTCATTGTATCTAAAGAAACAATTTTTTATTGATCCAACAGACACACACATTATAAAAATATAGTATGAATGTATATACAATGCGTTTGTAAAGTAATTGTTTTTTTTGACGTTATTTAATATTACAAAATTAATAAGAAAGTTATTATACATGGTAAACAATACCTTAGTAATATAAAACTTGCAATTATTAAAAAATAAAATTTGGGATATAACGTTTAGACATTAATTTGTTTACCAATACAATACATAAGCTTCTGAATAGCATAAACTGACAACTAGTTAATTAAACAGACAAGAAGCTTTTGAAGTTCATTAATTGTTATTACTGTATGGACCTAAGGTTCATTTTGTATTTATTTAAAAATACCAAAGTTTAATTGACCCACCATACACACATATTTTGTATTGTGGATACAAATATAGTCATTGTATTCATACAATTTATACAACAATACAGATTTACAACAATACATACACCTACATAATTACATAGACTTACACTAAACATTTTCTCAGTGGGATATTTGTTTACTACAATACACAACTGTCAACCCTCACATGATCCCTGTTGTATGCAATGTGGTACTATTGAATCATGAGAATAAACTCTCAAACATCCTACTTATTGAACAGTATAAGTAAAACCTTCTTCATAGGAAGTTAAACATAGTATTCAATGTCTACTTTAATGCACTGTATGCCTTACATAAGCACACTTCAGTACTGTGGACAGTTGGTTATAGAAAGTTTAAATGAAAAGCAATATCTTAATGGTTTGTTTTTTCTTCTCTTTATTTGTTTTACCCAACTTTGGGGTACACCAAATCAATCACTTCTCAATGTTCTGTGCCTTCCTCGTAGCCCAGTATTGCTTCATACGTTGTGATCTTGCTTTTCTTTCTTCGTCAGAGATTTGGATCGTTCACTTGGATTTGACTTTGCCTTGGAACCGTTGCTTCTTGTCCTTGGTTATTGTTTTGGCTGTTCTTTCCATGAGCATAGTGTCAGTGATCTGCAGTTCTGTTATGTCTTTCTCCGTTTCCCTAAACCAAAGTGGTTTGGCTCTTCTACTGTGAAAGTAGTCAAATATTTTTTTGGTTAATCTATTTTTGTCCATTCGGAGGATGTGCCCATAAAAATCAATTCTCCTTTTTCTTATTGTGTCTGATAGTGTTTCAGTTTTTTGGTAAAGAGTTTCATTACTGATGTGGAGTAATTGGTTGTTACGGAATTTGGGGCCTAAGATTTTTCGTAATATCTTTCTTTCTTTGATCTCCAGCCTTTCAAGTGGGCCCTGGGTTGTGAGAGATAATGTTTCAGCTGCATATAAGGCTTCTGGTTTAATTACCGTATGATAATGCCTTATCTTTGTATTCCAGGAGAGGGACTTCGTGTTGTACGTGTCCTTGGTAAGTTGGAAGGCTAATTCAACTTTATTTCTCCTAGATTCCATAGATTTTTTCTCTAGAGCATTCCAGCTGATCCATTCCCCAAGATATCTCTTGTATTCTTTCACTATCTCAATGTATTGTTCTCCCACTTGAAGCTTTTTTTGGTGGTTTTTGTATGTTTGTCAATATTTTAGTTTTTTCAAATGAAACTTTAAGTCCCATTTTTAACGCTTGCTTCTGGAGTTCAAGAGTCTGTTCCTTAGCTTCTTCCAATGTCTCAGCTAGTAAGGCCATGTCATCCGCAAAAGCCAAACAATTTACCTTAATTCCTTTGTTCTTAGTTCCTAGTCTGATTCCACTATGCGTATTCACGTTCCACTCTCTAACTACTTTTTCCAGAGCACAATTAAATAGCAATGGAGAGAGTCCATCTCCTTGTCGGACTGTTTTAATCTCCTTGTTTTAATCTCAAAAGGGGTGAAGAGTTCTCCCCTGAATTGAACTTTGGAGAATGTATTAGTTAATGTTTCCCTGATAAGATTTGTGGTTTTGTTATCAAGGTCTAGTTCTTTCAGAACCAAGAATAAGGATTCCCTATCTATAGAGTCGTATGCTTTTTGAAAGTCAATAAAAGTGATAACATACGATTTAGCCCTTGACTTTTGGTAGTTCATGATGTGTTTGAGGTTAAAGATTTGTTCCGGACAGGATCTCCCTTTCCGGAAACCCGCCTGGTATTCTCCAAGTTGATGGTCCAATTGAGGTTCTGCCCTATGTAGTAGGACTGTTGAGACTATCTTGTATGTTACGTCAAGGAGAGATATCCCTCTGTAGTTGTTAGGGTCAGATTTGGATCCTTTCTTATGAAGTGGATGTATGAGGGCTGTTTTCCAATCATGGGGGATTCTTTCACTTATCCAAATTTCTTCAAGGATGTTTCTGAGAGACTGTATAGCACTTTCGTTGACATTTTCCCAAAGTTCAGCTGTGATTTGATTTTCTCCTGAAACCTTATAATTCTTGAGATTCGATATTATTGATTGGAGTTCTCCGACTGTTGGAGGTTCTGAGTCAGGTTTAGTTGATGGAGATATATTAAAGTCCATCTTTACCGATGGTTCCTCACAATTAAGGAGATTTCCGAAATATTCCGCTAATATTCTACAAATATTCCTGTTGTTAAGGGCAATATTCCCATCTCTGTCCTGAAATTGTAGAGTTGGTGGATCGTACTTAGTCAATTTCTTCTTAAAATTCCTATAAAAATTTCTTACATTATTCTTGGAGAAGTCTTCATTAATCTGCATAAGCAATTGATCATCCTGATCTTTTTTGATTCTTTTAAGATTTTTAGTCACAAATTTTCTAACGCTTAAGAAGTTATGTCTGTTGTGCTCATTTTTCTGTGATTGCCACTGGTGCCATACTTTTCTTCTTACTTCAATGAGACTGTCACATTCTTCCGTCCACCACGCATGTTTTTTTTTTTTTTTTTTTTTTAATATATAACAAAAGTTTCTTTTTTTACAAATTGTGGAATCAGACCTTCAAGATAGAACATGGTTTTTGAGTTCCTTATTAAATGGAAACAGTGTCAACAAATTCTGGAATATCTTGAAAAAAGAATACGGTTTGAAATCTCCTAAGGATCAATAACATTAACAATAATAATCAAAAATTTTATGAAATATAATTTTAAAATTTTAAACAAAAAAAGGTAAACTCTCTTAACAGCGTTAAACAGTGTGTAAATTAGTATTAAAAAATTTTTAATTACATTAAAAATTCAAAAATGAATCTGACGATGGTACAATATAATTTAAAAAAAATTATAAATGTAGTAATTTATGCATAACAAAGGTGGAATAAAATTATAATGCTGATTACAATCATGGAATAAAATTTTCAAAAAAGAGTAATATTAAAAAATATGATTCTTTTAAGATTTTGAAATTACCATTTATTTTGGAAAGGTTAAGTGAATTTTGGTAACTTGTCCAGGCTACTGCCAAAATTGATACAGTATATATCCCAAATCAATATATATATATATATATATATATATATATATATATATAAAAGTTATATAGACAATTATTGTAAACTTTGCTAGATTTAGTGTTAGACTTAGCTATATTTAATGCTGACAATTTAGCTTTTAACACAGTAAGCATTTTCATGTACCTAGAGAAGAAAGAGCAGAAGCTCAGTGTGAATTGAGGTTTCACTCAGTTCGCATCTCAATGCATATGAGACGAACTTAAATAATTATAATAAGTTTTAAGTGAATATTAAAGTCTTATTGTAATTAATAAAAAGTTGTTTTTTTTAAAAAAGCGACATCCTCGAAACCATAACATAACTTATATATATATACAGATTGTTCATAATAAATATCAATTTTGTGTTTTTAATCTAAATTTTTTAAATATTTTTAAAGGTAAGTCATATAATAAAGTTGAAATTTTTCATGCTACTTAGTATTATAAAAAAACAATAATTTTAAAATAGTGACTTTTTAATGTGGAACATCTCAAAATCTATTTATTTTACAAAATATTGACAATAGATAATGTATACTTTTTTATGATAAATAAATAAAATATTAAAAAAAATTTTTTTCTCTACTTTAAGGATACCTAACTGATTTATCAACAAAATCGACAAAAACCTCTTTGTCAGTAACTCAGTCATTCTTCAACTACAGAAACTGTTTTGTTTGTTATTAATTAAAAAAAGGAAAATATTTTTTCTTTCTTGAATATAAAAAAAATCTGTAAAAAAGTTTAAATAGCTGCCATTTTTAAATGAATAAAGGAAATTGAATGATTATTTTTCATGCAGAATTTCAATGTCATCATATCATTTATTATTAAAAACATATGATTTTTGTTGTTGTTAGCAACACATAATTTTGCCTAACCAATTTTCCAATTTAAATTCGTTAACAATTAAAAATAGTCTATATAGATAATAGTGTAAATGAAGCACCTTGGGCAATTATCTTTGCCTAACAAGTCTTTAATTATAACATATCTAACTGTTGTTTCAACAGCCACAGTTAATAAAATCTAATTGGGAAATAACCATGGGCTAGTTCTTCGCAACACAAGTTTGGTTTTGTTTTGTATTTGTTAGTAATTGTATTAGTAATTCTTATTTTAAAAAATTTCAATAAACAATAATTTTGCTAAAATTATCTCCCATTTAATTAGAAGTCCTTTTACTACTGCTAACTTTCTTATAAGTTATAAAAGCTTTTGTGCTCTCAGTAGGCTTGCATATTTTACAAACATCTTTCTGATTTGAGATAGACCGTTGCCTTGCAGATTTGGGTTGTTGGACCTCATTTCTCACTTCTTTCATTGCTGGGTTGTTGGTAGTTCGCCTAGCGTTCCCACAGCCTGCTGCACTTCACTGCTTGCTGGTTCTATGGGATTGGGTATAGGCCAGTTTCTCCACTTCCTTGTTATTTTCACTCTTCATGTCCACTTTCCCAAAATTTTGTGGGTTTTGTTAATTTTGACTTTTTGTTTCCAGCCATTAAAATCCCACAAGTAGCCAGTGAAATAAAATGTCCATCCATTTAGAGCCCTGCATCATTAGGTATAAGGCTAAAACTGGATGTTACCTTGGCTTGGGATGAAAGAATCTGACGTAAGATCAAACACATGAGGAAAGTTTAGATCCAGCTAGAGCACCTTGGGTTGCCAAACCCATACTAACAATTGTGAAGCTCCTGAGGAAAGTAACAAATAAACATCTAATGTTATAGTACCTATTTACAATTTGTGTTACTGTACCTTTACATTTATGAATTCCATGAGCTACATGCTGTATAATCAAATCCAGCATGAATTAAGGAATGAAAATAAAGGAACACACAATTTATAATTGGAGTGTAGGCTAAAATCGACCAATTGTCAGTGTTAAATGAGAGTTTCTCACGTGTTCTTTTTTAAAATGACATGTCACAAAACAATTATATTACGTTGTGTGTTGACAATTTTGAGTTACCTACCTCCTCATTTATAATTTGTTTATTTAGGAAACTCCATATTGCAAATGACTTTGGAAACCAATTTATAAATAACAAATAAATAAATTAATTAAAACATTCAAAAAGTGAATTTTTCAGTAATCCTTATTAGCGATTTTATGTCTGAACAGCTGAACAAGTTTTGAAAAGTCCTTAAACTTTATTTAAAAAAATGTATGTTATGTATCAAATTGCAACAAACATTTTTAAAATACTTATTAATGCAGTTTTCAGCAATAGTAAAGTTATGAGTCGAAATGTTTGTTTACTAGAAGTAGATCTCTGTTGTTAGTTTTTACAAATTCGTTTCCATGAAATCTGCAGAGTAGTTGTGTGCCGCGATTTAATAATGGGCAGGGGGAGTTGTAATCAGTATTCCTTTCAAGGTAACAGATAGGAACTGTTAAGTTCAAGTTTGAGGAAAGTGTTTAGGCCTAGAGCTTCAGTAATGGACGACACAAATCTAATCAAAAGGAAGTATAGTAGTAGCTGCCCTTCAACAACAGTCAGTAACATGTAGCCAGTTATTGTTATTAACTTACAAAACGACTACTTTTATCAGACTTTTTTGTAACCTGACTGTTAGTAGATTACATAATAATGTATTGTAATTGTCTACAAACTGTAATAAAATAAGTGCTTGAATAGAAATGTTTTATAAGAAAAAAATACGGTTTTCTAAAGATTGTGACCAGTCGACATTTTGGAACGATTGAAACTGAATAGTGAACAAAGATGAAGTTTTGCTAATGTTGCTAAAACTTAAAAATTTACACACACTAAAATATATACTGAGGTCAAATATTAACAAACAATAGAAAATACATTATTAAAAAAACATTAGAAATCCATTGCTATTTTAAAAATTGAAATCAGAGACTACTAATGGTTTACCAAAGAAAACAAAAATATGCTTCCGTTCATTGGTCAAGAGATAAGAGGCCAAAATATATAAATGAGGTAAAATACAAAACTCAAGGAAGTACTTTCCAAAAAACTGACGAAGAATTTGTCTCAGTGTCTTGTTACACTCATCACCACCCTAGTATATATAAGAAAAGTTTAAATACGCCAAGTTCGGAAACCAATGGTTCGATCTAAAGAGCAACAACTCTTCACAAAGTTTTTAATAGTTAATTATAATCTTTGAGTAATTAATTAAATAAAGCTTGTTTGCATAGCAAAAATTGTTATCGTCAATAATTGATTAATAAAGTGTTATTTTTTTATGAAGCAAAAAAAAGAGATCCTACCTGAAACTATACTACAACCAGATCGTTACTCCAACTTTCACATCTTTGCAGCTACCTGAAATAAGTGTGAGTGAGTGAGTGGTGATTTATTGATTGAGTGTGTGTGTGTGTGTGAAAAGGTGATTTATCTTCCTTAAAAAGTAATACTTTATTTCTGTTAAATTTTATGGAGGTCAAATCTTTTTTAATGAAATGTGTTGACCTACACATTACAATGATCGCTTATGAAATGATATTCAACTTTGTTATTTTTGGAAATTCTTTTCCATCACGACATCGGTGAAGTGATTATTTCATCTAGTGAAGTGTGGATTCAGGATAAAATACTCTCTGATTCCGTTTATCCACTCATATCGTTTACAGAATGGGAAGCAAGGAATTGTAACAAATATTCCATATTCCAAATCCATAAATTTCATTTGGTTATTTCGACATCGTCATCGTATTGGTGACGCCTACTAGCGTTAAAAATAATTATTTTTAGTGTTCAGATTCGATATTGCAGCTTATTTGAAGTCCAATAGTTTATAGTTTATTAATAAACTCCCAACATTAAATTCAACATTAATGTTACGAATACGCTGTGTTATATTTTGTTACTTGAAAAAAATAAAAGTATACTGTAATTTATTTTATATGCGTTAGACAATAATAAACATTAAAGAGACAATAATAAACATAAAGTATTATTAGGTTTGGAAGTGATTGAAATGATTTTGAGCATGCGCAGATCGTTAATAAATCGGAATAATGTTCGGAATGTATTCGGAATCAGTCCCCACGTCTGGACTTGGTGATATCGGAATTATTATTCCGAATACCTATCCTTTACTCCGACCTTTCCGAATATCACTAATTTCATCTTCTCCAGTAACTTTAGTCTCGAATCTAGCCTACTTTTTGAGGTACTAAAGATTGGATTAAGTACGCAGGAATATTATCTCGTATTCTCTGTATTCATTATTAACATGTATCTTGTTATAGGGCTGTTTTTGATGTTGGATTTTGCGAGATGCGTGATGCAAAGAACATGTTTATATATATATATATATATATATATATATATATATATATATATATATTGCGCGTCACAAGTCTCATATTAAATTAATTATTAAAAAAATATTGTGTTTTCGCCGGGATCGAACCGGAAACTACAAAGAAATTTGATAAAAAGTTGATAATAGAAAGTCATATTGAAAAATCAGTTGTTTTATATTAATACGTAAAGATCAACTGATTTCATTGAACATATGAATAAGTTTCAGGTTATGTTGTTAAAAACTATATCTATTTTAATCTGTCGTGTTTTCGAACGAATTGCCCGCAGGTGGGTGCAGACTAGCTGCACCTATTTGGTGGGATTTAGACGTTCCTCGCGGTACCCGAGTCTAACACACACTTACAACACTGAACTTACGACTTTAACACTTTACACTCACACTTACATTTAAGGAGGCCATTCGCTTTAATGTGTCATTCGCTTTAAAATAATTAAAAAAAATAATTCGAACGAATTATCGTAAGAAAAATAAAAAAGGAAGAGAAAACGTGATGCATGTTTTTATTTTTGGTTCAATAACAGAATTTTTTTCACTCAAAACTTAACAAAAAACATTTCATCTCTTATGATTAAACTCTTTTGGTATCTCCAACAGACCTACTGGTTTTAAACTTACTAATAAGTTTATATAAATTTATAATACACTCCGTATATATTCAGTTTTATTAAATTAAATCAAACAATACGGCAAATTTCTTTTACCATTCAAGTTTAAGCTATTTAGATTTTATCTGAGCGCATACTAATTTATAACAGAGCAAGATGAAATAGGCCAGTATACAATACAGATTAGATTAAGCAATAAATATTAAGATAAGATAATATGGACCTAATATTTTTCAGATAAAAAGGGAACGAGGATAACAAAATAGAACAAAAGTGTTTACGTAATTAACGATAAGCTTGAAAAGATAATATAAGATGGTTAAAAGTATTGATTACTAAAATAGGATAAAACGTTCCTGGGAAAGTCCTCAGAATTTAATAAACATTAAAAACTATTAAAAATAAGAGTTCTGTTTCATTTTAAGAATTTACTGATAGTTTTAAGAAAAAGGAATAAGTTTGGATAAAAAATTTCTGTTACCGAACCAAAAATATAAATCATGTATCATGTTTTTCTCGATTCCTCGTTTTTGTTATTAATTGGTTGATGTTGCTTTTCAGTCATAACTCTTTTATTAATTGTAACATTCTCATTGTTAATTTCATTTTAATTTTTTTCCTAATCGTCGTAGTTTTTCTCGTTCATTTTTTTTCTATATCTTTGTTCTTCCTTTAAAACATATTTTTTTAAAATAATTGTATTGTCTGCCAATAAAAAAAATTATAACGCTGCCAATATAATAAAATTTATATTGTTTTGTGAAAGGAAAAAACAATAAATCCGACAAGTTTTTTCACTCAAATCTACTCACAATTACTCTGCCTAACTTTCTTTTATTTAAAATTCCATTCATGTACTCAATCTATGAATTTTTGTACTGCACACAATATTTTCCAGATTTTTGAAAAATCTGTAATGCAGATTTCAAGACATTAAGCTTTTTAAATTTTCTCCATTGCCTACCTTATAGTTTTTATCTATCACTTCCGAACGTAAAATTTGTTCAGAAAATGTGTAGTACTGATTCAATAGTAGATTACAGTTCTTGGTTGTTAGTTAATGTCAACAATTTTTAAGTCACTACTTATAGCGACTTAATGTGATAATGAAATATGAATTAAACCGAAATGAATTTGCTAAACTACAAACTATAAAATTATCTATTTAAATACATGTTCGTTAATTAAACAAGAAACTGATACAAATTTGCTTACCCGATCGAGAGTTTAAATTCAAAGCACCGAAATAAATTTAGAATGTGATTTTTTCTGGTAACGCTGTTTGTCCCTAATTTTAGAGTACAATTAGAGTAAATAAATTATTTAAAAATTATAATTGAACAATTTATTTCAAAATTAATATTACAGTTTATTTTAAAAACATCCGCCGTTATTACATAAGAAAAATGTTCACCACTTCTCTATTATTTGGTGACAATTTAATGGTATCCGTAAACTATCAACATTTGAAAGCAATTCTCCAGTTGCATAGAATTTTGCACGATTTTTTTTATGCCTGCAGGTCTCAAAAAATTTTGTTTCGTGGTAACACATGTCTGAAATCTTTAGTTTTTAGTGAATTTTGTTTGGAAAATGTGTTGTTGGAGCTGTTACCGCGCTAAAACCCAAACCCAGAAACATTAAATGGACAAAATAATTGTGTGTGTGTATGTGTGCGCGCGCGCACGCGTGTTTTAGCACTCTAAAGTTCACCATTTTGGTCAAAATTGATCCAAATTTGGCATAAAAATTGATTTCGATAATAACTTGTATAAGTTTGTTACCCTGCAAAAACCACTCAACAGTTTCAAAACGGTGGTTATTTCAAATAAAAAAAACTGATTTCATCATCATAGTCGTGTTAAAATCTGGATAAATTAGCATACAAATTTTTTTAAAAATAAGATTGGTTTGATGGCGGCCGAAATTTATTTCTAAATTAATTTGATAACTTAAAATAGTAATTACTATAATGCAGATATTTACTTTGACCATTGTGGTAAAAGTAGATTTTAAAAGTGTAAAAGTTAAAACGTTTTCAGTCTTATGGCGGTCAGGGTAATTTTTTTCACAATAATCCCATATAAAAAGTTATTATTTATGGGATTGCAAAGTATTTTTATTACGTTTTGAAGATTCGCTTCCATCACGTCATCGAGAAAGTTGCGCTTCGCTATTATTGCTATCGTCATTTTGCGCTTATCTCTGGAACAGCAAACTAGGAAAAAATTAAGATGCTTTAGCGATATAAAATTTTACTGGTTTTTTTTATCGGCATCTTATAATTTTTTACTTAATTGTTTAGGGGTCGGTTTTCGATGTGGTTAAAGGACCGATCAGTCTGCTGCGTCTTAGAACTGCACACCTTAAGGTTGTTAGTTCGAGCTGCAGTTACTGCCGGTCCTCATTAGTCTAACTGCTACAAAGTATGAACAAAAAACCTTAGTTGTTACAAAATGAAACGTAATATTTTATGAAAACTGTAAACTAACAATAAAAAACATTTTGCAAAATTTGAGATCAATATCTTCCTGATGGAAGATTTTGCTTTCAAAATTGTTTTTTCAGTTTATAATAATTTATAACTATTAAATAATAATAATAATAATAAAATCTTCAAGGTAATATGACTATCAATTTTAAGGGAAAACGGAAAACTAAACATTTCAAACATTCGTGCATCTATGCACGATTTTTTCCTACTCAAATATATTTTTTGCACAATTATCATGTTCTCTAGCCAATTTTCTTTGTAAAGTGAGAATTAAAAAAAAATAAATTTATTTTACATAACATCAAATTTTATTTATAAAATATTAACGAAATGAAATTACAATGGCTTATTTTTCGTAATACTTCTTAAGTAATATGAGCCAGAGCTTTTACCTGTTTCCTGATTGTTCTGTGCAGCAGCGAAACTAAGGATGGCCGTGCAAAATAAAACAACCAGCACGTTGGTTGCCATGGTCGACAACTGACAGTACACACGGCCTAACCGTCACCAACCGTTGTCCTAATACAATAATTGGCGCATGCCCACTTCACGATCCTTCATTATTTATCTATGTTGCGTAAATTTATACTTATTCATAGTATTTGAATTTGTATTTTCATTAACATCTAATCGTTGTTGTCGTAAAGCATTTCCATTAAAGTAGGAAATGTGTAAGTGAATGACCTACATAGTGATATTGCACTATCGTATATATAGAAGCAACCACTTTTAATTAAACCATTGATTTAGACTGTTCATTATTAGAATGATTCATTAATTTAAAATGTACGATAACATTAATTAATTAATAGTGGGAAACATCACACACAAGCAGACATCACATTCAGTGCATTACAGTTTAACAGAACTAAAATTGTCCTTTCGGTTCTGTTCACAAACAAAATGAATGCGAAATATTTCACATTTCAGATTTTAGGCTGGTATTAAACTATCGTATTTCCTTGCTAAAGATTAGATCAAATGTTTTGTAAAAGCAGGGGCGGATCCAGTGGGGGTATTAGGACGATCACCCCTCCCCCAAGAGCATGTTTGTTAACTGTGCCAGTAAAAATACTTTAACAAATTAATTGCGTAGTTAAAGTATACAAAAAATGCCATTTATGATTCAGCTGAAAACATCATCAGAACCAAAAATTCAATGGATTTTCTCACTTGAAGCTTCAAATTGTTCGTAAAAGTCAAATCTTAATGCCTGGGATACGTGAATTTCTCAAAAATCGCAATTATCCAACTAACCCTGGTCTAACTACCAACTAACTGCTAAGCTGCATCTCGTAACGTGACGATATTTTTTTCCAAATAATAGCTTTGAAAAGTTCGTTATCCACAAAATCCTTTCATCAATTTCAAAAATGCAATAACTGAAAATCATAAAAATTCATAACCTTTTTGCCTTAAAATTTAATAACCAATATGAAGACGAGTAGATAACATCTTTGATTAGGTACTTACTTATCCTGTCAATCACAAAGAAAAAATTGTCTTTTGTATTCTGTTTTTAGCTTCAGCTTGTTTTCACTGCTTCCTGTTCCGTTTTCACGATGACGATAGGTAGAATTGTTTTGCCAGGTTCACCGCATGTTTTCGGTGCTATCAAAGTAAATCTTAACCATAATTCGTGTTTCTTTCTTTCGTTCATTTTTTTTTATTTACTTGTAATAAATCATAACTATAGGCTATATTATCTGAGCGAAGAGAGATCCCTGTTTCAACTCTACCGTTTCGCATTTGGTTAACACATTGATCGATTGTTTTGAAATTTTGTTTTGTTTTGTCATTTTAAGGCGAAAAGCACATTGAAGCTATTATCGCCTCCCTAAATGTAATTGTGAGAGTAAAGTGCTAAAATCGTAAGTGCAGTGTTGCAAGTGTTAAGTGTGTGTTAGACTCGGGTACCGCAAGGAACGTCTAAATCCTCTCAATAGGTGTAGCTAGTCTGCAACCCTGAGGGGAAGTTTTGAAATTTGGTTTGGTGAAACCTGTACAAAGCCCAAACGACTTACATGTAAGATCTTTTCCCATTCACTTCTGTTTCAAGATGGCGGGCTCTAATTTAACGATGGCGGGGATTTAATTTTCCTGTAATGTAGACTGAACGGCAAGACCTATCACCATTTTTACCGCGTCATGAAGAAAGAGCGTAAAATTTCCAATAAAGTTGGTTCAATAATATTTTTCGTTAATATTATGGTTACCTGTTAAATTGGCACAATAGCTTACGAGCGCTCTTTATTTTAATTAAGAATATACTGAGACGTCTACTGTTCGATGAACTACTAGTTTAAAATAAATTATCAAAATTAGAGCTGAATTTTGTAGATTCGATTATGAAATTTGGCTACTTTGATTTTTTCATATAACTATAACGGAAGAACTACTACTGCAGGATTAAAAATCAATTTTTGAAACCATTGCTAGTCGGTTCTCAAACTGTCTTTCAAAATATTTTTCGTGATGCTCAACCAGCTTGCAAGAAGACATAAAGAATGAGATCGTTGGAAATTCTGTTCATCCTTGAGTAACATTTAATTTTTTATTTATCAATTTACGGATTGATGGAATCCGTAAAGACGGACTTGTAAAGCTTGAAATAAATTTGTACCATCCGATTGGTCTCTTACCCATACAATTTCCAAAACTCTGATAAATTTCACGATCATTAGATGTTTCAAGCCTTCTTTTGGAAATATCGTGAGAGGTAGAGAGAGGCAAGACTTCTCTTAGCTTCCTCCCAAACTGTTTTGTCGATCACAAAACAGTTTAGCTGCATTCCCGTATCACACAACAGACATACAACTTGGTTCAGTTATCGTGAAATGCGAGCGTAAGGCCTACTCATTAGTTAAACTACATAAAAACTTATTAATGCTGATTTTGTTTAAAGCATTTAAAAACTATTATTAAATTATCAGTTATCAACATGATTTATTTAGGTTATTCACATTAATATAACTTCAACGCAGTCAGTGCTAGTTAGTCATTGTATAACCATAAAAAATACTTCTCATATTCTATGAATGAGCTGTAAACAGATTCACTGAATATTTTTGGAACAATATTGATACAGTCTTCACAAAAGCTACAATGGTTTATCAGTATAGTACTTCTAAGTTTAAGGAGCTATGTGATCCCTTTGTCTAAAATTAAGTAATTTGTAGTCTGTATCACGTTTTACTCTCAGACCATGTGTATGTTTTGTTCCGCCTCAGTCCATCTGTTAACAATTTTAAAAGCGCATATTTATCTATTTTTCTAATTATTTCGACATTATGGAATTTATATCGTGCAGTATTTGCGCATCGTGTCATAAGTTTTGGAGTAAACTGACATTGCAGGGTTGGAGCAGTGAATACAAAACAAATGGTTATTTCTGCGAATCATTTTGTCATTTAACAAGTTCTGACTATCGCACTATAACCTGAAATTTATATTTTAGTTTCAGTTTAGAGTAGTAGTTTAGTAATCCCAGAGTTCTATCTATTTATTTTTTTTTAATTAATTTTTCTTCCATTTAAAAAAATTGTAAATATTATATTGTACTAGGGCAAGTATATTTCATGAGAGATTCAAATGATTAGACTACCAATTTTTAGTTTTATGTTGAGATTTAAACTCGTTGTTTAGGTCAAATAATTTTGATAAGCATAGCGAGGAAATAATTTGCTTTCAATCACAGTGTATTTTTATATGGACTTATCACACTTGTAAGCTTAGGCTATTGCTAAACTAGTATGTAATGTCCGAAAAATTGATTTCGTTGTTGCACGTTAAGTGTGCAAACCTTGGCCTACATAATATTTGGAGCCTGGGACCCAAAATCTGAAGCGGACCCCTTATTATGGAATAAGTATTTGTTTTTTTATGAAATATAAAAAGTTGGTCATCCTACGCCTACAGTGGTTTCTATTTTATTTATTCGTTGGTTTTACCTTCTGTTAAACGCTAATGTTTACAGTTAAAAACCCTGCAGGGGGTGCAGACTAGTTTCACTTATTGAGAGGATTTACACGTCCCTCGAGGTATCCGAGTCTAACACACATTTACACTTACAACACCGATCCTTGTAACTGTATTCACTTACGACTTTAACACTTTACAATCACACTTACATTTAGGGAGGCAATAATAGCCTCAATGTGCTTTTCGCCTTAAAAAAAATTAAAAAACAGTTAATTAACAAATATATTTTAACGTGTTTGTTTCTAATATAACCTCCAAAAAAATCTCACGTCAAGGTTCCTGCGGAGCCCGGGCTTCGTAACCTCAGGTACGCTTAGACCTCTTCTTGTGGTGACCATGTGTGTTACAATGACGTTGTGCGTCAAACAACTACGAGTTTTTCTGTCCTGTAAAATAATTATTATTTAAAATTATTCTGACTATTTTGGTTGAATTTTGATCAAGTAAAAACAATGCTAGCACATGGAAATTTTGGTTCATGAGCTAATGATGAAAAAAATATCAGGAACTTAATTTGGATAGTGGACAGCAATCTTCTACGATCACAGTAGGAAACATGCTACTACAGGATTTGGCGAACTCTGCCCATACATAAAAAATTATCCACTTTCATAAGCTACACGTACACACATAAACAAACTCTGAGGATTTAAAGGACCTACACAACCTGTGAATGAAAAAGTAAGAGATAGGGTCGAACATTTCAAAATCAGCAAACCATCTACAAACATCTATTGTGCCAATAAGCAAACTGAGAAGACAGAAGGCAGTAGCAAAGGAGCTCCACTTAAACCTTGGAGCAAAAGACTTTCCAGGTATCAAACTTCTGGGAGAGATGATGAAAACCCTTATGGAGGAAACTCGAGAGTCACTAACAGTCATACAAGTTCTTTAAACCCTTAGAGGCTGAGATTGGAATGGAATTCTCCAAAAGCAGAGGCAAAATGAAAACCTCACTGTGACGACAAGGCTGATGGGAAACTCCAAGACTGGAGGACTTTCAAATTAGGAACATCTTTGAAAAAGACTTCTCTGAGTAGACTTACAGGGACAGTAGGTTCCCTATGTAGAGAGAGCCTCAGAATAACTACTGGACTCATTATGGGTCACTGTAGTTCGATGGTGGATCAGATTTGGATAGGAGTTTACCACAGAGAAATAGTAGCTAAGTTGGATGGATGAGGAAAATACCAGGTCATATACTCTATGACTGTAAGTCTCTTACCAGCAGGAGAATGTTAGGATTCAATTTAGGTAAAACTAATATAAAATCAATGACTCTTTTTTCCGATTTTTTTGTTTATTAGCAAATTAGAAAAATGAGCTACTGGAGCACCATCGTGGTAAGATCCATTCCTGGAATCTTGAAATGAGCATCAGTAGCACCAATGAGCACCTTTAGATTACTTTTTGAGGGGTGTTAAAATTTGTATGCGTGTGGGTTTTAGCACCCTCTTGTTCACAATTTCAATCCTATTTAATTCAAACTTGACACAAAGCTTGGACAAGTTTGTTAGCTAGTAAAATTCTTCCAACAGTTTCAAAATGGCAGACACTTTCTTTAAAAGTTTCTAACTTTTGTGCATTAATTTTTTTTTGAAAATTGATTTTGCCATTGTAATCAGCATTAACAACTGTATAAATTAGAATTTTGAATTTTCAAAATCCGTTGAAATCAAAAATTTGTTAACATCGGTCAAGGTTTATTTTTGTATTTTCAAAGTAATTTGAAATATTATAATGCGAATATATGTAGATTTCAATGCTGAATGTGATGGTAAAATCATAATTTAAAAAAGGGTAAGATAAAGAAAAATAATTTTGGAAATTCGCTTCTATCACGTCAGAGAGATGCTGCATGCTATGATTATTCTTTCATAACAACTAAAGATTTTTGGGATGCTTTAATTTATTTGTACCCTTTTAAAAATAAATTTAGTGTGAAAAAGTCTGTGCAATGTTTCTTTTCTAATTCCTTGGACTACCAAACTGATTTAGAATTAAAATATCTAGCCAATATGTCAAGATCAATTTAATTGCACAGAAATAAAGCACACTTAATAAGTTTATAATCTATTTAGATTAGACAACTAGCTTAATATTTTATTGCTTTTACCTTTTTAGTTAAATAATTTTGTTTGTCACCAAATACAGCAGAACCTTGGTTCTCTAGTATTTAATTATCTGCTGCTTGGATTGTTTGGTATCAATTAAAAGACGATAATGTAAATTTTTAACGATATTTTCTGATGGTGCTTATAAAAACAATGATCCATAAAATAGATGTTAATACCATAATTATATAATTTTAAACTTAATTTAAATTTTAGCCCTTAATTTTTTGATAAGATTTTAGCTACTTACTCAAAATGTCTTATCAGTTTATAATTAACAGACAAGTGTTAACACAATTAATAGCAGATGTTTAACGTAATTTATTTTGTCAGCTCATTTACATAATTCTTGGTATTTAAGAAGTTGGTATCTGCAATGTTTGTGTACTAGTAAGATTAGTTAGTCCATTTTTTTTGCTAATGCAGCTGTAGATCTATCTAGCAAGTTAGTTCCCCAAAAATTAATTGACCAAGCAAAGCAAGGTCTCTTTTCAACTCGACTGCATTTTGATTATGTTTGTTATAGAGATTTGGCCAAGTATATTGATCGATTGTTTTGAAACTTGGTAGAAAAGTAACTTGTGTAAAGCTAGAACAACATTTCTGTAAGATTTCCCCATTCACTTCCCTTTCAAGATGGCAGCCTCTGATTTTAATGATGAGGAGTGTATGCAGTTTGGTCAAACACATTGACCGACTGTTTTAAAATTTTGGTACAAAAGTACCTTGTGTAAAGCCAGAACAACATATGTGTAAGATTCCATTCAATTCCATTTCAAGATCGTGAACTCTCATGTAATGATAATGATTATACAGTTTTGTTGAAATGCATTGACCAATTGTTTTCAAATTTGGAGTGAAATGCCTTGTATAAAGTCCAAACGACGTGTATTGGAGTTTTTATCAAATTCACATCCAGTTTCAAGATAGGAGCCTCTGATTTAACAATGACGAATGTTCTTGCTGGCTCTTTCCTGTAATACTGACTGAATGGCAAAAACGTATCATATTTTGACTGCTTCATGGAGAAAGAGCATAAAATTACTAATAAAGTTGGCCCAGTTACATTTTTTCTAAACATGTTAGTTACAAGTTAAATCGGCAAAAAAGGTTACAAGCATGTCAGAGCGCTGTCATTAAGCATTTTATTGATAAAAAAAATATGCCGCAAGATCTACTGTTCTTTGAACTACTAGCCTAATTGTAGACCTAGTTTAGTTCTCTGACAGTTGTAGCCCAAGCCTGTGGTATTTTGAATTACAAATATTTACTTGACTACAAATATTCATGTAGACTTCAAATATTATTGTAAACTTTATTTTTAGAAACACAACAAAGACACTAAAACGACCAAAAAATTACAAAATTATTCTGAAAATTTGTATGTAACAATGCTC
Source organism: Callitettix versicolor (assembly GCA_022606455.1). Taxonomy (NCBI): domain Eukaryota; kingdom Metazoa; phylum Arthropoda; class Insecta; order Hemiptera; family Cercopidae; genus Callitettix; species Callitettix versicolor. The sequence goes on from CM040186.1 coordinate 77,093,899, forward strand.
CACTCCAGATGACAATTTTTGATCACACACACATGGAAGCATGAATACATATGTACACACTTAGTTATTCCCTTGTAACAGAATACCTGATGCAGTAATGTAGTAAATTATTTTCGAAAGCATTTACTCTGTATGTACTGTTCCTATGTGACACTTTTTACAAGGGAAAGAACCAGCTAGTAGTTATTTACACAAAACTGTTAAACAACCATCAAGAAGGCTACGGTGATGTAATATGTTAAAAATTAAATAAATCTCAACAGGTAGACTAGACATAAGTGTCAAAGTTACAGTTACTGTCTCTTTATGATGTACTTTATTCAACACTATTCTCTACAGATAAATGTTTAAAACTAAACTAAACTGTACACTTTAGTTAATCCTATTCTTTAAGTGTTTCTGGATAACACTTGAAGAACAATTGAAAAACGCATGTTTATGTTCACATTGAAGTATTACACAAAAAAAATGTACTTGGCACAAAAATAAAGGTACTGGCAGTCACTTGCTTGATAATGTGCTAGGCACAAGACTAGTATCGAAGGTAGTAGGAAAGTGAGGGGCCAGTGACAAGTCTGTATTTGGAGCACTCATCACCTGAGTTGATGTCAGGCATACTGTTATGTAAAGTAACATCATTCTTCTTTTCAAAAAACATTCAAGATTAAAATTAAATTATCAGCATTTAATATTAAACAAGTAAATACAGCCAAGTCATTTTTAAATCTATCTGGCTCACTTTTCAATTAATACCATCAGCGACAAGTGTACACACTATTCCACACATTAATTAGTTTTTTCAACTAAACCCGACAATCAACTGATTGTAAATAATTTTCAACTTGTTTTAATTAACAAAACACTTTAATTTCATATCCTATGTTTGTTTTTTTTAAATGTTGGGCTATATAAATTATTGACAAGTTTTGCATTTTGTATGGTAAAGCTAAAAAACTTTTCTGTTTTTCCTGTCTGTTATCAGAGTGAATAGTCAAATTCTGTAGTTCTAGTGTGTAGTGATTGATCAGTTGCGCATTTTGCATGAACAACCCGGGCATTTTGCCATGTAGATCTACAATAGATTTTTGACTGGTAACAATATCTGTACCATATTGTCCTCCATAGAGTGTAACTTAAGTAGTAAAATCTACTGTTTTAACACCATTATTTCAGCTGAATTTGGATTCGAACCTGTACACCCAACACACTACACTGGCCAGAAATGCCTTAGACGTAGCTCTACTCACCAATCTGAAATAGTCCCATTTAACATATGTCATAATCTGTCGGTTATTGTTTAATTTTCAAAATTTGTTTTTTTTTTAAAGATTTAATTAATCCTGGAATAAAATATTTAGATAAAACAGATGCCCGAGATATCAGACGTTGGTACTGAAAATGTTAAAAAATGTTTTAACTACATTTTGTTATACAAATTTTAAACTATTTTTTTTTCAAAATTATGTATTTTATATGCTGTCATGTAATTAAATTAATATAATCATGCTATATATCTACACAAGTTATTAAAAAAAACCTGACAAAAAATGCAAATTTTGACAGAATTGAATTGTTCTGAGTGGCACTGAGGAAAACTATAGTAGCATCATGGGTACTTGAATGACTTGCTGTGTAGACACATATAAAGTGAGATAGTTAATTTTTTTAATGCCCATGCTTTGACAGAGTAATGAGAACAAGGGATCACCGTTAACAATAGTAAAAGTAACTGCGGTCCAAACTAAAACCTTGATGAGCAGTTCAATGTCTTTGCCACATCAACAACCAAACCCTTGGAAAGGTTCTAAAATATATTTAAAAGTGTACGGATATTTATTTATTAATATCTCTTATGTAGTTCAACTCTTTGCAGGACAAAATAATTTTCATTGAGCATTTTCACCAACCTGTAAGTGTTTACAATGTACCAAACTTTATTTTCTGGCTGAGTGGTATTTTACTTATTATATCCCTCACCACATCAGAAAGCAGAGCATGTCGAGCTATGCAAAATTTTTGTAACCAACGTGCACTATATAGCAATGCTGAAAAATCAATCATCTGTCTGCTATGATGCTTGCTGCTGTAATGTCTGTATATGTTAGTGCCACTGTTTGCCAAACCTATCATTCACTAACTTCATACTGGCAGAACCATTTTTTAAAATAATTTTAGTAGAAAACACACCAAATGTTTATTATAAGTTGATTTTCATTTTTCTGTATAATTTTTGTTTGTTCCATGGTTTCAACAAATGAAAAAATACAAAAATGTAGTCGTAAACTTCAGCCTAGTAACACCAAAATTTTTCACTAAAATGCTTTAATTGAGCTATTAGATAACCTTTATAGTAAAATACTTTGAATATAATAAATTAACATAGTATTTTCCTCTCAATAGATGCAGCTAGTCTGCACCCCCTGCGAGGTACTTGACTTTAAATGTATACACATTGTTGGGTTGACATGAGCAAAAAGTCAGTGACAATCAGTAGCTGACACAGACTACCAAGAGGTTATTTGACTTCAGAAAGAAGACTAAGAAGCAAATTTCTTGCAAAAAAAATAATACGTTGATTGGAAGGATGGGTTGGCAAGTGACACTGCCTTTTCAAGGACAAAGGGTTAATAAACATTTGATCTATTTAAAATGAAATTTGTTCCATAAAATTATTCATTTGACCTGAAACACCAGATACTTAGAAAAAACAACCATTTTAAAATTAATTTTTACTATGTCTTGTGTTTTGTAGTTCCGACACTTTCAGTTACTGCCACCCTTACACAGTTAGCTTTACTCTGTCTGCTAAGAATGACAGAATGCCTCATTTACTGGCATAAAGTATGAACATTAAAAAAAGAAAGGGAAAAAATAGTACAAGAAAAAACAAATGATTATTTAAATTCACTAAAATGATTTAATTATACATTCTACAACACAATGTGAATGTTTTACAGTTTTTGTCTATTGATTTAATAACCAAACATAGAAAGATCAATATATTATACAACAGAATGAAAAATACCTTTTTTTTGGAAAGTATCAGTGACTAATAACAAGATAACTGTTTTTACTATTATTTAACAAATACATACTATGTCGTACTTAATAATATTAGTTAAGAACTAAGTTGTATCAAGTTTAGGATTAAATCTGCAAATGATTATACTATTTAAAATATATTTTCAAAGACTATGCGCGCAAGAAGAGTAAGGCTGAAGTGGAATAAAAATATTGGTCTTTGAAAGTATATAATAAATAGCAAAACCACTTGCAGATTTAATCCAAATCTTGATATGACTTAGTTCTTAACTAATGTTCTATTTCCATTTTATTAAATATGAATTGCCATTATGTTAACATTTTTTGTTACATGCCCCCAATCAAAACTGTTGAAAATATAATGTAATATTTCTTAAATAATGGTAAATACATTATCTCGGTTAACAAACGCTAATATTAAAAATAATAAGATAATGTATTTACCATTATTTAAGAAATATTACGTTATACTTTCAACAGTTTTGATTGGGGGCATGTAAAAAAAAATGTTAACATAATGGCAGTTCATATTTAATAAAATGGAAATAGAACATTAGTTAAGAACTAAGTCATATCAAGATTTGGATTAAATCTGCAAGTGGTTTTGCTATTTATTATATACTTTCAAAGACCAATATTTTTATTCCACTTCAGCCTTACTCTTCTTGCGCGCATAGTCTTTGAAAATATATTTTAAATAGTATAATCATTTGCAGATTTAATCCTAAACTTGATACAACTTAGTTCTTAACTAATATTATTAATTTATATATATATATATATATATATATATATATATATATATATATATATATATATATATATATATATATATATATATATATATATATATATTTAACATGCTATGGTATAAACTGATCTTTCTGTTTGGTTATCAAATCAAGATTTTTAATTATATAAATTCTATATAAAATTAACAGCACAAAAACACTGTTTTTACTCTGCTTCTTCAACCATACTCTTCTTTTTCTTCTTCTTCTTTTTCAGTGGAGTACCATTAGCAATGGCAGACTCTTCTTCCAGACCATTTTCTTCTGTATCTTCAGATAAAAAAGAAAGTATTAAAGGAATTTACATGACAATTTTTAATTCTATCTACTTCTTATGAATTAAGAAATATACAAATTAAAAAAGCTCATCCATTAACAAAAATTACTACAGGAGACTTTCAATTACTTATAAGGAATCCAGAAAATAATAAATATTTTTGGTGAATATTATGAGAATCAAACTCACTGTATTTATTTCGTGTATCTAATGCTTATTGCAATAAACTCATTTAATTATTTCAGTACACCTACTATGTACTTTACAATTATATATTATGGTACACTGTATATAGCTGGACGGACTTCCTTGCTTGAGAAAGGACACGTTGTGGAAAGCCACGAACTTCCAAAACCAAAGACTATACTGTAGTGTTTTGTAGACCGTGGAACACCTGCTCCTGAAGTCTTGGAGCAAGAATGAAAGAAAATCCTTGAAAAAATGACCAAAGAACTGTTCATTCCATACGAAGATCTCATCAAGATTCTAGAGTTTGTGAGACTCTTGAGAGGACCTGAACATCATCATTGGGAGCTCAATAAACCCATCTGGCTGACATGAAAGGAACTTGGACTGCCCGATACAAAATATTTTGTAACAAAACAAGAAACACATGCAAGTGACTGATTGTGTTAGAAAAACCTTAAACTGTTGTTTAGAAAGTCTGAAAATAGTTTTGCTTTGTTATACAATAGCAATAATTAATTTTTTTTCATGATACATGTCACATGTCTGATTTTTGAACGGATTTTTTAAAATTTGATTTTAGCCTTCTTACACCTGGTACGGCAAATTTTGAGGTGCAGTGAAACTGAATTGACAGTTATGTAATGAAAAAGTAAAGAATATATTACAGCTGGTTATCACAGAGATGACAGTCAGTGAGTTACAATAATATGTATTACAAATTCAAGCTACTTAACCATAGGCTAGTTAGAATACTAAAAGGCAAGAATAGAATAAATATTAAATAATGGTAGAATTACAAATTTAAAAAGTTAAAATGAACAAAATAAGAGAAATATTATTATTTACAAATTCTGATAATAATAACTGAAACTATAATTATATACAAGTGTTATATGTGGCATTAAAAATATAAAAATATATAACGTTGATGGTGATGTCACAACCGATGCGAAACTACATTTATGAAGTGAACACTTCTTTACGTCCAGTACAGCGAATCTTGTGGTGCAGTGAAATTGAATTGACAGTAACACAATTGAATTAAATTAGGTTCTTAACGTAATCTTTTTTTTAAAAAAAAACATGCTCAATTCAAAGGCTCTACATATCTCTAAACTTTATACTGTAAACCTTCAGTTTAAAAGACTGTATGGGGAGGAGCAGATACTGTAAATGCTTTTATTAGTAACTGTTTTACATGTTATGTATGTTTTTGTTTTGTTGTATGCAAAAAATACGTTTTCCTGTTTTAGGGTGAAGTGTGACTGGAAATGTTGGAATTCTTAGAATTCACTACATTTAATAATTTATTTTTTCAATCTAATTGTGGGTTATCTGCAGACTGCCAATACAGCATCTGTGTCATCTTAAACCACAGTTAATCGAGAGTCTGATCTCTGTGTGTGTATGCACATACATACACAGTAATTCAGTAGATACAAGACTGTCGTTGGATTAACGGAAATGCCGAATTAGTGGAGGTTCAGTTCAAAAAAACAATAAAAAAGAATTTAATGGGACTACGTTTTACTACATAAAATATGTACCATGCAGTATACTGAAACAAACATGTAAACACTGCATGAAAATAGAAAATTTCCAATGTAGTTAAAAAAAAAAATAAATACAAATAAGATACTGTTCAGTATAGCATTTGTATGTAGTTCAGACAACCTTAATTAATTACATCGGCATTAGTTTTAGCCTAATGTAATAGGAAAATTAAAAGTTTAGAAATAAGTTTTGTTTGCCCTGTACTGACTTTTAGTACAGTTGTATTACTACTAACTCAAAGTGTTAACAATAATTAACACTGTGACTTAAAATGGCAACTGAAATCTGGCCCAATTTTATATGAAAAAGTGCTAATGTTTAGTGAAAAACTTGGCAGAGTTGATTCAGTTGGTTACATCATTTTAAACTAAACATGAATATTCACGTGTAGGATATTACCGGGGAAAAATTTTCTTCTGACAGCGAAGCTGTAAATAATTTTCTGAAATCTTTTAAAACAGAAATTATAGACTACAATCTGACCTTGTGAACCGCTGATGAAATTGGTCTGTAAGTCTACTGGAAAACAATATTTTGGAAAACATTAGCTTCCAGAAGAAAGAAAAATCTGCACCGGAACAATTTTAGTAAATAAAGAGTCACAGTGTTTCTTTATACCAAATGTAATGGACATTACTGGCTAGCTACCTTTGAGCTTGTAAATAAAAGAACCAAGATCCTTCAAAAATGTATGTAAGTTACCACTGACCTATACAAACCAAAAAGTGTATCGATAACATCTGGTATGTTTTTAGAATTGTGTGAAAGTATTTTCTGTCTCACAAAATATAAACAGTAAAAATATCTAGCTGAAACAAGAGAAGGTGTTACTTTCGTTGACAATGCACTAACTCAGAGGTTCCCAACCTTTCCATCACTGGCTAAAACATTTTCACGGTAATTTGATATACCACCTAAATAAAGGATTGGGAGGTCTCTCTGAACCTGTGTCCTTTGATAATAAAGTAAATATACAGAAAACTAATTCTGGAATATAAAAGATATCCTCCCACACTTTGTTTTGCTTCAAGCAAAGCTGGGCCTACTGTAGTAGTCAAGTAAAATAAGGCAACATAAATCTATAGCTGCATTGTCAGTTGTCTCAGTGTTGAGAAATACTTTCCTGTTGTCTGTATTCGAAAAGCAGTTTTTAAAAAACTATTTAGCAATTTAAAATATTTTTTTGACATGGTCACATACCACCCCAATCATCTCTGTGTACCATGGTTGGGAAACCTTACACTAACTTATATGTTTCTAAAAATTCTTGAAATAAAAAATGGAAACTCAAAATGTGTTCTTGCTGTCTAAATTTATGAGTATGCTGCATGGTGTTAATGAGTATACCAAACGAACTTTAACAGTAACTTCATAAATTACAAAACAAAGATGAAAAAGTGTCCTAAATTCATACAAACAAATTTGAAACAACCACTGCCTGACTGCAGAAGCTTGGAATCTGGTTAAAAACGTAACTCTTAAAATAAGCTAGGAACGGAATATCCATAAAATAAATCAAATTGAATTGGAGGAAAAAATGCTGATGAACTGGAGAACATGAGTAAGTGTGAATGAAATGTTGACAATGTGGACGATTGGGGTTTCAGTGTGATTAAAGTTATCAAAGATGACGGGGGTGAAGATTAAGCTGGTGAACACAAGAAAGAAAAACGTTCCTATGCATGGAGAAGCTTTTACATGATTTGAAAACACCTTAAAGTGGATGCAGCGATAACCTGAATGTGATGTCATACAGCCGCTTGCAGTCAAGTGCCTGCAGAACCTCACAGAATGAAAACAAATGACCCTTTTTTAAACAATATACTCTAAAAAAAATATGATGAAGTAAAAATGAGTATATCCTGTGTATAATCACAGAAATTTATGTGTACATAGTACAATAATTTAATTTAAAATGTTTCGTTTATTATTTAAATTCAATATTCAGCACCCATAAAAATAGCATTTTTTTTCTTTGTAAAACCATTTTTGATTTCTGACTTATATCCAATTATCTGAATTGGGTCAGATCTATAATTAATTTATATTAATTTGGATAAATGGAGTACTGTTTAGTTTATTTAAGGTTAAAAACCAAACAATTACAACTAAAATAACAATGCATACTAACCTAACACTTCCGATGTTCTTTTCTTGCTTTTCTTCTTTTTCTTTTTCTTTGTGCTTTCTTGCTCCTGTAAACCAAAATAAAAAATTAAAAAACAGGTAAATCCTTAATAGGCTTCTTAGTTACACGGTGTAGCTAAGATTCTTTTTTTTCTTCGAGAAGTCTGTTTATCAGTATTTGTAGAAAGTAAAACTAGGGCACAAGATCTATAAAATGTCTTGAGACTCTTCCTAAGGACAATTTTGGGAATTCAAAAAGAGCTTTTTTATAAAAAAAATTGATAAGTATATTCAGGACTCAATTTGAGGTGGAAAATGCTGAAACTGCATTCCGGTAACTCTTTTTAGAAAAAAAATTACAATAGTTAAAAACATTTATTTAATTACATATTTCTTTGTTTTAGTGAGTTGGCCTGGCTTACTACTTGTTACACTTCATATAAAAGAACCATTTTCCAGTCATAACGATCGATTATGGTGTGAGAGGCTAGGTTAGTTTGTTGTGATCCTGAGTACTGCGAACTGCGACTACGTCACTGTACTGCGGTTTGACCTTCACTGGCTGATGAGGTGATAGTCTGACTCATCGTCAATATTCCAAATACTTAGTACCTCCCCTTTACCTGATTTAAAAGGTCTACTGAAACAAGACTGCTCAGTGAAAAACATTTTGAGCTTGCTGACAATAATAGTCATGGATGAAAAAACTAGCCACCAAATGTACCAATAATGTTTTGGGAAAATTAAATAATTACCCTACACATTCAAACTCAATGAAAGGCAACTAATTACAGGATTCTGAAAGTATCTCCACTCCACCAGAAAGTATCTCCCAACAGTCAGTCAATTTGATAGCCATAACGTCGAGTAAATATGAAAAAGTTTTCTTACTGATGAACCTCATTAACACATATTGAATATTGCAATAGTTTCTGGCCTACTGTTTGTAAAGATCAATGGACCTAATATTCAGCTCTTTAACCCAACTAGCGTGATTCTTGGCTTGTAGCTGGACATAATTCAGCACTTGCCATCAAGAGACAAGAACTGTAGTAAAAACATGTTGATGTTTTGGACAATCTTTTAGGATGGACATAACTTTCCTATGACTTCATAACTTAAATATGAAACTGTGCTTTTTTACTACTTTTATTTATTTATTACTTTACTACAACATATTTTTGTAAAAACAATTTGGAATTAAATAAAATGTTGGAATTTCCTACCCTGGAAGGTTACAGTTCTTGTAGTTTAATTCTAGAAATCAAGCACTGAGTATATTGATGACAACTAACCTAAAAAATAACCAATGACAACCAAAGTATGTGATGTCCCATCTTACAATTAACTGTACATATTAATGTAATATTATAATACCCAATAAAAGTTTGAAACAGCATGTGATATTAGCATTTGTCAAATAAAGACAAAGTAGAAAATGTGTTGTGGATATATTGCATAATAAATAATTTTTTGAGACAAACGATAGGTTTATTTCAAGAATACTTCCTATTATAAAATTCTCTAATATATTATGTAGTAAATTATTAACTTTTCTAATAGGTGTGTAGGCTCATAATGAGGTTTACAGGCTCATATATATTTAAAAAAATAAAATTATAATAAGATTCATAATATTTAAGTTTTTGACAATACCCAAATGCAAATGAGTCTATGCGGTTAACTAAATATTAACCAGTTAAACTAAATATTTTGTTAAAAAAAAGTATTTTCAGATTTTTCAAAATTGTTTACAGTGTTCATGGTTTCTCAAAACATACATCTTGTTTTCAGAAAAGCCAGGGAGAAGGTGAACAATAGGTCATGTGTTTTTGTCTAAAAATTACTTATTTCTTATTAAGTGCATCCATAGCCACAATGTTTACTATAAAGATGAGCAGCAAGTATTATGAATTCTATAGAGGCGAGGATGGGTGACATGGGTTTTGCATTTAAAAATAAAATTATAAGATTCATAGTATTTATGTTTTTGACAATACCTAAATGCAAATGAGTCAAATGCATCGTATGTCTATTTCGTCCTCTCACTGGCCACTTTTGCTGTTTATTGTTACATAAGGCACAGCTTAAACAGTTCTTATACAAGATAAATAACAGCTAGGCTGAACACTATTACAAATTTATGGGTGTTATATCTGCAACTCAAATTAAAGGACAAAACTAAATTCTTTTTTACTGTTGTTTTGGCATGGCAAAAACGCCACCCCCCTAGACCCTCTTCGGCAAAGCTAAGAAGAGATAATTTGTTATTGTGTAACAAATTCGAAGCTTAAAATTATTATCTAACTACATTTTTCCTTGTCTTGAATACTAGAATAAATATAGATATAAAAACCAAACTGTTATATCAAATCTAATTGAAAACTGTACACAAATCAAGTTTTCTGAAGGATGTTTTATAAGTTTTTGTTTTTTTGTTTAGCTAAGTTCCACCTTATGATACTTATAGAAGGTCCTGGTACAAGTAAAGTAAAGCCAGTATTTGTCAATGCAGAAATATTTTTGCATATGATAGGACAGGGCTTGGCATTTTCATACGCTATAATTCATCCCCACCGTCTGCATTAGCCCAAGTGTGCACAATAGTCGGACGTTAAACACCCAAAAAAAAAAAAAAAAAAAAAAAAAAAAAAAAAAAAAAAAAAAAAAAAAAAAATGTACGAAGTGTAGCAATTAAATAACTGAACTGGTGCTATGAAACATTTTACTGATTATCAGTAACACTCCCCTTGCTAATCCCTACAATGCTCCATACAAATTTCCCGTTGTTCAAAGCAGTGCCGTAAGTTTGCTTCCATCAGCTTGCTGAGAACCACCATTGCTTTTGCTTTCACCACTTCCACACTGTAAAATCTTGTCCCCTTAAGCTCTGATTTGACTTTAGGAAATACAAAAAAAGTATGGTGGGAGGTCCAACATGGTAGTCCTGTATTTCACAAAGAACGTCTTGACAGACAAGGCAGAACGGGCAGACATTGACAAAGCATTCAGGAATTTCTTTTCCCCAAACTGGGCCTTCGTCTTCTAACAAGAAGGGCTGTCAGAACCTTGATGTAATAATGTTGAATAACCGTCGACCTTAATGTAGCACAAAGTAAACATAGACAATTACACACTTGCAAAAAAATATATTATGCCTTGAACTTTGATTTACTCACTTTTTGGTGAGGTGGTGCTCTTCCAATGTATTAATTGATGCTTTATTTCATGATCATAGGTAAACAATCATGATTCTTCACAAGTAATCACTCTAACAATTCTAAATTTTGGGCGGCGATTTTAGTTTTTTAATGTGCCAAAACTTAAAAAAAATCTAAGTTTTGGCACATTTTTTGTGCAAACTTTCTGCATGTTCAGTGATTCATGTAAAACCTGAAAGACACTTTCTTTGTTAATGCCTAAGATTTCAGCAAAAGCTTGGCCACTCATATGATGATATTTGCATATCAATTTATCGATTCTATGGATATTGTCGATTGTTTTTGATTGGAGTCATCCAGGGTGCAGATCGTCTTTTGACATATCACATCCCTCCTTAAACCTTTTAAACTACTCAAAAACTTTTAGGCATAATAAATATTCACTTCTGTACATTTCCTTTAACATGGCATGAGTTTATGTAGCACTTTTTCCAGTTTCACAAGAAACCTAAGGTTAACTTGTTAGTCTATTTAAACACAAAACATACATTTTTTCGATGATGTACTAGGGCAAGGACCTGAACAAGCGATTGCTTACATGAATGAAAAGCACTGACTGACATGTTCACACCAACCGCAACACATTCGTTTGCCGGTAGCAGCACCAGTCTGGTAACTTAACTGCCACATCTTATCCTTCCTTATCTAACAAAACCTACACAATGTTTATGCAAATTTACCAAAAACTAAATAGATAACCAAAATAAAGCATGTTTAAAATAATTTATCGAAAATATTATCTATTTACCTTATTCATAAATTCTTCTGCAGCCTCAGTCATCACATCTATATTCTTCTTAGGTTTTTCACCAGTGTCATAGAACTTTAGCCTATCTTCAACTTGCTGGCGTAATTTTTCTCCAAACACATTGGAAGCAACATCTATATTCAAACATTATAAACATAGCACTGTTTCAGAAATACACATTTCTATGAATCATATTTTTTAATACAGTATAATATCAGTTCTCCCACATACATTAAAATCATGAAGGCAAAAAAAAAAAAAAAAAAAAAAAAAAACAATTCTTCAAATTATTATATATTAGACACTTAGACACACACACACATACACAGAGTATATTTACGGTACATATAACCTTAACCAAAAATTTAAAATTGTACTGAAAACATTTTTTAAATCTTGTAGTTCTTAATGATATAACAAATAAAAATTATTACTGTAAATTTGTTTTTTTATTTTGAAGTGATAAGCTCAATAGGCTAACATAACCTGAAAATATTTTGAGCTCTAAAAATAGGGGATTGAACCCTAATCCACTTGATTGCAACTAAAAATGGTATGTAATTACAATGTCAATGGTAAGTAATGGTGCAATCACAATGTCATTGGCACAGAATCTCTACCAAAACTGACATTGCTTGCTTGACCTTGACATACCAAAAATAAGAAGTGCAAGGGACACAATTGTACACTTGACTAAAGCAGCTTGCTGTCCGTTATTGCAGTTTCTTAAACTGGCCATTACTTTGTGTTAAAAATTAATAATATTCAATTAATTAGAATCATGTCCGATAACAAGTCTACATAATACAGTAGAACTTCGATTAACCGAGTCTTGGTTAACCAAGTTAGATCGCTGGGTAGCAGCCAAAGAATCAATTTCCTTAACAAAACAAAACAAAAATTACATAAAGAAAATCACCCCTATCAACCATAGTAATCACAAATTTTTTTGAGTTAAATCAAAATGGTTGCAGATATTTTCTAATATTTTAATTGCTATATATGTCTTACATTTTTAGTGAATTTCCATTGGAAAAATAAGCTATCATAATAAAACCCACACCCTGAAATGAGCTCCAATCCTAATCTCTAGATCACTTTCTGAAAGACCGTTAAAATTTGTATGTATGTCTTTTTTAACACAATCATAAATTGGTCAGATATGATTCAAGCTTGGCAACAAAATCAATTATGATAATAGCTTGGACAAGTTCATCAACCAGCATAATCATTCAACAGTTTCAAAATGGTCTGATTTCACAATTATCAGAAATTAGAATTTTTTTACTTTTTAGACATTTGCTGGCAGATTTATTGTTTATTTTAAAAATCCAGACAATATGGTAATCCAGCTGGAGTCTGGATAATTGTGATTATCGATGCTCAACTATATGGTAATATAAACATTATACTAATAATAATTATTTAAATATAAAAATACTTGATTATTGCAGTACCTGCGAAACAATCAATTCTGGAAGCAATGGAACATTTATTTGCCAAATATCTGGATATTCTGCCTTTATTCTTGGAGTTAGCTCGACCAATGTATGTTGAGTGAAAAATAATCCCATATTTCGGAGTGTTAGTTCTAGTTTTCAGAGCTCTATAAATTAAAAAGTAACAGAATCAAATTTTTATAATATAAATTCAAATTAATAATCCATTTTTTTAAAAATAAGAATCTTAAAAAATAAATTGCAAATACCTGAACAGCGCCTTTTCTGCACCAAGAATTTGAACTGTGGATGCCGGATACTTGGCCAAATTTGTAAGGCTACCAGCATGGGAGATCAGACGAGCACCTACTTGATCACCAATCAATTCTCTCAAATTTGGAGCAACATTAGTCATTTTCGAGTTAAGGTAAACTGCAACTTCCTTGCGATAGTCCGCTAAAGCAATTACTCTTTTAGCGAACATTACTACATTTATTAGATCAATTGGCGAAATATCCATTCCTGTAAAATTGTAAGAACTATTTATAATTTCTATCAATACAAAGTTGAAGAACAGATTGCTTATTAAGATTAATAGTTGACACGATAAGTCACTTCATAAACTTTGGTTCTGAGGCAATGGTGATTAGCTATTACTGACAGATAATTGAATGCAAATTTTAAGACAGGTGCACAGTGTACAAGAAAAGTATAACTGACTAGCATTCTCACACCAATATTAGGCTGTAGGATATAATATTACAGACTGTAATGTGAATTATAGTACTTATCATAGAATACTGTTTTAAGAATGTAAAGCAAATATTTCATGGCCTAATGTAATTACAAAATTTTTTTCAGCTAATATTTTAACGTTATCTGCTATATTAATATTAAAGTCTACTTAATACCCTTAAAAAAAAATCATAATTTTTTAATGTTATTAATGGTAGCATGCCTGACACCACAAAATAAAGCTGAATAACTATAATTGTCTCCTTTATCTAATTTTTTAATTATATCAGCTTTTTCAACCAAAGTTGATATATTTACGTTTTTTATTTTTTCATGTTTGTGACAATATTGAACAACAGATATGTGTATTACAGCACCTGTAATTACAGGATATTTCATATGGTCAAAATCTTGATAAAACATGTATGTATGAGTTGGGAAATCTAGTAAAAACTCTCAGACATTTGATACCTACAATAGTTTTGCAATAACTTCAATAAAGCTATAGCTATGTTGTTTTGGTATAGCCTTACAGCTGTATCCCATTACTTGTAGCCTGTTATCTATTATGTATCATTTTCTTAGGAACTGGGCACTATTATGTTGTCAACATTAGCACATACATGATAGCAATTCTCAGACCTACATTCACAGATGTCAAATGTTTACAACATGGTTTTGATAGGGTTTTAACTTTTTTTTTAGTAAATATGGAGTGTGGTGGCAGTTTTCGATTTTTTGGTACTTTTACTTCGTTAAAATGCTTTATTACATGCCTAAAAGCAATTATCCAAATAAAAACATGGAAGGTACGGGAAGTATGATAAAAATCAAAAATAAGTGAACTGCATAAGCTCAAAAATGTTTCCTCGTGACAGTAGGTCATGTGTTGATCACTGAAACAATAAAAAGCCCTAAAAAAATGCTGAATGACCAGACAAGTCTGTTGGGTGAAGAAACTGACAAGCTTCTTAGGTAAATTAAAACGATGCTATCTTAATGTTTTCACTACAAAAATAAACAAATATGCATTTAACAACACTTATTATAATGTACTGTAAGGTTGTTTTCGATTTTTTGGTAATTTTTTCGCTGAAACGCTTTATTACATATCCAAAAGCAATTATCCAAAAAATAAAAGCATGGAAAGTAAGCAAAGTACAGTAAAAATAGAAAATAAATGTTTGCTGCATAATCTCAAAACTGCTACCACATAAAAGTATGTAATGTGTTTTTTAATAATGCCAATTGTGATAACGTGCATGAGCAGTAAGTTGGTTCAGCAAATTGGTTAGTTTCATGCTTTTAAACAGCAATGTTACAATATAGTTATTAAACAGTTTTTTAGTTTATTTTTTGATTATATACAGAAAGGTAGTTCTAAATACTCAAGATAGTTCACATTCCCTTCCCAAAATATAATTTTAAAGTTTATTTTTAATTACATTCAGAAAGGTAGTTCTCAATACTCAACTTCACATTCCCTTCCCGAAGTATTAAACTAGGTTTAAAAAAAATATTATTAAATAACTTGACTTTATAATATTTTTCCTAAATTTTTACTCTGATCTGTGTATTTCTCAACTGAAATAACATTTTATAAATAAATCTTTCGGTTGAACAAGTGTGAATAATATAAAAATCTATCTTGTGACTGAAGTATAAAAAATTTGGGAAGGCTTATATTATAATAGTCCAAAATAATAAAGTTTTCTGTTTTACTACAAAACAAAGCTCACATCTTTCCTTCAGTAATTTTAAAATTAATTATTTCACACCTAATTTTTATAAATTTTCTCCTGCTCCACTGAGGTGTCAGAGCCCCTTGCAATATTTAGGTGGTACACAAAATTATCATGAAATGCCAAGTGGTATTAAGTAACAGAAAAGTTAGGAACACTTAGATGTGTTGGATTACAGAGACTCTACTGTAGTTTGTTTAGGACTGAATTTTATTTAAAAGAATTAGGTTAGGTATATGAGTACGAACGTGCAAAGATATATTTTTCTAAAAAATGTGAGTTTCATTCAATTTTAACAACTAGACGAGAAAATGTGAATTCAACATGCTAAGGTAAGGTATTAACGTCTATGTTTTGCAAACTTACCCATTGAAGACCTTGATGCATCTAAGACACTCTGCGCTTTAGCACTGTCCATTACAATTTCTTCTAACCCTTCTAACTTGCTTTCGTCAAATTCCTTTCTGTTTTGTATATATTCAACACATTTTGCATAAGTATAATTTTCAGGCACAATTTTATAGAGCTCTGGGAAATGATACGAGTACCATTCACTGAAAATTAAATGATAAAATTACTTTTTAATTTACAGAAAGAAAATTTACCCAATTTAAAAAGTTTTTTAATTCAAATTGGCCATTGATATTTTGGAACTTAAGGATTACATGCTCCATTCTTCATTTTTTTCTTTCTAAAAGCCCAAGGAATAAAAATCAAATATTTCTTATTTTTAATTATTTCTTTCCCAATGCAGATGATTAATTCACTTAAAATTAAATAAAATAAATGATATAAACAATCACAGACCACAGATCTCTAAACTTCACTTGCAAACTAAATTGGAAATTGTTTTGTCAAATGAGCTGATATTTATTAAAAAGTAACATCCACTTGTACCTTCTTTCAAAATTATATTATTCAATAAATATACATGATTAATACAATTAACAGTTTACTAAGTAAATTATGTATTTTAATAATTTAATTAAATAAATATTTGCACAGAACACACTTGTTTAATTAAAAAACTCAAATATAGATTTTACAAAAAAATTATTTTTTCCAGTTTTTTTTTGTGTTGCTCTTTGGTTATTTTGTGTACAAACAAGATGTTTTTACCAACAATAATTGCCTACTTTGGGTCAAATTTTGTTATCCCTATCCAATTGAAGCCTACTTAAAATACATGATGCAAAAATCAAAATTTTCCATGTTCAACTCAATTGTAATGGAACCTCAATAATCTCAACTGGGACCAGAGGTGGTTCAGTTTACAAAATCGTTTGGATTAGCAGACACAGACATAAATGTGGCTAATAACAGGTTACTTGTACAACAGTCCTTGTAGGGGATGCAGACTAGCTGCACCTATTGAGAGGATTTAAACGTCCCTCGTGGTACCCGAGTCTAACACACACTTACTTACCTATACTTACTACTTTAACACTTACTCTCACACTTACATTTAGGGAGGCAATGTGCTTCTCGCCTTAAAAAAAAAAAAAAAAAAAAAAATGTACAACAGTACTGTAATTAAATTGGGTTTAGAAATAATAATAGGCCTATAAAATAACAAAAATTCTTTTAATTAATGCATTAGAACATTATTTTGTTTTGATATCATTCGAAATGTTTTTACGATAGAAATATATAATTAACAAAGGGTTCTATTCTGAAAAGGGATAAGTCTGAAGTATAGGTTGATGATTAGATGCATGAATCCATATGGCCAGTATTAATAAAATGTCTTGCTTTCAATATTTGTACAAAAATGCCAGTTAACTTTTTTACATGAAAGTTTGCTTTTAAATTACGGCTGATTACACAAATCTTTGTTTTTGCATTATGTATCATTGAAAAAACTTAATGGAACTACACTACTGCCTGTATCAGTACAAAGCAATACGATGGCATTTCCTACTCGACATAACCAGGAACTAAAATGGAAAGAAAAAGAAATTACAAAAATAAGTTTTTATGTGCAAACACATATGTAAACTAAAGATAGTAAAAATATATTACATTTGTGTGTTACAAATATCAAGTAGGACTTGGGTAAATTTTATTTATAGGTTTTTTGTTGTATAATGTCATTTCTACAAAAATAAACTTAAAAGTTATTAATTTCAGAACACTAAAAATTATTTTAACTACTTTCAGTTGTATAATCTGAATTTTAATCAACATTTCAGAACATCTATAACCACGGTGTAATAAAAAAGCTTAGCGGAAAATTTTCTACTACTGTAGCAAACATTATTTTTGCCCATATTGGGTTCAGGCTAACGAATATTATTCAGAGTTTTTAGTTTGGTTTTTAGAAGAAAACTTACCGGATACGCATTGAAAAAGTATTGACATCTTTGTCCAGTTGGTCTAAAACTGCGATACTTTGGATGATCATGTTGTCAACTCTGTTTACATTGAATTTAACTTTGGCTCTAGAATAACTGTGACCTAAACCCAGCTGAGCTGTGCTTGCTGTTTTCGATGTGAAACCTCGAACCAAATTATGAAAGTGCATTCTTATTCCTGAAAAAATATTACTGATCAATATTTAATGCAAAGCATAAACAGAATTGTAACAAACTTATTCAAACTAAAACAAAAAGTATAACAAATTTCCCCACATGTAATTTATATGTAAAAGAGACTAAAATCTCGTCCTTAAATGCAAAAGTAACACATATGTAATTTTATGAACTAATGAAGACAAATTTTAAAATTAGATATTGGAAAAGACAAAGAGGCGTACCTTAATACAATTTAGACTTTCCTCAAATATGAAGATTTATAACTTAAAGGAGTATACCAAATTTTTTAAGTAAAAGAAAGTTAAGGTTAATGAGTAAATTGAAAAAAAAAAACAAAAAATCTAATAGGATTTGCTTTTATTTGAATGTATCTACTGTTTCCAAAAACACTTATAATTTATAAGTGTTTATAAAATATTTTACTTATCAATATGCACAGCAATCTAAGTAAATTAAGAAGTATAAAGTTGTTATCTCAATGAGTTTTTTAATTAATATTAAATAAGTGAAAACATTTGAAATTTTATTTTTAAAAAATATACCTCTAACAATTTCTGGAACTACACCAGATGCTTGACATTTCACTTTCAATATATCACCAATGCTGGAAGCTATTTTAGTATCACTAATGCCCAATAAAGCTCCTTTTTTTGGCAAATTTTTTTCCAAAAACAATTGTAATGTTTCAGGCAGAACTCCTAGGAAAAAACAGACAAATATGTAAGATAATAAATAAAGTCTAAATTCAAACAAAGTACAAAATTTATGAATATGTGCATCTTATCACCAAGAAATAGTTTAAATTCTAGATCACAAAGATCATGTGATGATTTTGATCTGTTTGATTGATTCTTTTGATTCTTTGATTGTTCTGTTCTTTTGATTTATTTGCTGTGAAAATGATCTCTACTATTAAAATATGTAATTGAAAATTAAAAATGAGTGATAAAATATAATTTTATAAAGTCAAAACATATATTGTAATCAACAAATTTTAAAAGCAGAGGACAAATACTTGAAGAGATAATATATATCCAACTAGGGATGGGAACTTCTGCTATTTTTAAAAAATATCAACAAACTGTTTGTTGGAAAATAATAACTGTTTGGAAAAACAGTTTGAAAAAACAGGTTTAGAAAAATGAAACTCGAAGTTGTATTAGCAGCTAAAACATAAGCACAAACGATCAGTTTTCTAAGACTACTTTTTCATTCCCATTACCACCATGTCCTTAACTGTTTTTGGGTGTAAAACATTTAGAAAAAAATAATTAAATGTAGTAATAATTAAATTACATTCTCAAAACGTAATATATATGTATGCCATTTTATATTTACAAAATGCAATGAATTTCTAATAGAAGCATTATTTTTTTTTACTTAAAAATTAAATAGACTTTGCATATTTACTGAAATGCAAACAATTTAGAATATTTTTAGTTGATTAAAAAATATTGATGATTGATAATAAATATAAAAAATATGTTTAAATAAAATTAGGTTATGTATTTACAAATTAGGTTATGTATTAAAATTAGGTTATGTGAGATGTTACTGTCATATTTTTATTTGGGAGAAAGTAGGTTTTCATTTTTCAACACTGAAAAAAGTAACGTTAATAAGTAAAATATAGTAATAAGAATATAGGCCAAATATGTTTAAATAAAATTGGCTCTATATAGTTACAAAATTATAGGTTATTAACATTAGGTTATTACAGGTTAATGATAGGTTATTAACCTAAAATAACATAAAATTATTCAAGATATATACAAGAGTAGATATTGTGAATTTTAAAAAGTCCACACATCCAATAAATAATTAAAAACTATGCACTTAATTCTAAACATAAAAAAAGTAAAAGAAAACTTTCAAAATTGTCCACTAAATATTTTTAAATTTCTAAACACAAAGTAAACTACGGAGAAAAACTAATATAAAACACAATTATGGCTGTTTTTACAGTTTAAAAAATGTTTGAACAACAAATTTTACATTTAAAACTTTCAAATAACTCGCAACAAAATAGAGATAAACTTTGACAACGCCCAAACAGTTCTTACTTCACACTACGTTGCAACAAGAAATAGAGGGAAAAAGTATAGCAAATAGCAAGTTAAAGAAAAGGTGTTTGTACTGTTTGAAGGAAAACAGTTTAACAGGAAAATAGCAAGAAAAATGTGTTAGCGCTTGCGGCAACGTTCGAATAGAACGTAGGTGTTAAACTGTTGTTCCTTGTTTAACAAATCACAATCCAGTCCAATTCAAACTGCTAGTTTCCGTTTGGCAAAGCAGTTTGTTTTTCGTAAATAGAATAACAGTTTGAAGTTTTCTTACTCAACTATATACAACCCTGCAAAACAAACAGGTCAGGATCAGAGCATAATCCATTGTCCCGGATTTGAATCTTTTATCATAATGGCTGCTGCAAAAACTTGTTTTTCTATGGAAATTGATAAAATATCAAAATTACCAAGATGATTTTACATGACCAATCTCAAAACGTTGCAGTTTTTTTTTTAATATTGAGCATAATAGACCAATACTTGATTAGTAAAAATAATGTTAAAAAAGCAATCGTCCTACCTTCAGACACACTATTGATATTTTCCAAAGCTACTGATGCAGAACTGAATGGAGCAAAAGCAACAAGTTTTACAACTTGGTTAAATCTGCTAAGATCTGTTGTAGAAGTCTGTAGTTGGGGAAGGGCCAATCCGATTTCTTCAAATTCTCGCACTTTAAACAGTGCGTATCCTGCTGCATGCTCAAACAGAACGTATAGCTGCGTCTATACAAAAATGAATAAAATAGCAATTAATTCAACGTTTAATAACACTGTTCTCGACAAATTATATGTTATGACAAGTAGTTCATTGTAATTCAAATGCTATAACACACACACACACACACAGTGCTCAATTTTTAGAAAAAGAAATGTCAAAGCTGTAGCTCTTCCAGAGGACAAATTATTGGTCAGAAAAAAAATCATTGGTTAGGCCTATACAAAAACCTGAACATTTTGTTATTTAATTCCAAATTTTATTTTTCAAAAGAAGTACATTTCATACGAATCCGAGTTAGGTTCTTCAGATAATTTAAAAAAAATCTATTGTTCATATCATTAATTACACTTATTGAATAAATTGTTTTCATGATGAAAAACACTTTTGCTATTTCCATGGAAGGTAAATATGCACTTTCACTTATTTTGACTATGTTCCTAATTTTAGCACTAAAACACCTTATTACATGGTTAATAATAATATTAACAAATATACAAGTGCAGAAAGTATGTGAAGTTGGAAAAAAATTGAAAACAAATTACCTATATAACTACTGTGTGAAAGTAGCAAATAAGTTTTTATCGCAAAAAAAAAATTATTTAATATGTGCAATTAATATTAAAAACAATAAAGAATTAAAAAAAAACCTTACAACCTAACTTGAAAAGTTTCATTTGAAAGTAGTATTGCGTTAAAGTTACTAACCTTCTACTGACTCTTAGGGCAGGATATAAAGCAGCTGCTGCTCTATAAAATTAATGAATTCTTTCCTTATAGTTTACTTGATTTGTATAATTAATAATAAAAATAATATAAACTCAAAAAAAAAAGATCTTAAGAACCTAACATGGTTTTGTATAAAAATAACATTGCATGAAAGTTAAAGTGACTATAACAACACAATGTTGCATGCAGATGAATACCACCTCAGTAAATAACCTTGGTGGAATAAACCTAGCAAGCTCCATGCAGTGTAAATGGCATTGATATCATTAAAAACTGTATACAATTGTAACTTATCATAAAACGTTTTACCTTCTGCATAAGAGTATATCTTAATTGAATAATAAAGTATGTAATAAAAAAAATTTTTAATCATTAATTTTATAAAATAAGTGAAACAGTATAAATACTTGCATGGAAGTAATTCTTATGTTCTAAAGGTATTCTTTTTAACTTTCTATATTCTCTGCATTTTATATTTGTATTGGTAAAAGCTGAACTTTTGGGACTTGCGTCAATTTTAGTAATTTTTGCACACAAACGCTTAATTTTACCCAATATTAATAATCGAAAATATAAATGTACAGTAACAACAGGAAGTTAGACAAAAAATGGAAAATAAAAGTGACACACAAAATTTCAAAGAGACTAGCATGGAAAAGTAGTTAAATGTTTTTTATCACAAAACAATTAATTATGTATGTGTTCTTAATAATGAAACAATAGAAACTTGTTTTTTTTAAAAAAAAAAGACAAGAAGGTAACTCTGTTGTTAGGTACATGGTTTTGCTTGAACGATTAAATAAATGTGTGATTAATAATGAAAATACTGTTTTTTAAAAAAAAGTCTAATCTAACAAATACCGTTTTTGGGTGAAAACCTCACACAGTTGTGCGTGAAAACTTCACTATCACAGTTTTGTAAATTACTAGTAGCTTACTGCATAAAAGTTACTAACCTTGTAATACTTAACACAGTTTTGTATATAACAAGTGGCTTATGGTCGGTTAATGGCTTAAAATCATAACTTATCAGAAATAAATTTAATCTTCTTCAGGTAAATCTCTTAATTCAATAATAAAATACATAATAAAAAAAATTGTTAAATCAATACTTTAGCAAGTCCTAAACATTCAGAAATACCGTATTATTACTAATAAAGGAATTTAGTACACAAATTATTAAAGAAACCAAAAGTACTGAAAAGTCATATTTACCAATTTAAACCATAATGTTTATAACTGTATTTTCAATTTGCTACTTTCTAAAAATGAACACTTCCCACGTGTTTTCCCATTATTTGCTTTGGGTTTTATAAAACATTTACACTTAAATCAACAACAAGTATCTTACCATGCTCGTGATTTAGAAGTAAATAGTCAACGTTTAACTCAATTAGTAACAAATACTTGTAAATTAAACGATCTAAGCCTTTGTTTTTACCATACTTGACACGTGAATCAAACCAAACTTTGATCGACCAAAGTTTGAGCAAAGTTTATACTCGGAAATAGAAAAGATATAAACAGCATAAGAGCATAAATACAATAAACTTGTATCTCTGGCCACTAACCACAAGTGTAACGTCTAATCTGTGTACAAACACTTCAGTAACTGTCATGCAACCCGGTAACAATCTGTGGATAACAACAGCACAGAACATTGGTTAACAGAAGAGACAACAACTCAACGACAACGAGAAAAATAAAAAAATGTGGAGTAGGAATGGGCACTTCTGCTATTTTTACAAAATATCAACGAACTGTTTGTTGAAAAAAAACTGTTTGGAAAACAGGTTTAGAAAAATGAAACTCGAAGTGTATTAGCAGCTAAAACATAAGCACAAACGTTCAGTTTTCTAAGACTACTTTTTCATTCCCATTACCACCATGTCCTTAACTGTTTTTGGGTGTAAAAAATTTAGAAAAAAATAATCCTTATAAGTGTAGTAATAATTACATTACATTCTCAAAACGTAATATATATGTATGCCATTTTATATTTACAAAATGCAATGAATTTCTAATAGAAGCATTCTTTTTTTTGTACTTAAAAATTAAATAGCCTTTGCACATTTACTGAAATGCAAACAATTTAGAATATTTTTAGTTGATTAAAAAATATTGATGATTGATGATAAATATAAAAAATACGTTTAAATAAAATTAGGTTATGTATTAAAATTAGGTTATGTGAGATGTTACTGTCATATTTTTATTTGGGAGAAAGTAGGTTTTCATTTTTCAACACTGAAAAAAGTAACGTTAATAAGTAAAATATAGTAATAAGAACATAGGCCAAATATGTTTAAATAAAATTGGCTCTATATAGTTACAAAATTATAGGTTATTATAGGTTAATGATAGGTTATTAACATTAGCATTAGCAAAAAAATAAGTTTTCCATTTTACAACACAGAAAAATATAAAGTTTATTGTAATAACATATTTAACAAAACAAATGTTTTTAAAGAAAATTAGGCTCCGGGTAAAAATATAATGTAAGGCGTTTGTAAATTTCCCATAAAAAAAATAGGTTTTTCACTTTTAAACACTGAAAAAAAACACTAAAAAGACCACACATCTAATAAATAATTAAAAACTATGCACTTAATTCTAAAAACATAAAAAAGTAAAAGCAAACTTTCAAAATTGTCTACTAAACATTTTTAAATTTCTAAATACAAAGTAAACTACGGAGAAAAACTAATATATAACACAATTATGGCTGTTTTTACAGTTTAAAAAATGTTTGAAAAACAAATTTTACATTTAAAACTTTCAAACAACTCGCAACAAAATAGAGATAAACTTTGACAACGCCCAAACAGTTCTTACTTCACTACGTTGCAACAAGAAATAGAGGGAAAAAGTATAGCAAGTTAAAGAAAAGGTGTTTGTACTGTTTGAAGGAAAACAGTTTAGCAGGAAAATAGCAGAAAAAAAGTTTTAGCACTTGCGGCACCGTTCGAATAGAACGTAGGTGGTGGGGAAGTCCAAACTGTTGTTCCATGTTTAACAAATCACGATCCAGTCCAATTCAAACTGCTAGTTTCCGTTTGGCAAAGCAGTTTGTTTTCATATATAGAAAAACAGTTTGTTTTAACAGTTTGGAGTTTTCTTACCCATCTCTAATGTGAATATGGTAAACTAATCATCTGAAACTGAAAGTTGGAAGTGTACTTTGGTTGTAATTTAGTGTACAGTTTGGTAAGATTATATTATTTTGATAAAGACAAACAACAATGTCGGAACGAAAAGTTTTAAATGTGAGTATTTATTATATTAATTAAATAAACTTGATAAAATGAAAAGTAATTTTGCAAATTATAATTTTTATGGTTAGGTCTGTTTTGCATATTGTTTCACTTCCCCTTGATTTATTTAGGTAGTGATTTTCACAAACGTTTTTACTTTATTATTGAATTAAGAGATAATCACATGTGAAATATTGAATTTCTTACAATAACTTGTGGTTTTGAGTAGTTTTTAATGGAATTATATTGTGACATCATTGTTGTTTACTTGGCATGGATCATGCTACATTTACAATGCCAAGGTCTCCCACCGAGATACTGTTCATGCAAATTATCACATGATATTACCTTGCATATCATTTCATTCTTGTTCTTGTCTTGCTAGTTTCTATAGTAATAACTTCGTTAAAGCATGTCAGCTGTTTTTAATGAACTTTGCAAATTGCTCCTTTTTGTCAGTTTAGGTTGGGACTATAGTCTCGTTATCAATTTTCTTATAAATTACTGCACTTTTAAAGAATCGTATTTGTGTTTAAAATGCGACAATAATTGTAAAATTAGAAAGGAACTAAAGTTCCTTTCATTTCATATTTCATTACAACTGGGGTGCTTTTGTAACGTCCATGTTAGTTAAGTTCGTAAGTCTTTTTTTTTAAAAGTCTGTTATTTTTGTTACTAATAAAATGTTACATATTTTAATGCAATAGTAATTTTATGATTATGTTTGTCATTTTTATTTTGCATTTTTGTCCTAACACCATTCTTTCCGCGCTTTTATATTTTGTATTTTTAATATTGGGCATGACCTATTATAAAACATGTTGACTCAAAAATTAACTTATCATTATTTCTGTACTTTCATATTTTGTATTATTAATATTGGGTGTAGCTTATAATAAAGCATTTTGGCTCAAAAATTGCCAAAATTGATAGATAAAGTGAAAGTGCAGTTTTATCCTGTTTTGTTAACAGAGAGAATTTTCGTCAAACGGATGAAAACATAATTCAAAACTATTGTCAAACTTTATGAAAACATACTGTAAAATTGATTGGTTTTGGAATATTACTACAAAAACCTTTGGCTACGAAAACTTGTTTTTTCTAGCCTAATTTTTGTGTATCCTCATAGACTAGGTCTTAATGCTTAACTTGCACAGAAATTAGTGTTTTTCTAGAAAACTGTAACTAAAGACACAGTAAGTCCTACTTTGTTTTTTTGTATCAAAAAACAGTGGTAAATCTAGCAGGGAGCTCTCTCGACTACAAACCAAATAAAAAGGAATAAAGATTATATGCTATATGCTTAGATATGTAGTTCATAAAACTTTTTTTGTTAGGCCTATATGATGGTTTTGTAATTTTTGTTAAGTGTTTAAATAGAAATGGTTCTTTAATTAGTGATTATATTGGATTAGACTGGTAGATTATGTGTTGTATACTATGTTGCAGTAATAGTAATCACCTGTCATGTTACTGCAGACCAGAGAGAGTGCTTGTGCATTAGGGCAATTAGGGTGTTTCAGTAATTATTTGTTATGACAGTCACAAGCAACCTTTTTACTAAAATTTATTTTTGTGCATATTTGTTACATTATTTATTTTATTTATTATTTATAAGGGTATGCATTATGTATTTTTTCTTCCTAATAACAGCTTTACCTATTTAAAAAGTTAGAAAAACAAGAAAATGTGAAAACATAGCTACTTTATTTCTATGCATTTTATGTTAGTTAGATTAGCAGATTTGCTAACTTAACAGTAAATATGTAGTGTAACTTGTTTTTGATTTTTTCACTAAAATATTTATTACATACCCAAAAGAAATAATAAGTTAAAAAATATCAAACTTTCGAAAATGCGGGTCTAAAGTGACAAACATAATCTCAGAATTACTCCTGTATAAATGTAGATAACATGTTTTTCATTGCAGAAACGATTAATTGAATGTTTATTATTAATGATAAAAACAGTAACAACGTAAAAAAAAGTACCTAACTGACACGATTGGTTGTGTTAAAGCTAACACAGTTGTTTGTGATAAACGTAATATCTTGTGTGTGAAGAATCTAAAACGGGTGTGAATGTTAAGTCTAGCACAGTTGTGCATGTTAAACCTAAGAATGCTAGTTGCAATAAAACATTAAAAGACTTAAGAACCTAACATGGTTTTGTGTGTGAAGAACGGAACATGGTTGTGAGTATTAAACCACGGTTGTACATATAAAACTCAAGCTTGCCGGTTGCAACAAAACATTAAGAAAGTTGATGAAAGCACATGAACACTACAGGATCACGAACAGCAATGATATCACACTTTGCATTGCATATATCATTGCAATGTAAACAGCAATGACATCACAATATAATTCTGTGAAAAGTAGTCTAAAATTGAAAGTAATTGTAAAAAACATATTTTCTTGTATGATTATCTCTTAGTTGAATATTATTAAGAGTAATAATATAATTTAAAAAAATATATTAAAAAATCACTGTTTGAAAAAAAACAAGTTACATTGCATAAATACCACCTAACTAACATGGTGTACATAAGAATAAAGTAAGTACAGAGGTGGACTTTTTACTTGCCTATTTGTAGGAATGGTTGAAAACAAACCGTCACTGTCCACAAAACCTTGGGAAACTGGCAAATATGGACTAGGGAAATGACAATAGCATGGAGATTGAGAAAACTAAGGCTGTACCTAATTTTGTGGAACCCACAGGAATTACAGCACATTAGGTGACTGTACCCAACCTGTGATGGTGAGATTAGTTCAAACATCTCAAAATCAGTAAAATTGTCTATAAACATCTATTGAGACGAAAGTACAAACTGAGAAGAGAGAAGTGGTAGCAAAGAGGCTTTCCAGTGAAACCTAGAAGCAAAAGATCTCCCAGGGATCATACCCTTATTAGGGGAAAGCTCAGGAGTTAATGACAACTCCATACAAGATCCTCAAAATGTTAGAGCCTGAAAACTGATAGGAGTATCCCAAAAGAGAAAATTGCTAGAGCTGATGGGAAACCGTTCTTCATAAGTACATCTATTTTAAAGATTCCTCTAGGTGGACTTAAGTAAACAGTATGGTCCCTATCTAGAGGACAATTCTTAAGAACCATTTAACTCATTATAGGACACTGTGATTTGGTGATTCATCTGGAAGAGGTTGAAAAAATTTTTATAGGTTAAGTTTGAATGGATGGGGATACAGGTCATATAGTTTATGATTGTGAGGCTGTTGGTAGTAGGAGGACAAGGATGTTTGGTTTTCAGGACTTCAAGGATCTCTTGCTGAATGAGAGTGTTCAAACTCATTGATGGAATCAGCTATGAATCTGATGGAACCAATAAATCTAAAATATTTTGAATCTGATAACTTACTTAGGCATAATATTTAAAAATTACAGTGCATGATTTTATATTACTCTGTTTTAATATTTCAAAATATGTTTTTATCACATCAGCAACATTGCTTTGTGCTGTGATTATTTTACTTATATTCTTTATTTAATCAAATTATTATGGTCTGTTTTTGTAAAGACTTCTATTTTTATAAACTTGTTTACAAAGTGGATTTGACCCATATCGTAGTACCTAAATTAATTGGCCATATTGCTTTAAAAAGTAAGTTATTAATATGTACTTAAAATTATTGAATATTACTTGTTTTTAATTTTCAGAAATACTATCCACCTGACTTTGATCCATCAAAAATTCCTCGTATGAAATTGCCAAAAAATAGGCAATATACAGTACGTCTAATGGCACCATTTAATATGAGGTAAGTGGGCAATTAAACATATGTAGAATATGTTTAAATAGATTGTAATACAAATATGAGAAAACTTTTCTTAAAAAATTTGTTTAAGAAATTTGTTGTTCCGTGCGTGCTCTGCATTAAAGAAGACAACCATGTCTTGACTAAGATAATATCAGAATATACTTTCTTGTTTTTCATTTTATGAAGTTGTGATGTTTTTCGCTCTGATCTTATTTGTAATTCATCTAGCAGAATGAATAAATAAATATTTTATTTAATCTTATCTATAATTTCCCTGGTACTAATTGTTCTTGACAAACATTTTTCCTCATTTTTTCCTTTTCCTTTCTTAAGTATACAGTGGCATTATGAAAACTTTAACAGTTGTAGGGCCAGATAGATGTTGCATTGTAAAGTAATTTGGATTACTGAGATTACCATTAAAAACAATGCAGAAGATTTTTGGGGCTTTAAAAAGTAAAAATCTATTTTCCAATCAAAAGTAGCCTATCTTTTTAATATGCATCTATGTGGGTATGTTGTCTGAATAATTCAGAGCTCAAAAGGCCAATAAAAAAAAGAATTATTTTTTTATTAACTACTATAAAAGTTGCTCTATTTTGGTTACTACTGTAAACTAAAAAGTGTTGCAGAAACCGAAATAAATATAAAGCACATGAAAAGGACTAATTTAAGGTGAAACTGATCTTAAAGACATTTTTGTATTTCCTGAACTTGCAATACTGACTTCCAAATTTTTAATAATGGATCTATTTAGGGTGTAGACCTGAGGTTTATGGTCTTCAGGTTTATAATTTTTAAATACATAGAAAATCTAGATTACTTAGGCTTCACCTATATTGAACACAGAAAATGTCCAGTCCGAAATTTTGATCAGCACTCCCCCAGCATACATGTTTGTATTGATGACATACATGTTTGGCACTTCATTCAGCTCATAGGAAGATTTTGAAGTGAACAAATCATTTCACCTTTAGGGATTCATTCACCAAAGAGAATTTGAACCTTTTTACCAAGATTTAAAGAGCAGTGGAAATTCCTGAATGTTTTTGGTGTATTGACAGAAAACATGTATGGATGAAGTTGTGGAACTATATATTAATTGCTGTTACAGTAAGTTTTTTTAAATAGTATTGCAAGGTGTCAATAAACTTTCAGTGTCACTTTATTTTTGAAGATGTAGGTGGTTAGGGAAAGCAGAGTGATGACAGGACATTTAGTGCTTCTACATTTTATGAATTTAGAAAAAAAACTTACCTTGTTTAAAGTGTCTCAGATTTAATTTCTTTATTCTTGTCGATGGTGATTACTCACTTTAGATATACCTTATGAATCCTTATTCTAAGTAGAGGATACATCAGGTATTTTCTTATGTAGTCACATCAAAAAATTAAAACAGATCAAATTGCTGGATGAAAACAAACCGGTTTGTTCTGATCAGGCTCCAGCGAAGTATTAGGAACTAAACAACACTCCTAATTTAGCTGAATCCTATGACACACTGCAGTTTGTAATCCAAACTGCCTGATCAGTTAAACTTGACTGATTGGGTCAGATGTTTTTTCAGTGTTGACCAAATGTTTTGACTGATTGGATCAATGTAGGTGTTTGTAGCCTTAGACACCAGTCAGTCAGTGCTGCTTCTTTGAAGCAACTATAAATATATTTATGTAATAATATGTAGACCTATAATTATTTCACAAAGCTTGATCACTAAAAAGTAAAGAAGCAAATTGTGTGATTAGTGAACAGTTCTTGCATTTTATTAATGATCTTGAATGAACCCTTCTAAAGGCATATATTGCCACAATTCATTTACAATAATTAGTGTGAGTACGATAAAAAAAATGCTTTGCCAAATAACAGAGAGGTTTATGATGGCTCATATTTTTCATAGTCAACTTTATTGTACTGTAAAATTCTCACAAAGAACATTCAAAGTGATGTTTGCCAAGAAGGCTTATGTTTAAATTTATCAATGTAAAATACAGTTTAAACAAAATACATTTGCAGTTTTTTATATTCTAGTATTTATTTCATTGAATCCGTTCCTTGCACTTAATTTATTCTTAATTATGAATGTTTTAACAGGTGTAAGACATGTGGGGAATATATTTACAAAGGAAAAAAGTTCAATGCTCGAAAAGAAGATGTCGAAGGAGAGGACTACTTGGGCATACGTATTTATAGGTTCTACATTAAGGTAAAGTTTTATAACTAAATATCTATTATTTTTTAATTTTAGTGAACTGCTTGTAATATAGATTAATTGTATATGTTACTGCTAAAGTGCAGAAATCAGTTGTTCTACAGATTATCTAGGTAATGTGCAAATTATGTGTGATGATCTGTTAAAGTGCTGAAAATTGTTTTATTTCTCAAATTATGTAATCAATTCATTGGCATGGTAAACTTTTTCGCACTTTCTGAAGCACTTGACAATGGCTTAATGAGTTTTTTACAGCCTTGTACAGTGACCACATTACGTATTTAAACTACTCGATAATCTCGAGATGATTCTTTCTTCTTGGAAACTATTCGTTGTTCATCTTCAGTTATGGAATCGTACTTTTGTTTTGTCATTAAAATACTATTATATTTTGCATTTTTGCTAAAGAGGTTTGTGAAGAATCTTTTCATCATTTTACTCACCAGTTTGATGTGTGCATATTAGGAGCTAAATTTATCTGCTTTAAAAAAAATTCACTACACAAATTCAGCACTTCTTTAAAAAAAATCATGGTACAAATTCATGTGCTAACAGGCATAAATGAATTTGAATAAAGTTTAATTTTAACAATGAATAGAAGATGAAATATTTAACGTTTTTAAGTGATGTGAAAGTAAATGTGATCAAATTTGAGTATTTAAAAAAAATAACGCATCAAGAGTATCCTATCAACTTGGTGTTGTTGAACTAAAAACTTAAAGGTAAAACCGAGATAAGTTGAAATATTTTAAAAAGACTTTTTGGTTACAATCAAACAGACATTTAAAATTATTCACATTTACTGTATTTTGTTTTTTTTTTAATCTGAATTAATAGTGTTTCTACCATATTACTCTGCAAGCACGGTCATATTGACCCGACATAAGAGGACTTATTTTATAATAAATATATTTAAATGAGAATATTATTTTATTAACTATTAACTAATATCATATTCCTTTTAATTTTTACTTTATTATGTATTGAATTTTTAACAAGACTGAAATAAATACTGAAACGAATTCTTTTGTAATTGTAAAGAATAAATGTTGTTTGGTTTATTATTGTTTATTACATATTTGTCTGTCTGCTTGAAGGATAGTCAGTTCATCAACAAACTAGATCTACAGAAACTAACAATGTTTTTAGTTTTAATTTTAATATTTATTTTAATTTATTTATGTAATGAAGTGAGTGATACATTCCCTCCTCTTTTTTTCCTTTACAGGAATATACTTTTTTTAATGTTCTTGTGGATATTTTAATTGCATTTAAAACATGTTCCACATTTTTTTCTTTCTTTTTTTATTGTGAAAGAAATCTCCCTTTATTTGCCTTGGTGTTCATGTAATCTGTAACATTATTTATAATTTTTTTACTTTATGAACCAAGCACCTTACCTAATTTAGACAGTATGTTAATTTGTATTTGAATTTTAAAAAATCGTGTGGGTACTGTTAATAAAAAATTTTTTAGACCACTAAACTCACCTTAATCACTATCAACAAATACAGGTTATGT
This sequence comes from Callitettix versicolor, assembly GCA_022606455.1. Classification (NCBI taxonomy): domain Eukaryota; kingdom Metazoa; phylum Arthropoda; class Insecta; order Hemiptera; family Cercopidae; genus Callitettix; species Callitettix versicolor. The sequence goes on from CM040186.1 coordinate 77,126,576, forward strand.
GCCAAACACTACGTGTAAAACGTACACTTAATAGAAAACAAAAACAATAACGAAATCCCTTCATTATAAATTATGTAATATTTATGTTACATGATGGACTGTGAAAAACTATATGTTTTAAATGCTTCTGTGGCAAATAAATGTACTGTCAGGTAAAGAAAAAAAAATTTTAGTTTTATAAATAGGAGCAAATCGTTAAGCTCATTCATTGAAGTAAACTAATTGTCTCACTGGATGAGGGAGGAAAAAAGGGATTCAATACATCACTACTACAGGGGCCACAAGCAACTAGACAAGCTATACAAAGGAGCCTATGTGAAAGATATATGTATGCACTCTGTTACAGTTTTGTTCTAGATGAGTGTGGTATGTAGGATAATGTAATAATGTAATGTTAATTGTAATTTTAATATTAATTTTTTATTGAACTCGTGTGCATATTACTAAAGAACAGTTTTGTACATAGTATGTGAAAGATATATTTAATTGACTATAAATACTGTAGCAATTTTGTGCTAGATGAATAATGGTATTAATTATAATTTAATACTTATTATTGAACTTGTTTATATATATATATATATATATATATATATATATATATATATATATATATATATATATACTTTAAAAAAAATAAATATTAAATATAAAACAGACATATAAGGATATTATCTCTTGCTTCGATACTGTGTAGGTGTATATGTAATGTATAAGGCTAGTGTTTCACTTTTTGTGCACGTTTTGTGCTCACTAATTTCTGTTTTTACCCTCATACAAAATGTATTGTATAGGCTCGTTTGTATTCATGATAAATACTTTGATATAATATTCCATCACTGATATGTAGATTGCAGCATTGAGTTCACAGCATGTATATAGATAAAGATTATATATTGAGTCAGATATAAAGTTTGGTATTACATTTCCAAGTATTAAAAAGTAATTTCAGCTCTTTTTAAGAGCTGGAATTTTAAAAGTGTTCAATTTTTATTTTCTACAGTATATGTTTTTTTATATGTTCATAAAAAATATATATCTTTAATTTACTCTTAGTTTTTCATATTATTTGTTATTACTTTTTATTAAATATTGTGTATTATCTTACCTATCTCTTTCTTCTAGGGAGCTTATGAAAGCTGAGTAGTTGTTAATATTCGGCATTACTCTATTTTAGTGTACTAGATGCCTCCAAGAAATTTCATTTAAAACTGATCCGAAAAATACAGACTATGAAATAGAAGCAGGAGCTACACGTAATTTTATGGCTTTAAAACTTGCTGAAGAACAGGCACAGCGAGAAGAGGATGAGAGGAAAGAAGAAGAAGCCAACAATCCGATGAAGGTAGAAACAAAACATTTATTTAAAAAAAACTAAAATAATAAGTTAATATTTTTGAATGTTTCTGATTATTAATATAAAGATTTAAGGAATTTTCCTTGAAAGTTGCTGTTTGAATTGGGTTCAATACTGTGAGATTTTATTGATTTCCTTGGCCCTGATGTGAAATGCTACATTTGACATGGTGGTTTATTTTTATGAAATTACACTAAAAATTTATCTGAATTTCTGGATCGATTTCATGCAGTTAACTTAATGGAGCTTTTTGGATTCAACTGACGCTGTTTTAATGAATATTTTATGTTCACAATCATGATTGTTTTTCAGTTGTTTCATTAACAGGCATGTTGCTCTTTCACTGTATGTTGCTTAGTTTCTTCTGGCTGTTTCCTACCAGCTGACACTATTTTGGGAATTTTTGAAGTCATAATTGTGATAATTTTTCAGTTGTTACATTAACAGGCTGAGTCTCATATTGGCTTCAGCAATTTTTGAGTAACTTTTCTTTTTTAATTGTAATTATTGGTTGTTATTATCAGTTATAACTTAGTGATTAAAAGTAACTTTTATTGGGCACAAGTACTTGTTGTTAATCTTTTCTTTAGTTTTTATTTGTAATTTTGTTTTGTTTACTGAAAAAACCTTTTCTAAATTGAATATTAAAAATTGTTCTTAATTTTTTTAGCGGTGTTCTGTTTATAAGGTTCTTTAATAGAAGGTAATATACCTCAGTATATTAATAAAGATTTCACTAATTGGACTATCTAATAATTTTTTTTCAAATTATTACGAGAGCTATCCACAAAATAACTTACATTTTGGGTTGGCATGGCAAGGGGTGGGGGCTGCAGTCGCCATCTTAGTGTCTGGACATTTCGTGTCTCAGTGCACATCCAGCTGTTGGTAACATGAGGTTCATGATGCTTCTGGGTAGTAAATTGTGCATTTTGAAAATGTATGCTGCAGTAGAAAGTACCACCAGTTGTGAAGTGCAGTCGGTGATCAGATTTTTGTTAGCAGAAAACAAACCATTGGAAAGTTTGTAAAGTGTATGGAAACAGTGTAATGAGTGAAGGTGGAGTGAGTTAGTGGTGCATTAAAGTTCATGAAGAAGAGTAAACAAGAAAGCTGTTCTTGTCAGTTCCTTGAACATGGTTTAACAATAACATCTGAAAGTTATTGTGTAACATTTAAACGATTGATGAAGCAATCCAAAACAGGTGTTAAGGAAAACTGAGTTAAAGGTTTTATTTTTTTCACAAAAATGCACATCCCCACTTGGCCAATCACACTATGGAGCTCTTTGATGGTTTTGGCTGGAACCTCCATATAGTCCACCAAGCAACTGTAACTTGTTCCCGCACGTGAAGACCTGATTCACAACCCGACACTTCTACAACAATGGTATCAACAAACTGTGTCTAAAAGTATCAAATGTATATAATAAAAAATGTTTTATTTGTTTTTATTCCAAAACTTAAGTTACTTCCTGGGTAGCCCTTGTATTATTTTTTCATTAAATTAGACCAACAAATAATGAAAAGTCGTATTCTGTTAAAAAATTATAGTTTCTTAGGTACCACATACCAGTTAAAAGAAGGAAAAAATGGACATTGATAATTTTTCTGAATTTTTTTGTTTTATAGTTATTGGAAAACAGGACACAACAATCAAAACAAGAGTTGGAACTTCTCGAATCCTTAGAAGATCTTAAAGATTTGAACCGTAGGCAAAGGAGTATTGATTACGATACCATGTTATCTCAGTTTGATACAAAGGAAGCTCGAGAGAGGTTGTTAAAGTTACAGGAAGAGCAAGATGAGCAGTTTATTAAGTAAGTGTTGTCATTGTTGTTAAGTGTACATGAAATATAGTGTCTAAGCAGAAAGTATTTTTTTTTTTATTTTAATGGACAGGAACATTGCATGAGTGGGTTGGCCAAGGGTGTGCTGCGATCAGCAGCATGGTCGGTAGGGTGCAATGATTTTTAAAAAAAGGAAATACAAATATTGATTTATGATTTTTATTTAAAACTCTTGTTAAAAAAATATCGCATTGTTGCCTGATGTTTTTAGTGAATTTGACAATATTTTAGTGAATCTGACAGAATATTAAAAATAATAAGTTGTCAACTTATTACGAATTTGAAAGCTTGAACGGGGGGTGGCAGGTAAAGCAGGTAAAATCTCGCCTCAGGTATCTGCAAGTCACGCAGCCTAACTCAGACCCAAACTCAGTGGATATTATTAGTATTAGAATGTAATCAATTAATTGGTGGGAGTGCATAAGTGACAAGTATAGATGTATTTTGCAGTAAACTAACTTTATTTTGTACACCTCTGAATACAGGAAATAAGTTCTGACATGCTGATTGGTTGCCAATGTATAAATAGGTATTGGTTGCCAAGGTATTGGAAGTAGGTAATAAATGAGAAGTAGCATATTCGAAACAAAGATGTACAATTAGTTATAAGTAAATTGTCATGGATATTAAATAAAGAAGTTATGTAAATATTTATCTAAACTACATATTTAAAAAAAATAATATTTGGGTAAGAATTCTTCTAAAAAATCAGCCAAATAGTGCGTAGTCGACAGCGGAAGGGTACATTTTGAAAAATTCCTTGTGAAGCATCACAACTGGAGAGTCATTTCTAGACCATCATGCATGTCAAGTGTTCTCTGATTAAAAGTGCAGTAAAGTAAAATATTAAGAAATTGTGAAACTTGTCAAGCCAAGAAGTTAATAAGTGATCAACGGTTATACTACTTTAGTGTGATCATTCCAGAATTATCTATGAACGAACATTTTAAACATTTATTTTAAATTCTAAATTTTAAATTTCATATTTCAGTTAACTAATTCATATGAATTAAAAAAAAATATTTCCTTGACTCATATTTCTTTCTAAAAGAGTTATCCAAATATTTAAAATCTCCTTCAAAATAAATGATTAACAATTTATTAGTTAGATTTTGCCATACAAATGTCACTTGTATATAAAAGGAGGCTTGAATAAGGGATGACACAGTCGCCTGTTCCTGATACCATAAGCAATTCCAGATAAATCATTATCTAGTAATTTATTTTGTGTTGTGCATGCTCTACCGATACTTGACATAAAATATCTCTAGTGAGTTAACTCAAAAAGTCTACCGAGTTTGAATAGATACAGTGAGTAAATGAAAACAGAATTGTGAATCAATACATATTCAGTTTTATAAAACCAGCATTTTGTAAGTGAGTAATAAAATTATAAGTAACAATTAAGTTTTAATATAGACATTTAATTAATTTAAGAGTCTGAGAAAGACATATGAACTGATAATAAGAAATAAATTAAACGAACAATTATTTGTTAATTTCATAAATAAATTTTGTTGTTTTTTTTGTTCCCGTACAGAGTTAGAGTGTTATTTATATATAAAGTGTTACATTACAAGGGCTATTTGTTTTTTTTTCAACCTCTGAATATACTGTGAAGTAGCTTGTCGAGCAGGAGGCAGAGCTGCACACTGGACGATAGTGCATCTCTCCCACTATAACCTCTGCCAGTTCCAACTTCTTAACACTATTTTGAGCTGAGGTCTATGTTTGTAAACATGGTCGTGTCTATTGATTCTGCCAATAAGAGTAAATTGTAAGGTGTCACTTGTTTTCTTCAAACAGAAGGAAAAATGCAGCAGAAATTCATTGCAAAATGACCAGAGTATATGGTGAAAACTTTGTGAGTGACACAGTGTTGTGCGAGAATGGTGCGCACAGACTATCTGAACAGACTGAAAAAAATTCAAAAATACGTTTAACAACAGAAAGGTCACGGCTACAATTTTTTAGGACCATAAAAGTGTGTTGTGGTGAATTTTAAGAAACAAGGGGATCAATGTCAATGTCAGGGGATCAGTGCATATTGTCAGACATTACATCAACTACAAAGAATCATTCAGAACAAAATAAGAGGCTTCTGTCTTTTGGAGTTGTTTTGATTCATGGCAACACACAACCACATGCCACTACCTTATTCCAACAGCTTTCTGCACATTTCTGATGGAAAGTTTTTGATCATCCGCTGTACATCCCAGATCTTGTTCCGAGTGATTTTCTTCTGTTTTGAGAGCTGAACACATGATGTGGAGAACAGAACCTACGTTCTGATGAAGAGCTTAAAGATTCCATTAAGATGTAGACAGGCCATTTCACAATAGTTTCATAGGTTGAAAAAATAGCCCTTGTGTATTTTTCATTTCTGTTCAAACTTACAATAATACATTATATTTAATCATAAACGAATCTGACCGATTTGTATTACTAATTATTTTCTTAAATTATTTACAGGTCTGTTTTTGGAAAAAATAAACGGGTTATAGAAGAAGAAATTGTTGAAGAAAATTCATTTGTTCCACCTCCTGCAAAGAAAATGGCAGAAATGCAATCAACATCAGGACATAAACCAGTTGTGAGTTGGCTTTTTTTTATAATAAATATGTTCTGTTTTGTGTTGCATTAAAAGTGCAAATTTAATTTAATATTTATTACACATTTAAAGTAGGAAAATATTAAACACAAAAGATTCACAATTAGACACAACAGATAACATATTCTGCAAATATATTTACAGTAGTAAGCAACAAGAACACCATTAATTATATAAATAAATAAAGCTACAAGGTCTGTTTTACAAGCAGAATAAATTGCAGTATGAACAAATGATTAAAACTATACAATTTTTGATTACATATAAAGTTTAGAGAAAAAAAAATGAAACCTACACCAATTATTAGTGGTCACAGATACATATGTTGGAAAACTTATCTATTTTAAATTAAATCTTGACATGTACTATCAGATTTATCTATGTTATTGCACCTTATTATTTTATACATTTTAAATTGTATGCCATCAGGTTTACCTATTATGCTTATTATAAAATTAGTTCTTTTAATTATGTTACGTGGCAAATGCTGATTAATTAAAATTTTTAAATATTAAATTATTTGCATTTCCTACCTTTGATGGTGCCAACAGATGATCAGCTTGTAAAAGTTATAAACAAATCAACTCTTACAAAACTGTCATTGATCTTAAGTTAAAATATACATTTGCTTGTAAATATATAAAGTTTTCTATTATGTACATTTACAGCAGTTCTCATATTCCTTAGTTTATTTTTTTAAATTAATCCTTTACTTTACTGCATTTTGGTTTCTGGATTTGTTAAAACCATATTTTTTTAAAAAGAAACACAAAAATCTCTTGGTTTTTAGGGCAAAAGTTGATCTTCAGTCACTGTAATATCTTGGCTTTATGATTTTCTTTTGGAAGTTATTAAAAAATATTTAAAACAGCCCTTGCCGTGTTAGCTTAAGGAAATAATTTGGTAGGGATTTACTCAGTATTAGCAACTGGAGCTGTGAAAAACATGATTGGTTGAGTTTATGAATGCAGAACCTAAGTGGATTGAAGTTATAATAACATTAGTATTGTAATAAATAGTAAACTTTCACCTTAATTATCATTGTTTCCAATAAAAATTACAGATTACAATATTTATTCAATAACAGATTGTTGCAACTGTAATAAATTATGACTGTTTCAGGCTAAAGTTGATCCAAGTTGGAAGAAAAGTGTTGGCGTAATGTCAAACAAAAGTCTTTCTGGTTTAGTTAAAATAAAGACTTCTGAACCCCTACTGTCATCTAAAGTGGTTGAACCTAAGCCTGAGGCAGTGTCTTCTAGACAATCTGTAGAATCGACGTTTAATACTTCTGGCTCTGACAAAGTCTTATCATTGGTCAGTGCTTACTCAGATAGTGATTCTAATTGACAAATGTTTATCATTCATTTAGAATATTTACAGAAAAATTTAAATATACTTGTAATTTCTTTTCACTGTATGGAATCAATTTTATTTATTTTCCTTAACATCTTTAAGTCCTTAAGTCCTGTAAGTCCCATGTTTTTACATGGGCAAAAATGTAATACTTTTTATTTTGGGGATATTTTAAGCCTAATGTACACATTTCATGAACATCATATTTTCAGCTAAGCACACACAGTATATTGTTAAGACAAAAGAGTAGCACAGCTCTTGGTCATGTACGCAGCTCGCAAAGAATTCACCAATCCCTGTGTTCCACCTAAATCATCCACCTTTTATTTATAGTGGGCCTTGACCTCTACTCTACTATAAACTGATGAACTCTAAGCGAGTTGCACAGAAAAATCAACCTGGTGTGGGATTAAAACCTACTCATATCTAACAGTCTAAAATGACCAAGTATAGTATGTTATACTGTTCATTTGATTTTTTTATAAACGTTCATATTTTATACCAGTTAGAATAATGAGGACGATGGACCAGCATTAATGGTAATGGTAAAGCAATGGAAGTAACTGCATCTCAGACTAAGAATCTTGAGGTGCATAGTTCAGGGATGCAGCAGACTGTCCGGCAGTGTGTCCATAACTGGTACATAAGTACTAGATATAGTGCATTCCCATACAAACTACTCTAGTACATTAGGAGAAAATTGGTATATTCTTGAAAAGACAAAAATGATGAATGCATATTAATAAATCAACTTTGAGTTATTTACATTCATTATTTCCTTGTTTGATTAATCATGTACATGATATGATACATGATGCAAGTATAAATAAATAGTTCTGCAACTGCAGTAATGCTGATTCTGCTGGCATCTTCTAGTTCCAGTCAGAATAACAAACAGTACAAAACACTTTAGTTTACACTTTTTATTTGAATTTAATATTTAGGCTAGTTTTTAGTTTATTAAAATTGTTGTCTTTTCTTTATACAATTTGAGTTCATAATCATTTATAAAATTAAAATTCATGAGCAGTAATTCAAACCAAGATCATTTTAATGCCATGTGTTAATAATTGTTTATGAATCAAAAGTGTTCTATGAAACTTTATGAAGTGTACAGCAAAAAAAGTGTAAGTTTTACTTTCACATATGCCTACACTAGACTTTTGACTGAAATGATATCCTGGAAAATAAAAGTAAGTTTTGAATAGTCGATTTTTTTACTTAATGCTAAATATAGTATTTTAAACATTATTATTAATACTCATTCCATTTTTTTTAAATGGTACTTTTATTATCAGCTCTAGTTACATTTTCAAAGGGAAATTTAGTATATTTTCCCACGACTCTGCGGGTGACCAGTACTTTATAGACACATTGACCACCGGGCACTTTGTTAATTTAATCAGTGTCATATATTGATACTTTAACACTTTAGTCAGTATGACTTAAGGCAATAATAATACAATCCTGTTAAGTCGAAAAAAATCGTATGAATATATATTGTTATGTAAATGCTTGTAACTTTAATTATAAAGATAAAAATAAAAAAATAATTAAATTTATTGAACACTAAATTATTTTAGTGATTATTTATAAAAAAATAACTTTATATAAATTAAGAAAAGATATTTTCCTGTTAGTCAAAAAAAAAATTATATTCAATAAAAAAAAGAACAAAAATAAATAAATAAATGCTAATCAAATAAGAACTATAAATACCATAACACACTATTGTTTATATCTTAGTTTATATTTTAAGTGTTATTTTAAAGTGACTATTATATGTAAAGTGTCATAATTTATATTAGGCTGACTGTAGTATAGAGATGATAGAGCATGCCTAATCTACAATAAATCTCAATCTCAAGGTCAAATCAACAGTTATTTCATTTATTTTCCTTATAATCTGTTGCCCATATGTTCCAGTAGACTGTAAATCTAACATGTAAATAAATCATCATACCAAATGATGGGGAAGACCAAAACATAAATGTACAGCCCTACAACACATGGCACATCTATGAACATAAATATACCCTGTACTGTTTAAAGGGTTAAGTTTCATAAGCTGTTGAGTATTATTGTGCCAGCAAAGTGTGAGTCTGTTTCAACTCAATCTTTAGGTTTTGGTTTGTGTGTGAAGCGGTTTTGGTCAAGCAAATTAATTGTTTTCAAAGTTGGTATGAAGGTACCTTGTATAAAGCCCAAAAAACATATGTATAAGATTTCGCCCCCTCACTTACATTTAAGATGGCGGCCTTTAATTTATTGTTGATGAATGTAACAGTTTTAGTCAAATATATTGACCAATTGTTTTGAAATTTGATACAAAAGTATGTTGTACAAAGCCTAAACGACATATTTGTCAGATTTTTTCCCATGATTAGCTGTTGTAATCATAGTATATAGGCAAATGTATAGAGGAAGTTTATCACTAAGTGAATAACAAATATTATGAAATGATATATTTATTATTTTAAATTAATACATAATATGTAGGAATTTTCTCGATTTAAATGAATATCACTTCATAATATCACACACAACTGGTGTTTCGAGCTAGACTTTTTTGTTTTCTTCTTTGCACCTTTTAATTTATACACTTCCTGTTCTGGTTTGTGAATGTTTTCACCCTGATTTGTTTCTTCCACAATAACATCTGTGTTGTTTAGAAACTCTTGTTCAATATCAAAACATTTTTTTGATTGAATCGATTTGTCTTCAAAAAATTTTACTTGCACTTCTACATTCTCTGCTTCAGACATTTGCTCAACATTTTTATTTCCATCTTCACTATGTTCAGTTATTCCACTAACACTTTTCTTTAACATGTTTTCTTTACAATTGTCAATTTTACTATTTTTATCTAAATTTAATTTTAGCTTATTTTTTACATCTTTCTGTAAAACATTATGAAAACTTGAATCATTAAATTCTTCTTTATCGTATGTTGTTATTAAGTCTTTCTGTTTGTTGTTAAGTGGTTTTTGTAAAAACTTATCTTTAATATTACTGGTTTTAGTATTTTCTCTATTTAACGATTCACTTTGATTGCAATACTTCCTTTTTTGTCCACATTTTGATTCATATTCTTTATTTTTGTTTTTTTTACAAAAATTACTTTTATTTTGGGTATTTTTAACAGTTGTATATCTACTTGCACCATTTTTCCTTGAAAAAATTTCATTTATAACACTTTGGTTTGTCGTACTAGAATTACTGTTTACTTTATAGTTAACTCTAATAAAATGTTTTATTTGATCAATTACATCATTTGAACCATACATTTTTTCATCTTTTTCTTTAAAATATTTGCATTGATTATTTTTATATATGCTATCGTTATTATTATTGAAGTCATTTTCATTAGATGCATTATATGCTTCTGAATCATTATTAAAATATTGTTTTGGTTTATTTTCATGTGAATATTTTTTATTATAATTTAGAGTGTTATCAAAATTACTTACATTTCCTAAGAACTGTGATTCAGCATCCTTGAAGCAGGTATTCTTTATTAATGATAAATTATTTAAAGGTATCATTTGGTCTGTTAATTTTTCTAGTTCCCCACTTTTATTGTTTTTAACCAAACAAATATGACTTTCTAATTCCAGTATTACATGGCCACTTTTTTTCGTAATAGTTAATGTGCGTGATTTTCCGCAGTGTTCACATTCAATGTCAATACACTCCTTAGATTTTGTTTCCACATTACTTTGACTATTGTCGCTCAATGTGTCCACACTTTGTGAAGAAGTGTTTACCATATTTGAGTTTATAAATACCTCAGTCAAACTATTACCTCTAGATTCTAACCGAAAATCTATATTATCTTGTGATCTCACAGAATATGTTTTAGGAGTGAATGAAAAACTTTTTCTTTTAATAAACTTGTTTTGTAATTTTTTAATTGGCCTTTTAATATTTGACTGTATAGTTGTAGTTTCTGTAATACTTGTTTCAGTTTCAGATGATGGATTTAAATGAGAATCACTGTTCTGTGAGAAGATATTATAAATTGTTTTGTTTTCTGTATTCAGAGGATAATTTTCATTACATTGGTTCTTTTTATTTTGGTTTGAACTTATTAAACAAATATGACTTTTTAACTGCAATTGAAGTTTGCCGTGCTCATTATTTATAGTTAATTCACACATTTTGCCGCACCTATCACAAGCTACTTGTAAATTATTGGATCTATTATGTAGAGATATGTTACTGTTTTCATCAATACCTGTTTCAGTTTTCCTTTTTATAAGCCTATACAAAGTGGCATCTGTTACATTAGAATCCAAATTGTATTTTATTTCAGAAGCTGTATTTTGAGACTCTTTACTTGAATATTTCGATTTTCTGTTTGTATGTGTATCATATAATATCAGTGTATCTTTTATGTTATCAGTTTGTCCAGGTAATAATGGTTTCATTAATTTATTCAGGTCTCTCAGACTTATGTTAGTTTTGGTTTCAGTTTTACTACTTAAAGTATTACTTGTAATGGATATTTTCTTGTGTTTGAAAACTTCTTTATTTAATGAAATATGCATTGAAGGTTTTTTTACATAATGATCTTGTATTTGATTTTTATTTACATTATTTTTTGTAAGTGAATCATATACCTGCATTTTATTTTTCAGTTTATTCATTTCTTTTGTAAGGTATTTTTTCGTTCCATTCTTTTGGTTTTTAGCTCTATTTCCTTTTACACGTCTATGAATTACTGCTGTTTTTTTATTACCAGTTGAACTGAAACTTTTATTTTTAAAGATGTTAGTTGTTTATCATTTTTAAAATCAATGACCTCAGTCATTGTTTCTACATCTTTATATAAGCAAACTTTATTATCAACTAATTCAATTTTTTGTTCATTATTTGCTTCTTTTCTATGAAATTCATTACAAGTTACAGTATTAGTTTGCATTGTTAAAATATGACCACATGTTGATTCTTTATCATTTTGTTTTTCACACATATTATCTTTGTTTATATTGTTGGTATAAATATTCTTAATATCGTTATTTTTGCATGCTACAATACCAGGTCCTACTTTAAAATTGGATATTGAGTCTTGTGAAAATGAATCATTCATGCTTATATTATTTACTGCAGTTGAATTAATCATTTTCTCCCTGCTTGCTGCTCTTTTTTTCTTAATTGCAAATTTACTGACATGTGAAGTACAACATATTGACTTAAAACTTAAATCATTACTGATGTGTAACAATCTTTGTTTAGCTTTGTTTCTAATCTCTAGTGATTTGCATAGTTTTGTTAATTTTCCACACATTTCCATTAATTGAATTTTACTTTTCTTATTTGCAATACGATTTGTTGCATTAGTAAATCGTTGAATATAATTGATATTTTTTAAGTTGTTTTTTAATTTATGAGTGAAGTTTTTATTTTTTAATTTTTCCTTACTTGTAACTGATACATTTAAATTTGTTTGCTTATCGTATTTTGTTAAGTCACATTTATGCATTACATTCTGTAAAGATTTATTGTTTATATCACTTCTACTCGGCAGGTGATTAATCTCTATTTCAGGCAGTATTTTAATTTGATTTCTTGTGTTTTGTGTTCTTTTCTTTATCTTGGGTTCTGTAAGTGAGATATTACCTAATTCATTTAACCGTGCCTCTTCAGAACACAAGGAGGATCTCTCAAAATTACTAACTTCGTTTCCTGAATAATGTATGATATTTGTTTCATTTTTTGTTGGTTTATGTCTCCGTTTAAAACCTAATATACTTGGCTGAACTTCTTCATTTTGAATATTATTATTTGTATCAGTTGATAACTTGTTACAAATTCTAATTTTAATTACACTCTCACCAACTACTAATGTAAATGGTTTTTCGATTACATCAGATTTCATTTCATCGGCTTTCAGTTTAGATTCATTAACCAACATTTCAGCTGGAATAACAAGTACAATGCCACCTTCTGTTGCTAATTTGGAATTTATAACTATTATTTTTTCATCTTTAATGTCGACATTAGATTTTAAAACTAAACCATTCAAAAAGCAAAAACTACTGTGTTTCTTTGCTAGATCTACTTCTGAATCTTCTATAAGATCCGCTTTAGTTTTTAACAGCACTGTTTCATAATCTGGCAAGTTGTTGCTCTTGGATTTATTAACTGTTGTTTTTGTTGTATGGATACTTTTATTTTGCATAGTGGCATGGTTATTGTTTAAAGTTTCTGGCAACTGAATTAAAGGTTGTGTATTCCGTGGGCTCATTATTATTTCTTCTGGAATTAAATAATAAAAATGTTGAAGAATGTAAAATAGAATGAAATTAATACTAGCTTGTAACAAGTTGGTTGGAAAAGGCAACTTGCCCATATCTGAAGTGTAAAAGACTTTAAAATTGATAGTTTAATTTTACAAGTAAGACAGATTGCCCTTGTGTACAGACTTGACAAACATTTATTACCAGAAATGGTAAGGTCGGCAAGTTTTGATGTTAAAAACTACATTTTTAAAGTCAGCGATTTTTAAATATCTACTAAAGCTTGAAAAGCCTATTACATAATAAAATGTTATATCTTCCAGCTCTGTAGTAAAAAAAAAGAGTATTTATTACTAATAAATATCAATAAGGTAAAAGTAAGGCTATATTATAGTGATTTGTGATTGCCAGATGTTTTTACAATTGAAACAATTGACCATTTTAAAATGGAACAGTCAACCACTGAACCCCCCCCCCCCATTGGGTTGAACAATTGAGATGTGTGATGATTGTTAGCATAATAGTTCCTCAAGCTAACTCGGCTTTTAGTGCAATGATTTCTTTTTCCTTGACTCGATGTCACTGTGGTTTTTTTTTAGTTCAGTTGATTGTAAGTGTTAATTATTAGTAAAAATTAAAATAGTGTTTTATTATTACTAGAAATATACAAAACAAAAACTGCAAATTTTACAAAGTTGTTACAAAAAAACTTTCTTTACAAAATAAACAAAAAGGCAAGAAAATCTTGTATGTTTTAGCTTGATCTGAAGGACTATCTACTGGGCTGACAATATTTTTTTTTAAAGTTTTTACCTATGCAAATAATATAAATAATAATTATTTATAAATAAATGTAATAATAATAAACCATTCATTCAGAATTAAATTTAGAAACAATTTATTTACTTTATAATTTAATTACAGTATTTAAGAAACAACTATGTATAAATGATAGCCATGACTCCCCATAACACTTAATTTAAAAAAATACAAACATTTTAAAACTAACTAATAATGGTCAATCCCAAATGAAGGGATTTCACATTTAAAAAAATGGATTAAACCTTTTACCATTTGATTGAAAGTATGAATCAATATTTGAGACAACACCAGTTCTAATTGAAAGTTGAATGATTGACTTGATTGTTTTGTCAGTGATTTATGCCTTCATGAATGTTAGTTGTTAGTAACATCAGTGTAGGCAACAAGACATAAAAATTGATTCAGCAAGAATCAAACCAAGATGATTCAATCTATTCACCTGCTCTCGCCCCAAACAACTTTTTTCTGTTCCCCAAAATAAATTTAAAATTGAAAGGCCGTTCTTGTGACACAATTGAAGAGATCCAGACAGAATCGCAGGACATGTTCCGAACATTTACTCTTGCAGACTTCCAGGAATGAATGGATTCATAGACACAATGCTGGGATCATTGCATCCAAAAAGGAACTTTTTTGAAGGACACGGTAGAAACTAAGAGTTGTGATAAACCATTTTATTTTTATCGAGAAAATTCCCTGAACTTTTAGGTACCATTTCATTAAATGAGGCTCTATTTTAAAGTCTCCACTGTAGATTTGAACTATATATATCTTCAAAAATCAGCAAAAGCATTCTGATAAGCAAATATTGAGCAATATGTGAGAAACTAGAAACTAAGCTGCTATCTTCTTTTAAATAACTTAATTGTAACACATTTTGTAAAATAAGTATGCACATTTATTTATGTGTGTAATCCTACTCATTTTTGTAAAGACGTTTTTCTCTCTCTTCTACTGAAATATTCTGTCGTTTATAAGTGACAGATATATTATAAAGTATATTTGTATAATTTATATAAATACATAGATAAATTTATATGGCAAGCACAATGAATATTTTGGCAAGAATTTTTCATTTTTACTGTCCAGTCAAAATATACACCGTAATTTACTACTTTCTAGTTTAAAGTTATTAAAAATTTTGTTTTGTAGCATAAACTAGAGAACTTGATTGGACAACCCTGAAGATTTTTATAAGGGTAATATCTAGTGAAGGAGACAACAGTACTGATAGAGAACTAAAAATCCCTAGTCAAAGTTCTTGTAAACACTGTCAACTGTAATGATACTCTCAAACTGGTATAATACCAGTGACTAAGTCCAACAATTTTGTGAAACACCTAATCTATGAAATTAAGCTATCCTCAAGTATAAAGTTAGAACCAAATTATGTTAGTCTAAGACTGATCAGTAAATGTTTGCTTTACATATACGATAAATCTTCTTCGGAATATTCTATTACTCTTTCTTTTTTCCTGTATTGAATCATTAGCTAATTTCCCACAATATCTTCTACTGGACATCCTGATATCTCTAAAGATTGCATAGAGGAATTTTTAGTGTAGGAGACATCACAATGACAGATCCATTAAAGGACGATAATGGGGGAAGGGAGTCTGGTAGAAAAACTTTATGCCAATAGACTACACAAAGGAAATTTTTTAAATTATTAAATACTAAAAATCTAAAGGCAAACAACAGTTACAAAACTCTTAGGTCACCCCATTACACAGTGCTCGTAAATTAAAGAATTAAGATTTTTAAAATTAATTATCTCTATTACAAAGATAAAAATCATCTATCTTAAACTAACCTTTTTTCTTAAAACTGTTCTCTGCTTTTATAGAATTAACAGGATCTTTTAAATTTTCATCTGTTTTGGAAACTATTCTAAATTTTAGGTTAACTTTTTCTCCAGTGTTTTTATGAAATAATGAAAGTGTTACTGGATTATATGCATTCTTTTTCATACATGATTCTTTCAAAATACCTAATTTTTTACAATGATCTCCACTCATCTCCATTTTATTTCAAATTTATAATTAATTAATTTAGCAAAAAAAAATATATATTTATAAAAATAAATTTACAATAATAACAATAATTGCTTGGCAACTGCTTTTTAAATAAAGGCCTGAAAAATGAAACTACAGTTAAGTGTTAAATTAGTTTCTATTTGCTTATGTTAGTTTTCAAAACAAGTTCTTTATATAGGTGTCAGAATCGACTGAACACAGCCTTTAATGTGTTTGTTTTTCGAAAGGTTATTTCTTAGCAACTTTAAATTCAATGTTTTGTAAAAAAATTATTGATACTTGTCAGTGACATTAATAATATGTGGAACCTGTCAGCTATTTTTTAAATTTATTTCCTGCAAGACTAATGTTAATTGCCAATACAGATTACTCTCCTATTTGTTACAAAAGTATATTTGATAACATTATTTCAAAAGTCTTGTGTATATGGGAATGGTTCCAATTTTTATGTTTTGTTTATAGGGTGTAACAATTGAATTTCAGACCTGTGCTGCTACTGGCAAACAGCAAACACAGTATGTCGCTCAGTCTCACTATAGTAATTGTCCGTTCATGTCCTTAAATTAGCACCTCGTCAAAAAACGTAAGTGTTCATATGGAGCAATGAGTCAACCTAAAGTTTCTTGTGAAACTGGGAAAAGCTGCTACAGAAGCTCATGCCATATTAAAGGAAGTGTATGGAAGTGAATATTTATCATGCACATAAATTTTGAGTGGTTTAAAATGTTTGAGGGACGTGAAATAATCAAAGGTGATCCACGCCCTGTACAATACTCAACAACAAAAAAGACGACAACATTCAGAAAATTGGTAAATTGATTCTTGAGAATCATTATCTGAATTTTCGAGCTCTGCTGAAGTCTCAATAATTAACAAAGAAAGTGTCAGTCAAGTTTTGCATGAATCATTGAACATGCAGAAAGTTTGCACAAAAGTGGTGCTAAAACTTCTTTCCAGAGCAAAGTGAATTGAGAATGAACATTTGTGCTGACCTTTTAAACAACAGTGATAATGATCCAGAACTGCTACAGTGATTACTTATGATGAAACATGTTTTTTTTTACATATAATCTTGAGACAAAGCACCAATTGATACATTGAAAGAGCCCACTTTACTATAGCAAGAAAGCTTCTTTTTTCTGATAGTTCTTCATGAAAAAATGAAAAGACAAAGACCTGATGGTGGAAGAGTAATTCCTGGATGATTTACCAAGACAATGTGCCTACATATTCCGCCTTGTCTGTGAAGGCATTCTTACGAAATATAGACATTACTGTGTTGGACCACCCACTGTACTTGCCCAACCTAGCCCCTGTTACTATTTTTATTTCCTTAGATGCAACAGGTATTTAAGGGGACAAAATTTCACAGTGTGGAAGCAGCAAAAGCAAAAGCAACAGAGGTTCTCAACAAGCTGACAGAAGTGAACTTCCAGCACTGTTTTGAACAATGGAAAATTTGATGGGGCATCAAGGTGAGGATATTGGAGGACGAAACTTTGTAATGTAATTGTTGATAAATAAAAGTTTTGTAGGATACAGTTCAGTTATGTCATTTCCACACTTTTTACTCATTCTTGTGGTTGCAAATTGTATGAATTTTGTATCATGAGTTTTCATTATAATATCAGGATGCATATATATATATATATATATATATATATATATATATATATATATATATATATATATTATATATATGTATATTTATATGAGGTGTGTTCAGAAAGTAATGAGAATTTTTAAATTTCGCGGGCTTAGAGAGTCCAATTGTCAAACATTTTTTTTATTATGTTGGTATACATGCCCTTGAAGTATGATAAAACTTTCAGCTCTTTTCATTGTTGACTTTGTCTGTGACAGTTACTAAGGTTAGAAGTGTTTTTATGAGTTTGGCAATTTTCGTTTGTTAAAAGAAATGGATCAAAGAATTTGTTTTCAATTTTGTGTAAAAAATGGAATAAAGTGTAACAAAGTGTGTGAAATGTTAACAAAGACCTATGGTGAGTCTACTATGAGTAAAGCAAGAGTTTACGAGCATTTCCAAGAAGGCCGTGAAGATGTTGAAGATGACATACGCCCTGGATGCCCCAGCACATCAACAACCGATGAAAACGTGGAAAAAGTGAAAGAAATGGTTATGAACAATCACCGAATCACAATTAGAGATGTTGCTGATGATGTTGGAATATCGATTGGATCATGTCATGACATTGATTCCAATGTTTTGTGTATAAAACGTGTGGCAGCAAAATTCGTTCCAAAATTGTTGAATTTTGAACAAAAACAGCAGCGAATGGAAGTTGATCACGAGTCACTAAATGAAGTCAACGACGATACAGAATTACTGAAACGTATTATAACAGGTAATGAAACATGGGTTTATGGATATGATGTCAAAACTAAGGCTCAATCATCCCAGTGGAGGCATTCTGGCTCGCCAAGACCGAAAAAGGCTCTACAAGTGTGGTCGAACTTGAAGGTTATACTCACCGTGTTCTTCGATATTAATGGCATAGTGCATCATGAATTTCTGCCACCAGGTGAAACGGTCAATAAGGAGTACTACCTACATGTTCAACACCGTTTGTGTGAAACAATCCGAAAAAAACGCCAGGATCTGTGGAAAAACAATTCATGGCTTTTACACCATGATAATGCACCAGCTCACACTTCATCGCTTGTTTGTGAATTTTTGGCCAAAAACAGTACTATAACAATGCCCCAGCCTCTATATTCACCAGACATGGCTCCATGTGATTTTTTCCTATTTCCAAAAATAAAGAGAACCTTAAAGGGCCGTCGTTTTACAGCTGTAGATGACATTAAAAACACTGAAAGAACTAAAGGCTCTCTCAAAGATCGATTTTGAGAAGTGTTTCAAGGATTGGAAGGAGCGCTGGCACAAGTGCATAATCTTCAATTGGGTCTATTTTGAAGGTGACAACATCAGTGTAGAAGAATAAATAAATATTTTGTTCAAAAAATTAAAATTCTCGAAACAGGAAAATGATTAAACACATGAATATGGATTATTTTCAATCAAGCAAGAAGATTTTTTTTTCAAGAAATCTTAAGCAAGATTTTTTTTAAAGAAGGAGATCTTCATAAAATTAGACCAAACCAAAATCAAGGACTTCTAAAAAGACCTGGACATGGTGAATGAGGTAGTTAGATCATTTTCAGTCAATGGAGGCGGAAAGGATATAAAAAAATGGCAATTAAGAAGCACTAATTACATAACATAATGTTGAGAATATTTGCAAGAATTTTGAAAGAAGGAATTTTGTGATTTTTGAAGGAGGGTGGTTATGGTAACAGACGGCAATAGCTGGCTCTGGTGACGAGGTCCAGGTTCTAAACCACAGAGAAGGAAAAATGAGTTTTAATATAGGCCTACACAGAAAAGACATTTAATAATATTTAAAATAACACTAAAAATATTTATTTATGAGTAAAAACTAAGATAAAAACAATATTGAATACCATTTTTTTATTTTAATATATTTGATTAAGTAAGTAATTCCTTTATAAAAGTTTTAGTACTAATTATTAAAAACTTAGAACAGACAATTATTTATAGTGTGGTTTACATTTTCCAATTATGGGAAAATTTCAGGTTGTATTTTGCTAAGTTTGTTTGAAGCCATCTCTTTGAGTCAATTTCTATATCTTCTGTAAACTCTGGTCTATCACCACTAACTTTACCTGGAAACAGTTGAATGTAAAATTTCAATATTAATTGTACACTGTACTATGTTAAATTATTGCTGTTTCAAAATTATTACTAATTATAAGTCTGTTGTAAAACTCATTATAATAAAAAAAGCAAAAATATTTATTTGGCATAAAATCAAAAATGTTTCAATAAATAAAAATTAAATGCTTTATTATACATATTTTGTTCAATTGAGATATTACATTTAAAATTTTAAGTTGAAGCTGCTGCCAGTGTGACACAGAAAAGATGTAGTAGTAAGAAAAACTAACTGAACACTTGAGAACAAGGATCAGGTATGGTCCAGTAGTAGACAGAAGTATGTAAAAGTCATCAGCAAGGTAACACAGCATTGAACTTTATGTCAGCAATCGAATGATTCTGAAGTATGTCCACTATTATTCATTCAAGATTCAAGTAGTGCAGGTTCTCAAACCTCAAGATTACAACGGGCGAGTATATTTTTGTCAACAAACAAATGTTCTATCAATAAATTTCATTAAACAAAATGAAAACAGGGTTCACAACTTATAAATGAGTGACAAGGACCACTTTCATCGTAGTTGATTTGTCAAAAAGTATTTTCAGCACTGATCTGAAAATAATCTGCATGAAAATTCCCTCACTCAGGAAACAGTAATGGTTTGGCATGCAGTGTCATCTCTTGGAATAATCTGCCTGTACTTTTTCAAAATTGAATGTGGTAACACAGTGGCGTGAGTGTCAATAGCCATGCCACGCTGAGTGGTTTAATGAGTGGTTTAACATGTAGTTACACTGACATGTTGGAAACTATTTTTTTGGTGCCTTTACTAGATGAGTATGATCTTGATGAAAACACACTCATCATATAAATAAACTTCTAAATTTGAAATATTATGTCAAGTACTAATTAATTTACCTTTTCTTACAAAGCCTTGTTCACCTGCACGAATGATGCCCTTAATTCCACTCAATTCTTGCTCCAAAGTTGGCACAACTTTTTTAAAATTGTCTATTTGAAGATGAGCTGCTATTCTTGTAACTTGTTCTTCCGTTATTTCTTTCTGTAGAAATGAAGCCACATGTTTTATGGCTTTTGGTAAATCCTAATATAAGCAAAAACTATTTTAAAAACCAAATAAATAAAAATATATAATTTTAATTTTACCATTAAGATTTAATTTTTATGAAATGACAATCTGAAAAAGTCCTTTATTTTATTCAAAATACATAATTATTCCTAATTTTTTCATATAAATTGTGTACTTATCAAAATTTAAACAGAATTTATAATCACTTGCTAATTTAATTAAATAGGGAAAATTTAAAACATTCAAATTTTCAGTAACTGCTAAATTGGATTTTTTCATAAAAACAAAAATCCTAAACTATTTTAAAACTTATGATCTAATGTTTCAAAAGTTGAGTAATGATCTTGTTGAAACCAACTAAATATGTTATTAACCCAACCACATATTATGTGATGTTTGCCTAAATCTACAGTATACAGGTTCTTTATTTATAAATATATATACAGTATATATTTAAAAGTCAAACATAATTTTCATAGTAGGAACTTCTAGAGTTCTGCAAAAACCTTATTTTAAAGGATTTGCCACAAGTTACTAAAATGTATTTATTTTCAGCAACATAAGTTTTTAGCTCTTTGTTAAGTAAAAATATATATTTGATTGAATATCACATTTATAAAATTATTCAGTAGATTGTTTTATTAAAGTTGTTTCACTGCATGTTAACTAATCAGCTGTTTGCACATTTTTGTTTATCAACAAGTAAACTGAAAAAAAGGCAGTACATTGAATTCAGTACTGATATTGCAGATGTTGTAATATTGAATGGCAAACATTTATTTTTATAATTATATTATTTTAAAACATCGTAGCCTACTTGGTTTGAAGCAATGTGACTACTATTTAAAACTAATCATTTATATGTTCAGTTATTCAAATGCAAAATATATTACCTCTATTATATCTTCATAGAAAAGAAACAGTAGATTAGGATGGTTACGCAGTTCCCAGGCCTCCGAAATGTGATCCCAATATGGACAGTATAAAACTGCAAAAGATTTATTTCTTTGTAGAAATGTTTTTGATGCATATAATAAAGTGATGCAATATACAGTGTTTAAAAAGTGATCCAACTTTACGGGGGAAATAAGAAAGTCAGTCATTTCATTATATGAGTTACAAAAACTGTTGAACTGGGCTCCATTACGTGATTCACACAAATATATACAACATTGCATAGTCACACATAAAGTTTGTTGAGAAATTGCAGCAACATACTGTTTGATTTCTCCTTGTAATTGGGAATGGTGTGAGAATGAGTTCTGTGTGCAGTATCCTTAAGTTGTCCCCCACAAGAAAAAGCCAGGTGGTGGTAAATCAGGGGACTGAGGAGAACATACCCTCTTTGAAATAATTTGTCCGTGAAAACATTGTTCCAAAAAAAGCATAGTGTTGGTCGTATAAGCCACAGCACTGTCATGCTGATTCTGTAGCTGGTTTCAAACATTATATTGCTGCAATTTCCAACAAACTTTACAACATATTGTGTTAAGGAACATACCACGTTATATTCAGTTGTGTGATGAACTGCAATCTACAAATCGTATAATTGAAGTCCACTCATAACAGTTTTTGTAACTAACAAAATAAAGTAACATTGTTATTTTTGTATAAGAGTTATTACCACTTTTTAATCACGCTCTGTACCATTCAAATTTTTAATAATTAAATTAAAACTGTTGCTCAGATAACTCTGATATCACTTAGCACCAACAATTTTAGAGTTTATTTTTAATATATATATATATATATATATATATATATATATATATATATATATATATATATATATATATCACAGTTGTGGATCTTATCATAATGGCCACTCAAATACGTCATTTGCAAAAAAATAATCCTAATAATAAACAAGCTAACTTGAATTGGCCTTCCAATTGACGAAAGAAACATACAATAAGAAATCCCTTTCATGGGGGTCCAAAATTAAACATTATAAAACAGTGATCAAGCCGGAAGCACTGTACACAGCAGAAACATTAACCATGAATCGCATAGGCCAGATAGAAAAGCTTGAAATAACGGAAAGAAAAATCTTAAGAAAAATTATAGGAACAAAATTTCAGGATAATAAGGTAGTATATATAAGAAATGAAGCTCTCTATAAGAAAATTGAAAAACTGTCAGATACTATGAGAAAAAGGAGAATAAATTTTTACGGCCATCTTCTTAGAATGAACTCCAATAGATTGACGAAACAGGTGTTTGATTTTTTCCATAATCGTAAAACAAAACCGAACTAGTTTAAAGAAATTGAAGAAGACCTAATAGAATTAAAAATTACAGAAAATTCATTGCTTGACCAAACTGCTAAGATAAGTACCAAGGACGAAAGAATAAGATTCCAAGATAAAACCAAAATAAGACCTAAACCTGTCATTTCGGAAGATGAGAGGAAAAGAAGATCGGAAAGAATGAAGAGCTACTGGGAACAAAGAAAAGTACAGCGCGCAAGAAATGATTGATTCAGCGTACCCCAAAGAGGGTGAAACGAAAAGAAGAAGAAACAAGCTACTCAGGGGGGGGCAGCCTGTAACCCCTAGAGGACATGTCCCTGGGTGGCGGATGGAGGAATTTCTCCCAGATATGGGTGGTAGGAGAGAAATCAAATAACTCTCTCAGACCAACAGGCCTTTTGCCCAGAGTTATGGGTGAAAAATGGTCAACGGCTTCAAGGGCGGAAGAGGAAAATATTTCCCAATGGCTTCGAGGGTGGAAGAGCTGACTCCAGGTCTTACCAACTTGGTTTTATTATTGGATGGGGTTCATCCCTTTCCCACAAGCACACTTTCACACAACTGAACATGATGGAGAAAAAACGGAAGATAGTACCCAAGCCGGTTCAATCCGGGGCCAATGTTATGGTCCAAGTAGGGCAAAGGATTCTAGGGGCCCTATGCCTTTAAGCTTGGATCAGTCGGAGGATCCAATATCTTACAAACTTAGAACGAAACACAAACATTTTTTCGGCACACTTAATGTGAATACATTATTGAAAGTGGGTAGACAGATGGAGCTTATTAAGGTTTTGGAGGAGTACAGAATTAAACTGTTGGCTATTCAGGAAAAAGATTTATGACAAACGAGATTTCAGTAGTGGGTCAGTACAGAATATTAAAGGGACATCCAGCTGTTAAAGTTAAGAGGTCGGAAAAAACTAAAAACACTATGTCGATACTTAGAACAGCATTCTTGGTACACAATTCAATAGTGGGCTCTATAAGGGATTTCAGATCTCCATCTCCAAGATTGTAATCACGATAGCAAGTGGGAATAAGTGCTGTACTATCTTTAATGCTCACGCCCCTATTAATCCAGGCAAGGTAGAAGAATTTTTGTCACAAATAGAGGAGGAATTGCTTAGAACTCCTGAGAAACATGTCAAGGTGTTGATGGGAGACTTCAACGCCCAAATTGGAAAAGAAAGGACGTTTCTAAGAATAGTAGGAAATTACCTAGCCACATTAGGACGAACAAAAATAATGAATGGCTGATTGACATATGCAAATCATTTAATATGAAGTTAATGTCTACTCATTCCAAGAAATCATCGAAATGAATAAAGACATGGCGGTCACCCAATCTGATGTTTGGAGAATTTCAGATTGATCATGTGGCAACAACTAATCTGAAGGAAGTGATGAATGTCAGAGTACAAAGAGGTGACAATTTTGGCTCGGATCATTATCTTACATGCATAAAAGTGAAACTGATTCCTAATAAAATCGTCAAGAGGCCACTAAGGATGAAAAAATACAGGATAGGAAAGTTACAGGTGAATGAGGAGTTGAGGGAGAAATATCGGGAAAAATATTTGGAATCCAATGAATGGGTATCCCAGAGAATCAGAGCAGCAGCTCAGGAGACAATATTTTTTGCCAACAAGAAGAAACATCCGTGGTGGAATGAAGAATGTGATGATGGGCTGAAGAAATGAGTAGTAGCATGGAACAAATGGAGCTCTACCAGACAGAAGTTTGAGGAGTTTAAGGATCAAAGGACAATAACATCTAAGGTTTTTAGAAAAACTAATAGAAGATACGAACAAGATCAATTACAAAGTATCGAAGAAAGCTTCAGGAGGAATAAGACTAGAGAATTTTATCAAATTTTCAAATCCAAACTTCGGGGATACACTCCACCCAATATTTGTTTTAAAAATGATCAGGGTAAATTAATTTTAAGTAATAGGAAAAACTGTAATCACTTGGCTGAATATTTTAAAAATCTACTTAACTGTGAACCACCTGCAAATAAAATGATCTTTGAGAAGCCGCTAACTAAATTAGCGGACTCAATTCCACCAGAATTGGAAGAAATTATAAAGAACCTGAAAAATAACACAGCTTCAGGAAACGATTCGATTGTGGCTGAGCTATTGAAATATGCGGGGAAAACATAGTGGAACAGTTTGAGAAGCTGTTCCAACAGATCTGGCAGACAGAAAAGATCCCAAGTGAATGGAAAGAGGCAATTATTCATCCAATACATAAAAAAGGAGATATGGCAAATGCCAATAATTACAGAGGAATTTCGCTTTTACCTGTTGCATATAAGGTGCTTTCTAAAGCACTTCAAATTAGAATTGAGGATCACTTAGATAAACAGATAGGTGAAGTACCAGGTAGGATTAGGGAAGGCCGATCATGTGTGGAGCAGATTTTCACGATGAAGACCCTGATCAAAACAAAAAATCTAGCATCGAATAAAGAGGTAATTATGACTTTCGTGGACTTAAAAAATGCATATGATTCCATAGATAGGGTTACATTGATGAATGTGTTGGTGGAGTTTGGAATAAATGACAAGACAGTGGCACTAATATGAGACACTTTGACAGATACTAAATCACAAGTTAGATTTTTGGGTGAATTATCAGAACCTTTTGAAATTAACACTGGTGTGAGACAAGGAGATGGTCTGTCTCCAATTTTATTCAATTGTGTCCTAGAGAAAGTAATCCGTGAATGGAGGAAAGATATGAAACAATGTAACTTGGGAAATGGAATCAGATTGGGTAGTAAGAAGTCTGATTCTTATTTATTATTATTGGAATACAATTATTGGAATACAAGTTGAATGTCTCGCTTATGCGGATGACATTATATTCTTTGCAAAAAATTTAGAGATAGCAATAAAACAGATTGAAATTTAAAAAAAACAGCAGAAAAATCAGGATTGTGAATATCATTTGAAAAGACAGAATTCATGAATACTGATGCTAAGGACTCAACATGGATAATGAAGACCAAATATGGAGACGTTAGAAGGGTTCAGAATTATAAGTATAAGGAGAAGATAACTATTGCAGACAGGGCAAGGAAGATGGAAATTGCATTCAGATTGTGCCAGAACACATACAAATCAAAGCCCTGTCTTATCAAGCAAAATTTAGACATTACACCACAGTAGTTCAACCTGAATGTCTGTGGCAGACACTATCTGGAAGGGGACTATCGGAGATTGAAAAGAAGGAAAGAAAATTTTTGAGGAAGATTTTGGGACTGAGAAGAGTGAGTGATGGTGAGTTCAAGTTCCATATGCGATCAAACAAAGAGTTTTATGAAAGGTTTCAAAAAATCACTATTACAATGAAGAAGAGGTGACTGATGTTTTATAGGCCAATCAGCAGAATGAAACCAGAAAGAATAGCAAAAAGAATGCAGACTTTCCAGGAAAACACAAATTCCATGGCTCAAGGAAGTCCATCAAGATCTGACTAGATGTGGAATGAGCGCTGAAGAGGTACAAAATAGGGACATGTGTGGAAGGAAGTTGAAACACATCTCTGAGTTGAAAGACATCTCTGAAGAGAATCCAAGAGGAAGGAGGCGAGTGGTTTCGGAGGCGGAACATCATAGAATGAACCAGGGAATGAAGGAGTACTGGCATAGGAGGAAACAGGGGTTAACATGGAAGAAAGTTGTGTAATTGTAGTCCATAGATGGTTGTATACAATAAAAATAAAAAAAAAACAAGCTACTAGGAAATGTAAGTAGGAAAGTAATAATTATCCTTCTGATTGTTATTATTTCTCACTACATAATATATAGTGTTCAGAAGGGTTCAGAAGTATAAGTATTTGGGCAAATTTTTGTTTCTAAATGTGAAGGAGAAGATAACTATTGCAGACAGGGCTGTTCAGTCAATTTTAGAAAATTATAGTATCTTGTTTTCTATCTCATAGAAATTTCTATATTAAAAATTACTTGAACAAGATTTTTTTATAATATAACAATCCAGGCAATTGTTTTGACATTAATCTGCTCGTTTAAACCTAAATAATAATTTAATGTCAGGAAGTTTGTGCACTATTTTGCACTATTTATTTTAAACACTATCTTTAAAATACATTTTCATCATTTGAAAATAAAACTGAATATGCCAAAACAAATTACTTACGTAAACCTTTTCTAAAGTAATCCCAATATTTTTCAAAACTTCCTTGATAATCATGTTGACCTAAAAGTCGATTGTGATAATAAAAGGAAACTACAACATCCAGAGGATTGCGAGCAACATAAATAACCTTGCCAGTATCTAGAAGGCTTGGTGGAAGAAGACTAAATGCAAGATGTGTCTTCAGATGGCGAGGTGATGGTAAATCATTTAAATTTTTGTAGTTGACGTTTTCTACAGATAATTTGAACTTTTTTACTTCTTCACTATTATTGTTAATTTTTGTTAGTTCTTCCAGAAATTTAGAAGAAAATAACATGTTAAATCTGAAAAAAGTAATCATTGTAAATTATTTAAATATAAGAATCTATTTCCATTGAATTCAGTGACTAGTATACTGTATAAAAGAAATTTTATTTTGTACTATACAAAGTAGACTGTAAATAAAATGTGGTTATGAAAAATAAATTAATGTGATCACTGTTGGAAACTAAACGAATTGACTGATTTTGATGAAATTTAGTATGTACTTGAAAATGTAGTTTGCTTATATTTATTTGTATTAATATTAATATTTTATAAAACATAGTTTTAATTTGTTATAAATTATATTAATTAAAAATATTAATTATTATTTAAAAAAATTGTTTTCAAGCACTTTTTTGTAAAAAAAATTTATAAGTTTTAAATCTTGAATTTTTTTATGGTTCTAATGGTTTTGATCTAATTATTTCTCAGTTATTGTCATGATGACAAACATCGCAGTTATAGAAAATTTTAAAATAAAAAAAATTCTGGTTTGGAAGCAAATTGAAAAAAAAATCAAACCTTGACCTTGGAGTTTGTTTTGTTTTAATTTATCTTTGATCACAGATTTTGTTTATTTTAATTTTGAAATACTGATCAGTTATAAATTTTCATATATTATCAGGGCTAGGTGGTCAATGTGGCTAAAGCACCCAGTCAATCTGTGTCTCTGAACTGAATAACTCAAGGTTTTTATAGTTTAAGCAGTAGTTACTGCAGTTGCTTTATTCTTACTGTTAAATGCTGATCCCTCATCCTTATTAGTCTAACTGGTATAAGGTATGAACTTTAAGAGAAAAACAAAATAATGTATATATTACTGAAATCAAGCAAAATTTGATTAACCAGAATTGAGGCCAATTTTCCAGTTTTCTTTACAATTGCTTAAGTGCTATACAGTATTTTTTTATATAACTTTTTTATATATTGAAGGTGATATTTGACTTAATTTTTAGTTAGTAATAATGGTTATAAGTTTTTAGCAAATATCCATTGGAAAAATGATCTATTGGTGCAGCTGGACCTTTAATTGAGTGCTGATCCTGACCTCCATAGATTTCATTTGATATGTGTGTGTGTGTGTGTGTGTGTGTGTGTGTGTGTGTGTGTGTGTGTGTGTGTGTGTGTGTGTGTGTTCTGGATGCTATTCTGCATTTACATATATGTGAAGCAGAAATAATATGTTAGGGGCAATACTTTGCTTTAATCCACATTGTGAGCACTACTTTTTTTGTATATGAATATGATCTCATTTTGGGATATCAACTTTTTACCTATATATGCAACAAAAATATTAGAATTTTCTGAGCCACTATATTTTATATATTCTTAGTGATAGTTTATTTAATTACTCGTAATACTGAATTAAATTGTTTGTGTTGTTTTACTTTAACATTTACACTTGTTTTGGTATATTACTTACCTAATATATCATCCATACATGCAACAAACATACCACCCACAACAAAGAAGGAATAATATACTTACCAAAGCCTGTAGTTACTACCCAGCGATTATGATTAAATTTTAATCAAATTATTAAAACTGTGATTTCCTGGCAGCTATCTCTGGCTTTTAATTGAACCTATGGTATAATTGTTTTAGGACAGTTATACACAAACCTAATAATGTAAGTGTCAAACATATGTACCTTCCTCAGGATGGTTGAATAATATAAATTATTCTAATAAATAGTGCACTACTACTCAGAGTTATCTCTGAGGGTACGGAATTATAACTGGCAAAACACTGGTATCCAGCACACCTTGTTTAGTTTATCAGTTAATTTTTGTAATCATTTAATTCTAAACTAGTAATATTAGGAATAGCCAATTATCATCAATTAAAGTTTAACCTAATATAATGTTATTCTTCATAATTATAACTCAAATAACTTCCACAATTATAACTTCTACAAATATAACAAAATCAAGTTTTCTTTACCTTTAACACTGATCTCTTGTCCTCATTAATCTAACTACAAGCATAAAATATAAACATTAACAAAAATATTGTTACAATTTTTTTACATTTTTGCTCGTTATGTTTATGTTTATTTATGATGATTCCTTTACTTGTTAAATTAATGTTTATAATTTAATTTACACATTTATTATTAATTATCATTTATTTAATTTTAAGATTTAAAAACGATGTTTGTTCAGAATCATTTACTTCTAAAACAAATCATTTCAACCAAGACATAATATCATAACTTTGTACCTTAATTACATCCACAGAGATTCATTTCCATTTACTCTGCTCTGATGTTGGAAGCATGGATTCCTCCTTTATCCTCATTCCCCAATGTCTTGTTGTTGATCGCTGAAATTAGTTGGACAGTTATTTGCTATCAGGATGTTAAGTCTTTTTTGTGTAAGCTGGTGACAAACAACTTGATATTTCTCTTGGTGACGTTAGAAAGATTCTATTCAGTAAATGTATCTCAATATGAAATTCAATTAAACTTTAAATTACTTTTTTGAATTTATTATTTTTAAATATTTTATTTATTTAATTAATTATTTTAATTAAAATGCGATTTTATAATTTTTTTCAATATTTATTTAATTTTTTTTCTCTGATTTCAAAGAGTTTGTGTTACATTACTATTTTGACTAGTTAGTTTTTCTAAATCTTGATAATCCTGGTTTCTTTGGATGAATGAAAAGCATGGTTTCTGTTTTTGAGTTTTAAAATTAGAATGAAAGTTGAGAATGGCTTCTCTGAGCCATACTGACTCAAAATTGCCTCACTTCTTCATTGTCATCAACTTATGGGGAACTTTGTACACTGTCATAGCCTCTCATTTCTGACCTGGATGGTTCCTTTTTACACCTTACTTGGTCTTGGGTAATGTCCTGATACATCTTTGTGTTGTTAGATCCTCCAAGTGCTCTAATTATCCTGTAATTAACTTCTTTAATTGAATTTTTATTTTTAAACTTTTATTTTGGTACTGCTGGTTCAAAATTGTCCATTTCTGTTGTTCATTTCGATTAATCAAGTGATAATCATTCCCTGTTGATGGCTTAAGTTTTTCAAAATTATTGTCAATCTAATAGATTTTCCAAATTCTAATTGTCTGGACTGATTTTCTTTGGGAAAAGCTTGTTGTCTTCAGCATGTTTCTTTGAATCAGTAGCATCTTGAATGGAGTCTGTACATGAAGTAAAATGTGATTTGTTTTTCAACTTTAGTCTTAATGTATTTGCACATTTTACCCCTTGGATGAATTGCTTTAACAAGTTTTCCATGTTTTTGCTACAGTATCACAGTAGGGTTTTGAACTAACCCTATATGAATCTTTACAATTGTTGGTTTAATTTAATTTAACAAGTTGAAATAATTTTCTTTCACTACTCACATCAATTAGTTAACCTAAATTTATGTTATTACTTAGTAAAACGATTCATATATTCACCTAATATCAACATAACATTGAAAAACATTACTTTGAATGTACAACATATTTTAGTATTGTAATGAAGTTATTTCATAATATAACTTTAAGACTATGGAATTTAACCATATTTCCTATACATGACATTTTATTCAGCATCATCTGAACTACCAAAAATAAACAATCTTTAAAATATTTTTTTACTAACATTTTAAAACACTTTTTTATTAACATTTAACCATTAAACAATTTTTATAAGTTTCAATAGAGCTCAAGGCAAATTAAACAGCTGTTTGAAACTTGTATAAATTCATTTATCCCTGCACTATTAAATCGTTGTGTACAGATTCTGTTATCTCTAAACCTTGTTTTAGTATGGTATACAGATGGCTCCAAGACAAAGTCAGGCACTGGTGCTGGGGTGTATGGTCTGAGACTAGGATTAAAGAAAGTAATTACTCTGGGACAGCATACAACAGTATTTCAGGCAGAAGTGATAGCCATTAATGACTGTGTTCAGGAGAACTTGGATCGGGCTTCAAAAAGGCACGTATTCATATTCATACCTATTGTCAGGCGGTAATAAAAGCACTTGCGGGTCCTATAATACAGTCCAAGTTGGTCTGGGAGTGTAGGAAAAAAATTGACATTCTGTCCCGGGATAACCGGGTTCACTGGGTTCCAGGGTATAGGGGAGTTGAGGGTAATGAGGAGGCAACTGGATGGACTTGGATCTGCATCTGAGTTTATCGGACCTGAGCTGGATTTAGGGATTTCTCTATCATTGGCCAGGTCCGCTATTGATGGGTGGATTACATGTCAACACCAGGTAAGATGGGACAACATTCATGGGCATTCCCATAGTAAACGTCTCTTAAGCAAAGTTCCTTCTGGAGGAATCAAAGGGGCAGCAGATGTCCTGGGCAGAGCACAACTCAGGAGGATCATGGGGCTCATAACAAGGCACTGTGGTCTGAGGGTGCACAAACAGGATAGGTGTATACCACGGAGAAACCGTGTGTAGATTGTGCAGGAAGGAGGAGATTACATAATTTATGATTGTGAGGCTCTTGCTAGTAGGAGGCTAGGGGTTTTTGGTTTCCAAGACCCTAGGGATCTTCAGCAGAGTGAGCTAGTCAGTAGGTTGTTGGAACTTATTAGGGACACCAATCAGCTGAACTAGGTATTTTAAGAGGTAAGTTGCACAATAAGTCAGTTGATCGCAGTGCCTGGGGTTGAACTAATCCCTTCCTCTAGAATATAATCTAATCTAAACCTTGTTTATTTGAAGAAATATTTAATCATTGCTGGATGTCTTTACTACAGTAGTTCTTTTTATAATAATTTCTAACAGAAGTTATTCCTAGTTTTTCAAGAAAGATTTGAAATACAACTTTATATTATTGTTATGAAAAATTTTCCTGTTGTCGTTGTTTGTGTGTGTGTGTGTGTGTGTGTGTGTGTGTGTTTAGCATGCTTATACAATTTGAAAAATTTTGGTCATGCAATTTTGGACTAATTCGACTCAAAATTGGTGCAAAAATATTTATAATGGTAATAGCTTGGACAAATACTTTAACAAAATTTGTTTAACAGTTTCAAAATATTGTGGCCATTTCAAATATTGACCAAAATTCATATTTTTTTTCTTAAATGTTTTTATAGGTCTAATTTCATCAGCATAATTAGCATTAAAAACTGCATAAATCAGTATTTTGAATTTTCAAAATCTGTTAACGTTTAGAAAATTGTTGATGACGGTCAGGGATCATTTTTGTATTTCAATATAATTTGGAAGTTTAAAATGCTAATATTTGCAGATTATAATTCAAAAATAGTAAGATAACGAAATTTTAAGAAAAGTAAGATGAACTTTTGGAAATTTTTCTTCTATCACGTTATAGCTAGACCTTTTAATCATATATATGTTTTTGAGAACTACCTGTTAACAAACTGACAGAGTTGTCTAGCTATGATAGAATGTTTACATTCATTATAGGTAGCAAAGTTTTAACTTGGAAGTTATTAATACGAGGTGTGAATGTGGAAATAAATAATCAAAATAGATTTTATTTCTGGCCATTTCACTTACTCCAAAGCGTGGCTATGTGTAACAAAAGTTGGGTTCCTCAATATGATCCAGAAACTAAACGAGTACAGTTCAAACATTTTTTAAAAAAATAAAATGTGTGACAAAGAAGACCAAACTTGTATAATTGATCCTACGAGGATCCAGCATCTATCTGTAAAGAATTATTTGGCAAAAACACTACTTTCCATTGAAGGAACATCCACTGTATTTCCTGGACCTAGCAAGAGCACCATGCAAATGTTTTTCTAAAAAAAATGTGTTTTCTCTTTTTATTGAACATGATTGCCCTACAAATGAATAAAATCTATAATACAATATTTACATTAGTTGTTGATGCTTTATATCAAGCATAAAATTATGTGGTATGTAAGACCTGAATGTAACAAATAAAATTTAAAAAAACAGTTTTTGTGTGTGCCAGAGAAAACCATTGGGCTAGTTTTGCATATCTACGTAATCCAAATTAAGTACTCCTGTAAATAATACAAGAGGATTAAAAAAAGAGGATATTTTAAGACTTAAGAACCAGTTATGTGTAACTTTCTTTATTTTTAATTTTTATGACATACTAATATGTTATAAGATTTGTGTATGTACTTACTCCAAAAATGGAAACCTGACAGACAAGTTTGTACGAGTTGCATAATCAATATCGAAATTATTGTTTATCAACCATATCATTTCTTGGCAAAGTGTTGTACCTGTAACACAGAATGTTATGCTATTGATTAAATTTTAGGGTGGAAATATACAGGGTGGGGCAGGGAAGTATCCCTACTTTTGAGATGGTGTTGTGTGTAGTGAGGATGTGTTGGAGGAGTGGGGGTAAGCTCGAATGACGCTGTGGCCATGGAATTTTCCGTTAGTACTGCCGTCAGTTGTAGACATGGCTTGGTCGAATGAGCAACGCGCTTTTGCAGTCGAAACGTATTTCTCTCAAAATAAGTCTATTGTTGCGGTGCAGCGTGCACTGTGAACTCGTTATCGGATTCCTACCCGCAATGCTGTTCCTGACCGCAAATCCATTTTGTTGTGGGTGGAGAACTTCCGTGCATGTGGTAGTGTAGTGCGAAAGAGAGTTGGGGCTCAGAGGACTGTCCGAACTCCAGAAAATATTGACCGTGTCAGAAGATGGATCTTGCAGTCTCCTAAGCATTCTGCTTGCAAGCACGCATCCAGCCTGGCGTTGTCTAATCGTACTGTGCGTCGTATTCTCCACGAGGAACTACACTTCCATCCATACAAGATGGTAATCGTTCAAGAACTCACACAGCGGGACTGGCAACAATGAATACAGGCATGTGAAACTTTCATTGCTGACTTGCCAAATGATGCATGTGTTTTGTTCAGTGACGAGGCGCACTTCCACATTTCTGGAGTTGTAAATAAGCAGAATATGCGTTATTGGAGTGGTGCAAACCCTAGGGTAGTTCACGAGAGGCCTCTACACAGTGACAAAGGGACGGTTTGGTGTGCAATCAGCAGTGAAGGCATAATTGGGCCTTATTTCTTCGAGGAGGACAATCTTTGTGTTACCATCAATTGTGAATGGTATGTAAACATGCTCCAACAATTTCTTGAACCACAATTGCAACAAAATAATTTGGGACTAGTGTGGTTTCAGCAGGATGGTGCCACAGCCCATACTGCTAGAAATTCGATGGCTGTTTTGAGGGAAATGTTCCCCAGGTGATTGATCTCTCGGTATGGTGACATTCCATGGCCAGTGCGCTCGCCAGATTTAACTCCGTGTGATTAATTTTTATGGGGCTACCTCAAGAGTGAAGTGTTTAAACATCGACCCAGGACCCTAGAAGCCTTGAAGCATGCAATTCGCCTTTAAGTTGGTCGCGTTCCACAAGAAATGCTTCGCAGAGTTATGCGGAACTTTAGAACCAGGCTACAGCAGTGCATTGACAATGAGGGACATCACTTGTGTGATGTGTTATTTAAAACAAAGTAAAATTATTATTACAATTAACTTCCATCTGTACCCTTTTGATGCCACAATAAAGTTTTGTTCAAACATTTTTGGTTATTTTTTAATTTACCTTTAAAATTAGGGATACTTCCCTGCCCCACCCTGTATTTTGTGTACCCTATTTTGTGTATCTATCTGTATACAAAAGTTCACCTTATCGGGCGAGTTACCCTGTTATGAGAGTTAACAAACACCCTTGATTTAACAATATACATCTTGAGATGTATAAAAATACTAACAGAAAAATCCACACTTTCTATAATCAATTGAAGGAAGACTACTTGACTAAGTCTCCTTGTGTAGAGTGCTGCATTGGGATTGAGACACTGCAACACAAACTCTTGCCATATATTCATCACCATATATACAAGACAGTACAGTGGTAAAAAAGCTACTTAATTCTTTAGACTAACAAGGCAAAAAAGATAAAAAAACTAATGCTTTTAATCCAAAGTGTGTCTCTGATTGTGACTGAATTAGATGCATATACGAAGCAGGTAAGTGAAAATATATAGACCCATATATAGGACCCATAGGACCTACCATATTAATTTATTTAGTTATTCCTGTATCTTTGTCATAGACAGACCAATCAAAGAAATTTAAGATGTTAATATATGGTTTTTACTAAGGTTTTTGTTAAGGTTTTTATTCTGTGGGAATTCTAAATAATTGTTACTCGTAAGACTTATGACAAGTATTAAGGATAGTTATTTAGAATGACTGTCATTTTTTAATAACCACTGTATTTATTTTTACATAAGATTAATCTAATCACTCATTCATGTCAACTAATTGGTGTAGAAGTAAAGGTTTTTGTGTTTTAGTCTTTGCTTTCGTACTCGCAACTAAATAAAGTTAAATTAATGTTTTTTTTTTTTAATTACCTGAACGAGGAAGGGTTACAATCCATACGTCATCAGGTTGTACTTCAATATTGTAAATATCTTCTGCTTGTTCTGCAAATTTCAATGGTAAGCAATATTTTTTTGGTCCAACTTGACAAAATCCATCTTTTTCTCCATGAAAGACCTTTAGTAACTCTTTGTTCAATTCAGGTTCAAGAGGAGTGATTTCATATGGGTAGAACGTGGCCATTTTTTAAATAATTTTCACTGAAAAATAAATGTATAAGTTTAGATCGAAGTTCTTACATTTGTATCAGTATTCTTGAAAAGGTGAAAATGCCTACCAGCAAAATCTATATTATAAATGGGTGATTCTACGATTATTTTTAAGTCTTTATAGTATTACTATTGCTTTATAAAGCTATTTTATAGAATTGCTTATATATTTTTTCAGTATTAGGTCATAAAAATAGTTGTATTTTAAAGTAGTATATTTAGTGAAATTGCTAATCGAAAAAAATCAAAGGCAGGAGAGTAGTCAGAAGAAAAGAGGTTGTAAACAAATGAGTATAGACAAAAGAGCCGCTTATAGAGAAATGGATAAATTAATTTAAAAAGTGAAAACCTACCAAAAAAAATTAACGAACATAATAAGAGTATCAGCGGCTTTTACAAAAATAAAACGAAAAAAAAAATTGAAGTTAACACCAAATAGCAGAGTAAGAATGAATTAAAAGGAATGAAAATTGACAATAGTGTGCAAAGAAAGATTTTTTTTTTTATGACACTATAAATTATGAAATTCAGAGTAATTTTAAGACAATGAAAAGAAAAAAAAATACCAAATAATTAATGGGAAATTAATAAGAAAATTCTTTGTTAAGTTTACCAATGAACAGTCTTGCCAAAGTCGGTTGTTTTTTTTTTATTAAATTCTAAGTGTCTGAATATTTTTACATATGAATGATTGAAATCAAAATAAAAATTATTTGTTAAAAACCACGTTTTTTTTTATTTTGGAAGAAGAACAAATACTGTAGTGTTTATCCTGGTAAAAATGATTTAATTAAAAAAGGTTTGTAAAAAAACGTTAATTCATTGTACATTAAAAAATCTACATTTAATAATATTTCAAAAAACATATAATTTAAACATATATTATTCTCTTTTTTGTTAATTAAACATTATTAAAGAAAGTATTCTTGAAAATGTCATTAAAAAAGTTTAATTTGTGAGAGTCAAAGTGAAATATTTTTTAAGAAGGCTTGTTCAAG
This sequence comes from Callitettix versicolor, assembly GCA_022606455.1. Classification (NCBI taxonomy): domain Eukaryota; kingdom Metazoa; phylum Arthropoda; class Insecta; order Hemiptera; family Cercopidae; genus Callitettix; species Callitettix versicolor. Next base: position 77,163,958 of record CM040186.1, read on the forward strand.
CTGCCAGAATAATGTTGTACTTTTTTCTGAGTTTGATGGGAACTAGTTTCTACTGAAGTAGAAAATTGGGTTCATAGAAGTGAAATACGGAAGAGCATAAAGACTAAAGAGATATAGTTTTTAAAATCTCTATTAAAGAACCCAAAAAAGTTTACAATTCTAGAGCTAGTATTTCAAGAAATGAAAAATATTTTTAAAATTATATTTTAAATATTAAACACCAGTTTAAAGCATTAAGTAATTTAAAGAGAATATTAACAGAAAAGAGCTTGTTACATGTAGATCTCTCAGAGAACATCCAATGTAAATATTATTCTGAAACACAGGCCATGCATTTTGGACAATCAAGCCAACAAATTACTTTGCGCAATGGTACAGCTTATTCTAAAAATTTTAAACAAGAATTCTGTACCTTGTCATCATCTCTGCACCATGGCTTATTTGCAATATTAGCACATATTAAAACAATAATTACTTATTTAAATCAGTTTTCAGAAGTAACTAACTTGCACTTTCTGTCTGATTGTCCTAGAACACAATACTGTAATAAGAATATGTTTTTTGTCATATCTTGTTTCATTCCTATGATTTTTCCTATTATTGAAAAAATAACATGGAATTATTCAGTCAGGTCATGTAATCATAAAGGAGCACCAGGTGAAATAAGAAGAGGAAATAAAACACACAACAGAAAAAATACTCTTCTGCTTGAAAAAGATACATTGCATGTGCACCAAGTTTGATGGGATAAACAGTATTTGGAAGTGTATTGAGTTTTTCTTGTGATAATAATAAAGTATAAAAAGAATATTGTACCATCTAACAACCTAAGAATTAAACCAATTTTGATGACTTTTAATAAATTTAATATGATTTTGTTTGACCTTATGTTAAATGTGTTTTTAACATTGTGTTATTTATAATTACAGTACTACGATTATTGTAAGTTTCTTGAATATAATTTGCTGTCATTTACATATTATTAGCTTTTTCTATAAGTGATAGCTAGTTGTACTAAAACTCATAATTAAAAAGGGTTTTTATTAATATGTTTTAATTATTTATGTTAAATATAAATTGCTAATTATTATAAAATAGACAAAAATATTTTACTAGTTGTTTGTTGTTATTATTTAATCTATTTTTATTGTATCATTAGCATTAATATTTTAAACTTTAAATTGAGTATTTAGGAGAAATCAGCTCTGCTAGCCTTATTTTATAAGAAATATGACATTTTGGGCAGATTATGAAAGTTTCATGCACATAATTTAAATTTAATTTCTTAATTTTAAATATTCTTAAATATGCTTGCATTTGTAGAATGCCAATACTTTATTTTGTAAATAGTCATGTTTAACCATTTATCTGATTATGGTGTTTCACCCATTTTTTCAGGAATTGTCAAACTGATATATATTGTTATTACATCGTTTTTAATGATCGTCAATGTTTAATAATAACATAACATATTGATACAATAAACAACACTCAAATAGCAAGCATTAATTAATAACAATATTTTATAGTTGTAAGTAATTTTTAGTTTTATTGTAAAAAACGTGTGCATAAACTTTCACTTCTTGGTCAGTATTGATGGCCTTCTGTAACGAGATTTTTATCACCTGGTTGTAGGCGTTGTAATTTAATAATCCTACACATGGTATTGCATATTACCATTGTAAGAATAATTACCATGATGGATCTAAATGATCTAGATCTCCCGTTGTTACTTTTTCCAATTGAAATTCACTAAAAAATCAACTACAAATAATCAAATAGTTAAAGATGTTAGCTATTACGGTAGGTTATTAAACAAAGTACAAAATATCATAGTGATGAAGCATGGATATGAACTTAGTCTTCTATAAATTTTAACAACTTTTGATTAAAATAAAAATATTTTTCTGAAACATTTAAATCTACAGAATTTAAAAAGCACAAATCGGTTTTTGTAAGACCACAAAAGTGTTATAGTTTTTTTTTTAAGTAACCATTATATAAAATCATCAATGCTTAGGTCTACAATACAAAAACCTGTCAAAATAAATTATAATTAGGTTGTAGTTTTTGTTAAGGCTAAACAAAGAATGAATAGGCCAAAAATTATTAAAAATATAATATCCTAAAAAATTAAATAAGTAGACCTAAAAAATAATGTAGACTAAAAATTATGTTGATTTCTTAAATTATTTCATTTTTGTTCAGTAAACTTAAGCATGCCAGATAAACTTATGTATCATAAGACTTACAACCAATTAAGAATGTGGCCGATTCTGGAACACTGACAAGTTTGAAAGATTTCAAGTGAAAGTGTCCTTTATGATGCTTATAAATTACAGGAGAAGTGCACTTAAAGAGTGCAGCACTTAGTACAAGTGTAACGAGTAAATAAGCTGCATCATTTGCCAAATAAGCCTAGGTACAATCTTTGCAGATTATTAATTATTATCTTGTAGGTAACCCAGTTGTAAATAATAAAGTTTTACTGTGGTTTGTAACTCTGATAATTTCGTTTAAACATCACTGTGTTTGATTTTCTTAAAATAAAAACTTCAAATTACAAAATAACAGTAGTCACACCACGAAAATCTGCTTAAATTGTAACACCCAGAAATAAAAAAGTTGTATGTGCTACATTCTGATGTAAATTTAGTGAACTCTTTCTGTTAATGATCAAATAAAATCTTCTCCATAACTTGGGAATTTCAAAAGCCGATGGGGCGAAGTCCAAAGGGGACAATGATATTCTAAATGCCTAATTACATATCTGGGCATTAATATCATTGGAAAAAACAAGCAGAAAACTACTCAGTCTGATCTGTATTAAATTTTACAATTTTTTTTAAATGTATGTACAATACGACACATAACAAAGCTGATATGAATCAAATTTGTAAAAACCAACTAAGATCATGTAAACAAACATGTCGATACTTGTTACCAAGCAAATTCAGTTTATTAATTTCAAAATAATGACGGATCTTTAAAAAATCTCTACAAAGTCATATTTTTATAATATTACATGTTTTTGTAATGAACTTGTCTAAGCAAATAGCAAAATCAATTTTGATTTTCATTTATAAAAAATGATCAAAACCAACAGTTCTGTATTAAATCTTGAAGTATCAAAGCAAACTTTTATGTATTATATTTACGCGATTTGTAGAAAGCACAGATTTTATTAAAATCATTCATAATGTTTCAAAATGTTGCTTTTTTGAAGTTTTTTCAGTAAAAATTTTCGATATATTATTTAAAAAATTTTCAATGTATTATTTAAAAAGTTATACTTTTTTTGCCCCGCAGGGGGGGTTGCAGACTAGCTGCACCTATTGAGAGGATTTAGATGTTCCTCACGGTACCCAAGTCTAACACACACATACACTTTCAAACACTTGTAGTGCGTTTTCATTTTTAGCACTACGTTTATGACTTTAACACTTTACTCTCACACTTACATTTAGCGAGGCGATAATAGCCTCAATGTTCTTTTCACCTTAAAATAATAATAATAATTAATTTAAAAGTTTTCAATATTTGAAGCAAAAAAGTATTTTTATATTCTTCAGGTATTGTACATTCGATTTTTTGTACATTCAAACAACAAAATATAGAAATTCTTAAAGTAATCACTTTTTTTCCGCCAGTAATGTTTTTCGCTCTTGAGTACACACATCTGCCTTTCCTAACTTCAAGTATTTTATATTTCCTGACGTGTTTTGGAATACTTCCATTATCAATTCATTGTTCTGTACTCAATAATGGCAGTATTCCGAAACGGGTCAACAAAAAGGAAAAGCAGATGTAAGCTTTGTACTTAAAATAATGAAATATAGTTTTAAATGAGCGCTGCACACAGCTGTATCGTGCGTTATTGTACGCACGAATAGTACAAAAATTGATCAAAATAGTACACAATTTGATTTTCGTAATAACTTAAAGAAAATATTGCCCAGCAAAATCTGGTTATCGTTTCAAAATGGCAGTTCTTGAAAATCACTAAAAATCATTTGTTATTTTAGGCCTACACTTTCTGAAAAACTTATCACTATCAATTAATCAACAATCAATGTTATATTCTGCAAAAATTAGTACTAAGAATGTCAAAATTTCAGTTTATTTTTTTAATGAAATTGTGTGTTGCTTGAAAAAGAAGTTCTATTATCACAAAAATGGAACCAAGTTGGTTCTATTATAACCAAGTTCTATTTATCCAAAAGCCTTTTGACGAGTAAAATCCTATCTATAAGAATCTATTTTTACTACACTATTTTCAAAATTTGTTTAGTCTACTTTGTACAGTGAGAAAACAAACAACCGCAGCAAGCAGCTCTTTCAATGACGTGATGGAAGTGAATTTTCAAAAGTAACTTTTTTACCATACCCTCTTTTTGAAACTCTAATTTTACCATCATAAACGGCATTGAAATTTGCATACATTAGCATTTTAACTTAAAAATTGCATTCAAAATACAAATATGAAATCTGACTCGTCAAATTAAATTTTTTAATTTCAATGGATTCTCAAAACTAAAATTTATGCAATTTTTATATTAAAGCATATTACGATTGTGAAATCAGATTTTCGAAAAATTAATTATGCATTTTTTTATTGTATTATTTATTGACATTTTATTGCAATTATTAGTTATATTAGTTGTATGCAAATTATACTAGTTATACTAGTTATGCAAACAAGTTATACACTTTTTAAGATATATATAAACATTAATGAATACTCCAATTGCTCATTTCCAATGGAAATTCACTAATAATTAGTATGTTATTTAATTTAATTACAAAATAAACAATTACAAGTATGTTTATTACAAAATAAACAATTATTTGTTTAAATTTACAAAAAAATACAGTAATTACGATGACTATAGAATTCCATAGTATTACATATTCATTTACCGAGCGAAGTTAAGTCTCTGTTTAAATTAAATCGTTTGTGTATTTATAAGTTTTGGTCTAACGCATTGACCTATTGCTTTGACATTTGGTATGAAAGTACCTTGCATAAAGCCCGAACGACGATTCGCCTTTGTCCATTCACTTCCGTTTCAAGATGACGACGATAACATTTTTTCTAAATATTACGTTTACCGGTTAAATTGGTGGAAACAATTAAAGAACGCGTCAAAGATGTTGTAGTGCGGTGGCCAGGTAATTAATTAAGTATATAATGTGAGGTCTACGGTCTTTGGACTATTAGTACTTGGTAGTTTTCAGTTGACTGTAGGCTACATGAAACAAAGTACAATGGAAACGTAACAATTTTAACGAAGCTGGTATGTTCTTCAGTTTTACATTTTTACGTAGGCCCTACACCTATTTTTTGTCTGCTGTAAGGAGTTTAAAAATATAAATTGTATGTATTGAAAGCTGATAAATTTTGTCACAAACTTTGTATTGAATATCTGAAAATAGTTCCAGCTTCACACATAAGCATGAAACCTAGGTCTTATTTGTCACATCCAAAACGAGTTGAAGCCTGCCTATATTTAAGCGACTATTTTATTGTTGAAAAAAATTGCTGTAGGCCTAAAATTTAAATATACACTCGTATACATAAATACACACTGATATCTACATAGGCCTATCTCTAAAAAATTACCAATAACCATACAATTTGGCAGAAAACCTCCATTTTGTGACGAAGTTTTAAAAAAATGATAAACATATCCTCATTAGGTGAAATAAGAATTAAATTATGCATAATGAAATATTAATAAATTGATTTGTAGAAAACGTAGAAGATTAACATTTTCCTCTAGGCACCCATTAAACAGATTAATAATTAGAGCGCAAAGGCGGATTAGATAAACATTTTTAACGTTAGGTAGTCTTAGGTCAATCGATACAAGAAAAAGTTAACTAAAAACAGTAGGCTAGTTAAAGATATGTAAATAAGTTGTAAACAATTTAAAAAAAATATGTCTAATGAAGCATGGGTTTGCTAGTCGCCTACCTATAAATTAAATTTACAATAGCGTAAAATTTTGTTAAAAAATAGCCTATTTAAAAAATTATTTTGTTACAAAAATGTACAAAGCACAAAAAAGACATAAAAAAGTTACAGAAATTAGGAAGATTTTGAGCGATAATTTACAGTTCTAACTTCAAAAATAACATTTAAAATTAAGTTAAGTAAAACTCTCAACTTTTGCAATAGAAAAATTATACTTGTTGTTGCCTATGTTGTACTTTCGTTAAAGGCCTACCGATATTATAAAAAAATTGTTCAGAAATTATATCGGTTCCAAAAGTTTACTGAATATAAATTAACAAAATTAGGCCTGTTGGACCTTAGGCCTACTATCATTATACTCACTTTATGCTCGACTTGGAACGGCTGGAACGCTGAAGGTTTTGAAAATAGACTACAGTGAAAGTATTATTGCTCTTATAAACTACAGGAGAATGCTTGTAAAGAGTGCAGCACTTGTTCGGCAAATTAACTGCATGCATAACCCAGGTACATATTTTTTATCGACAAGGCCTATTAGAACTTGTCAGTAACCTACATTGGTACTACTGTTAAAAACCTGTACTGAAGTTCTACTTACTATGGTTTTTAACGATTCTACTTAAACCCCAATATGTTTACTTTGATATAGCCTAGTAAGAGCATCAATTTTTAAAATAATTACGACACATAGTTATTTTGCTGATGTAATGAAACGAATTTTCCAAAACATCTCATAAACCGACAGCCATTTCATTGGCTCAGAACCTGCATGAATGCAGATTATACTCATGAATGATTATCTAATACATGAATGAATATCTTATACTCTAATACGTAGGCATGTCTCGCAATGGGTTTCTAGGAAACACCAAAAGTTTCGGGAGAGAATGGAGAGTCTTGTACAGTCAAAGAGAATGTTTGAGGATCCAACTAGGTTCCTCAAAGGCGAGGCCCTTAGGCTAAACAGAACGAATCTGCGGAAAGTAACGAGGTTTCTAACGGTTCACTGGACATTCCTCAGTCATCTACTCAAAATGGGTTTTCATACAACAAATATTTTATGTAGGAAATATGGTACGGCTGAAGAAACAGCTCAGCACATACTTCTTGACTGTCTAGCTTTGGACAGGACGATTTGAATCTCTAGACACTCTCTACAGAGGGGACAGACGATAGAACAGGGCAACGTCATCCGAAGTATCTTATGGTTCTCTAAAAACCTGAGGCTAGATTGGGAAGGTTGAACCTGTGAACGTGGGTTTACAATAAGCTACTTAGCTGAGTGGCAAAACCAGGATCGCTGGAAGTCTTGGCCCTCTAGTATTTAAAAAATCTCATAAATGAAAATGTCAATGCAAAAATGATTTTGGTAGTTAATAGTTTAGACAATTTGTTACCTATCTAAATAGATGAGAGTATAATTCTTTACAAAAATCTTAAAGAAATTTTATAACAATCTTTAAAGATTGTTATAGTATAATCTTTACAACCTATACAAACTTACAGGAAAGCTTATATCTTACGTTAAACTTATTTTAAAGAACCTATTTGTCTAAGCTATTAGATAACCAAAATCAATTTTTGTGAGTTTGATACTCACGTTTCAAAAATTAAACAAAATTAATTTTTTGAATCTTTTCCTGAAATGACTTTTTAAAATGGTTAGCTAAGCAAAATTTTAAGTCCGTTATCTATTCACAGTAGAAACCGATATCTGTCTTAGAACCATAGGCTACCCTACAATATTTCATTAATAATTAACTAGTAGTTCAAAGAACATTAGACCTAGCAATACATCCTGAATTACGAGTAGACCCTATATTTTTAATTAAACCTTGTAATATACAGAGCTCCACAATAGAGCTCGTAACCTTTTTTTTTTGCCAATTTAACCGGTAACCGTAATATTTTTTAAAAAATGTTACTGGACCAACTTTATTTGAAATTTCATGATTTTTTTCCATGAAGCAATCAAAATTATAATAGGTTTTGCCGTTCAGCCAGGACTACAGGAAGCAACCAGCAACTACGCTCTCAAAGTTAAATCGGAGCCCACCATCTTAAAACGGAAGTGAATAAGAAAAAAATCTTTCACATACATCTTTTGTGTCTTAAACAAAATACCTTCGCACCAAATTTCAAAACAATCGACCAATGTTTTAGTCGCATTTGATTAAAATTAGATATACTCGTCAAAAATCTCTATCTTGAAACGGAAATAAACAGGAAAAACCTAATGTATTCGTCATTTGGGCTTTATGAAACATATGTTAGTACCGAATTTCAAAACAATCGGTTATTGTTTTTGGCATCAGAAGCTGTCATCTTGAAACGGAAGTAAATTGGAACAAATAACCCATATACCGTACGGGCTTTAAAGAAAATACCTTATTACCAAATTTAAAAACAATCAGTCAATACGTTTGGCCAAAACTGCGAACAATCTTCATGGTTAAATCAGAGTCCGCCATCTTGAAATAGAAGTAAATGGGGAGTAAATTTTACACGTCATTTAGACTTTATACAAGGTAACTTCGTATCAAATTTCAAAATAATCGGTTAATGCCTTTGGCCAAAACTGCATACACTCGCAATTGTAAATCAGAGGCTGCCATCTTAAAAAGGGAGTGAATGAGAAAAAATCTTACACATTCGTCGTTTGAGCTTTATACAATTTACCTTCGTTTCAAAATTTAAAACATCCAATCAGTACGTTAGGCCAAAACTTTGTAGCAAAACAAACACACACACACACACACACACACCAAATGCTGAACGTCGAATTGAAACAGAGACCGGTTTCACTCGCTCGGTTAATTATTTGTAGTTTTCATATTTTCTAAGTATTTTCTAAACAATATTTGAAGCAAAATGTATTTTTAAGTTATAGGTGTTCTTCAGGCGTATTCAACATTTTTTTACATTAAAGCAACATAATAATAATGTTAAATAATAGAGGCACGTATTTGTCTCGTTAACAATATTTAAATGTCGATGCCCCTTAACCATTCACTTACTGGAGAAAATCAAGCACATATCTATATGTACCCGCCGTTAGACCGGCGCTAAAACTGAGAACTCTCGAATGTCTACGCCACTAATCCGTGGGACTAGCCACTAGTAGTACTAACCGTCATAGTCAATCAAGAGTCACTAAACTGTCATTTCTTAGAAATGAATAGGCCGGTAAACAGTTCCGCGAATGCTAGTAATCAGGACAATAGCCGTTGGAAATACCTCAAAAAAGCCCACTCGAAAGTTAGGGATGAGGGAAATGATTTGAGGCTTCATCACTCTTCAGTTGGAGGTGTTAGTGATAATGTTTTTTCAAGATGCAACATTCAAAAGTTGACTACGGCAATTTTACCACGCCGATGCTGGGAGTTCCACGAAAAATACAAATGTAGCAAATACAACCAGTAGCATATGCTTTGTTAGAAAATAAATCTATATCAACGCAGGTAGGAGTATTTTCTGCTCGGATTTGTTCGGAAAAGTTCTGAATTCTGAACATTGAATTCTGATTTGTCCTCGAAGAAAATCACAATAGATTTTGAATCTGTTGTAATTGAATAAATGAGAGAAGTATTATCTAAGTCCATAATATCAGGATGTTCGTATCATTTTAATCAATGTTTGCGGAGACAAATTCAAATTTTGGGAATGGCGTCTAAGTATAAAAACAATGAAAAGATAAAGAATATTTGTGGATGATGTGCTGCTCCGGCCTACCTGTTTTTCCAGTTTATAAAATAGATGTCGCTTGGCCTACAATTGCGGTAAATGTTCCTAAGGATGAGAAATCTCAGGATTTGCTTAACTATTTTGTTGACCAATTGGTAGGCAATCCATCCATACCAAAAGATATGTGAAATGTAAATAATCAAAGGAATAGGACGAACAGGGCTGTGGAACAATAAACTGAACACTTTAGTGACCACTTCTCATCCAAACGTACACTTCCTTGTTCTTCCAGAAATTGGAAGAAGATCAAGAAATTAGAAAATGAGTTATGACATTATGAACAGGTTTGCCAACTGAGAAAAGAAAGAAGTACATAACTTTTGCTAATAGGTTAAAACAATGCATCGAGGAAAATCTAGAGGCAATGTACAAGCGGCTAAAACTAACCCTATAAGCTAACAGTGACTTCTGTTACAATATAATGTTGGTGATTTTTTAATATTTTTTCAATTAATTTCATTTACTTTACATGTACAGTAGAGTATCGATTGATGATGGATAACAGAAATAGGCCTCCTGTCCTATCGGTGGTCAACAAAAATAATATACTGTACTCTATTTATAGCACAAAATGTTTATTTTGAAAAATGTAGTAAAACTTTAACATTTTCTATTTAACTCTAATTAAGTATTATACAAATTTTCAATGCATAAGTCTTTAATATATTTAATTATTCGTATTTAACCTTTTAACATATTTAATATTCATGCAACATATGCGAGCACCGCACACACCATTCAGAGTACTCACGTGACTGTTACTAAATGGTATTATCGTAAATAGTGTTTATCTTTCAACAGAAGTTGCATTCTTTCCGAATTTGTTGCGCCGCCTCGGTGGCCTAGTTGATAGCGTACTAGGCTTTCACCCCGAGGACCCGGGTTCGATTCCCAGCCAGGGCTTGGCATTTTCAAAAGCTATAAATCATCCCATCGTCTGCATTAGCCCAAGAGTGCACAATAGTCGGACGTTAAACACCAAAAAAAAAAAACCTAATTTGTTGACACTTTTTGTTTCCACATCATTATACTATATGATAGGATCGTTTACTTTTTTATTATCAATGACTCTTAGGGTAGCAATTAGTGTCAACTGCAATCGCCTTTGCTATAAATACGAGGGCTATTCAGAAAGTAGATTACGTTTTTGGATAAAAAAAAACTAAGTACAGGAAAAAAATTTTATTATATACATTTGAAAGAGGAACTAAAATACTATTTTTCGACATAATCGCCAAACAAATGTAGACATTTGTCATATCGGTGAACTAGCTTTGAAATTCCCGTGTCGTAGAATTCCGCCGCCTGTGACGCCAGCCAGTCAGTCACGCCCGCGCGGAGATCTTACGACAAAGATGGTGAATCATTTCTTGATCGCATCGTAACGGGAGATGAGACTTGGGTTAAGCACGTTACCTGTGAGACAAAACTACAGTCTATGGAATGGGGCACACAAATTCCCCAAAAAACCGAGGAAATGTTTGCAAACCCTGTCAGCAAGGAAGATCATGGCGACCGTTTTTGGGACAGGAAAGGTGTTCTTCTGGTTGACTTCCTAGAACGTGGAGCAACCATAAACTCAGAAAGGTATTGCCAAACATTACGAAACTTAAGACGAGCTATCCAGAACAAGCGGAGAGGAAAACTGAGTGCAAAAGTGTTGTTTTTGCACGACAATGCCCGCCCTCACACGGCAAATCGAACAAAAGACGTCTTGACGGCCTTCAAGTGGGAGATTTTCCCTCATCCACCCTACAGTCCGGACCTGGCACCTAGTGATTTCCACTTATTCCCGAAGATGAAGACTTGGCTTGCAACACAGCGCTTCGATGACGACGCAGATCTCCGCGCGGACGTGACTGACTGGCTGGCGTCACAGGCGGCGGAATTCTACGACACGGGAATTTCAAAGCTAGTTCACCGATATGACAAATGTCTAAATTTGTTTGGCGATTATGTCGAAAAATAGTATTTTAGTTCCTCTTTCAAATGTATATAATAAAATTTTTTTCCTGTACTTAGTTTTTTTTTTATCCAAAAACGTAATCTACTTTCTGAATAGCCCTCGTATGTCGTGTCCAATTATAGTGATTTGTTTTGTACAATCAATAAGTTACTTCTATTATTTATTATGGAAGACTGTTTAAAAATGTCAGATAAAGAATTAACCTGACGGTTAATGGAAAATAACAGAAAAAATACAGTTGATGTTAATCAACAATGTACTGATTTACTGTATTAAAATGTTTAGTTTCTATCGGTTAACTGGTTCCAGATCAAGAAAACAAGTCATTTGGAAACATTAGTGGGGGTTGCTCTGGACAACAGATAAACAAGGGGTGAAGATTATGTTCACTCAAGTGGAAGACGAACCCTTTTTCCAAGAGCCTGTTGACTAGTCCCATGATATAAACCTTGGTACCATCCACGATTGCTATGTGATTGTATTGTTTAAATGTGGACACTCGTCATAGGCAGTAAGTGAGAGGAACAAATCATTCACTTATCTATGCGTCTTAAGTCATATGGTTAGTCCAGGGTCAAGTTTCAGAGCCTATATTTGAAACTAAACAAAATTATCAATGACGTATTTTTATTTAGATTTTGTATGAGATTATCATGCTGTAGATAATTAATTATGTCACATAAAATCAATACAATACAATATTATTTTAAATATAGTTTAGCCTATATTAATTTACATATTGATCCATAATGCCACTGGTAAAAGTTTTTATGAATATTTCCCACAATAAATATTTAAATATAAAACTATAATTGCTCATTTTCCAATGGAAATTCGCTAATACTTATGATATTTATAATAATTATGATACCATAATTGATATTATGATAATTATAATAATTATGATATTGTAATAAACAATTATGTATTTAAATTTACAAAAAAATACAATATCATTTTTAAATGAGTACCACAAAAATGGGTTTTTTAAAATTTTGTAAAAAACCGCTCTAAAAATTTTGCAATAAAACAGTAGCAAAATTAATACAATTTTGTGTGTGCAAAATGTCACTGTGTGCCCACAAAAACACACTCATTCTTGAAAGTGACATTTTGTGCATAGGATTGCATACCTATTGTCTGATCAATTAAAATAGTCATTTAAAATTATAATTTACATTGAATGATCAATTATATTTTATTTTACATTTTAGCAATTAATATTTTTGTTAATTAGTAAAAACACTGTAGTTCTTACTAATCAGTGGAAAGTGTTGCACCTGAAGTATATTATATGCAACTGCAGTGGAAGTTAATTTATCACCATAAGCAGTAACACTATGTATAGTTTTGTGTCTAGGTTAATTTGATTTGTAAGCCTTGTGACTGTTACCATGACAACAATGATTTTGTTGATCTTGCCAAGCATAGATGTTTGAAATATCTAAATTAACTGTTTATATGGCAACTTAATTAATGTACCTTAGCTCTGGTGTTTATAGTATATTTTATAAATGTTGATGACTGTACAAGTTAATGTGATCATTTTATTTTAACATTTTAAAATTTTAATTTTAGATCCTGAAAATTCAAAAAAACATAGTAATGGATCAACAGTCAAAACAACAAACAGAAACAACTACAAACAGTACTTTTTGTGATTTAGAGGCTAATATTCAAAAAGAAAGAATTTTAAACATAATCAATGACACAGTTAGAAGAGCGGAGCTAGCAGTAAGCCTAATTAATTGATTAAGAGTAATTAATTTTAAGAGTAATTAATTCTAAAAGAGTAATTCCAAGTATAGTTAATTTTAAGAGTATTTTAATTAACTGCAAAATTATTAATTACCAGTACTAATAAATTAAATTAAACTCAGCTTTGGCTTAGTTTATATGTTAAATTTTTGTTTTATTCTAAAATATGTATGGCACATAATGGTTTTTGTTATTTTTAGTTATTAGTCTGACTGACATTCTAAATAGTTCTGAAGTAGCCTACTAATATATTGTAATTAAATAATATTTTTTTTTTTTTTTTTTTTTTTTTCCGACTATTGTGCACACTTGGGCTAATGCAGACGATTAAATAATAATAAACATGTATTATTTTCAGTACATATAGGCTAATAATTTTGTAATATGTAGAGTAATAATTAATGTATCTACTTTACAAACTGACGCAACCCTAAACAACTGTCTTACCAGATTGAAAGAATTATAACAGTGTTTTATTATTCAAATTTTTAATGTGAATTAGTCAATTAGACCTACTTTTCAATTTAACTATGTTGGAGATTTAAAAATACTGCAGCAAAATTATGAATTCTTTGTAAGCTGGCATTTTAAATTAAAGTTTCCACCACTGCAGCTACAGTGTTTTCAAAGCTAAAACGCAGCTAAATTCTTTTTGGTAGGCGCATAAGATAGTTACATGGAATTGTTTGGCAAGAGTGATAACTATTTATTAACCTGTAAATTTAAAATGCATATCTTATCTTTGGTTGCAATTTTAACAGACTGAAGTAATTACACCTAAGAAAATAAAGCTAGAATTTATGTAACTATAAAATTCACAGATTAATAAGCCAATAACTGAATCCCATTAAGAGTCAGTATAAATAATCTTTTTCAACTGGAATTGTAAATTTTAAATAATAATTATTAAAATTAATATATTTGTATAACTTCATTTACAGGCTTGCCTTCCAGCAATTATAAGAAATAATTTTGAATTGATTCACTCAAGCTTACGAAAGGACGAAATTGACTTTATGCAACAAATATGTCAGAAATATAAAGGTGGTCAAAAATTGTTTTTCCGTACTGGCTCAGCCTATTCATATCAGAGTATAAGATCTGATAACTCGTTTTACAAAAATGATGAATCTTTAGGTATTGAAAGTAGTATGTTAAGTGAACACAAATTTAATGAGGATTTGGCTAAAGTTATTCAACTGCTAGATGACAACAAGAACCTAAAAAATCTTTCAACCATTTACAAGGTGAAACATCAAATTAAGTTTTGTTGTACAGTTATAGTTTTTAAATTAAATTTTTAGTATATATTTTTCCAATATATATATATATATATATATATATATATATATATATAATTAAACAATTTGTTTATATTGTATATGTTTATTTTAATTAATTTTCTAATTTATTATTCTACCTATCTCAATAATGAACAATTTGTGTACTCACATACAAAAATTTCCACATTTAAAATTGTCAAACATTTTTTTAAAAAAAGCTGGTTTTTCAACTCTAATACTAGTCTTAATCATGTTAACAATAAATAAAAAATAAAGAATTTAAAATAATCAGAATAGGTTAAAACTAATAATACTACACACTCATACTCATGTGTATTTTTGTATGCATTCCTTTAAACCAGGAGGCTTTCTATATGTTCTGTGTTTAAAATCCTAATTACTTTTTGTCATACTGTAGAACTTTATTGCTAACAATTATGGATGTTAATTAAGTACTGTTACAGCTCTGCTGGGTACTTGGAAGAACTGTCCAGTGGGTCTTGCTGGCTCATACCATCTTCAATCGTGCTCCCTGTAGAGAACAGGCAGGTCCTTTCTCTTCTGTTTGTCCTCATCCAATTTTTGCAGACCAAAAGGTGATAGAATTGGAGCATACACACAATCCAAGATCTTTAGTCCTTTTTAGATGCTTAGCCAGGCAGTCATGTCCAGTTGTCTGTAAAAAAATTGAGACAGTTCTCCAAAGATCCTTGCTTCATAGGGTTTATTCTTAATACCTTGACTCTTTTGGTAGATTTGAGATACAATGGATGTTTTAAGGCACCTTTTCTTTGGTTTCTGCACTATGTGAGTTCCTTGATTAGCCAATTCGTCCACCAACTCATAACCACCTATGTGTCTGTGTAATGGACTATTTACACAGCAGTAAATTATACAACAGTAGTGGACTGTAGTACTGTCTACAGCAGTACTATTTTCTTAGTGGCATTTTCAACTATTTTATATTTATTTTGAATAGCTTCAATTAGGGAACTTGCGGGTGTATCGTTGTTGGCCATCACTTGTAGCGCTCACTTGGAATTAGCTAAGATCATTGTGTTGTTGTTTAATCAGGGTCTCATTATTATTTTCTTTGATGCTTCATTGGTTGCAAACAGTTCTGCTTCAAATATGGTTGCATCTGACTTTAATGCGAAATAATCAGAGAGTGCTCACAGAATAGTCCTGCTTCCACCCTGACTTTAACATTGGAGCTATTAGTATATATTCAAAGCCACTGGTCTGGTGGATAGAGCACTGATAGTTACCAAGGTGATTTGAGTAACTTTGGCTAGATTGTCATGGGCTTTATTTATTGGTTCTGAAAGTTGGATGCTTATACTATATTTTGAGTACTTCAGAATGGTCTTCAAATGTAGGAAAACTCCTACGTGAGAGAGGGTCATTATAAAAGTTGTTTAAAATTCATAATAGTTAAAAGTGTTGATTAATAAGTCAACTTTGTACACACTTTACAAAAATCCAAAATAAAAAAGAAATTTTTATTAAAAATATTTTTTTATGTAGGATAATGAACAGCTACCACCAAAATGAAAGGCAATAGAGCTCTTTTTGCCTTTGTTTAGGTAAATGAAACAGTACCTTTCAGATTCCAAGAATCTAGTAAAGAATTCACAACAACATTTTACTTGTATTAACTTATAAAAAATATTTGAATCTTGAGAAAGTGAATGGTACCACATTTAATATATTATTTTAAAAAAATAAATTTTGGCTGGCCCATCTTCTCTGGATCCTTTTTACGGTACAATATTGTTGATAGTCATTACTTTTTTAGATTTCAGAAGGAGCATTATCTTTTATTAAAGCATTGAAATCTTTAAAATCCTGTATAGCTGAGAGACTTGAAGTAGGTCCTCAAGAGGAAATGAACAAGCAGACTGAAATAACTCAGTTATGTAAGCAAAATGAACGAGACAAAGAAGAAGTGAGGAAACTAAAAGCAAAACTGGACAGACAACTAATTGAAAGTGGACAGGCAATTGAGAATAAAAAAATAGAAATTAGAAAAGAACAAGAAAAAATTGAAAACATTCAAAAACAATGCAGGGATCATATTCGTAAAAAAAGGTATTTTTTAAAATTTATTTGTACTTTTAATTTCATTTGTACTTTAGGGAGAGGGCTACCAGAAGTGTACCAACTAACACTGATCTTTCCTATTATACAGACAATTATCTCTCATGAACAATAACCCCCAAATCTTCAAATAATCTGTAATAACCATGAAATTGCTATAATTATAGACTTTCAGACCATTCACACTTATTTTTTGATTGCCTACACAAAGTGGATGAAAATGGCTACCCTCACAACCATACATTTTTATTACAGTTTTCACCTTACTGGTTTAGAATCAAGTGAAGTTGTACAATGATATTGTGTTGTAGATTGTTTGCCATCACCCATATTGTGTTGTAGATTGTTTACCATCACCCATCATCTTGAATTTCCATTTAAATATGCCTCTTAATAAGTAATATTGTGTTTTTATACACAAATGTACTTTTTTAGACTGTCATAGTACCAGGATTGTAACCACATGCCAAACTTAGACAAGAAGTTTAGATATTTTGCAATTAGATAATTAAGCTCAGTGTAGACCTGCATTTTCCGGTCACTCTAGTCCTATGATAAAACTTGGGAGACAAACTTAGTTGAAATTATTTTCATGTTGGAGATGCCAGAAGCCAAGCATCAGACCAGGTGTGGGAAGCAAAGCTGTATGAAGTACAATGCAAGTTTGCTGCTAGGAAGATCCTGTTAGGCTTTCACATGTTTTATACAATATTTCTATAGCCTGGTCTACATTGTGCTTGGAATATTGTCTGTCCTGATGGATAATTTTTTGAAATGTTTCTACCAATCTAAAACCCTATTTATTTAATGTTACATCACTAAACACTTAAAGCAATATTTAATAGATTTCAGTTTTTGTTTAGTTTAGAACAAAATTTAAAGAAAATTCTTTGTTCTTTGGTCAGCAAAATCACAGACTGTTCAAAACACTACTGTTGGCATCACTGCCTGTGCTCAGGTGTTAATGTCTGTACAGTCCTCATAACTTCAATACTGCCAACTAGAAAACAACTAATAATTGCACAAGTTATTGTACTTAATGAAAGATTTTTCATCCATATTATTCAAATATAATATAATATAATATATACATATTATTCAAATATAATAATATATATATATATATACTCATAGAAATCCAAGAGGAAGTTTGGGTAGCACCTTGTATATGGTTTGAATGACAGTATATTTTCTTAAATAGTGATTATATTGAAAGTTATATTTATTTCAATTTTGGGTTAGAAAATTTAAAACTTTAAGGTGGGTCCTTTAACAATCACGTTTTGTACTTTAGCAAAGTACAGATATTTGATTAAGTTGATTTAAAAATTAATTGTGCATTATAATTAAATGAATAATTATGTAGTTGTTATACAATACTTTACATATTATTTTCAAGTTTATGTTCTTAATTTGGTCCTCAGCAGCTTTAAGATCAATGGAACAGCCATTATTGATTTTTTACAAAATATCTAATACAAAATTTTTGTGTCAGGGAAGAAGCAGAAAAACAGATAAATTGGGACATGAAAAACAGTGAGTTTAGATTAGAAGAATTACAAAATGCCCTTAAAATTTCTCAGCATCAAAAAGAGTCACAACTTAAAGAACATTTGGCAAGTGAAAAGGATTTAAGAACGAAAAGGTAAACAGGATATCTGGAGACAAGAAAGCCATTATGGTTTGAAATTTGGAGGAATATATGCATGTACCAGTAGCATTTGTGCACTTACTCCAAGCATTACTCCAAGTATTACTCCAAGCAATACATAATTATTGCTCGCAATGCTGCTGACTCCTATTATCGCTCATGTCACTCTTGCAGTGTTATGATATTGCAGTTGTTCAATCAGTTTGGTACACTTTTATTGATTGAGTCCTAATTAGTTTTGTAATTAATTTAATAATTTATTTTAAGATTTAGAGTTTTAGTTGTTGCTTTAATCCCTTAGTTTTATATTTTAATTATTTTACAGTACTAGTTAAATGGGTATTGCCTTCTTTTATTATAATAATTTTATCGTGTTATACATAGTGCATTTCTTTTTATTGTATTAATTTCATTGTATTATAAATGGTGCATTTTTTTTCTTATATTATACACTGTATATTTCTTTTTTCTATAGTTTTTAAATTTTGTATAAAACTATTTTTTTTTTAAAAAAGTATAGTAATTGTCCATAATTAAATACTATCAGCAAACTTCAAGTAGCCAATAACAAATTGGCTAAGCTTAATTATTCTTTTGGCTTTAGTTTTCTTTAATCACGTTTTTGTTTACAAATTAGTAAGATAAAACATGATAAAATCTTAAAAAGACAAAACAAGTGAGTCAAATTGCCAGCTACCAGTCAGGCACAAGAGGCAAATGTATTTTAATTATAATTATAATTTTATATTATAATTATAATTATGCTAGTTTTTATAAACAATTTTTGTATCATAATTTTAAATCCTTATGCTGAAACCTGCTAACCAAATTGTAAAACCAAAGAAATGTATTTCAGTTCTAAAATACAAAAATATTTAAAGAAAGTTCTACATTTTCTTATTACTGTACAGGTTTAAAGTTGAATCCCAACTTGTTGCAATGCTTCAAAAGTATGATACAGATATTGGGGACAGACAAGCGCAGTTGGAAGAAATGTCTGCTGCGTACGAACAAGAAAAAGAAGAAATGATTAAGTTACAGGTAATCATTCATTTTTGTAAAAAGACATTTTTCAGTTAATATGTATTGGTTTAATAATTAATTAATATACTGAAGTTTAACTTCTTAACTTAACAATTAATTTGTAAAAGATTGTTCAATAATTTTCCAATTTTTTTTATTGCTGAATTTGAAACGTTATAGATGAATATAGATTATTGCAAACAGTAAGTTCACTAATTTAATAATTTAAGTGGTAATTAGATAATATTCAAAAAAGGTTATATTAAAATCCTGAGTATACTCATTTTTATGAAAAAATAAACATACATGGAATAAAATATCCTGAAGGTGAATATTTTGTGATGAATTAGTTATAAAACTGTTTGCATTGTTTTTCTTAAACAATAATAAAGAAAAAGTAATAAAAAAGAAAAAGTAAACAATAATAAACAAAAGATGTTACATTATAACTCCAAAAGTATACTCCCAAAAATATTAAAAACCCAAAAAAGCAAAAGTATATTTGTTGCTTTTGAAAAGTGAGTCACTCTCCATAACGAATAAAAAAAGAAAAAAGAACTAAAACATAATTACTTTTACACAGTGCTCACATGTGGAAACTATAATCTATTCCCATTAACCCTGTCAGCAGTTGGTTGATAAGAACACAAGTGTGAAACAGATGAGAGTAGCCTTGTGGCCACATTTGTAATTAACTAGACACAACAAGTTTATTAGGTGTTTAAACTTATAAACAGTATATTTTCATTATACACGAGTATTCTCGGGATTTTAAGTTTATGCAAAAATTAAAATCTCGAGTTATCTCAGGATTAATGTCAAACTGAAACCAGTGTAAGTAAAGTAGTACTACATGAAAAAGTAGTTATTGTATATGTTGACTAAACCATTGGTGTATAATTTATATTACAAATATATTATTAATTTCATTCAGAACAATCTTTATTTTGCAACTTGTCAAATTTCAAAAATATTTTTTTGATGGCCTACCAGGATGTTTTACTTTCTCCAAATAGGAGTGGCCATCTTTAAAATGGTGATACCACTGTTTAATCATTGTAGCATCCATATCTTCATCACTAAACCTTCATTCATCTTTTTATTCATCTCTAATTGCTAATCACCAAATGAATACAAATTCTGGCAAAATCTGAATAAAAATTCTCTTCTCAACATGTTTACTCATTTTTAACAACAACAAAAGTGCAGCCAAGCGGAAAACTTATATAACTCAAATAGCTGCATTCAGCAACTGCTGATCAGATCAATGATGCACTTACTGCCAATAGTGAACTTTGTGTTCATTGTGGTGTGACTAAAAAAAAAATGTAATCAAAACAAATACATTTTGATCAGTGTGTTATACTGTTTTCTGATCAAATAAATTTTAGACGTTTTCTTGTTCTTGGGTGTTTTTTTTCCTTTACGAGATATCAAAGTTTAAAGTATAAAATCTTAATGAAAGTGTAAGCAGAACAATAAATTATGATTTTGTGTGTTAAACTTGGTGTAATTGATGGATAATTACCATAATGTGGTCTTTAGTTATTACATTGTTAATATAATAATATTTATTAACAATTTCCCAATTATAATTTACACCTCCAACAGCTATTTTAATTACAACAGTAAGTATTACAAATAGTGTAATATCTTTGATTTGTTCAATAAATGTTAATAAACTAACAGCATAATAACTAGAGACCACTCCTCTAAGCATTATCTGACAATAATTATAAACCAAATTTAAATAAATGTAAAAATCATAATTATTGTTCTCTATGAATTTTAAATATATATATATATATATATATATATATATATATATATATATATATATATATATATATATATATATATATATACAATTATTTTATTACATAATAAAACCATTTGAAGTTTTCTGTAAATCTTAATAGTTTCTAATATCTGAATAATGATGCACTGTATTTGTTTCTTTTTTTTTATGTAGAAGGAAGTATATCTATATTAATAGTTATATTGTTGTTATTTTTTGTATTTAAGGAATGTTTTGACCAACAAGAAATTGAATATCAGTGTTTGATGTATGAGAAAGAGATGTATGAAAAACAGGTGTGGGAAGCAAAGCTGTATGAAGTACAATGCAAGTTTGCTGCTAGGAAGATCCAGCGTTATTACAGGGCATATTTGGCAATGAGTAAGGCTAGAGGGAAAAAAGGAAAAGGTAAAGGAAAAGGAAAGAAGAAGAAATAGAAAGCAAGAAGACTTGTTTATATTTTAATAAAATTTGTAATTTTGTAAAAATGTGAATGATGATACCATAGTTATGTTTTTCTAGTCTCATTTACCTTTTTATACATTAATTAATTAGTGACAATAAAATTATATGTTAGAATCATTTAGGTTACAATACTGATGATTATAATATTTAAAATTACTATTGATGTTAAAGTAATTAAATTTGACAAAAATTGTATAATATTGCTACTACTGATACAGTAATAGTTCATAATTTATTAATAAATTTAGTCATCAACAATTATTTGATGAGCAGAAAATATGACTAATTACTTTAATCCTTGATCTATTATAGACTGGAGTCTATAACAGAGGAGTCTATTATAATGGAGGTTATATCTGATGTTTGGAAGAATCTTTCAAATATCAGTCTTTCATAGCAATAATATTCTTTGATTACTGTATTACACATATAAAATTATCTTATAAATATTGATGTAATAATGAACTTGAGTTATGAAAAATAAATGCTTATATATCACAAGCTATTATAGTCATATAAATAGTATAATTTCAGTTAATTAAACAGAAGCTTTTTTTTAAAGGAAAGTTTTATTATTTTAAAATTTTTAGCCTGTTATAAATTCTGTTAAGCCTCTAGAATTTGTTATCTTTAACATTATTGAAATTATTTCAAATATAGCTTTTTTGCAAAAGAATTAATCACCACAGTTAAACTGGTGTTATTAGAAGGAACATCAATAAAGTATGCTGCTATCGCAGTTTGGTGCTTGCATGTTAGTTGCTCTGAGTTAAGGAGGAGTTAGCTTGATATCACTGTTTGCTGTTTACTCTTTATAGCGCTTGTTAAGAATGGTGAAGTTGAGTGAATATTCTGTAAATCTCAGATCTTGTGTGATTAGATCTGTAATTTGTTTTTTGATATAGTCACTGTCGACATTTACTGACAGAACTGATGTTTACGGAGAAAATGAGATAAGTAATTCAATGATAAGATGATGGGTTCGATGAAGGAAGTTTTCAAGTGCACAATGATGAATGAACTGGATATTCTTTTTGGGTTGGTGATGAATCGGTTCATGCAATAGTTTACAATTTACAATGTAAGTATACAATTTCTGCTCTTTCTATGAAATTCCTGCAAATATCAAGATCACTTCTTCACAATTGTTTCTGCAAAGCTGTGTTTTCAGAAATTTTGTACTTGTAGGGTACTAAAACTCTTAGAGAGCAATACAAAAAGCAGTGTCAAGGCAGTGCATTTGACTTCTTGATATTACAACAAAGACAGTAATGACTTTCTGGGCCAGATAGTGATCAGGGATGAAATTTGGATTGCTTATGTAACCCATGAATCACAATTAGTATTGATGGAACGGAGGCACACTTAGACACCAGCAAAAAAAAAGCCAATTAAATCTTCACATCTCGAAAAATCATGCACAGTGTTTTGGAACAGATATGGCATTTTACTGGTGGATTTTTCTTTCATAAGGTGAAACAATCAGTGCAATTGTTTACTGCAAGACACTTAGGAAACTGTGTCATGTAATTCAGAATAAGTGCCAAGCTCACAATCAGTATTAAGACATGACAATGCCTGATCTCACATTGCAAATGATACACGATTCCTACAGATCTTTGGCAAGGATCAGTTTGACTACCCTTTGTACAAGTTTGATCTCACCCTTAAAGAGTTCCATTCTTTTGCACCTGAAATCATTCCTTGGAAGTCAAAACATGGCAAATGATGAGCTTAAAGAATATGTTATTGCATGGTTGACGTTTTATGAAGAAAGGATAGAAAAATTTGTACCGCACTGCAACATATGTTTACAAAATGATGGGAGCTACATAGAAAAGTAGTTTAAGGTTGTAATTTTTTTCCATTAAATAGTTTTTCTGTATCTGTACTAGTTTTGTTTTTATCACCAAACAGAACTTACTTTCTGAACATACCTGGTATATTGTCATTATAAATCCTGGAGAACGACATTAGATATTGATTATCTTAATAGTTTTCCTTATGCACTATGTCATGTGTTGGTTAGCTTTATTCCATGTTCCTCATTCTGTCTGTTTTATTATTGCAAGGCTTATTTCTAGTTGGCACTGTACAGTCTAGTTCTTCAACTTGAAAGCCTTGTAAGGCTTTCACGCAGCTTTATTTGACATATGCTAGACTGGTGTCAAATTTCTTTGGTCTCAGGTACACTACTGCATAATTCTACATTAGCGCATGTATATTATTTGTGCAAAATTGATGATTATAAAATTGTTGATAGAAAATTATGTTGTTTTTCATTACAAAGATGGCCTCAAAGTAGTGAAGAATCTGGTTTAAGTTAGATTTTGAAAATTGTTATTTCACTTGCAAATGGAAAGTGAAGTGAAAGTGAAGTTGAATAAAAGTTTGTAAAATTTGTAAACATAAATTAATAAAAGTCATGCAATATTTCAAGAATGAAAAATCCAATTTAATTACTTTTTTCATAAAAATTTCATTTATAAATTTTTTTGATTGGATTTTTTTTAGATCGGGTGAGTGAGGATCAAAACTAGTTAATCTTGGGTGAATTAACATATCATGTGCCAAAGACATTTTCCAGGTTTTTATTAAATTAAGATGCAAGATTAAAAAAAAACATTTTGTAAAAATGTCATTTCTTAAAAAATGTTTATTTTTGATAAACTTGTAAAATAAGATTAATAATGTGTGTATTAAGTTTGAGTTGAAATAACATCTTATCTAATTCCACAGTTGTAATGTCCTAAATAACAAAATGACAGTTTAACAAGAAATTAGTATTTTCCATTAAAAGTTTGTCACAGCGTTTATAGTTGGTGTTATCTGTGATTTTATTGTGACTGATGAGAGAAAATTTGACGAAAAATTGCCTATGTGGAAAGACCAAAACTAGTTGTTGCATCATGAAAATATACCTGCTCATACTTCAGTGAGAACAATACAGTTTTTGATCACCATTCCAAAAACTACCTGTCATTTATTTTGAAAAAACAACTTGGCCATCATCCCACAGCCTTCACATTCACCAGATTCATTGCGTGTTACTTTGCTCCCGAAAATGACATTTGAGATGAAAGGTCGCCATTCAGACACTGTGGAAGACATTAGGGAAAAAGGCAGGATGTGCTTGGTAACCTTAAGAATACAGAGAATTTTTTTATACAGGTATATAATTTCCAAGCATGGAAAAACACTGAAATTGGTTTGTTGATTTACAGGAGACTACTCTGAAAGAAATAGGAACCGTTAAAAACCTAGAAAATGATTAGACCGGGAACTTTTTTGATAGCACCTTGTTTGTAAATAACTTTGTATAATAATGCATATAAAGTATCTATATATCTTTTAACAAGACAGACACACACAAAATTTAATGACCTCTCAAAATGTGTTCTAAGAGGTCAGGATCATGGGTCTGGTTCTTACTGCAATGACTGCTTTAGCAGCAAATTTTCCTGTGAAAATTCTTTTAAAAATGTAATTTGGTAATGAAGGAGACTAATACACTTATTTTACCTGCAAAATCTCTATCTTCTTCATGAATCACTTCATAGCAGATTAAAATTTGAGAACCACAAAATAAGATTAATTAATTTAAGCACAAAGAGAAATTAATATACATTTTTTAAATTTTATTAATATATTTTTATAAACAACTTGACAATTCACTGGTAACTAATAACTTACATTTACATACATATCTTGTAAAAATAAAATTTCAATAAAAAAATAACAAGCTGAACAATAAAAATGAGCATTAATTAGTAATATCCACCCCGAAGACAGTATTAGTAATTTACTTATCCCAACAACAATAATTAATGAAATAGTCTTTACATAACATTCATTACAACTCCAATAAAAATAACAATTATTTAACAACAAATTACATATTAAATGCAGTACCGTTTAACAACTATTTCTTACACTATATTAATATTTTTGTTAAAATGTAAATCATGATAATTTCTTAATTATATATATATATATATATATATATATATATATATATATATATATATATATATATAAAATAGAAAGATTTGTACACATAAAAAAATAATGTATTTGAGATAATTTAAAAAATTAACCATGGAATCTAGTTTATTTCTTCACTACTCTACATAAACCTACTGCAGTATACATAACTCAATGCCTTAAAAAAAATGGGGTGTTACTTTTGTTAGCACAAAAACTACTATTCGAATTTGGCTAAAACTTAAGAATTTGGTGTCCCATTCCTTTGAGGAAAATTTTGGAATATGTAGACATAAAAATATAAATTTTGGTTGAAATTAAAATAGAATGTCTATTTAAAAACAATGAGCAAACATTTTGTAAATTGACAATAATAATTTTCTCAAAATAATATTTTCTCAAAGTGTGTTGGAAGATTTTGCTTAGATTTTAAATACATGCAGAATCTTCACTCAGGCCAGTGTACAAAATTTGAAATTAAAGCGAATTACAGTTTACAGAAAACAAAAGAAGGTTGACCGAACGTTTGTGAACCTTCCCTCTTTATTCGACTAATTTCTGAAACAGAATAGGAATTATAAGGACATGGTTATAATATACCATTTATAACCATGGTATACTCTGTTCTCATGGTTATACTATACCATTTATTTTTATAAATAAAATAATTATTTAACTCAAATAATCCGTAATTTGTAAATTTTCTAGACTTCAGCTAAGAGAATAGGGCAGTGGTTCACGATTTTTTTCATTGGACCCATCTTTTAAGTCTGAGTAAAACATTTAACTCACTTCTACACTCTTTTATCTTTTTCTTCTGATGAAGTTTAATTATTATAGATGAAACATGAAGTTTTCTATTTCATTTTATTTTTCAAACTTATTCATCCTAGTTATGCATGTCGTAGTTCTAATAGTAGCTAAGCTCAGCACAGTTGCATTGTCCTATCGCCCTGTACACGTTATTTCGAAAATATCTGGTTTGTGTAGAACTTTATAATTGGCAGTGAAAACAGTGTTTGTGGAATTATGGAACATATTCTTGATAGATGTTCAAGTTTCTACTTTTTTCAGTCAATAGAACACTTAAAACGTTTTAAGCCTTCTGTCCTTTCAAGAACCACCCGAATTGTTCCCGCAAACCCATAGCTTGGGAACCGCTGGAACAGGGAATAAATCTTAAGAAAATGTTTTGGTCTTCCAATTTTCATTGGTCTTCCAATTTTCACTGTGGAAATTGAAACTCTTAAGTTTAAATTGCTTGTAATATTAGATAAGAATGAGCTCCAATAGCTTAACTAAACAATATTTGATTTCTTCTATAACCGCAAAACAAAACCCAACTGGTTTAAGGGAATTGAGAAATACTTGATGGAACTGAGAATAGCAGAATTCTTTGCTTGATGTAACGCCTAAGAAAATTACCAGAGGTGACACCAAGATAAATCTACAACAAAATCAAAACCCCTCATTTCGGGGGAGGAAGAGAGAAGAAGGAGATCGAACAAAATGAAGTGATACTGGGAGATGAGGAGGGGAATGCATTGGCATGAATAAGTGACTGATTCCACATTCCCCAAAGAGAATTGAACGTGCATAAGAAGTAGATAAAATTAAACTATGTTTTCATGATGTCTTCATGTTTGAAAAAAATCAATCTATGTGTACTCTAAATTCAGTAAATTAACAACATTTCTTTCTTATTAAGGCAAGAATTAATAAAGCTAATAGTTTTATTGGCAATATCTAATCTAATGGCAATGTTTTTGTGGTCATCACTTATATTATTACAAATTTAATTTAAAAAAGTAAAAAATACAAAGGATATAAAAACATTATTAAAAATACATATATTGATTATTATATAGATATGTCTTTTTAGAATGGCACAAATAAGATTTGTACATCTGATTTGCCAAAAATAACTTTGACAAATAAAAAATTAAATACACTGCTATTTGATTCATACAACTTATATTACATAAATTATAATGCATATCATGTACAAGTATTGTATATCTGAATTTATTATTTCTTAAGTTAAAGATCTTAAATAATCTAGAACTGTAAGTAGTAAAAAATACAAGTAAAATTTATGGTATATAATATGTCAGAATATCACAAAATTTCATGTATAAATTGTTGCACCTTAAATTACAATTAATTGTAGTAATGAAACTGAAACAAATACTTCATCTTAAATGTGTAAACATTAATCGAAACCTCCAGAAAAGTTTCATACTGGCTAAATCAGTACGATCTGTGCATCATAGATATAAGTGGAAATAGGAATGACTGTAAATGGAAGCACTCAGCTGACAGAAAGAGAAAAGAGTTATCTTTCTGAAACACACTTAAAATTGCTAAGACAACACAAATAGTTATAACAAACACTAAACAGTAAGTAACAATACCTTTTCTGAATTTGGATTCATTAATTTTTACTTAGGTTATCAGAAAATAAACAGTGATTATTTTTAAAATAATAACTCAATATAAATATAAAATGAGAAGTACTGTATATTAAGTTGTGCAGATTACAGTTACCATAATCTAAATCTCATATGCAGTAAGCAGTGATACACCACTTTATAATATGAAATTCTGTGCAATCAGAAAAAAGATAGATTTCCCAAAATCATTTCTTTTCTCTTTCTACCCATGTGACAATTTGGCAGCTGGCCAGCTTAATCTGTTTCTTATTATTCTACGCTGTACATAGTATAGCTTAGCGAGGTAACCATTTCTTTGTCATTTTTTAACAACAGCTGATTTTGTCAACTTATAGGTAATGTTTAGTTATATTTATACAACATAAAAATTCGATTGCTTCAATACAAAATGTTTGGCACCAGCTAAACAATTTATCATTATATTAATTTATACAAATTTGTTTTAAATTAAATATTTTATTCCATCCAAAAGTAGTTACAAATAAATCATTGTAAATTCTAACACTCACATGTTGAATTAAATGCCATTTCCTTTTTTTTTTAATTATAAAGAAATCATTTGAAACAAATTACTTATAAAATCATTTTTACTTAGTTACACAGATTAATTCATTTACAAATTATAAGTATTATCAACTGGTGTGAATTTAATCACACTGACAAATAAAGTGTGTTTAAAAAAAACCTTAAATATTATTTTTCCTAATCTAATCTTACCTTAAACAGTTACTTCTCATATTTGGCAAAATGTGGTGACAAAAAATCTAGATGTCAAATAGTACTATTTCAATACCCAAAATTACTAATAAGGCCAATGATATTATGGCAATTTGTGTTATGTACTATAGATTACATTTTATTAGTTAAATTAAAAGATTATTTGTACGGACACTTTTATACTTTGAAACTATATAAACAATTATTATAACTTGTTATAAATGTCAAAGACAATGTATTTGACATCAGAGCGCCAAATACAAGAGGGTTACTGTAGTTTAATCACAGTTTCTTACAATATGATTAATTTGTCAAAATGGAAGATAATTAGAGAGCATTTTTATCTAGTTATATAAATAGTTTTACACAATAAATAGTCCTACATTGTTTCAAATAAATTTGCACAGCTTTGAATTAAAACCAATATTTTCAATTTGATTCAAATAAAAAAAATATGTTTGCCTAAGCCATTATAAGAATGCTTCTTAAATTATGAAATAAAATGCAAATTTACATAGTAATTCTCATATAGCTTAAATATTGTTTATTCTTGACTATTTTGCAATATTGTTATAATATATTCACATCTATTACTGTTGTCATACTTGGTTATGTTGTTAGTTTTTACAGAATATTGTAATTTTTGTAAATAAATTAAAACTTTTACAGTTAGGCTAAAATTACATTTTGTATTGATTTTATATTAGAAACAGAACAATATCAATACAAACCCACATAATGTTATATATATATATATATATATATATATATATATATATATATATATATATATATATATATAATCACTTTGTTTTGTTTAGTGATGAAATAATGTAGTTATTATGTAGTATTATAGTTCCTTCCTTATCTAAATGCGATGGAAGAATACACAATTATTATTCTTGAGTCATTTTAACAGGTCACAATACAAAATATACACTATTAATTAAACAAAAATGAATTACATAATGAGAAATAACAATTACAAGTAATTTGTTTTCAAATAAAAAAGTAACAAAATATAATTATTTATAATTATTTTAGAATATATTATTTGTCATCAACAATTAATAAAATTATTATAAAAATACAATGTCATGTTACAATAAAAACAAAAATAGGCAAAATATTTTGTACATATCGTTAAAAAAATATATTAAAATTTATCAAATAAGATATTAAACTATATCTTACATATAAAAGATTTTTTTTTAAATGTTACAATATACGAAATAAAAGAAGAAAATTCCAATCCAATCTTAAAGTTAAAGAACAGAATTACAGTACACCCTCGATTATCGGACCAATATGGGGAAGGGACACTTTTTGGATATAGAGAATTTCTACAAATTGAAGTTTTTTTAAAAAAACTGGGAAGAGTAGACTGCAGAAAACATTAAAAAAGAGCTTTATTTATCAACGAGCATAACAGGATCAGTAAAAAATGGAACAAACCTAATCTTTGAAGTGTAAATAAACTGACAATCACTTTTCAAATGTCAATTAATACTTTGGAATGTGTACTTTACTAAATTTTCATACATATGTAAAAAAGGACGCAAATATTAAGGGGTTACTGTACTGTAATTTTTTACAAAATATGAATGTAATATATATGTGTGTATGTATATATATATACATGTATATATTATTATTTTTAGTCTGATTATCGTGCACACTTGGGCTAATGCAGAAGATGGGATAATTTATAGCGTATGAAAATGTCAAGCCTTGGCCGGGGATTGAACCCGAGTCCTCGGGGTGAAAGCCTAGTACGCTATCAACTAGGCCACCGAGGTGGCTTCATATATATACTGCAGGAATACACATTACATAATTTATATGTAAATATAATCTATATTTATGATAGTAATGCCTTGCCAATCGTGGAGTTTTTGGTTCGACAGAAAGGCTGTTGGTGAAACCAAGTTTGGCAAAGGATACATGATTTTTTTACACATTATGTAATGTATTACAAAGTACCTCCAATTTGGCGGAATAACAAGTGGTTGACAAATATCAATACTATAAATAATTATATCAGTAAATCTACTGATGAAACAGTTCAGTACATAAATGTACCAAATAACTTTAAGGTTGTAAATAACACAGATTACTAAATGTAAATGTAAACACAGATTGTAAATGTGCCAGAATACTATTCATAACATGAGTACCGTACTGTACATACTTTTAATATGCCACTTTACGTCTTCGATAAACCGTGTTCCTTATCAAGTAAAATAACAAAACAATCTATTCCATATTTAAATTTGGCCCTAAGCCTATTTCACAGTAAACAAAAAAACATAGTGATGATGTAGTATTAATGGTTTAGACTTGCTACTAATAAGATTTGTTTATGAAAGAACAGTAATTCGTTATTTGTCGTCAGCTTTTGATACATTTACAATTAGTCAAGGGTATTTATTACATGCAGATGTTGATCTACAGTGATTAATTTATAATAGTGCACTGCCAAGTTCAATAAATAAGAAGTGTTAGTAATAATTTTATTATGGAGAAATCTTGTACTTTAGAGAATAAGTATTTCTCTACATGTACCTGTCAGCATTTCCTTGAACTTGTTAATGCATGTGAATGTTATGTTTAAGGTGAATACTGCCTACTTCACAAGTAATACAATCAAAAACCATCATTTATATAATTGCTGATTAGGGGCTGTATAATAAATAATGTGATTTGTTCAAATAAATTAGCTTTTGATAATTAAAAATATCCACCAAAGTTGCACAATAGGTCTGTTGATTGTAGTGCCTGGGGTTGTATTATTCCTTCCTCTAGTTTGAATCTCATCTACTCTGATAATGTCATATATTTAAGCTGGCAATTCTAAAACACATGAACCTTTTTCTCAACTACTGAAAATAGTTGAAAAAACTACCTTCAACACTCATTTTTTTAAGCAAACAAAACCTCTGTTTTTCTTTTTCTAGAATTGTTTACAGGAGTAATGGAATTTTCTAGCAGTTTATCAAATTTAGTGTACAGTATGGCATACTAGAAAGGAAAAAGTTATTGGATACATGAAACCTAAGGCTGTTGAAAGAATACTGTACATGGTTTTTTTAAAATATAGCCTCCTTTAAATAATTTATGTTTCACAAATTAATTAATTTTTGTATATAATTTTATTTAAATAACTTCAATTCAATGTTTTCATTATAAACGCATTGTTTAAATTTCATACACTAAACATCGTGCCTTTTGAGTTAACAAAATTTTTGACTTCCAAACAGCTGCTGCAAATACAGATTTTATTTCCAATAATTGGTGTTCATTAGTTGAGGGTTTACTGTAGATCTGAATATGTCAAAATGGAATACCTGTACATATTTTACTTTAGTAATGCATTTTAAATAAAAATATAGCTATTTTAAAACATTTTTCACAATGGTCGTGGATAACGGTCCTTTGTTGAAGGCATGAATGACATTGTTCTACGAACCTTTACTTGTGGATTTTGACTCTGAAATGAAAAGTATATTTAAGGTGAAAGTATAATAAAATACAATTAAATAAATACAATTTTAGTTAAATAAGTCAAAATGCTTTTTTAAATAAATAATTAGATTACAACAATTTTATTTTAAAAAGTATATAAACGTTCAAAAAATTTTATGAGAAATGTGTGGTTTTAGAACTTTTTTAGATTTTACTAGCTCTTTTTGAAGAAAATTCATGCATGCTATCAGATAAGATGACTAACATCAAAATTTTAGAACTTTTTTGACAATCTTTGAGTGCACTGCCATCATCATCCATTTGCCACGGTTATAAAGCCCACTAGCAATATGTCTCGCCACCGACATTATAAATATGTCCAGAGGCAGCAGCCTTAACAATACCTCTAGGGCAGAGGTGTAGGAGTGCTCTTAAAAGCACCAGTGACCAGCATGCTTCCAAGTCGCTGCAAGTTTTGCCAGTTTGCTGCCTGCTGTAGCTTGTGGCTGACAAATATAATGTTCATAAAAGTAAGTTGCAAAATATTATAGAATATAAGATTCATATATAGTTGGCTAAATGTTTACAGTTTGAAAGATTTTTTTTCAGAAAGACATATTTTTTCAAGACAGACTGTTCTTTTTCAAAAAAACTGTTCTAGGAAAGTTTTTTTTCCAAAAATGCTTGGTTTTATCTTAGCGAACATGTTAACCACATATGACGTATGATCTTATAGCAAACAATCTTAAAAAAATCCTAATGTGTTTCACAAAAACCTTATCCTTTTCTAAAATTAGGAATATTTCGGTGGTTACAGCTGAACAGTAAATACTAGTATAATTACAAAGTTCATAACTTTACTAGATGATAGTGAATGAATAATTTCTCTTGGTCTAAGGCCTCTTTGAACACTATATCATGTATTTATTCCAGATATTTATTTGTAAACTTTTTAGAAATGTGTTTACTAAAATAGCCAGCATACAATTAATGTGCTTCATATACCAGCATTACAAATTGAATATCAATACAGCTAAAACAAAAAAATGTGTTTATGTATGCACTGGAAATCATAGTAGAAATTTTCAACACTTATTATTGACTTATACAAATTATCTACATAGAATTCATTTTAAAAATTAATAAAAAAGTTTCAAAATATTATTTGGGATGCATAGTATTCAATCACCTGGAATATATTACATGGAGTATATTACATACTCAGATATCAACAACTTAAAATGTAAAAAAATAACCTACCTTGATTTCAGATTTCATTTCATTCATACACTTATCAGAAATAAATATTTTATCCTTGGCACGGTTAAGCTCTCTGTCTAGGCGTTGTCTCTCACTTTCAAGTTCTCGAAGTCTTCGTTCAGCTTCTATTATAATTAAAGAATTAAATTACAAACAATCTAATCTAACTAAATTTAATCCTCATTTGTATAATGACCGAGTATGGTTGTTTGTGGTCAACTTAACTGTAAATTATTCTGAAATGCATGCTTTATAATAGTTTGGCACAATTTTTTAATCATTTAATTTCCATTATTATGATTAGAAATATAGAAATATTTGTGCTAGCATAGTTTGTTAAAAAATTTTAGATGAAAGAAAACGATGATTTCACCAAAAGAAAAACATCACTGCAACACATTTAACAGGAGGAGTAAGTCAGTTATAAACAATAACAGGAATAACAAAATAACACGTTTTCATGTAAACAGAGTACTCGTTATGTCTTACAATTAGTAATACGATATTCACTGGTTAAGGATTTTGACTATAAAATATCAAAGTTTAATACATAGAAACCTCACAACCTAAGGTTTTACCTGTTACAGTACTGTCAGGACCACTTAAAAGATTAAAGTTAAAACAGCTAGTACAACATTACATTTTCGTTAGAGAAACCCCCCCGTACAGGTCTAAGGTCTAAGAGTTAGGAGGAAGGTATTGTTATACCTAGATAATGGTTTTAAAAGAAGTGATAACCTAAGTCTAATCTAATTCCTTATTTAAAAATAATAGAGATTTACTTAAAATTGAACAATTTATTTCTACATTCTCTACATTATTTAATTTCCTGCATTTGTTAGATATATGTAATATTTTAAATTCTGTATTTTTATAAAAATCAGAAACATTACGGAAGTGGTTAGCCTTCACGGCCCAACCTCAAACTTCTATTTTGTTCTTCTATTCTAATTTTAAATTTATGACCAGTTTGGTCTTCATAACTAGCTTTACAATTTTACTAATTAATCTATACACACCACTTCTATCCAAATTAGGTGTTTTATCTTTACAATTATATAATATTATATCTACGAGTAAACTAGCATTACACTATGCACACTACTGTAAAAAAGTAAACTTCAATTTTCTTTATTTTTCAAAGAATATAAATAGCTGATTTGGATGTTTATAAAACAATGGTTGTAACAAAATCTATATTTTGATGTGATGTTTTAGCAAACTATAAGCCTATGCTTACTCAATTTGGTTGTGTGCAGTTTCGTTAC
Source organism: Callitettix versicolor (assembly GCA_022606455.1). Lineage (NCBI taxonomy): Eukaryota > Metazoa > Arthropoda > Insecta > Hemiptera > Cercopidae > Callitettix > Callitettix versicolor. The sequence continues at coordinate 77,198,870 of CM040186.1, forward strand.
ACAGACAGGTTATTGTTTGTTTTGTTGCAAAGTAGCTGGACGTGAAAATGTCCACTAGCTAATACTGCCTACAAGGAAAGCTCACTGCCTATCTGCATGACCTTAATCTCCTTCCTAGTGTTATGTTATTTGTTGCATACTGGTTTAGATGTTTCAGCATATATTTCATTAGAACAATATACTTCGTTTTAGATGTTCAAGTGTAATTCAGGTATTAGTGACTGCAGCACTTATCAGACATCTCCTAATAAGTTATTACCATAACTTATTGCTAAGTGCTATGGTGTCACTGCACACACTCTATTTGTACTTATGAGGTGTAGCTATTAAATAACGAGACTGACGTAAAAAAAATTATTTTCATTTTGTACATAATTACTTATTATCACCTTCAATATACACCCCTTCTCTATCCCTACAATGCTCCATGCGAATTTTCTATTGTTGGAAACAGTTCTGGAAGTCATCTTCTGTCAACTCCTTCAGGACTCTTGCCGCTTTCACTTTTACAGCTTCCACAGACTCAAATCTCGTCCCTTTTAATGCAGATTTCACCTTAGGGAACAGATAGAAGTCACATGGTGCAAGGTCTTGTGAGTAAGGCGGATGTTTCTAACAATGGGATGCTGTATTTGGCCAGGAACCTCTTGACAGATAACGCGGAATGAGCTGGCGCATTGTCTTGGTGGAAAACCCATGATTTGTCCTTCCACATTTTGAGTCGTTTTTCCTTACTCTTTCATGTAATTTACCAAGTACCTCAAGGTAGTAACATTGATTAATTGTTTGACCTTCAAGAACCCAGTAAAGGTACACAATCCCATGAATATCGAAAAAAACAATCATCATTGCTTTAAATTTTGACTTGCTGATTCTTGCTTTTTTGGCTCTGGGTGAAGTTGGGGTCTTCCAATGCATGGATTGGCGCTTTGATTCCAGATCATATGTAAAAAACCATGATTCATCACATTTTATTATCCTTTCCAATAAATTTGGGTCATTTTCAATGGCATCCAAAGTGTCAGTACAAACATTTTTGCGAGCTGCTTGTTGTTCAAACGTGAGAATTTTTGGCACCATTTTGGCACACATTTTTTGCATGTTCAAACTGTCATGTAAAATTTGCCATACACATTCATTATCAATGCCTACAGTTTCACCAATTGCACGAATACCTAATCGACGGTCAGACTGAATACAATTAGCTACTTTTCCAACATTGTCATCCGTTTTTGACGTTAAAAGAGTGACCTGGCCGCGAATCATCTTCAACGTCTTGTCAGCCATCTTGAAAACGCTTAAACCATTCAAAAACATGTGCCCACAATAAACATTCACTGCCATACCCTTCTTTCAGTAAATTGAAAAGTTTCAGTAGCGGTTAACAACAATTTGTTGCTCTATTATTACACTAACCATTTTTTCCGGCAAAACAAAATAACAACACTAACAAAAACGAAGATTATGACTAAACGGTGATGGTTACACCAACGAGACTAACTGCATTCTGAAGAGAAAGCTTCAACTAAACAGCTGTCAGTCAATGGCAGTTGGCACATGCGCACTTGTTCTGCAGCAGCGTCAGTCTCGTTATTTAATAGCCACACCTCGTATATCACCATTACATCAGGGTTTATCAGGACGTAAGTGCTCATGCTAATTTTGTTATTAATTATAGTTTGTTTCTGTTTTTACAATTTCATAATTTGTTGATTTTATTAAAATAAAAATTAATATCTAACAAAATAACTCCGGTTAATCACAGATGCAATTTTTTACATATGAACTTTATAAAAAAATGTTATAAAATGTATTTCAGAACATTCATATACAATGAATGAGACTGGTTGTTTTTAAGGGTATTATATATTATTATTTGCGCATAGACCCTGTTAGATCACGCAAAGCACTCCGACTCGTGTCTTGTTCCTTCAAATCCTCCACACCTCCCTCATCCTGTCCCCATGGATCCTCTTCCGCTCCTCCGTCCATTTTACCCCTGCTCTCTTTATATATATATATATATATATATATATATATATATATATATATATTCTGATGATATTATTCGATTAACCGTCACATCCCAGGTCCAGACCTTGACATTTAATCAAAGATTCATTATACTTTACTACTTGCCTTGCAACTGAAGTTCTTTTTCTCTTTGTTTTTCTTCAAATTCTTTTCGTTTTTCACGCTCTTGTTCTAACATAAGTCTTTGTTCTTCTTGTAAACGCTCAAGTTCTTCTCTTTTCTCCCATTCTTCTCGTAATACTCTGGAAAAACCAACAATTTTTGTTTAGTGAGATTCTGTATTTTAATACATCATTTGCCTTAATATTTATTCTATTACATAATTTTTTAATTTTTCATTTATAGTTATAGTTAATAACATTCTTCAGTTTAGTTTTAAAACCTCTGAATGTAACATATTTAAAGAAATTAACTTGAAATAATATAGATGAACTAATTTTACATGTATGTATTAGAATTATTAATGTATAGTGTATATGTATTATTAATTTATTATCTCTGGAATAATGATCGGGGACCACTAGATTAAAACATAGAATCAAAATAATTTTGTTGTGAGCACAACACCTTATAAACATACTTGCCAAAATAAATGAAAATGTTACCCTGACATATTTTTGATTGATAAATTTTACTTGCAACAAAAAATTTAATTTCATTTAATAATAATAATAATAATAATAATAGTTACATGTAGAGGATGTTTTAAAGATTATTTTTACTTCTTTGTAGTGAATGATTATACTAAATCTGATTCACCTAATGTATTTCAAGTGAATTTCATGCTCCATAAAATTTTAACTCAACCTATATTTCACCACTTATAGGTTAAATTTAATACACACACATATACACGCACGCATGCACACACACACACACACCGATTGATTTATCGGCTTTGATTTACGGCATAAATGGACTCTAATTATAAAAATTTTAAATGGCTTCAACGCATAGAAAAGGACAGACAAGACAGTACTGTAACGATGCCCCAGCCTCCATATTCGCCAGACAGGGCTCCATGTGACTTTTTCCTATTTCCAAAAATAAAAAGAACCTTAAAGGGCTGTCATTTTACAGCTGTAGATGACATTAAAAGCGAATCTCTGAAAGAACTAAAGGCTATCTCAAAGACTGAGTTTGAAAAGTGTTTTGAGGATTGGAAGAAGCGCTGGCACAAGTGCATAATCTCCAATGGGGACTATTTTGAAGGCGACAACATCAAAATAGAAGAATAAATAAATATTTTGTTCAAAAAATTAAAATTCACTTTACTTTCTGAACACACCTCATATTGTAATACTTAACAATAAAACAGCCTATCTAGACTGTATGTAGTAATAAAACACCTACTTATATAATGTGTTACTCATATTTATTTACTTCTTTTTTTCCATTTCTAAGAACTCTAGACAGACATGGAATAAACTAATTTAAATGTTTGTGTGATTTAATCTTATACAATTAGTCAGGTCTTATTAATATATAGTAGGTCTATATAGAATACGACAAATTGTGATTAAGACACAAAATTTAATAAATAAAGTTAATATAACATTCATTCATTCATAAGGTATCTTCATTGTTAAATTGAATTAAATAACAGTAATACTAAAAGTATATTTTATTTATTCTACAAGGGCTGGAAAACTGATGTTTTCTGACTGGACTGTAGTAGCGAAGACATTTAAACTGCCTCGCATTCTCTACATCTGTCGACTGTATTTTGTTTTTACTAGCCAAAATTCTAAAATTGTTAAAAATGCCTCAAAATGAAATTTTTCCATATACGTATGCTTAGGATCAATATCCAAACAACTTTCAAAATTTTGTCCATCTGTCTATAAAGATGTTATGAAATTTGTAAGCACAATAATGAGAGAAGGGATCAATAGAATACCTTAAAATTTATAACACTAAACCAAAACTGCTTCAAATAGAACCCTACTGTTTTTCAGTATTGTTGATAAAAAATTGTGGTGGTTAGAGAAAAATCATACGGGAGTGAACATTTTCAGATTTAAAGAAAATTTTGTGCTGAATCCAAAAATGCCATTGGAATTGAAGTACTTCAGGTTTTTGAACACTTAAAGGGAAAAACCACAAATTTTGGAATTGTTGGTATGAACAGGAGATTTAAGATATTGAAAATTTTATGCTGGATCCAAATGTCATTTGAATTATAAACTTTTTAAAATGTAGACTTTAAAAAATAAACTTTAAGGGACTAAAATCATTAAATTTTGGAGTCTTTGTTTTGAATCAAAAGTGGTCATGTGGGGTATGAAATTAAAAGGAAATTTCCCTCTTAATCAAAATATTTCATTAAAATTGTACTTTTTCTTAGTTTTGAGGCTTTTGAAGGGCTAATAGTGTTACTAAGAGTACTATATAAAATGTAAACACATTTCATAAAATTTCTTGTTATTAATTATTATTTTTGTATTTATAATTTTAGTGTAGCATCTACAAGTAAACTCTTACAACTTACAATTATTTTAAGAAATTAAAGACAGTTGCTCAATTTTGGTTTTAAAAACAATATTAAAATGTTGTTCATCTACAGAAAGTTTGCAAACTGATTTTTACACAATTTTTTCTAGTTAAAATTTAGTAAATGCTTATTCCAAATTTCTTTTTTTATATACCATAATAAATAATATAGTTGGTTCAACCCATAGCCCATCTTACAAGTTGATTTTGTAAAGATTTCTTAACAAACACTATAAACAAAATTTCACTGTTATTGACTTAATGGTACCATTAAATATCAGTAAAGTTCTGTGGGTTGCTTTACATAAGCACATGTAAAAATCAAGTTTGAAAAACACTTTTAAGCCAGATATTAATACTAACCTTGCCTGAAGATTTCGAACAATTTCCTCATCACGCTTTGCTTGGGATTCTTCTTCTAACAAAGCCTGCAGTTCTTCTAATTTCTTCTCTTTATCCTCTTTCATCTCTTGAGCTTGTAATTCTGCTGCTAATCTTGCCTATTCCAAAATTAAGTAATTTAGAATTAAAAATCAAGGATTATATAGTAAACTTGACAACTTAAGATTTATAAAAAAAGTAAATTGATTTTCTCTAACAATACACATTAATAAAATCATTTTTATAAATTGTAAAAACCAGTAAGACAAGTTAAACCATATCAAAGTGAAGATGTAAGATTAATATAATATATTGGAACAATAATTTTACAATATTTATTTTTAGCAATAGGTTACAAGGTCTATTAATGTTTAGATTTGTTAATATATATATAGATTAACAAATATATAGATTGTTAGATATAAATATTCACTTCTAAAGGAATTCTTTATATTAATAACTTACACATTTATATTATATATACATTTTCGTACAATACGTGGGGTCATAAAATACCCTGTAAACAATTAGTAAAGGACTGTTTTTACAAGTCCACTATAAGTAACATAAAGGAATTTGTTGATTCAGGAAAGTAGAATGGCATCAAATCTGTCAAGCGGGTTGAATACTTTTCCCCTGGCCGATGCACCCAGAAGGAATCCCTCTAATTGTAAATTCCATAATTCGATAGAGTTAGTCTGCTGTGTCCAAATTTTATTTTCATCTTTAACAATTCTATGATCAATAATCTACAAAGTATCTTATTATGATTTCGTATGTTTATTTGGTCAACTGCCGATCAGCAACCTTTTGTTGCACACTGCGCCTCTGGACCAAAACTCTAGACTGACTACACTCTACTCTTTCCTCAGGTTTTAACTGCTGTCCCACAACAAATTAGAATGAGGTTTTATTCTAACTACCTCACTGCTTACAACAAGCAACATGTTAGCAGATCCATAATTTCTGAGTTTGTTTTTGTTCGCTGTTCATCACAATATTACATACAAACAATTCCAATTATAATTTTAATTCCTAACATTGTTAACAACATTCTAACAATTTCAAGATTATTATAGAATGTATTAATTAGCAGTAAGAAAAAACTGAATAAATCACCATTTTCTCAGCCTGCAATTGAGCTCCCATATCTTGCATTATACTCGACCGCCTTCGCTTTTCTTCAGTTTCTGCTTCCCTTTGCAACCTCCGCCTTACTGCCAACTGTCTCTGGTAGCTTAGGGTTTCACTAGATTGAGAAATAGCCAATTGCAGAGCAGACAACCACTGCAAGCGATTCCTAGTCAAATGAAAGTAAATATGACACAATGCAAGTAAAGAATAAATACTACAATAAAAAATATTACAGTTAAAAACTGCAAGAAAATATGTTTCTTCTTATATTATGCCTGACCATTTATATTTTTTAACTTCAAATTTGATACACTGATTACTGGAGTTACAAAATCAAATGTCAACATTTTTGTAAAATCAGTACAGCCAATTTAAATAAATTTAAACACCTTAAATTTTTTCCATAGCATAGGTGTATCGATTTTTTTTTGTCTACAGCTTTTGAACAGAAATTTCCAAGAACATTTTATAAAAATAATTTAATTGTTACTGTTACATTTGCCATCATTTACTGTGTATATAAAAATTATATACAATGTTTCGGGGATACAGATCAATTCTTGTTTTCATCTAACTTAAAACCTAAACATGCAACTATAACTTATGTCCAGATACCTAGACCTATGTTAAAATACTTAAAATCTAAGAACAAACATTCAGGATAGATCTTTGAGTGGTGAAACCAAAAATGAAACTAAGACTTACAAGTGATCAAGAAACCAGACATCACCAACAAAACCAAACCAGAACACTATACAATAACCGACAGATTCCGTATCAGAAAAGTGGTGTTAGGGGCAAAAGTAAATAATCATCTGATTTTGTTCATGCTAATACTGGATGGACATGCAAACACCGTAACTGTTCAGAGTTATTGATACCTGCTGTATCCTTCTTAACTGAACCTAGTAATGACCGCTTCCTTTTGAACTATTAAAATTTCACTTTTTAAATTTACCTATTTTTACTTTCAAAAGTTCATTTTTAACAAGGGCCTCAGAGGTCTTATTTCTACACTGGTTTGGCTAATAGGGTTGTCATTTATTTTTATGTAAGAGGATTCAATTACCTGTGATCATAAGCAGCCAATTCAAAACATCTTTCTTTGGTGTGCAACATTATTCTATTTTGACTTGAATCAACCCAGCAATGTGTATCGAGACTAATTACACCACACTGATCTCTTTCTTCTTGGTTCTTGTAGTAAGTTAATTGTGTAGGTTGTAAGACGAACCAATACTCCCGCATTGTAGGCAACAGATACCCTTTCTTCAAAAGACAACCCTACAAGAAAGAACATTGTTAAAAACCAAACACATAAAGTTATTTGTGATATTAAAGAGTGATTCAATAAGAACACCAGTTTTAAATTACAACCTATTGTTGTATTGTTACCATGGCAACATTTTATTTATATCTTTGTTAATTCAGAATTTTTTGGGGTTAGTTATAAAAAACATGAAACGCTTTATATAAACTGCTGTTCTACATACATTTTTGTTTATTGCAGCAGGCTGTTTGTCAGCAGTATCATAATTTTTCTGTTCCTTTTTCAATAGTGTTCATTCTTTGGCTGTGACCTCTTTACAATATTTAAAACTAATAAAATTACAATTTTTAATTTATAACAATATAATAATAAAATACACTAACCTTCTTGATTACATCATGAACAATAGTATGAGCAAGTCCTGTTACTGCTTCCTCCATAACAGCTTTGTCTATTCCAGATAAATATTTGCTTTCTAATAGAGTAATGAAAGTTGAGAAACGGAAACCAGGCATATTGTGTGTTAATGCTTCAAAACTACTTTGGTCCCATTCACAGCCTAATGATGTGACAAGCTGTGACATTAATAGCTCGACCTCCCATGTGTGCACTATTACCTAGATCATAAATTAAACTAATAAACATTTACTTAAAAAAAAAATAATGTGACAACATCTATCACAAAACAATTACTGACGTTAAATTTATAAAATAAATACAAAAATTAATTGAATAAAATAATTTTAACTTTCACTTTAAATTAAACTACTGTTATTAAAATTATTACTATTAATGTTATTAAAGATTATATTTAAAGTGTTATTGATTATTCAATAATTATTGATAATATATCCTAGAACTGATGTCTCTAAAGTTACAGACATATAAAAACAATAATAAAACAAGATACAGAATTAACAACTTGCTTTAATTCGATAAAATCTTTTGAGTTAATTTGTCCCTATACAGTGGATAACCTTAATTTCTATTTTCTCAATCAATTATATTTAACTGATATTGGCACATAAAAAATAATAAGTAAAGACAAAGATACAGATATTTACTTACTTTATTATATTTAATCAGGGCTCAAAACATTTTATAGTTTTGTTCAAGCTTTGTTCAGCTTGATCAACAACAACAAAATCAAGCTTTGTTCAGGTTAAATTTAAAATAAATTAAATCAAGTAAAACAACCCGATAATAAAGAACCTTCGGATCAGCTATTCAGGAGAAAATGTGTAACTAAATACTTAATAACTAACCTTAAACACATGAAATTATTATATATATACATATATATATATATATATATATATATATATATATATATATATATATATAAGTTAAAATCTAATATAATTGTCCACAAGTCCATCACACTTATAACTACAAGGGTTTTTATTTTTTGCAATGTCTTAATTTAATAATCTTGGGAGGAGGTTAATTTATTTAATAATATTAATTTAATAATATGTAGTTTCATTCAAGTTTATTTTAATGTAGAAAACTCTATTATTCATTTTAAAATGTTCATTATATATATTTTTATTAAAATTTTGTTATTGTCTAAGTTTTGTTGTATGTATAACAGTCATGTAATGTAATTTTTGAAAATGGGGTCATTTTATTTGCTAAATAAAAATGTTGCTATTTATGTTAACAAATATTTTTTTTAAAACTTGGAAAATAGAGATATTGTAACATGGAATCAATTTTGCAAATAAGGTGTAGCCTACTATTACTTTGTCAGTTCATTGTCCATCTTCATCCTGTAGATCCTATATAAATTCCCCACAGGGGGTACAGACTAGCTGGACCTGTTAAGAGAATTTAGATATTCCTCGCGGTACCGAAGTCTAACACACACTTACACTTACAACACTACACTTAAGACTTTAACATTATACACTCACACTTATATTTAGGGAGGTAATAATAGCCTCAATTAGCTTTTCGCCATAAAATAATGAAAAAACCTATATTAAATTGAATGAAATAAAAAGCAAATGTTTTTTCTCAATATTGACAACTGCCATTCTTACCTGATAAATATCTGGTGTCTTAGGATCTGAAACCAGCTCACCTAGTAAGCAGAACACCCGGAATAAATTATATACACACTTATCAGGAAGCACTGAATTTTGTCTATTTATGAAGTTCTTTTTACAAATCAGCCAACATACTTCATCAATTCTCGATTCAAAATCTCGCAGAACAGGCAAAGAGAGAGTATCTGGTAGTGATGAAAATACCTGAAACATATTGACTTATTTACAAACATAGTAAACAATTTACAAATTCAGTAGACCTACTGATATCTCATAAGGTCTATTAATTAAGATTGTGCAATTAGTTTTGGAACTAATTTTTTTCCGAGATTTGTATGTTGAAAACTGTTAACCTACTTGCTTGTAGGCAAAACAGGGACACATTTTTTTCAATTATAACTTTCCAAAATATGGGCTTTAAAAGTGCTCATTTTGAATTTTTGGAGAGAACTGAACTATGAAATCATTGAACACATGAAAAAAAAACTTGGCGGTCAACCTTTTATATTAGTGAAAGTGATATATTTTAGATTTTTCAAATCCACATATATCAAAGTTCAAAAATATCTACTGATTTTTTTTTTACAAACTCATTACAAAAAATCAATAAAGTAAAAATTATGGCAATTTCATCACCATGATTAGAATTGTTTCTGTAAATAAATTATAAAGCCATTTCAAATCACTAAATTTTTTGGAAATCACTGTTTCGTGTATATATATAAATATGTCAAACATATATATATATATATATATATATATATATATATATATATATGTATATATGTATAAAGTAGGATGTCAATTGTTAATCTGTATTCAAATGTAAAGAAAAAGTGAGGTTGTTTACAACAAAATATAATAAAACCCAATAGTGGTGTGTTAATTGATGCAAAAACATAATTAAAATCCATATATATATATATATATATATATATATATATATATATATATATATATATATATATCATCACTAAATCATTAAACAAACTACATCAATGTTTTGCTGTACAATTTCAATGTTTTTAGAAAAATGAGAGGAAGATTTTTTGGTAAGATTGAGGGTGAAAGTCAAGCCAACAATGATGATTCTTGAGGCGTGAGGGTGAAAATGAAATAACTTTAGCTTAGTTCTGCCACATTATTATTTTATTGAAAATCTGACTTTAAAAAGGTGAAAAATACATGACTTTAATATTAAATATAAAAAAATCTTGAATATAAAACATTTAAAATCAACATAAAAGAAATTCAGTATATAAATCTAAACAATTTTGGCATACAAGACACAGACCGTCAACTATCGTAAAAAGTTTAGTTTAAAATTTTAATAAATTTTATTTTATGTGGTTAAATAAATTGTTAACATTGTGTTAAATAATTTAAAACAGCAAAAGTCGAATTATGAATGAACATCGCTAGTAGATACTTTAAAAATACAGATAATTTGGTTTTGATTATCAATGTTTTTACTACTGAATTGGCAGACCAAAAATCAATGTTTTCAACAGATGATTAATGCTTTCTTAACTCTTATTTGGTTTTGTGACTTATCAGTCTCATCTATTACTATTCATAAGAACCTTACTATTTGATATGCAAACATTATTATTTAACCATCACTGTCTAAACATAAAGGCATAATGGCCATAATATACACTTTAACGAAGCTGGTAAGATTGGTGGCTATATAAATCAGTTTTTGTCTAGCTGGGCTTCTTCAAGTTTTTTGTTTTTAATTTGCATTTTTAGTTTTAAGTTCTATAAAAACCAATTTGTTATATTTTATGTCTTATAAAAATGTAAAAAAAATTTGTTCATCTTTTAAAGATTTTTCTAAGAAAAAAAAATGAAAACCACCTGTTTAAAAACCCAGTTAAGCAATTCTGAGCAGTTAAAACTGCAAGGTTTAACTGGATTTGAAATAAACTGGAATACCCAAAACTGATTAATTTTGCAAAACCAACATCCTAGTAACAGACAAATAGTGAGAATGAATAAATGTGATTGAGAAGAAGAAGAATGGCTCTCAGAGAGTGAGAAGGAGAAAAATAATGAGCGTAGATATGAAGAGATGAAAAAAGCACGGTAAAGGGGACACTCACTGGTTCATTTGCTACTAATGGTGATCTAGTGGCAAACACCTAAATCTGTCTGAAGGCCACTGCGAGACTGGGGACCTCCTCAATCCACCTTAAGATTATTAAGAATATTAAAAAAACATTATTTTATTATTTGAGTTATGTTACTTTTGAAGTTTTCTTTATATGTTATAATTTCATTTCTATGGTGCTGTTTCTAAACCAATTTGATAAAATTATACTGTTTGTGAATTTAGCTAAAATTTTTATAGCTAGAACCATTTGTCATAAAAATTTTAAAAATTAAAAACAATTATATCACAAAAACTGATTACAATAGTTAATTATTAAACTCCACTGGAATGCCATGAACTCTTATTGATTAGGCTAGAGGTCACCACTAAAAGGAATTGGAAAATCACAAAAGTATTAAGTAGGTAGTAAGTATCTAATTGATACTTCAGAAGGACTACTTAAATAGCAATCTAGATCTTATATACAGAATTAACTAATTTAAACGTACTAAGATTATAATTTCATTCATTTGTGGGCCCAAATAAAACAGAAAAAAAAATCAAATTACTCTTCATACACAAATTAGACTTTTTAAATATTATTCAAGATTTCTAGCATTTAATCTGTTTCACCATTATAAAATTATGAATGCCTTAACTAATCAAATTAATAACAATTTTTATGATCTGCTACTAATGAATGATTGGTTATAATGTTAAGGAATACTTACTTCTTTCTGCAGATAATATTTGTAGTGCTGAAAATTAAGACTAGATGTACTTCGATAATGTTCCAACCCTTTCTCAACACCATATAAATCTAACAATGTACCAATATTTGCAGTTAACACCTGAAAATAAATATTTAATACTCAAAATTAGATTAAAAAACATATGTAGAAATGTAATACATGTAGAAGACTAAATATCATTCTGTAAATCTGACCTAATAAAATGTTAGGCAAAATGGTTGATGTAACTGGAAATCACAAGTTAAATAAACACTTTGAATATTAAGGAGCACTGAAAACAGAAATTACTACTTAATTTACCTTTTATTGAACATAATGAAAACACACTGACTTAATATAACAACTAATTTAATATAACAATTTTTGGGAAACTACTTATATTACTTTACTCTGGTTTACATTTGAATAAGACTTATAGTTCAGGCTCCTACAATTACAGCTATTAATATTTCTACTATTACAATAATATATATTGGCAAATATTAGGTATTTCAATAGTATACAGTAGGGTGGATAAAATTTAGAAAGATATTAGTAGAAATAGTTGTCTTATTGTAAAACAAACTAAAATAGGATATTAATTTTATAACATAGTATAACAATACAATATTTCAGAAGCAGGCTGCTTTGAAACTTAGAATCACATTATTTCAAATTCACAGCATTAATATTCATGACTCTTTAATATTAGATTATAACAAAGGCTTACATGCAAAAAAGTTCAAAACATAGTAGGTTAGGCATAAATCATGGCTGGTAATTATATGAATTAGAACCGGTATCATTTTTTAAGTTTATTTATTAAAACTAATCTATAGATTTCTATACACTCCTCATTAAGAATACTGCTTTTTTTAGGCAAATAACTGAACACCTTCAAAACAGCATTTTTTAACCTCAACCATCACTGTCTGTTAACGTTGCAAGGAAATTCATAATATAATCAATAATTATTAGGTTTTTTTGTCATTACTAATGACAATAATGAGTTATCATTTGAAATAACAAGATTTATTAGTTCTTATAAAAATTGATACAAGAAGACTTGTTCTTGCAGGTATTTTTTTTTTCAAAAAAATCTATGGTGTTTTCTTTTGTTTTAAAAAGTTGCAAACTTAACCCATCAAGGTTTTTGGTTGAATTAATTTTACATTGAATTAATTAATGAATTGAATTTCCTGCATTAATTTATATATAGTTAGTCCTCCTAATATGAATGATGTTCTTCATGAGAATTTAAACCAGTTATCATTCTGATATTTTACAATGATGATTGAGGATAGAAACTTTTTTTAACTGATAATTTTAAAGTGTTATAAGAAATGTCTGTAAAATGGTTTAGGAAAATGTTCCATATGCCTTTAATCTGTTTATCTACCATTATATTTTATAACAATAAGCTACCCAACCTAATTATTATTTCTAGTGCAAGTTAAAATGTAGAGCATAACATATTATTATACGTTTTGAATTAATTTTACTTTTTATATGTGCTAGATTCTACAATAAAATCATATTACATTAGTAAATCTGATACAGGAAAATTAAACAATTAGTGTTTGAATGTATACACTTTTGAACTGAAAGCTAATGCAGTGAATGAACATAGTAAGAATTTGTTATAATATGTTAAAACTAAGATTATTAAAATAGAATTGCACACTATTTTAACGAAGGAAAATGAAAATACAAAAAACCATAATAATCCTTGTTTAACCTTGTATAGCATAAGAAATGACAATGCAAAACACAAAAACCACCTGCTACAATTTACATTGAAACAAACATAAAATTGGATTGTATTTTTTGAAAACCTAACATATTTACACACCTTTAATTTGGATTTCATTACATTGCCACTTCTATCGTTCATTAATGCATTAAACGCGTGCCAAATGCTATTTGTCACATTACTTAAAAGCGTAGCCATGCTTGTTTACAAATGACTACTGACAACTGCAACTGACACTGACCACTGACGGGTGATTCATTCATAGCCCCTCCCACTTTCTTGTTCTGACACATTTTAAAACAACTGTCAAAAGTCTATTGCCATATACGTCTTGAATTTTCAAGATCAACTGCTGGAAGGAGTTTTATGATTTTGTCTTTACTCTGGTTTTTCAATGACAAAAATTTGTAATATTTGTGACAACATTTTGAAAACTGCGTTCTGGTCATTTTTTCTATTATCGTAATTCATCCATTCATTATATTAGCTAGAATCTTAAAGAAAGAAAAAAAATATATAAATTTTTGTTAAATTAGAAACAACTGATAATAAATAAAATATGAAAATTTATAAACTGCAGTAGAAGTAAGATTCCACAATAAAACTTTTAATGTAATAATTTTTCTTAAAATTAAAAATAAAAAACATTACAGCTTGAAAAACAACAATATTAATAAAGAACACCAACACCACCATCACCACCAACAACAACCTAATATAATATTAATAAACACTATTAATTTTATATTATTAATGTTGTTATGAACATAATTTCTATATTCATTTGATATGGAACATTATTTCACCAATTCGTTGTTAAAATTGATGCTTTTCTACCATCATTAAAATCTCTAATTTTTTTTATAACATATCTTACTGAATTTTACGAAACCGCAGTATAGTGTAATAATAGTCTGCTTACAAGCATGTAAATACCAATTTATTATGTTCACTATTATAAAAACGAACGTCTTTGTTAAGTGAGTATATAACATCTGTGGTCGTAGTTGTAATGGTCATATATACTTTGCTCAATAGTGTATTGCTGTACAATGTTAATGTACACCCTTGTTCCACATAATCTCAATCTGTGCTGTACACTGTGTTTTATAGTAGTATGTAGTTATCATGTTATCAGTGTTTTCAGGGTTATCTTATCACTGACCACCAATGACCAATCAATTGATTAAACAAACAACATTTGCAACAAGCAACGAATTTTAATTTTAAATCAAAATATGTACGTAGTACGTATGCTTATTGGTTTTATCATATAAGTCGCCGTTGCCAATAAGTAATAATTGATACATTATCGGTAGGAAAGTAATGTAAAGTAATTGAATTTTTCAAATTCAATGAGCATAAATTCAAATTATGCTACCAGTTTAACAGAACTGATATTGTATAAGTAAAATATGTATTTTTCATTATTTATTGTGGCAGTTCTTCTTAATCAGCAAAGCATCTTAGGTCTTTACCCTTCTGAATCTGAAACCAGAGAAACAAAATCTTTAAATGGTTTATGGAATTTTAAAATTTCGTCAAGCAAATATCCAAATGAAGGTTTTGCGAAACGTTGGTATGAATCATTTTTTGAAGAGGTAAGTAGTGTAGTGTTTAATATTTATATATATATATGCTTTACTCCATGCCCATTTGTAATAATACAAAATGTAAAAGTTAAGAAAATACTAGGAGATTGAATAAAATTCAGGGGAATGAAAAAAAGGAAAATTCTATAACCAACTATTGTTATTGTGCAAAAGTTACTAACGTGTTTTTATTTAATGTATATAATAATTTTAAACAGTATTAGTAATTAAATAACAAAAAAACCTTAATAACCTAACCAATTCTATTCTGTGAAAATTACTAACATTGTAATTAATGTTATAGCAGATATAAAGCAGCTGTTTTGGCATATGAAATCATTTGCTCATGTTGTATAGATAGCAATGATGTCACAAAATAGTTCCTTTAAAAATTGCATAAAATTGTTACTTATTTTAAGAAATTTAATCTTTCACAAGTTAATATCTTTTGAGTGAATATTAAAGTAGGTAATAAAAGAAAAGAATATTTTAAAATATGAATATTATATATATATTTTTCTACTTCCTTCTTGTATGGCCTCAGGGGACCACTTTAAGTTCTCTTATTGACTGTTCTTTTTGCTCTTAATTCTGTGTGGTAGTTCTTCATGCAGTCAGATCTATTTTTCCTCTCGGCTTTGGACATCATCTTTTTTCTGTTGATATGTGTTCTTCTAAATCTTCTTTTATGCTCTTTCATTGGCCTGTAATTTCTGGATTCCCACTCGAACTCCTTTCTTTCAATACCCAGTTCCTTCATGTACTCTATAGCCAGTTTTAGTCACTTGGGTTGGGTTTATCTCTTCCAGTAAAATTCCATTAGTTTTTTCAGAAGTCTTGTCTCATTCTCAGTTATGCCCTAAGAAAGATATCCTCCTTTTTCTGATGACGTCTGTTAATGGTTCTATTTTCTGGTATACTTCTTCGTTGAAGATGTTTTGGAACCTTCCCTCTCGAATGTTCCATTTTCCTATACAGTTTCTAATAATAATAATAATAATAATAATAATAATAATAATAATAATAATAATAATAATAATAATAATAATAATATATGTGTGTATTAATACGTAAATACCCATTTTTTTGGTAGGTTGTAACTAGTCCTAATAATTTTATTTTATTATATACAACTGAAAATTTGAACTAGATGGAATATAAGTCTAGTTTGAACTCCTCTGATATTGGTCTGTAATCACAGGCTGGGTGATTTAAGATTAATATACATAGTTTCACTTCATACTTCAACACATAGTATTACTTTAGATCAGTGTGACTAACAATATTAAAAATATTTTTATTTTTCTGATGGTTGTATGTACATGGTGAAAATGTTTTTCGTGTTCTCAGAAAGGGACAACATAGTAAGTCTTAAAAATCTCTAATTCAACTTTTATTTGGTAATTGTTTATATACTTATACACATGAGCAACATTTTCTGTTGAGATATTCTCAACAACATTGAGATATATTGTTTATTTTTTCGTGCAAACAACAGATTTTAACATGTTTAAAATGTTGGAAAACAAGAAAAACTGAAAAGTTGACTTTGTTTCCATGCTTGTTTCATAGGTTAGAAAGAGTATATAGTTAGAAACTACTACGGTATACAAGAAAATACATAAGTCATTCAATTTCCTGATTTCATTTTTGCTTCATATCTTTTGGAAGATGAATTTAACCATGTGACCAATGAGGTTTCTGTTTCCTGTACTGGGGCAATCTAAGCCACATATTTTTAATATCTTAGGTATGAGATAAGACACTATTTATATTTTCTTTCCTTTTCTTTTAAATCCAACTCTTTAAACATATCAATATGTTTTTAGCAAACAAAAATAAACAACATATTCCAGTATAGTACAGAATAAGTTATTGGTGACAAGTGATTAGATAGATAAGTTATTAACTTTCAAATGCTTGATTGCTCATAAACATTTATTTGAACAGTTTTAGCTGAAAACAATTAAATTTGATACTTTTCTTATGGCTTATGAATTGTCTATAGGTTTTGTAAAGTTTGCGCCTTTAAAATATATATGGTGTTTTTTTTTGATTTGTATTTCTTTAGATATATCCAGATAACAAGAGCTAGAATTGTCTCTGTACAGATTTGCAATAATTTAAGAAATGTTCTAGTTTTAGCAATCGGTCTAAAATTTACTAAAGAAATAATACATATTATATTTTATATATGTTGTATGAAAAATGCTTTAAATAATATTTAAGTAGCCTGGTTTTAAAATAATAATTAACAGTGTAATAGTAATATGGTCTAAACATTTAATCTCAGTGTTGTTTGTTGAGACCACCTATAGTGAGATTTGTCACATTTCAAGTAACGGAAAATAGCCGAGTTGAACTCTAGGAATTGTGCATCCAGTCACGGTATCAAAATAAGAAAGCTGATTTTCTTTTTTATTTTATATATTTATTTTGTAGTTAAAATTTTGTTGATCCAATATTATGTTACAGCAAAGTGATTTAATGGCTAGAAAAACTAAGGAATGTAAATTAGTTTATAGTCATTTCTATAATAATAGCAAAAAATAATTTCCTTTAAAAAAAATTAAGGAATGAGTTTAAAGCAGAATGTGGAGTAAATAAAATTAAAAAAGCAATTTTGTATGTAAATGTGTTTGTGTATTTTTAATGTGCATTTGTACAGTATTGGTATATGGAGTCTTTTTCAAGCTCAAGATTCCTCTTTTCTGTCGTGTTCAGATGGCAATATTAAATATATTGGAGGGACTTTTACAGGGGCTTCTTTTTCAGAATGGTTATGTGTACTGGGCGTACGAATGTTAGACGTCTGCATAGAAACCATGACAACCCCCCTCCCCAAAACATTTATTTTGGTCTTGAAGAAATGACTGTACAATTGTATATATTACTTTCAATAAATCCATTGAAATAGATGTTTTAATATTTATTATAATACAAAATTATGTAATTTTTTTGCAGAATCCTGATTATATGAAGATGCCTGTACCAGCTAGTTATAATGACATTACTACAAATAAGACTATCCGTGATTTCTTAGGTGTTGTGTGGTATCAGACCTCATTTTATATTCCAAAGCGATGGATAGAAGCTCATCAACCAATGTTTATTCATTTTGGAAGTGTTCATTACTTGTCACATGTGGTAAGTACCCTCATCAAACAAAAATTAAGGGTTGGCTAATAAATTTATTAAGTGATATGATGGTCTTATGTTGAAACATTAATAACAAATTAATATTGATTACTTGAAAAATGTTTATTATACATTTAAGAAATTGTTTAAAGAAAATGCATTTTCAAATAGCTATTTTCTTGTTCAGTGTATTTTTCTATTTGAGCGGTATATTCCCATTATTTTTCCTAATATGTCTAGTTGTGCAAACTGCTGTTTAATATTCTATATTCTATTTCAGTTCTTTTGAAGTTTTTAGTTTAGTCTGTAGACCTGAGATGTTTTTAAATAACCCATAAAGCCAACAAATTGGTGCTGTCAAATGCAGACCCCATGAGGACCAAGTGTATTCCATTCCTTGAGTTGAAATGACAGTAAAACATGTTTTGAATATAGTGCTGAGTCATGACTTTAACTGACCCTAAACCCAACCCCCCCTCCAAAACCATCACTTTGAACATCCAATCACTACAATGAGGGATTTAATGCTTTTTGTCGAGATTGATTAATAGGTGCATTACTGAGAGATAGACAGATAAGCATATTGTGTTAAAAAAACATTCATTTCATTTATTAAATTTTAAAATGTTTATTAAGTTTTATTAATTTTTTTTTGTTATGTTAATGGGTACTGGTTTTAATATTTAATTTTACCTTTAATAGCATAATTTGTTTATTAATGCAATATTCTATTCAGTTCATCAATGACAACTACTTGGGATCTCATGAAGGGGGACATTTACCTTTCCAGTTTGAATTAAGAGGTGTAGAAGGTCTGAACAGGCTCACTGTAGCTGTAAATAATACACTAACACCATTTACCATACCGCAAGGGTTTGTCACTCATCCTAATAACAGTTTCAGGTTAGTACAAGTGTAAAATTTGTGTGTGGATAATTTTTTAAGTAAAACCTATTTGCTCGTAATCTATTGCTCATTAACTCAAAAACCTATTGCTCATAAGCGGTTCAAGAATCAGATTTTTGAAGCAAAGTTCTGTTTTGGTCATCAGCTACTAAAGCAGGTGTCAAAATAATAAGTCAAGCAACAAGAAAAAAATTGTTTCAGCAAAAAACCGTAAAGGTTATCATTGCCGTTCAATAAAAAAATCGACAGAAGTACTTGTTGATTACAATTTATTGAATTACTGACAATAGCATGTACAACAAACATTAAACATGATGTTTTAATGTTTATGTATATTTTATGTAATTAATGCACAAATTACAAACTTTTAAATATATTCTATATTTTTTTATTCAGAAAATATTTTTTTATATTAGATTATGTTCATATTGTAGCCTAAACTTACATGTTTTTGTGTGTTATCCACAGATATCCACCTGGCTATACATTATATTCTCACAACTTTGATTACTTCGATTATGCTGGAATTAATAGACCAGTTACATTATATACCACACCGAAGTTATATATTACAGATATTCAAGTAGTTCCTCACTTTCAGGATCGGACAGGTATGTATTTTTTAAATGTGAATTTTGTTAGTTTTAAAAAGTATAAGCAGGAGAAAGGAATTTTTGTTCTCATTAGATCAATTAATGGTTATTATACAATTTTAATAACTTAATATATTTATTTACCTGTTTCTCAGAAATGCTCCTTTTAATCAGGCCAAACAAGCATGAAATCGTTTATTAACATGTAATGAAATGATGGCTATTTATTAAAATGGTATTCTAATGAAGTAAAATTTACTTTGTTTATGTTACACACTTTGAAATTTACCACTTTTTTATGCCTCCGTGTTAAATATTGTGCAACACATAAATCACAAAGAGTTCATATAATTAACTAGTTGCTTGTCAGCAATTAAAATTGTTGTACATTTGGTGTGGAAGGCTATAAAAATGACATGATAACTGATTCTAAGAGATTGAAATTGACTTCATTGTAGAATAAATGATAAAGTTTTTTGATATGTAATGAAGATTTTATGGCAGCTGTAGTTGAAGAACTGAAATGGTCGCTTATAATAACAACCAAAACTCATAAATCGAAGAAACTTAATTATAATATTCTAATAATAACAATAAAACAGTGGTTATTAGTTGAAAACTTGTTTGTTTTGTTGATCATCTGTAACACTTTTAAGTTTTTACATCTTATTAGATGTAAAAACATACATATGCGTTTGGAGAAGAATTGAAATTTGCGCACAATATCTGATACATGCCTCAATGTCTGAAATATTCCATAGAATTTCTGCTTCTCAAAATTTCTAGCTGCTGTATTTAGTATCAGCTTAATTTGCCCTCATAACTTTTTTTTAAAAAAAAGATGTATTTCTATTAACATGGAGAAAAATTAATTTAAAGTGGTCTTCTAATGAACTTCTAGAACAGTATATTTTAAAACTCAAGGTGTTATAATAATTGTCATCAAAAAAGTTGACAAGAAGTTTTTACTTGAACATTTAGAAAAGAATAAATCTAGATTTCCTGAATGTTTCTAAAATCTTTGTTTCAAAAAAAAAAAAAAACATATATAAAGTACATAACTTTGTGTGCAATTTGATTGTTTGAAACCACTGCTGATGAAAGGGAAGCTCAAATGACCATCTGTGCTGACATTCTAAAAAGCACTGAAACTGACCCTACCTTTTTAGGGAAGGTGATGAATCATGGTTTTTCACATACGATCTTGAAACCAAGTGCAAATACATGCACTGGAAAAACCTTAGCTCACCAAGGCAAAAAAGCATGGATGAGCAAGTCAAAATTCAAAGTCATGATGATTGGGTTTTTTGACATCCGAGGGATCGATTACATTGAATGGGTGCTTGCAGGTCAAACTATAACCAAATTTACTACAAATAGGTTTTGACCACTCTTCATGAACGTGTGTGAATAAGAAGTCCTAACATGTGGAAAAATATGGAATTCCTGTGTTGGAGCATCAACCCTACTCGTCTGACCTTGCTCCATGTGACTTTTTTTGTTTCTTAAGGTCAAGAACATGTTGACAGGAATATGTTTTGAGTCTGTAGATGCAGTGAAGAAAAAAGCAACGACATGATGATGACCATATCACAAGACGATATGTAGTATTGTTTCCAACAATGGAAAGTTTGTATGGAGTGGTGTAGGGATTGAGTAGAGGTGTATATTTAAGGTGATAAAGTTTCCAATGTAAACGATGTTAAATAAAAAGTTAGTCTGGTTATTTTTTAGCCACACCTTGTACGTTTTGCAATAAAATAAAATAATAGTGCTAGAGTGACTACACTTATATTGGAACTACACTTAATATTGTTCTAAATGAATGTCTTCATCATATGCCAAAAGAGAGAAACTGTTATTCACTAAGCAACAAAGTGAACAAATAATATGAAAAAACCAATCACTACCGCTTTATTAGCCACAACTACAACGTCGGTTGAAAGAGTTATTATTAATAGAAGTTTCACTGCCATTGCAAATGATAAATCAACTATTGTCTGTGGACATTTAGTCTATTTGGCACAATATTTTTTTTTTTTTTTTTGGTTGATACATAATTAGGGAGCTACATTGAAATAATGAAAATTTACATTTCATTAAACAAATAATGTAATATTGATTAGTTTGCATGTCTTGTTATTTTGTTACAGGCTATCTTGATTATATAGTATCTTATTTTCCAACTGTCAGTGATCCAGTATGTAATGTAGCATTGTTGAATAAACTAGGAAAAGTTGTGGGAATAGGAGAAAAATGTCATGGTACTGTAAAAATAGATAATGTTTCTCTTTGGTGGCCAATCAACTCAGGGTATGAACCTGTTGGGTATTTGTATAATTTACAAGTAAGTACATTACACAGGATATATCTTAGAGACTTATATATTATGTTATTACTATGTTTTATCAAGATTTGGTCTTTGTTTTCAAAGTCATGTTTTTTTAAAAACAGGTCATTTCGGCCTAAAGTTGTTAGCAATTTCTAGATACAAATCCAAGCAACTGTAGTAATTCTGCTTTATCCTTAAATATCCAGAATTGTTATGTTATTCATGTTGAATTACATTGAGAAGATCAATCAAAATTCAGATACACCTTTGAGAAGTAATGACATCTTGGAATGTTGTCAGCTGAAACATTTGGAAATGACAAAATAGAGTAAAAATAAAAATGTAACTGTTAAATTTAACTGTTAATCAAACAAATGTTGTTTATTATGTTTAAAAGAAGATATTTCCTTTATAAAAAATTAATAAGTTCCAAACGTTTTAAACTAATATGTTTTTTTCTAAGTGGAAATCCACGCAGCATGAATAGATACATAATGAATGGCACATTGCAGTCCAAGCATTCGTAAGTTATTTAAGTATCTTTCTTCTTTGCTTGTTATAGCACACGTGGTAAGAGTTCCCAATAAATTACAGTTATGTTCATGTTTGCACCATAAAGCATATATTAACAACATTTTTATAAAAGTGTGATATTTATTTATTTATTTACTGGTACAAATTTCTTATAGAAGGTAATAAATTACCTGTGCACTGGCCCAGATATTTCATATCATATTTATATGTCATATCAAAATTTAATAGTTATTTTTGTGTTTGTGTCAAAACATTGAAACTTACGAGTATATAAATGTTTGTCTCTCTTTAATTAAGTACAATGTTTTCAGGTAAAGATTCAAAATGCAGATGATTTTGATATTTACCGCTTACCTGTTGGTATTAGAACTGTGAAGTGGGATTCTAATTATATGTATATCAATGATAAACCTATATACCTCAAAGGTTTTGGAATGCACGAGGATGCTGATGTAAGAGATAAAATAAGTCTTTAATTATTTATGTTTAAGTATAGGCATAGTCTTGGCTATTTATCTGTTTTTATTTTCATTTGTTGTTTGTTGTTTTTTAAGGTGAAAAAACACGAAGGCCATATGGTATTATAAATATCATTGCTTAATATATGTAATTACAAACAACCCTTAAATACTCAAAATGTACAAAGGTAAATAATCATAACAGTGTGTAAAATAAATAACAATGATATTTAGTAATTTAATGTCTTTTTAATTACTGCATTGTCTTTGATCCATCTTGTGGCATCTTATATATATATGTTTCAGAGCTGTCACTCCATTCCCAAGAATATCTATTCTCTCTGACTGGCATTAATGATCACTGAATATTAAAACACAGTACAGTAATAATACTACTCAATATTTTTATGCTACACAACACTAACATACCTCAATACAGATGCTCACCTTAACATGGGCAATCTCCTTAACATGACAGCAATCTCCTTATCTTGAATGTTAAGGTGACAAATGTATGAATGTGGTTCGGAAAGTAAGTACTGTTATGGTGTAGTTCGTGAAAGAGTGGAGATAGAGAAATTGTGTAGGATATTGTTAAATGCCTAGTTGTTTTACTCTTAAATAAATGTCTATAAAATTGTATATAAATTTGTTTTCTATCATTGCAGGAGTAATTAAAGTTCACCAAAGAGTTTAAGAACATTATTTTTCAAGTTGTTGGCATGGATTTCTGCTTGTGTGTGCAATGTTAATCTTTTCTTGACAAGTTGAAAAGGGTTAACTCATTTTAATTTCCAGATTCGTGGACGAGGCTTTGACTACTCTATTCTTGTTAGAGATATGAACTTAATAAAGTGGACAGGAGCAAATGCGATTAGAACTTCACATTATCCATATTCTGAAGAATTTTTGAATATGGCAGATGAACTTGGTATTTTAGTAATTCTGGAAAGTCCAGCATGTAGCCTAAGGTTTGTTTTATTAAGCATTATAATTTACTCCGTCATTATGCATTGAAAACAACCATAATATTATTATATAGGCAGATTAAAAAGTTTCAGTTTTAGAAAGGCAAATTATCAGAAATTTGGTGAGACTTATTAAGTGTCTGTTGGCATATATTTAAATACAGGGCGCGGCAGTCAAACCTGGATTTTTGAAAAGACTGTGGAAGGCTAGAAAATAGGCTGGGCTAGTTGTCAAGGTTACCATTGTATTCCCTATCTCAAAGCAGTTCAGTCACCATGGAACAGTGGTCGTCAAAGCTACAATGGTCGTTTGCCATGAAAGCGTTTTACCAAAGCAAAAACGCAAGCAAAAACCAAAGCATACCTGACCTCACATCATGAGATTTTTTCTTGTGAGGGTACCTAAAGAGTAAAGTGTATGAAGAACCACCTCGTACAGTTGAAGAACTCAAGGTATGAAATCGCCAGGAAATTCAAAAAATTTCAGAGCTTATGCTTTGTGATGTGATGAACAACTTCAGAAATTGCCTCAAGAATGCATTAATCGGGAAGGACACCATCTTACCAATGTTATTTTTAAGCAATGAATAATTATGTTTGTTTCGTAAATGCTTTTTAATATATAATAAGATGGTAGCAATAAAATTTTGAAAAATGCATCAGTTTATTTCACAGCCTTTTCAAAAATGCACCCTATGGATGGGTACATATGTTATAAAACTGTTGTGTATAACTTACAAAAAAACTGTTGTGACCATCTTTTAATCAAAGATCGATGTATTAATGAATTTAAGTTTGTATTGCATAGCTTGTTTAGTACATTTTTACTATGATTTTTATGCTTTGCATGTGTATGTAACTAAAAATAAGTATTCAGTAGTGCTTACTTTTTTAAAAGCCAAATTTAAAATCTAATTGAAAAGCTGATATTAATACATTTTAATTTAACAACTATCCAAGTCCAGTAGGTGGCACACCAAGAAAAAAAGTTTGAAAATCATTCTCATAGATTTATAAAATAAGTCACCAAACTATTTAGAAATTCCAAGTTTTAATTCTTTTAAAATTTGTACTTTCAAAACAACTTATTATATTAAAAATTGCTTTCAACAGTGTTTTCCAAAGCTTATGTAAATTATGAGTTTTATGAAAAATGCGAACTAAATATATTTAATTACTATGCCAAATTTAAGTGTATCATAATTGCCTTCAAATACATACATCTTTTTAAATAAAATGAAAGAATTCATTCAATAATCTCTTACCAACTGTTAATTCTAATACTAAGAAACAACTTGGTGTGAAAATATAAACAATGTTTAAATGCCAATTTGTTAAATGTAGTTTAAAATATGAATGTAACTGCCAAATGTTTGCAGTCTGGAATGTAATGACGTACGAGTCACATGTGTAGCTTGGCCAAGCTGAATTTCATGGTGAATATTTTAAACGTGTAATTGTGCTCAGTGTTTGCGATGTATGTTTTAATGTTTTATTTGACTTTGTGACAACCTCGACAGAGGGATTTAACATTTTGTATAACGGCCTGAAGATGAAACGATAGAGTTTCGAAACCGCGGTAGCCTTTATGAGATGAGTGGATAGACCACTGATGGGAAGAATAGGTCATAATCCTAATTATTTGAATATGTGGTCCGGTGGCTATGTTACAATAATGAAATTAAAATATGAGGTGCTACCTAATCGTTTGAGGAATGTTCCCATAAAAATAAAGTTGGTTACCAGAATTCCTGATTTCCACTGTCTCCTTCAAAATTGTCCTCTTGGACATGAATACAGGGATCCTGGAATTTTTTCCGTGATTCTTGGAGGTCTGCAAGTGTAAATGTTAGAAGCATGTCTGCATGGATCTTCTTAATTGTGTCAAAACGACAGCATTTCAATTTCAACTTTTTTTGTGGAAGAAAAGAAAAGTTGCACAGGGCAAGGTTAGGCAAATAGGATGTGTGGAATATCACTCCAGTGTTTTTTGGAGGCCAAATAATTTCAAACGACTACAGATATGTGCACAAGTGCATTGTGATGATTGAAAACCCAACTTTTGTTCTCCTACATGGCTGCTTCAAAATTTCACGGTAAAACTTTCCATTGACAGTTTGACCTGGTAGGAAAAATTTCTTGTGGATAGTGCCTTTTATTAAAAAAAAAAAAAATAATAGTAATAACAACATGGACTATTGCTGCAAACTAGACATTCTTTTTCCAACTTGGTTAAGTTGGGGACTTCCACTGCAATGACTGCTGCTTACTTTCAGAGTCATAACTGTAAACCCATGTCTTTACATTTACTTTGTTCCCTATCCACTTGTAGTGTTTTAATACAAAGATGTATATAAAATCTTTGTATAAGATTTTTGTAGTGGTTAGACTACAAAAAATAAGTAGTCGTAAATTTTTTGACGACTAGATTTTAAAATTTAGTTATTTATAAATAAAAATAAACACACTTATTTATCCAATGTTGGTTACAACATTAGAGATGAAATTGTGGTAATCTTTTGCTGCAATTTTAAATTGATGGTCTTTTTGGTAGTTGCTCAGCAGTCTTGGTACAAAGTTTGCAGCGTTGCATCTCATGTCCTTATTGTTTGATAAGATGCATTTTACAGACCCATCTTCCTATGATAGCACAAACATCTTGGATTGTTCATCTATGATGTACAACAATAGCCTCTCATACTTTTGTGATGTTTTCCGCTGTTGTGCTTGTTGATGTTCATGAATGCTGATCATCATCGGCAGTGTTTGTCCATCTTTGATGCATTTGTACCCCAAAAACCTTTCACTTTGACTTATAGTGTCACCAGATGCTGCCAAGCATGCAACAATTTTTTTTAGCAATTTTTAAAAGCTTGAAGCTAAACTTTTGATGCAAGTTCTTTGCTGCTTAAAATCTACTGTTTACACGAGCTTAAAAAAATTGCTACAATACTAGAAATAAATGTTAAACAAATGCACAAAACTCAAGAATGTGGCCTCTCACTGTCACAGCTGTTGGTACACTAATTCATAAATAGTACTGTTCTTTCACTCTACCAGCAGCAGGTCATACCACAAACAGTTCGTGTGCATAATTAAAAATTCCCAAACATTTGGGGGGGCTCCTTGTTTGGGTACTGTAGTATATCCAAGCTGTTACATGTATACCCACATGAAGAAAGTGAGTGGTTTTTGTGATAATTATTTGTGTCTTGATATTTTCATATTATAGTATATCATGTCAAGAAATGACAACAAAGCAAAACTGCCTGAATATGTGCCAGTTCACTGAATGATATAAATAAGTTGTAGACCCTTCAAGACATTAGATAAAGGCTATTAGGGTTATTTTGTGATGTAACAAATAATGGTAGATATGATAACTCACCTGGCAGATGGTTGTTTATGTCGAATTGTCAGAGGTTGGATGTGCTGGGTTCTGCTGTACTTGTTTGTCAGTCAAATTAAAAATAACACATGATTTATCAACTTTCTAACTCTCTGTCTCTGTCATATTAATTTTTCAATCATATTTGTAATGAGTCTATTTTCATGTGACTTAATTCTGTTTACATTTATTCAATCAGATTTTAAACATGTCTACAAGGAAAAATATATTTTTTTTGTTTGAAAGTGATTCACACCTCATTAAACCAGTTATGAACTAGTATTAATTGTGTATAGCAAAATTATAACATAATGCATTAATTACTTTGTTGTAGTGACTTCAGTGATATAGTTATGAACAGACATTTGAAAATTTTACA
The DNA here is from genome assembly GCA_022606455.1 of Callitettix versicolor. Classification (NCBI taxonomy): domain Eukaryota; kingdom Metazoa; phylum Arthropoda; class Insecta; order Hemiptera; family Cercopidae; genus Callitettix; species Callitettix versicolor. Next base: position 77,227,100 of record CM040186.1, read on the forward strand.
TGAGATGGTGGAACATCATAAAAACAGGCCAAGTGTTATCATGTGGTCTCTGGCAAACGAACCGTTTTCCGACCTTGATTCTGCTGGGCCATACTTCAGGTATTTACTCCTATGTGGTTTAGATGCAGACAATAAATAAATACCTGGTTTAATGAAATAATCTTTACACTAGAACAGTGGGAAAATTAAAACTGCAGAAATGATTTTTTTTGTGTAAACAAATATCTTAATATTGAAGCCAAAGGAAGTTTTTGGAAAGCAAGTTTAATGGTACTGTACTTGAAAAGTCATATGCAATAGAAAACAACTGCACAACAAGAGTAAAAATACCAACTGATTGCTATTTCACTACAAAACAAAATTAAAACCAAGCCCTTTTGAAAATAAAATAAATAAAAAAAAACAAGAAAGATAATTAGCAAATTTTTATTAGAGAATGAACCATAGGAGTGGCTATAGCAAGATCTAGTGGTTTTAGATCTAGAGTTTGTTGCAAATGCAACACGTTTTTACAGAATATTGTCAGAAAGTCATGGCTGTTGTACAATCACATCTAAAAAACTCGTTTACACAATTACTGGTATGGATTACTTTATGCAATCCATTAGATTGCAGTTGGAAACATTATATTTACATTATTACTATGATATTTTGGTAACTATCATATCAGTTGTTTAAAATGGATGCAGCCTTTTTTGATGATCCTGTACTATTGATCTGTTAAATTTAAATTATAAATACATATTATTAAAGAAAATGGACACTTATCTATATCATACACAAATACAAAATACCAGTCGTGTTAATGCTCTAATAATTTTGACGACTAGGCTGGGACTATAGTACAGAGTAATTTATTAATAATTTAAAAATTTAATAATGAACTTATTTATATATAGTATGTCAGATAACCTAGTAGATTAACTGTAAACACTCTAAAAGATTTAGTGCTAGATGAGTTAGGTAAGTTGTATAATTTTGACTATAATTAAAATATTTATAATTGACCTTATTTCTTATAGGCCTACATAATTTTAAACAAATAAAAATTAAATACAAAAATTAAAGCCATAGCGGGTTTTCAACTCACATTATTTAGTTTTATAACAGATATAATAGCACAGAACCAGGATGCAATAGAAGCAATCTGCTTACTGGTAGACTTAAATTCATTTCATGAATACTATTGTGTTTACAGCAAGCTTCACACTTTTTTACATGCTATTCTTGCTATCATGAGTTTCTACATTCCTCCTTATAAAAAAACGTGCTAGGCCTATCTAAAGAAGTTTTTGCTTCAAAATATTTTTGTATGTCAGGAAAACTGCTGTGTTACGATTATTTACGTTAAAATCACTTTTAAAGTGTGTAGTTTCATCTGGTTTTATTTTCCTTGTATGCATACAAAGATAGAGTGCAATGAAACATGTTTATTTATTTTTCATATAACTCTTCAAGTTAGTATTATTTCATCTTAGAAGATTTACCATTTAAAAATTACAGTCTTCTGTTCAAAATACACTGTTAATAGTAATTATATTACTATTACAACTAAAATAAAGGAAAAACTGTATTATATACCTGTGCATTTCTTTCATTGTGCCTCTGTTAGTTGGGATCAATGAAACATTCAGTGGAGTACAATGAAACACATGTTATAGAAAATGTACAAAAGAGTTTTTAGAGAAAGAAAAAGGGTTAGAAACAAGCAAAAAGAAAAAAAAGGAAATTTACTATTCTCCTTAAATTAATTATTTATTTTAAATAAATATTTTATCAGCCCTGTAGTAGCAGTAGAACAAAATGTTACTTTGTATAAGTGCCTCATATACTATTTCTTTTATTAATAAATACTTTCAATTTTTAGACCATTTAATTGTAAAGGTAAAACTATTTTTTTAATTAAAAATTGCTAAATTATTTTAAAAAAATTGTTGCTTACTATCTCAAATTGGGGAAATTTTGGTCCACATCAAAATTATTGGTTTTCTCTAAATTTTAGTTGCCTTTTTTAACTGGTAAATATTACACAATACTTTAATTGGTATTAATATACCAATAATTGGTATTACGCAATACCTGGATTTGTACACTTTTTATTATGGTATTTAAGTTGCTTTCTGAATAACTTTTTTTTTGTAACCCAACCAGGAGTCTAGTAGCGTGGGAACTAGTTAAGAGAGGTTCCAATTTATACACATTCATTAATTCAAAATTCACCTTAAATATTTTTTTATGTAAACTGTATTTCTGTTTATTTTAGTTTTGTGTATTTTGGTGATGCTTGTTTATGGTGTCTGTTAGTGAAATATGTGATTGTTAAAATAATAAATTGTTTCAAATTCCAGCAATTTGACAAATGTAGTCAAAAGTTTGGATAAGACTAGGCCAGTTACATTTGTCACTAGCCGATCAGTTGAAGGAGATAAAGCTGTAAGTTTTTTCAATATATTTTTATAATATTTTTAGTTTCTTAAAAGTACATAAAGACTGGTATCTTTATGTTTTTACTGGAGCATATGTTTGTCATTTGTTGTTAGTAACACACATCTAATGTCTAAACAATAAGTCAGAGAGTAATGAAGTTTCATCCTGCAGGGGGGGTGCAAACTAGCTGCACCTATTGAGAGGATTTAGACATCCCTCATGGTACCCGAGTCTAACACACACTTACACTTACAACTTTAACACTTTACACTCACAGTTACATTTACGGAATCCCAAGCTAAGGTGGAACAGCATATACCGAGAGCAGCATGGCTAAGGGGGAGCTTAGCTTTTAGTATGCAAACTCTGGATACCAGGTGACCTCCAGTTTCAATTAGCCTTACCTATACATGCGGGGCTCTGCATGGGTGGACTTCCTTTTCCCTAGCTGATCGTGGGACTATTTATGGATACTCAACAATCAAAATTAACTAATACACACCTTGGGGAACTTTTAGTAGTGGACCTGGGGAGTGGGAGTTTGGGAAAGGAGGATACTGGGGTTGGACTCAATCCCGTTGAATCCACCAGTGTTGTATTGGAGCCGACTGTGGGGCTGCCAAGCAGTCCTACTGTGTCTGTTTCCAATGGTAGTTGTGTTTCTGGGGGATCTGCAAAGGGGATCTAGGAGACAACAGGGCTGTCAAATGTCCTTCAGGAGCGCAAAGGCGCCGACTGTAGAGAGAAAAGGCAGCAGCTATCTCTTCCCCCCAAAAAGGATGAGAGTTGTTCAAGTCAACCTCCATCACAGTAAGGCAGCAACTGGTGTCTTACGGAGGATGCTTGAGCAAGGTGAAGCCAACCTTACCTTAGTTCAAGAACCATGAGGCAGAATAGCAGGACTGACCATAGGTGGAGGTAAGTTAATATATGACCGATCTACCTCTAGGCCTAGGACCTGCATAGTTGTTAGGAATAATATTGAGATACTTGTGTTATCTTTTTTATGTTCCAGGGATTGTACTGCAGTTAGTACAGAACTACGTGTGGGATATAGGAGCAGAAGGGTTGTCATGACCTGTGCTTACTTCCTACACGAGGAAATGGATAGCTTCCCACCCATCAGCTTTAGGAGGGTGGTGGAGCACTGTGGTGATGGAGCAGTTGAGCTGCTTGTTGGAGTGGATGTCAACGCACATCACACAGTGTGGGGGAGCGGTAACACCAACTTTAGAGGTGAGCAGTTGCTTTCCTTTATTATAGCCCATAATCTTTATATTTTCAATAAAGGTAATACACCTACCTTCGTAACAAAGGCTAGAAGTGAGGTTTTAGATCTTACTCTGGGGACCAAGGGCGTGCACGCTGCATTGGGTATGTGGCGTGTGCCTAAAGAGCCGTCTATGTCGGATCATAGGTATATCATCATGGATCTTGGGTTGATAAATAGATCAGTAAATACTTATCGAAATCCTAAGAATACTAGATGGGGGTCTATGAAGAAAAGCTTACCTTAGGGATCTTAGGAGGCCGATAAGTAATTCGCATGAATGAGAGTATGCAGCTGGAAGACTGGCGGAGATAGTTGCGGACTCCTTTCATGAAAATTGTCTCCTTACGAAGAAGATTGCTGGGGTTAATGTTAAATGGTGGATCCAGGCACTTTCTGAGCAAAGGGGACAGGTTAGAAGGCTGTTCAATGCGGCCAAGTGCTACAGTAAGTGGGAGGCCTATAGGCGGGCCATGACTGAGTATAATAAGGCATTAAAAAGGGTTATATGGGACTCGTAGAGAAAGTTTTGTGGGGAAGTCAGTCGTACTTCTCAGAGGGCACGACTTCACAAGGTCCTAGCCTTGGACCCTTTAAACCCTATGGGGATCCTAGTTGGTCCTAATGGGGAGTATACAACAACTGGGAAGGACACCTTTGAAGTCCTACTCAGGGAACACTTTTCTGACTCTGTGGTCAGGGATGTAGGAAGGGAGTGAGTGTCTGATGTTCCCTATAGGAGGCCGAGTAGGGGAGATTGGAAAATTGCAAACCAAGTTGTGGACTTGGATAAGGTGAGATGGGCCATTAATACCTTTCACCCATTCAAGTCACCTGGTCCTGATGGTATTTTTCCGTCACTTTTGCAGCATGAAAAAGGTAATAGGTAATGATTGCCTATAGCTGTCATTCTGTGCAGATTGTACCGGACCAGCATAGCCACTAGGTATGTACCTCTGCGGTGGAAAGCGGCCCGTGTAGACTTTATTCCTAAGCCAGGGCAAGCATCTTATACTGACCCTAAGGCTTTTAGGCCAATCAGTTTGACTTCGTTCTTTCTGAAGACATTAGAGAAATTGGTAGTTAGATATGTTAGAGGGGTCATGATTCCTCTACATGTCAATCAATATGCCTACCAATCAAGAAAAGGATGTGAGTGTGCACTTCATAATTTGGTTCACAGATTGGAAGGGTCTCACATGCTTCAATGCTTCATGCCCTGTTAAGATGTGGGGTGAATACCGTGTGTGGCTGGGTGGGGAAAATGTTGCATGGGAGATTAGTTGTGGCTAAAGCTCTAGGAGAAGAGGTGGAGGTAGAGGTTGTCAGGGGCTGTCCGCAGGGGGGGTGTTTTGTCCCTTCTCTTATGGAACCTGGTAGTGGACTCACTCCTGAATCTTCTCTCGTCAGAGGGATGCTATACCCAAGGATATGCCGACAATTTAGTGGTGCTAATCCAGGGGAGGCATGGTAACACAGTAGTAGATCTCATGAAGAGAGCCTTATCACTGGTGGAAACTTGGTGTAGTCAGGAGAACCTAGGGGTTAACCCCAGGAAAACTACTCTGGTTCCTTTTACTAGAAAGAGCATTACCCCGCATTTAGGAGGACTCAAGCTCATTGGGGAGACAATTCCAGTTGCAAACGAGGTGAAGTATCTAGGCTTGGTGTTGGACACTAAGTTAACCTGGACTGCTCATATGGGGCGCATCATGGGGAAAGCCAATAAGTCTTTAATGGCAGTTAGAAGAATGGTTGACAAAACATGGGGACTGAGACTAGGAATGATAAAGTTTATCTCTACTGGGATCGTTAGATCTATGGTGTACTATGGTGCTGTGGTGTGGTGGACTAAGGTCGAGCAGAGGGGGGCCAGAGAGTCTCTGACTAAGTTGCAGAGGTTGGCCTGCCTGTATATTACTGGCTGTATGGACACTGCACCAACGGAAGCTATGGAGATCATTATTGTATTTCCCCTATTGACCTTTTTGACATGGGGGAGGCAGCTTACAGACTGGAGGGGGTGGCTGGCTGCCCTCTATCTATGCACATGCTAGAATCACAGACAAGATCTTTGACCCAATCTTGATGATGGGGCCTGATCAGATGGTTAAACGGTACATAGTATCTAGACCCTTTGATGTCAACTTGGCCTTTGAAGGGAGAGATCGTGTGTTGGAAAAACCTGGAGACATAGTATGGTATACAGATGGTTCCAAGACAAAGTCAGGCACTTTTGCTGGAGTGTACAGTCTGAGACTGGGGTTAAAGAAAGTAATTACTCTGGGACAGCATACAACAGTATTTCAGGCTAAAGTGATGGCCATTAATGACTGTGTTCGGAACTTATTAGGGGCACCAATCTGCTGAACTAGGTATTTTAAGAGGTAAGTTGCACAATAGGTCAGTTGATCGCAGTGCCTGGGGTTGAACTATCCCTTCCTCTAGTAAATAATCTTAATCTTAATGAAATTTCATAATTTTGTTAAGTTCACAACACAGGAAAACTATAACAGTTACAGTTTTTATTTTCAAAATGAATAAGTAAAAGAAATTACAAACCATATTTTTGTTTTTACAAAGTATGTTTTGTTAAAAGAGACATTACTGGTTAAAAAATAAATTTTGTAATTTCACTAAATTTAATTTGAAACTCCTATTTTGCATTCCTCTTCTTACTTTGTACTAAGTAATAAAGATTTGGACAACATTTTTCTTATGTCTGTTTTTGTTTTGTCAAGTTTAAATATACTGATACATTTTGAAACTTCTCTCTTTCCTTATGATTTTTCATTACTTTTCCTCTGAGTTGCAGTACATTCCACAGTTTTAAAATTAATACATTTTTTCACGACTTATATAATATTTTGTATATAAAATAAAAAACTGACATTACTTATTATACAGTGATAAAAACACTATTATTGCCATGCTTGCTGTTTACTTGTAGCAGCACCAGTCTGTTTATTTAATTGCCACGCCTCAGTATTCATATGTCATTATTTATTCAGTAAGCTGTCAATTATTTTACACATTAAAACATATACATTCCACAACCATACATATTTTATAGCACCAATTCTCAAAAATTGTGTTACATGTTATTATTTATTTGTTTACTGAGAGATAAGCTAACATAATTTTATTTTTTGATGTTAAACTCAGTAATTAAAAGCCTAAATGTATATACCATGTCAAGACTGATTGTCTTAATTACTTGTGATTGTTATTAAATGTTGAACCATCTACTCAGTATTATCTTTTCCTATGGATGAGTGACAAATAAAACAGTATAAAAAATCACATTGATATGGTTTTGTGAAAGAAAATATTACAATTTTGTACTGTAATTTTATAAAATTACCTAAAAGTGCAACTTACAATCTTTTTCACCTATACATATCAGTATTTCTACATCGTATTTATCAGTAACTGACAAATTATCTCTTTGTTATGATTTAAAATTATTTTTTATATGTAAGTACCATTTGGTTTTTTTTTTTCTGCCTGAATTATAAATAATTAATTGGAACAGCGCTCTGTTCACAACTATTTGTTCTCGTGTTTTAAGTTTGTAAGTATAAACAGTTATGTCGCAGGTTAAATATATGGACATTGTCTGTGTAAACCGCTACAATTCTTGGTACAGTGATCAAGGCCATACCGATCTAATACAGTATCAGGTGGTAAATGAGCTCACAGAATGGCATAAGAAATTTGTAAAACCTGTTATTATAACTGAATATGGAGCAGGTGCTATTGCAGGACTGCATACAGTGAGTATGATGGAATATTTAATATAACATAATTGAAAATACAGTAAAATCTCTCTATAACAGCATTTAAGTTAGTTTTCGCTGCTATAAAGAGATTTCCCGCTATAGAGAGAATTCAACTAAAACGCGGATAAAATCATATATATACTATTTTTAATTTGAAGTATTGAGTGTAAAGTTAATGAAATTAAACTATATGGGATACAGTCTTTAAAAGACAATATTAAATAATATTGTATGAATAAAATACTGTAGTTATGAGAAAAAGCAATATTTTGCTGAAACTACTGCAGAATTACTTCATTATTTCCTTCAAATTCAGGCTTTCGAATTTTCTTGAAGGTATTCCCTTGATTATTGGCCTTCTTTATTTAATTTTTATTCTTCAGTATCATGCCAACAGAAAAACTAACTTAATTTTTATTTCAGCAAATATCTACTTCCTTTTCACACCTTTCTCTAACTCACGCAAAACTATAGCCTTTAAATCTAATGATAAAATTTTCCATTTAGAGACCAATCACTGTATTGTAAAAGTATTAAAAAATAACTCACTACTTGTAAAATGTACTAATGACAAAAACAGTCGATTCAGTTGACACACTATGCACTGCTTTTAAAACTCGAATGATGTGTTGCACACTGAGATATATGGTTGAAGAGTAGGAAGTGTTTTGCCGCTATAGAAATTCCTGGAATTTTTCATGCCTGAATAAAGAAATGTACAATACATATTTTAACTATGTGATTAGGAAGGAACCAACAGATTTTGACGTTTTAATAAGATTTCCGTTATACAAGTGATCCACAGTATGGAGATTTTACTGTAGTTTTTTTTTTCTGAAATAATATATTTGAGATGCTGCCAAAAATATTGGAAGTCTGTGATTATAAAAAAAGTCATAACACTTTCTGCCCTGAGTAAGTAGTCTTGCTTATGTGACATAGTGATCTCAAATTTCTCACATGCACACTGCAATATCCTTAAGTGCAAGGAAGGTCTTCTTCATTCAGAAAGGTAGGAGAATAGAGTTTGGATAAAACCACTGTAATGTTTTTAGGGATGTTCCCATATTGCAGTTGATACTCCAAAATACTCCAAAAATATTCGATGAAAAGTATCAATACTCGTGATATCGAATAACTTTATTTTGTTTTAATAAAATATTTATACTAATACTAGTAGTAATAATTAAACATATTATTATTTATAATATTGACAACCATGGTGTTTTTATAAAAAAAAAAATAAGTTATGAGTTTAGAGTTTTAACATAAAATTCATGAAAATTACATTTAACCAATGTGAAAAAAATTTAATACACACTTTATTTAATATTTTAGAAATGTAAAAATACAACAAATTCGGTATATTTAATGTACTACAAACTATAACAATAATCATTATTAATTAACATCTGAAAATAATTAAAAGTGAACCTAATTTCTTGAAAATTTCACTTTACTATTAGGAAAAACCAAATTTACACGTAATTATACACGATAGTGTACAAACACAACACAATATATTAAAAAAAGCAATAATGTACTATAGCGTGAACCTAATTTGTGAAAATTATTATATTTTATTATTGAGGAAAACTAAATACACACTTTATTATTACTACAATGTACAGTAAATTATATTTAAAAAAAACAATCATGTATTCCTAATATTGATACCTTGATATTACTGAAACACAAATGTATCTAGTAATACTGTCAGGATTGAAAAAAAATATCGATACCAGTTAGTACTGAAAGTACTAAATGTTTTTTAATACTTTTTACCGAAACATCCCTAAATGTTTTTTGAAGTCATGAGTTTCAATGAGTGATGAAATGAGTATAGAAATCAATTTTTCCACTTAAAAAGGCTCTTTTTTATGTGAACATTTATATTGAATGCCTTCTTTCAACTGCTTCATAATCTGGCAATAAAACTTAACTTTGATGGTTTGACTAGGAATAACGTTCTTCAGGACCTGTGAATATTGAAAAACCATAAATATAAATTTTAAGTGGTATATAGTAGAACCCCATAAATCAAAATACCTGGAAATCCGAACACTTCTTTAAAAAATTAAAGTTTAAAAAGCTCATATAAAGGTATTTAGAAACCCATTTATTATGGTTATAAATGAATAATTAAGTATATATATCTGCAATTATTGTATTTGTTGTTTTTCGATAATGTAGCCTACATTAATGCTGTCCAGAATACTCATTGTTGTAAATTCGTTTTGTTGTCCTTTAAGTGTTTCAATTACTAAATTTTTTGCAGCTCATGTTAAGTAATTCTTCTAAGGCTTTCTGTATTAAGTAATGTGTTTGTGTTGCATTTTGAAAAAAAAGTTATGGAGATTCTTTGCTTTTAAAATCAGCCATATCGATTGAAAACAAATCAGCCAAACATTGATTCATAACTTTTTAGTATTACGCCAACTAAAATATGTACCTTCAGCTATATAGGCATACCTAAGTAGCAATGGGTAGTATCTCTTATTAAAGGTAGAATTAATGTCACATTGCATCATATAATATTATATATCTATAAATGTGTAAGCATTTTTGGATTATATCATATTAAGAATATATAATTATTATTGGAAAAATTAATAGTATTTTGTAGAAGTTCAGATATATTATGATTTACTTTTAGTATATTCTGGAGAATAAGAATTTAGTTTAGTTCCTTTTTAAGAATATGCATATTTTTTAAAATTACAATATAAGTACAGTACATAAGTATTATTTCTTTACATGTAAGTTCAAAATTTATAAATTCTAAATGTATTAATTGGATATGAATTATGTTACAGCTTCCATATAGTATGTGGTCAGAAGATTACCAAGCTGTAGTTGTTACAGAACATGCAAAAGCTTTTAAAATCCTCCGAGACAAAGGATTCTTAATAGGAGAACTGATTTGGAATTTCAAAGATTTCAACACACCTGAAAGTAAGTTTGTATCACTGGTTTAATTTATGTTAGTGCATTGATAATTTTAAAAAAGTAACAAAATCCAATAAGATCAAGGCTGGCAAATTCATAGCAGACTGCTATTGTTTTTTAATGTAAATGCCCAGCTACTAAAAACGCAGCATGCAGCAGAACCATGCGACACCACTTGACTCCGCTCAGCTTTGTTATGTTTTCATTGGCTGCACTTACACTAAATACAATATATTAGGTTTTAAATGCAGTCTCCTCCACTCAGCACAACTCCGCTTCGCATTTGGTGGCCATGTAGCTCAAATAAACAGTATTTTAACATACAAAATTTTTTGTATTTCACAATAAAACCATTTTTTTAAATTCTAATTTTTAAATATTGTTATAAACTTTTTGAAATTATATGAAATGGGGTATCAAATTAAAGGTTTTAGAAACTACAGCAAAACCACATTTGGTTTTTGTTCCAAAATTTATATTTATACCAGTTTCAGTCAATCTTCTTTGTTAGCATATTTGAGCAAGCACATAGTTAAATAATAAAGTACCAAATCTGGTTGCATTGTGTTTACTTATATGCCTTCTTTTGTATTTTCAGCACATTTAAAACAAGAGATATTTGTAAATAAGGTCAACAATTCATAATTAATTTTTTCCAGGTTCCACAAGACCAGGACGAAATTGTAAGGGATTATTCACAAGAGACCGACAACCTAAAGAAGCTGCCTATTTGGTGAAGAAGTTTTATGAAGACAACTCAAGATACTATTTAGAATCTAATTATGTCTGAAACAAATATAATTTATAGTTATTTTCCAAAAAAAAAAATATTGTGTTATTTTTTAAAACAATGTGACCTAAAACCTTTTTCATTGAACAAAATAAATAGCCTAGACATTTTTAAATTTTAAAAGTTTGTGTGCTTCTTTAGTTTTTACTTGTTTTACTTGCATAATAGGTTGAGTTTATGGATTTCATCTGTGTCAATCGTTACAATTCCTGGTACCAGGATCCAGGACATTCGGACCTAATTGAATATCAGGTGGTAACAGAGCTAAAGGCATGGCATATGAAATTCTCAAAACCAGTCATTATGACTGAATACGGTGCAGGATCTATAGCCGGACTACATACAGTAAGTATAGAGTAATTCAATTCCTGTATATAAACTAACATTTTCTTCTTTATTTCATGTTTAATTTGTACAAAGGGGCACTCAAAACTGACTGGAATTATTTTTTAATTAAAAACTTCTTTAGGCAGGTCTTTAGCACTTTTTGTATGAGGAAAAATAGAAACTGGTTATAGCATGAATAGTATGTAAAACATCTCATCACACTTACCATATACTCTTTATTAGCATTTTTTAAAAAAAACTTAAGTGTAGTAGTGAGCTAATTACTTTTGTATGCATTCTTGGCTCAAGTATTATAGTGATAGTTCCTGCTTAGAATCGAAGAGATGTGAGTTCAAAGCCAGTCATTAACTTTTTTATATTTATTATTTATTTGTTTAAAATTGTGTAGTTTATATAAGTAAATTTAATAACAAATATTTAAATTATAATGAACTCAACATTACATAATTAAACTGACCATTAAATACCTGACCCATCTACTATAAAACTATTTAAAATGCGTTACTGTTAAATATATCTTGCAGATTATAAATAAGTTCTTAAATAAATAATTAAAGAAACACTATTGCTCTATATGCCCAGCCCAACCATCTCAATTATTAGAACATTAATAGTTGTACAATATTGTATATTTTGTATTTGCATGATGTAAGTTTTTAAAATATCATTTCAATTTAGCAATAAGATCAGTAATATAATTGGACCAATACAAACCAACAATAAACACAGTACATTTTTTTTTTTTTTTTTAATTAAAAACTAATACTTTTTTGTACAAGTTAACTCTTAACTCTTTCAAAGTACTCTCCATTAGAAGTAATGCATTTTTTTAGGCATTTTATTGCTTCTGAAGATGTTCTTTGGTGATTTTCTGAAGGCTTGTATCGGACATGGTGTACTGGAATAAAACTTGTTTTTGTTTTTACAAACAACTTTTCATTGCACTATGTGTTCACAGGGTTATATATATATATATATATATATATATATATATATATATATATATATGTATGTATGTATGTATGTAAGTATATTAAAAAGTGAAATTTGCATTAATTATATGTAAAGAAAAAGCATTTTAGCATAAATGACACAAATCACATTCGTAATAAACACTGTTCTGAAGATCTGCACAGTTTTCATGGACCTGTAAATATTGCACTGAACAGTCCTCTTGAAAATAACACAATGTTTTATTTTCTTTCTGCAACTCTTTGTCATAGTTCAAAGATTATTTAATTTTTGCTTCGAGAATTTTTTCGTTGATTTTTGACCTAACACTCTTCTGTTCTACATCTGTTGTGGCTTTTACTCTTGTCCTTTTCAGTTTAATTTCTTGTTCAAATTTCAGTTTTCTTTTCATCTCCTTTTTTAATGTGATTTTCTTCTATCAGCTGTCACTTTGCTCTGCAATTTATTGAATGAATTTAGACTTTTTCCATAGCTTTTCATATGATTTTGATCTCACTTATGACTGTTTTTTATACTCTACACAAAAAAAATTACTTTTTAAACCTGTAAACTTTGTCTAATACAACCTGAATGCTGCACTCCGGCACTATGATTATTACATGTGTATCGCTAGGTCTCTAGACATATTTACTTCTTACAGTATATACATAGATCCCAAACATTTAAAACAACATTAAAACATTGTTGTACTTACTTTCAGACAAGCTTCAAATTTATCTTTGTTCACTGAAAAACTTACAAAAACAAATAACTGAATGTCACTTTCAGACGCAAAGACCGCTCGGTCCATTAGCAAGATCGGCTTCCTTCTGCATTATTACACATGACAGTGCTGTGATATGTGCTGCTACCAGCGGCAAAAGGTTGTACACTACTTGTCCTATACTACTTGAACTTCCCTTACTGCAGTGTACTGCAGTGTTATTATCTTACTTATATTCTTAGCAAAGTTATAACAATTGATAAAAGAATTTATTGTCACAGCTTCCAGAGACTATGTGGTCAGAAGATTATCAGACAGTAACCATTAATGGCCATGCAAACGCATTTAAAATTCTTAAAGAGGAAGGTTTCTTAGCAGGCGAAATGATTTGGAATTTCATAGACTTCAACACTCCTCAAGGTTTGTATAAATATTTTAACTCTCATTGTTTTATAAAAGTAAGAAGTGTTGAATCCAGATCCGTAGGACAGAAGTGTTTAGTAATAGTTAAATTGAGTTATGTATTGAGATTTTAGCTAATTGTACAATGTTTTTATAATTATTCTGTTTTATTAATTACAAAGTTAAGTTCGGAGGAGCAGGTAGAATTTTCTATCAAACAGCCAGTTTACAATTAAAATCATATAAGCTGTGCGATCATACCTTGAGATGAAGCTAGAGTCCCTTTTCAGTTGAGAAATTAAAGTACATATGATTAGCACATACAATGGTTAGTCACTTATGTTCTCTTAATCTTGATTGTTTCACTGAATGTGGCACAAATAAACAGTTAAACTGCATAGTATATCTAAATTTAGCTAATCTGTTTAAAGTTATGTCTTTCTTAGAAGACAATAATATTTAAGCAGTTATCTGGAATAATCCAACACATGAGGTAGGTTTATGTTTAGTGATGGCCTTCCGTTGTCCTGATACAGGGAAACAATAAAGGATTTTGCAGTAACCTGGAAGTCTTGCAAATAGAGGACAATCAGACTTTAGCAGGGATATTGGTTTAATTGCGACAAATCCAAAAATTATCAACTAAGAAGGAACATGGCTTGATTTTAGTTCTGGAGGTACTAGTAGACATGCACAAAGCTAAAACACAAGAGTGAGATGTTGTGGTATCCTAACGTCCTGCTGCTGGAGAACAATTAGGATAGAACAGATATGGTACAAATCAATGTCTGTATATGGTCTTGTCAGTGCATGAATAAGTCTGTCTTGTCAGTGCATGTTACCTTGAGTGACGCTAGTGCAGGCTGGGTGGAAACATGCTGAAATTAGACCAGCTTGTAATTGGCTTATCTAAGCAAGGTTTGCATTATCTGACACTAATATTGTAGACTGCATGGACTTGCCTTGTTTAATTTTTTTAATTATTTGGGATTTGGTACTTTCCTGAACACTCATTATTTACTATCGTGATGAAATTTTGTTTGAATTTATGCAAACAATAGACAAATCATTCATGTTGCCTTTCAAACAAACACATTTGAAATAAAATATTAAACATTATTTTGTTTCTATTATTACTGGGTACTACTATGTTTAAACAAGCTAAGAAAATAATATTTTATTTACTTTATTTCTTAATTAAAAGGAACATTATTCTGTATGCATAGCGTTGAATTTTTTGATTAGTGAACTGTGTATCATAAAAATAGTGACTGAATTTTAACTAACTTTAATAATTTAATTAACTTGAATACATTTTGACAAAACAATAGAGTTCTCTTATAAATTTTGAATAAATAAGGTTTTTCTCATTGATTTTGATTAAGCAATGGCGTTCTCTTGTTAATAATTTGCAAGTAATGTAATTGTCACCTTTTGGTTGTGACAATCTATCATATGTAATAGATTGTGTAATTGCATGGTTCAAATGTCAATAAAAAAATGATTGTTCCACAACGTTGAGTGCATCTGGATTTAGAACTATGCATAAAAATGTTGAGAGAGACATATGTTAAATAATTTGATAAACTTACAAATAACATAGTCTATTACACTAATTATAAATAAAAGAGAACACATTTAAATGATAGCACATAGTTGGCAGTAAAACAATTATTGATGCAGTAAGAACCAAACAGTGGAGCAAGACTTTGTACATCTCTACAGAACAACAACTGAATAGCGTCTGACTTTTCATCACAACCAACAAGTAAATGTTTATATCAAAGATGGTGAAACCACAACTGGATCATTAGATGCTGATAAGCTATTGGCTGGTAGACATAGCAAAGAATGACATCATTTTTACTAACAACACTTGCATCGGAAGTTTTAGGAGGCAATGCAAGTAAATACAGAGCAAACAATGAAACAGGCTTTTTATTTGGTAAAATATTATAGTTTTTTTATGTGTCTTTGTTATTCTTGTTTTTATTTTGAAAGCATATTAGTTATTGACATTTTTTAATATTTCAGAATATATAAGACCAGGACGATGTTCTAAAGGTTTGTTTACAAGAAACAGACAACCGAAAGAAGCTGCGTATTTAGTTAAGACATTGTATAGTGATACAAAGAAACCATATCTCTAAAATTCCTTAGAATAAAATTTAAAATTGTTTCAAGTGCAATTGTTTTATACAGAAACAAAAATGGGCATGTAAAATATTTTATTAAATCATTAGTACACATAAGGAAGTTTTAAAATCAAATTATGTACTGAAGTCAATTGTCTACAATGTAAATTATAGCACTTACATTCAACCTAACAATTTTCAGGAACACTTAAAAGTTGAGTTTATGAAGTGGATACATACATGGGCCATTGCACCATGAACTCCTGTGCACATGCCACAAGCACTGGGGGGACATAACTTAGTGATGTTTACAAATTAGGGGTTATTGACTGTAAAAGGTTAACTTAATACCTTCACTATAGCTATGATATTACTTTTTTTTTAAGTAGGTTAACTGTGCACTCCATTTCAAAAAATGGGGTGTTGGTAACTTTATTTTTTTACAGAAATAGCTGCTTATTGTTTTTTGGCATGCAATTAACTGTAAATGTTTAAGTACAAGTAAAGAAATCCTAGGATAAAATGCAAACAAAAATTAGTATACCTTTTGGACTTATTGTTCCTTTCAGATTCTCTTAAAAAGACAAAAAAGTAATATAACTGATTATAACATAAGATATAACATCTTAAGCCATTTAAATAAAGTACCAACTACATAATATGGACAAAATAATGTTTTTATTGGGTAATCAACAATACTACAATGTTATCTATATATTATAATTTATTCATTCAACGATTAAAATACAATATTACAAACAAAATCACAGTCAAAGCTATATAATGTGTATAAATCAGCCATATTGTGTACAAATATAAACCATAGCCATATATAGTGTGTATTATACAGAAGAACAAATTGATTACACATACAAGTTCTATATTAATTTGGTATAGCATGAATAAATGAAAATTTAGTTAAAAGAAAAGGATCTTGTATTTAGAAAAAAAAAATAAATGTTGTAATGTTGTTTTAACATTCCAAACAGTTAGTAGTGCTGTGGTTTTTTCTTAAAAGGATGTTGACATATGGATGCTACGTAATTAATTCTTCCTATTTGTGTGTAGACATGCATTATGGGGTAGAAATATCATGCTACATTTTTTCAAAATTCATAGATTTTAATGTTGATGTAATACAAATGTGATAATGAAATTTTCCTCATTTCACTACTATCATATGTGTATAGTTTGTTTTAGAAAGATAAAAACAAATTAGATATATTAGGTTAATTTAAATACAAATACTTAAATGTCAATTTTTTTTAAAGAAAGGTCTTGTTTAAATAACAGGTGTGTTCCAAATGTAACAGGAATTTTGTAATTTTACAGATTGTATTAGTCTGGTTCACACAATGTTTTCGTTGTTGTATTGGTAAATATGTCTGAAAAGTATCTGTACATTGTTGCCTGAATCAGATGTTTAGTCTGTTGTCAGCCGTCAGAAAGGTTACATGTGTTTTTAAAAATGGGTCAGGAAATCGATCTTGTATTTAATTTTGCTTTAAGAATGAAATAAAGTGCACCAGTGTTTTAAAAATGTTAAATATTGCTTTTGATGATTATGAGGGAAACAAGGGTTTACAAATGGTATAAGAAGGCATGAAGATGTTGAGGATAATGAGTGCTCTCCATGCCCAATCATATCAATAACCGATGAAATGATTATGAACAATCAGAGATGCTGCTGATATCAATTGGCTCATGTCATGAAATTGTTTCTAATGTTTTCAGTATGAAACTTGTATAAGCAAATTTCTTCCAAAATTATTGAATTTTGAACAGAAATAGTGGTGAATGGAAATTGCTTAAAAGTCACTAAATGAAGTCAACAACAATGCAGAACTATTGAAATGTGTTGTAACATGTGATGAAACATGGGTTTACGGATATGACTTGAAACTAACGTTTAGTTGTCTCAGTGGAAGTATTCTGAATCACCAAAAGTAATTGAAAAAGCTTTAAAAGTAAGAGAAATTTAAAGGGATATTGTTTTACAAGCATAGATGACATTAAGAGCACATTACTGAAAGATTTAGAAACTATCCCAAAGATAAAACACCCTTCAAGCTCTAGAAGTGTTTTATGGATTGGAAGAAGCATATAAATGTATGGGGACTTTTGAAGGGGATAACATTAATGTAGATGAATAAATAAAATTCTTTCCAAAAATGAAAGTTCTTGTTATTTTTTGAACACACCTTGTACAAATACTTTGAAATGTAAATTGAATTTTTAGAAAGGTCTTGTTTTAAATATAAATACTTAATGTCATTCGATTTTTTTTAAGGAAGGTTTTTCAAGTACAAATGTCAACTGATTTTTTTTTCTTTTTTTACTTGAAGAGAAATCATTACTCCTTAAAAACAGAACAAGTTAACACAGTTTGTAACATTCACAATAAATTATAATGTTAATTTTTTTATTAAGCCCTGTATACAGTATAAAAGAAAGTATAGTAATAGTAAAAAACATTAATTTGGATCTATCTGTTTTCAGCCCCTCTTGAGTAAATCAGTAATTTTTTCTTAGGTCTGTGTATATGCAAATTTTTGGAAAAGAATTCTTAAATCCACATTTTAGTAAAAAAAATAATCTTTTTGAAATCAACTCTAACAATTTTGATCAAATTTTGCTCAAAAGTAGCCCACATTAAGAACGAATATATGGACTAAGTAGTCCATCCAAACAAAATATATGGATTACTCCTCAAAAAAATGTGTACTACGAGTTTTAAAAATATATTGAAAAAACAGATAATCAGATTAGAATTTACTCAAATTTGGGTCTTATATATGAAGTATTTATAACTCAAGCAAGTGTGCCAAATTTGAAATAAGAATTTTTTCAAATTGGAAAAACTGAATCCTGACTATTCATTTGTTTCACTAATGAATGCATATACATTTGTATTTATATAAAAACTGGCACAATGATGAGCTATGAATGAATATTTTGCACTATTGTATATGTAACTTATTTTCATCAACTGCTTATATTTATTATCAGTGCTACTGTACATGAAAGAAAATTAAATGAAATTAGGCTAATTTATTTTAAAATTACAATAAAATACTCACTGTGTGTCTTACAAATTAAAATAGCAGACATAAAACCACATAATACAGTATAATTTTGCATTAAAAGGAATGTTAAATGGATATAACCAACAAACAGAAGCAACTTCATTTATTTTGTGAACCTAGTTTTAATATTATTTACTATTGAGAAAATAAATATTTTGATTATTGATCATATTTTTGGCATCACATATATCTCAGTAAACTAAACATTTTGTGTAGTCCTACTATGTACTTTACAATACAGTACAATGGGTAGCATTTTGCTGTGTGCATATTTTCTCGTAGAATTTGAGAACAGTTGAAATCCATGCATTTCCAAGAACATTAATATGTTACTTCTATGTTGTGTGCAACTCCTACATGACTTCAATATTATAAATATTGATATCCATTGATTATCACTTTGGAAAACTGATGTTTTTATGCTTGACCAGTACAATAATAGCCAGGAAAGGTTGAACGCTCACATCTAAAGGGTGTACTGTATTGTACAATATCTAAACCAAACACAAGTGCTTGGTTATTTTAGAAGTGCTTAAACTGTTATTTTAATAGTTTAAAAACATTTTGGCTTTGTAATTATACAATTGCAATGTTTTATCATATTTTTATGATAAAAATCAAGGTTTTTTATTTTTTTTCACTTTATTCTCTGAACTTTATACATAATTAACATTTCCTAAAAGTTTATATGTTTGTTTATATTGCAGTTTGTTCTAAATATAAAATAAAGTTTGTGTTTATACAATCAGTATAATTTTTAATTTTTGCTTCACTTTTATATCTATTTGCAGATTATCTGTAGTGTTCATGTTACCTAATATTGTGGATTTTATTATGTTACTTTATATCTACTATCAACAAAAATATATATTAGATTAGTGCTACAAATAAATGACTTGATGGAGTCAATATGACTGTCCTATACACCCCAACTAAAAACCACATAACTCTGCTTCAGTCTTACGACAGCACGTCCAACCGCATCAGCTTCCTGATAGTACATGATGTCAGCAACATGTTAGCATGAGGGTTTGGATGCCCTCCAAGATGATTCTTATGATTCTCTTTAAAATGTACATTTTCTTCGTGGGTTTTTGGTATTTGAAGATATTCTTGGATTTCAAGAGTTATGAGAATACTAGGGAGCATCCACAATAACTCTTTAAAGTGTTATTAGTCTACAAGTGTTGGATGTTAGACTTACTCGCAGTGGCCCAAAGTTCAATACCGTAAACCCAGACAGGTTCAAGAATTGAGCAATAAACCAACAGTTTTGTTGTTCAGTGAAAGGGAAGATTGCCTACCCAGAAGCCAGAGTAAGTTTCTGAAATGACTGTTAAGCCCGTAACAGACAAAGTAAACCCTAATTACTTTACAAATGTGGACTGAGGAGGAATATCACCAAATAACCTAATCTTGTAGATAACTGGAAGTTTGCTGTAATTTTTAATTACAGCAGTAATTAATTTTCATAAAACTATGTTATTTTATTGATGCCTTAGCCACATTGACCTGAATGAAATGGCCAATTCAAGATCATATTATATAAGTAATTCTTTGGATGAGTTTTCAGTTACAAAGCCACTAACAAGGAACTGCAAGTAATCTATAACTACAATAAATTTATTACAAAATGTAAAAGTTTTACGATAAAAATCCAACAAAATGCAGAGTTAATTCCTTGACATAAGTTTAAAAGTAAACACTATAAATTATATAACCAAAATTAATAAGCAAGACAAGTATATACAGATTGACTGCAAGCAAATCAATGTAATTTATAAAAAATTATAACAAAAAATAACAAATTTTTGAATTAAAGTTCATTGTTGTCCTGTACCTTAGTAAGATATCACATCTTTTTGTTAATACATGTAAATTTTGTATACACTGAGTTTTTAATTTTCAAAGCCTTCTAATTCCAAATGCAGATTGACTTTTAAATGGCCCTCATTCTTTTGCCCACTTTTTTCTGCTTTTAAACCACCATCAATTATTATAGGATAGTCAATATTACATTTTGATAAAGTTAGTATTTTGACTGCTACACTAACTTTCTCTAATGTGAAATGTAGTACTATGTCTTATTTTGGACCAATTTGTTTATACTAAACATAATGCCACAAAACTATTTCTAATTTTTTAAAATTAATTTTCAAGATATTGGTAATTTTTTCATGCTAAATATTCAAAAATTACCAATGTAGTATCTTTAAAACAAAGGAGAGTTCCCCAGCAAAAAATCTGTGTAAACAAAAACGTAACCACTCAAGAAATAAAACAGTTGAACATGCTGCATTCTGAAGTGAACCTAATGAATTCTATCAGATAAGGAAGGTCAGCTAAATGAATAATCATCTGGTCAAGTTAAATCTTAAGTTTAACATGGGACTTTTGAAAGCCAAAGAAGAGAAAGAAGCCTCGAGGAAAAAATGATCATCTAAATGCCTGATATATAAGTATAAATAAGTATAACTTCAAACTTGTTAAGTATAAGCTAAAAGTATAAATAAGTAAATAAGACTAAGTATAAATAAGTAAATTTAAAACAAAATAAAATTAAGCAAATCAGTCAAATAGAACAGCCAGGCAGACTTGTGTTAGAGTTTGTTAATTTTTTTTAATGTATACGAGGTGTGGCTAAAAAATAATCAGACTGATTTTTCAAAAAAGAACCAGCGAGTGTGTCAAGTTTAGATGCTATATTGCCGAGTCAGATGACATCCCCTCTCTCCATTCCTGCTGCTGGTGCAACTGCCAGCACCTCCATCTAGGGCCTTCATACTAGACTGTTCATCCATCAGAAAAATACCTAGCATTTAACACGCCAACACATTAATGCGAAGTTTTTAATGAAACTTGGAAAGTCTACCACAGAAATTAATTTTCTGTTGAGACAAGTGTACTGTGATGAGTTTATAACACAATCAGAGTGAGGAGTGGTATAAATGATTCAAAGAAGGGTGAGAAGATACTGGACGAGACCCATGTTCAGGATGACCTTGGATATAAACCATAGATGTGAACATGAAAAAATCAGCAATTTAATCTGAAATGACTGTCGAATGAGCATAAATGCTATCACTGAGAACATCAGAATCAACAAAGGATCACTTCGGCTGATTTTGAATGGAGATTTTAACATGAAGAAAATCTGTTCAAAAATGGTTCCCAAAAATCTTGTTCCTGAACAGGACTCTTGAATTAACATTTGTGCTGACACATTGAAATCCATCAAAAAAGACTAAATACTTTGAAAGAGAAATAACGTGTGATGAATTATTTACGATTCAGAAATTAAGCACCAATTAATGCATTGGAAGATTCCCCATTCATCAAGACTGAAGAAAGCTTGAATGTCCAAATCAAAATTCAAACCCATGATCATGTTTTTCGACATCCATCTGACTATGTAAGTAAATTGTACCTGAAGGTTAAACCTTGAATAAGAATTATCTCGAAGAAAATGATATGAATTCCCCTATGTTGGAAGACCCACCTTACCAGGCCTTGCACCATGGAACTTCTTATTGTTCCCAAACATGAAATCAGCATTGAAAAGAACGAGATTTGAGACAGTTGAAAGCGATGGAGACTTTGAACATGCTTTCAGATAATGACTTGAAACATTGCTCTGATCAACGGAAAATTGGCATGGAGCAGTGGAGGGAGTATATTGAAGACGATAATGTTGTGGAGAAATAAAAACAAAGAATATGATACCATTAATCCGTATTTTTTTCCATAATCCATTTTTTAGCCATAGTTCTGTTTGATACTGACCTTTGAAAACTGTTGCAGTATTGTGTTAAGAGTGAAAACATTTGGTCTGAAAACCACATTTCATTTTTAAATAAATAAGCAAAACAGCAGCTAAAAATACCAATTTTTTCGAAATTAATTATGAAGTACTAAACAATGGTCAGTAGTAATTTGGAGTGATATCTTGAAAAAAATGAAAAAGGGAGCATTTAAAACTCATTTTGTATATTTTCATAAAGCTCAGAAACAAAACTGCTAAGTTTTATAATTTACCATTTATAATCAGTACACTCCCAACAGAAAATCTAGCACAAACTTGAAAAACAGCCTTAGTGACTACTCACACACTAAACAGTAATATTTATCACTTAAGCAATATAAACTAAATCACAATACTGGAGTAATTCAATATTCACAATGAAATATTGGAGTATTTCATACATTGCACATTAGTTTTGAGCTTAAATTACTTAACATAAATAAGGCTACAATTCGTATCTTATGCACTAGCAAAGTGTAAAATACAATATATTTAACATATTGCCCAGACATTCCATAGAATAACCAACATTTAGTAGGTACAGGTTTAGGTTAGAAAGATATTAAATATTACAAAGGAGGTTGAACAAGTATGTATACTTTGATGTAAGGAACCAGCCAGTTTCAGTTGTATGTCTTACATGAAAGAATACTGTACTGAGACTTCCAGGTCAGGAAAGGAAGTTCGGATAGAATTATTTCACTATCTCACAGCAAAGTACAATCATCCAATTAGCTCCCAGACATTCAAGAGCTTTGGAACTGATGTACAGACCAGCATAATAAATCTAATGTGGGGGAGGGCGAATAAAAATTAATGCATCTGAGTTTAAAAATGTAACTTAAGAATCAATTATGGTACAAATATCAGTAATCTGAATTATTAAATCTATTATTTTTGCTCTAAAACTATATTAGTATCAATAAATTTTCTAATAAATAATTCTTACAAAAAATAGCGCTACTTTGATAGGTTTTTTTAGGAGAGCCAGTACTACAATACTTCTGGTTTTGCCTCTCAACTTAAGCTTATTAAGCTTACTGTGCACCTTCAGTAACAAGTTCAGCCTTCCCAATATGATCCCAGGTTTTTAACAATCTGTTTCCAATTAGTGGAATGAATGCCTAGGGATTCATACTATTTTGATAGTTTATATCGTTAATTTTTATATACTACAATAATATTTCAGTATGTTGCACTATACCAATATTTCTGATAACTTTGAGTGAATCTGTGTAAAAATTACAAATTCAACATTTTTTTTTAAAGAAGTACTAATGTTGTTTCCCAGGGCTTCTATTTAATAAGCTGTCTGTAATTTTATAACAGTAGTGAGAAGATCACTTGCACAACCTTGAAATAAACATTTTTTAAAGAATGTACATTGTTTTTGAAAATGAAATATAAAGTTATTAGTCCTTAAGGAATTTCTTTAAGTGAACATTTCTATGTTTGCTCACACAGTCTGGTGGTGTGCATCATATAATTATAGAATGGTTCACTGCTCACTTTACCAAAATGTGTACTACATACATTATCTAAAATACAAATTATTGCAAAAGTAATACATAAAATTTATCTTAGAAAATATCATTAAGATCACTATTATAGTTTCATACAGAAAAAAAAAACATTAATACTGTTACATCTTTGTACGATAACTGACTATAAAGTTGTCATAAATTCAGGTTTACACTGTTTTCAGGTAGACTAACATCTTTTACTATAAGAGATAATACAGTATTTAAATTTATTTTTTCAGTGATATTTAGAAATAGAATGATTATTTTTTATATCATGACAATAATAAAGTATAGCTAATTTCAATACATTGTACTGTTTACATCTTGGGTTGATTTTCAAGAATTTGGCTCACTGACTAAGCCGTAAAGGACAAAGGGAGTTATTAAAGGAATGCCAAAATTTTTTAACTAATCACTGAATTAAAAGTACAGTTAAATAAAATTTATTAATTAAAAAAACAATGGTCATATATTAAACATTACTTCATATTTACATAAACATTTCTTACTAGAGAGAGCATCTCATACACCAACATTGGTATGCAACAAATAATCACTTTGTTAAAAGCTAAACAATAATAAATACAATTTATGTTTACAATATAGATTTAAAAAATATATAGTCTATATAAATAAGTCTAATATAACATAAAAACAAATCACTCATACAAATGTTATTTTGCAAATATTAAAAGCTACTTTATCACAAATAAACTTTTTACACTAACATAACGTTTTGACCAAAAAAATACTTAACATATTTCAATACTATTAATTGAAATTAATTTACTAATAAATACATAAAAAACTAATTCTTATGAAAACATTATAACACCCTGAACTGATTTTAAAATTCAATTAATGGTAACTTGTGTGTGTGAGACTCAGCAAAATAAAGAAGACTCAGCAAAATAATAATTATATGACTATTAATGCCGTTTAAGTTTGAACCCCACTTAACGGCTCTACCCACTTAACTTAAATCATTAATTTCCTTGAATACTACTTTAATTGTTTCTAAAGTTCAGAAGAATATCTCACAGCAGCTACTGGAATATGCAATACAGTAAATACTATTGAAGTAGTGGTAACTCTGTGTGTGAGCTGTGAACAAAATACAACTTCACTTAACTTTTATTCTTATTATTGCACCACGTAAATTGGTTTTTACTCTAATGTCTGTCTGTACATATTGCTGGTTACTAAATGAACTGATCAATGTCAATGAAATTTGGCAAGTATCTTGGAACCAACCAGACCAGTGTATGGCTAACTTCACGATAAAAACAAAACATCTGCATCATTACCTCCCTTCAAAATTACAGTTTTAGAGTTACACATGATGCAACTCAGGAAATAAATCTCCAAAATAGTCCGCCGAACATGGCACAAGCCATCTGATGCCTTGATAGGCAATTAAAGTAAAGCGGTTAGGAGGGGGGCTGGTACGCAAATCAGCGAAACCAGACTTCTCTCTCTCTTTCTGCGGCCGACATCCAAACCGAATAGTACTGCTAATGTAGTAGACAAAAAAATTTTTTTTGAGAAAGCCGAATCAAAATGGATTTATCGCCCCATGGGCCGAGGATGAAGTTTGAGCTGTGAACTGCCATCCAGTTTCAAACTGGATCAAGTTGGAGATCGACTTCAGAATTTTTACTAGCATCTACTTAAAATAAAAAACTTTAGTTACATTTTTTTTATGTATAACTAATTACTCAGCTTAAGGAACACATATGGATAGTGCTAAGAATAAATATTAATGTCTTGTAATCTCCAGCTAAGACTGAACAAAAAAATTAAGGGTAAAGTAGCTATAGAAAATTTTAAGCCCCCAGCCTCCCAGAGGCTCTTTCAAAATTGGATAAAGAATAAACGGATAATCTTAGTAATATAAGTATCAAGGTTATAGATAGTCAAAAAAATGTAGATGTATATTTAAAAAAATCATATACAGAGCATGTAACAACATGTCAGAACTCTAGATGTAATAGCCATAATTGTATCAACCAACAAAAGACTCAAGTGGATGTAAAACCACCTGGCTTATATTTCCTTTAATATAATAATAAAGCAAAATATTGTACTTAAATCTATTTTGACAATTTACAATTGTGAATTCAAAATGACCATGGCACATCAGGTGGTTGGGAGACAGTAACTTCCTATATAAAAATATTAAATCAATAAAAATATTTCTACTCTGCCATCATTGCACGTGTAATGTAACACACAGTATGAAAGAAAGATCAAATAACCTATGAAATTTTTGTTTTTTTAAATGATTTTTTTTTTTTTTTTTTTTTTTTTTTTTGGGTTTAACGTCCGATTATTGTGCACACTTGAACTAATGCAGACGATGGGATGATTTATAGCGTATGAAAATGCCAAGCCCTCACCGGGAATCGAACCTGGGTCTTCGGGGTGACAGCCTAGTACGCAATCCACTAGGCCACCGAGGCAGCTTTAAAATGGTTATTCAGATGCTTAAAACAGTTACTGGTTTATTCAAATATTGGTCATACAATACACCATAAGTATAAAAAAATGATTTTGGTTTAATATAAATAAACCCTAATATACTTGAATTTTTTGTTTTGTTTCTTCAGTATTAATTTATTAAACCAGTATTTTTAAAACGATTTATACATGTAACTGCAGAGGGAAACAAATCCCTGCACGCAGACTGGTACCTTAAAACTACTCACAAACTAAACAATATTTAAATAAAATTATTATACAACATGCTGTTATATATTTTGTATTCAATAACCGTAATTATCAGTTCTACTTAATAACCATTTTGTCATCCTTATTTTAATGTGCTCTTATTGTGTGACAGTGCATTCATATCTCGAGTTAATAAATTGTATAATTTTATTCCTCTTATATAACTGTTTTTTCCACTTACACTTTTGCTATTTTTGGATAATTCACTATGCCCATGCTTTTATTCCTTGTCATACTATTTTAGGGTAATTCAGTTGCCCATGTGTTTATTCCTTGTCATAATATTTTTGGGTAATTCAATAATTCAGTATGCCCATGCTTTTATTTCTTGTCACACTATTTTTGGGTAATTCAGTATGTCCATGTGTTTATTCCTTGTCATAATATTTTTGGGTAATTCAGTATGCCCATGCTTTTATTCTTTGTCATACTATTTTTAGGTAATTCAGTATGCCCATGTTTTTATTCCTTGTCACACTATTTTTGGGTAATTCAATATGCCCTTGCTTTTATTCCTTGTCATACTATTTGAATGAATAGTATGTATAGTATGAATAGTATGTAGTTTTTAAGGTTTCATAATAAAACAATAACTATTCGAAAAGTTGCTCTATTTTTAAAGGTTTCTCACCAAATCACTTAAGTCAAGAATCATTGTTTTTAAATTTCATATTTGATTCATTAATAACTTGCACTATGACTTTTTATAAAACCTGCTCAGCCAATTTTGAAAAATTATACTTTCTCAATAGCATATTTTTTCTTTTACTTTAGCACTAGAATATGCAATAAACATTCCAGTAGTACAACTAACTTGGACCGAATTTTCCTCTAATAATAACTCTTACTTTTCAGAAAAAATAATTATGTAATAAATGTTAACAACAGTCTTTTCTAAAAGACTGATACACTCTTAATAACTTCATATAAAGCATTTAGTAGTTAAATCAAATTAAAATTGCAATACTCACATTTTATGAAAGACCTATAAAACTATGAATTTTAGGCTTAAGTAGTGGTTCCCAAGCATTACGTATCTGCAAACTTGTCTGTTCGCATCGGCTGTACAATGGTTCACAATCAGACAGCTGGAATACCATCTGTAAAGGTAAGGTTCTTTGTTTATAAACTATTTCAATGCCTTAGTCAGTTGGTTTTATACATGGTGAACTACATACATGTATAGATGTATGCCGTCACGAGCTATGGCATAGATGTATGATGTATAGATACTACGCAATGTTTATTGTTTCTGCCAGTTAGTCATTTATTATTTTACTATTTACTACTTAGTCTGTACAATTTGTTTACATGTTCCTTAACAAGTTTCCTATAACTTGTTCTTGCCGGTCAGTCATTTACTATTTTTGTGTATGTGGTGTTTATATTTTGTTTTTCATTAGTTTTAAATAAATAACATATAAAGTGGGGGTACAGTTTGGCTCTAAAACAAATGTTTTTTTTTTTTACTTAACATCCATACTTAATGCCAGTTAGACTAATGAAGACAAGGGATCAGTGTTGACAGTAAATAGCATAAACAATAAATACAATAAGATCTTATTTGTCATTTATTATTTACAATATACATGCTGTCAATATTAAATTTTTGGATTAGAATTATTTGCACAAACTGTGCGAACTCTAGATGTCAGTTGGAAATCAAAGAGTCAACTATAGTCCACAAATGGAACTAGGTGACATATTGCGTATTTCTTCAATAAAGTAGATTTTCAAAATGGAAAACATTCTTGGCACATATTGTAGGACTTTAATTTGATGTAACTCTGAACAATGTGATATGCTGTCCTTGCAAACAACATTATTGCTAAGACTGAAGAAAATGGATGATGCCCCACCCTCATGGTTAATGAGTTACATGATCTAGTAGTATAAACAAAGTTGCCATTTATATTATATATTTTCCATATTTAGCCCTTGAACTCATCTAAGGCCTTCAAGAATGTTTTTCTAGGGTTGTACGGCCACTGTGAATGGCTGCAAGCATTTCTGCGTCAACTTTCATTATTTCTAGCAGTTCCTCTTAGGCCACAAGGCCATTGTCAGTTCAAATGATTTGTTTTCTCTATACAATGCTGGAACCTGGAGACAAACTAAAACATCAATACCATTACACTTTCCCGCCTTTGCAACATGGTTATATTTCACTGCACTATTTCTACAGCGTTTTTAAAGGAAATCAAATATAATCTGTCAGTCCAGTAAACAGTGTGCAGGTTGTTCATTAAAATATAAATGCTGGTTCATAAAACAATTTAGTATATTAAATTTCAAATTAAAAACTTACGGTTTGAGGGTAAATTTAAAACAAAACCTGATGGCAGTCAGGGTTTGTTTTTAGCAATTTTTTAATTGGAAAATGAGCTTTTAAAGCTTATCAAAGTAAAATATTTTTAACATAATAAACTGACATAATGTTATAGTTATACCTGAAAGAATGCAGCAAAAACACATTACTTATATTTTCAGTTAAACAATTTATTTATGTTTGTTCATTACTTGACTTTCAAATTTTCCTCATTACTAGGTTGATACAATGGACAAAACAATTCCAAGTCAGTGACAACCCCCTGTCATAATATCAACCAAGCTGCAGCAGGCTCCCAAGCGGCCATTTGACCCAAGAGAACTAAACTAGCACAAAATAATACAAGTTGCTTGGGAGTTGGAGTTGGCCACTGACAGTGGGGGAATCCTTCAGAGTGCAAAAGGTAAACTTATTATTACATAAATGTCTACATTTTAAATATTTATTTGTAAACACCTTATATGCAACAATTAATTCATAACTGATATTAAAAGTCAATGGTAATTGTTTTTTTTTTAATGTAGAGGTAAGTATAAGAAATCACTTACATTTTTCAGTTCTGGCCTTAGGTTAAACAACTGTTGAAGAAAATGTGAAAGTAGTTGTTCTGTTAAAAAATAAATAGCCCAGTCACCACCTCCTTCATGGATTTCTCTGCAACCAGATTCCTACACAAACATTGTTATGCTTCATTTTTTTATACTTAAAAAACAATAATTTTTTAAATGAATTCTTTGA
Organism: Callitettix versicolor; assembly: GCA_022606455.1. Lineage (NCBI taxonomy): Eukaryota > Metazoa > Arthropoda > Insecta > Hemiptera > Cercopidae > Callitettix > Callitettix versicolor. The sequence goes on from CM040186.1 coordinate 77,257,086, forward strand.
ATAAAATTGTTTTTACTAAGCATTAAATATACAAATTATCCTGAATTATGAAGGCTATCCAGAATATAAAATTTTGAAATAAAAACAAATTAAAGTGACAGAAAACATTTTTTATTATACATATTTGATAGCCTAAGCTACTTTTCAAAGCAATCCCTATTCAAATTGAGGCTCTTATCATAGCAGTACACTAGTTTGTTAATACCACTGTCACAGAATTCTACCACCTAAGATTTCAAACATTCATTCACATCTTCCAACAGCTCCACATTGCCATCAAAATATTTGTTGTACTGCAAAGTCTTCATGTTCAAAAACAAGTTGCTTGACACCAGATCTGGACTACATGGAGGATGGTGGAACACTTCACAACTAAAACCATCCAAGAGCTCCTGCGACTAGCTAAGTGCACTGTCATGAAAAAAATGAATCCTCTGAACTCAGGTTTTTCTGACACTTGTTTTGCATTGCTCTTCTTAATTTTGTTTAATGTTTCACAATACCTTTTAGAAGTTATTCTTTTCTGTCCCAAAAAACACGCAACATCTTTTTTTATGACAATGTCTGCAAACATTCCTTGGTTTTCTGGAGGAACTTGCGTGTCCATACTTTATAAAATGTTTTTTTGTCTCACGATGCAATATTGAAGTATTAATAAAATTTTCTAATGAATAAACAATTTTTTTTCTATTTTCCGTTTTAATGCATCTCACATCCTCACTCCCTAACAGACTCCCTAATGTGATATTGCAGAACATCAAAACTCCTTAAAAGATTAAAGTAATATAACAATGCACATCTCAATTAATGTGCATGTAAATATGATGTGCAAGTTTGACACTGATACACAGTTTCCAGAAAACGCAAACAAATGACTTTAACAGTTAATTCAAAGGATTAATCCAGTTAGTTCAAGCAGCCCATATTGTGATGAATTACTTAATCCTGTTTTAAGGCTATTAAAACCAAGAATAATACAACAAACAACCCATACTTGCCTTCACAATGGCTTAATCTAAAAAGAGGTTAGATGTGTTAAAATATCAAATTTGTTAAAGGTCTACTTACTAAGACACAACAAGTTGTCGCCACTCTAATGGATGTGATGTCATGTAGATTTTCACAGGAAAGAACCTTATCAGGAAACTCTAAAGTTAACATATGATTGGTGGTTAACAATAATTCACATCCAATCACAGATTCAGAGATTTCTTCATGTAATATCATATTGGTATCAATCATCTAGAAACAGTGGATCAACAATAATCTTACTAAAGGTAGTTTCATTAATGAACTGATAAAAAAATGTGAACATCTACAGGTAACTTCTACATTGCACAGAATTTTAAAAAAATGATCTAACCTTAATTAATAACTGGATTTTTAGTTCACTTAAAATATAATTTTAAAGTATAAAATATATTGTACTATCCTATACTCGAATCTAGATTACAAGTTGAAAGAGTAATACGTAAATTTAAATACACTACATCCATTTTTTGTTATGATACGCTGCCATTATACAATTTTATTAAACAATCCTATGTTTCATACTTTTAAAGAATTAAAAAAAGTATTTTTAACCGTTATAATAATTATATTTTTATTTTATATGTGTTGTGCAAAAACAAAAAAGCACATTAATTTATTATTTTTCATTTTAATATACAATATTTTTATACTTTAATAAAGTTGTAGGAATATTTTTAACCATTTTCAATAATATTTCATACATGTTGTGCCATCAGAAATAAAATCATCACTTTTAAAATTTAGTAAACAAACAGCATTAGCTGTTGCTAAGAGCAGTGCCAATCTATCAAAGCAATGTAGTCAAGATGGTTGCTGACCGAGCTCTGCTAGCCAAGCTGAAAGGAGAACAAGTTAAGTAAAAAATCTGACCTGTATGAAAGGTTATAATATTTTATACATGATAAAGTTTATTTATCCTCACAAAAAATAAATAAATAAATATATGGTGAATTTTGGAATTTATTATTCCTTAATCCTTAATGGTATGATTTAACAAAATATAACTTTGAAGACGGCTATGGCACAAAATATTTCTAACATACAGAATTTTGTCAATTAGTAAAAACGATAAAAATCCTTAAAAGTTACATGAATAATTAATAAAAACTAATATAAACAAAAGCTTAAAAACAATGCTGAGGTACTAGGAAATTGTTAATTTTTCAACAAATGAAGCATTTAGTATTTTCAATTGGTAAACAAGAATTTATATTTAGATAAAACACTACAATTACAACAAACACATTACATTTATAAAACATTTATAAAAATATGTAAAATAACAGAAGTTTCTACTCACACTAGAGGATGCTTGCACAATTGCTTGTAGCCAATCAGATGCTTCATAGTCATCAGCAGCAGCCAATTGGAATGATGGATAATTGTTACATGAAGTTAAAGGTATATGTGAATTACGATTAGAAAAATATTGTAGATTGCGATATGAAGAAGGTAATATTTCAAAGGCATGTGGGCGAGGGGAATTTAAAACTCTACGACATCCACCACACTGGTCCCAGTGAAGAGATAATGCATGTTTCGGAAGACTCTGTTTCATGTCATTAAATACGTAAACTACTCCTCCTCTAAAAAGTACAATAAAAATGTTTTAAATTTTAATAAAATTAGTACAATATAGACCCTTCCAAACAAACTGTAATTTTGTAAATATCCAGGTTAACCAAATCATAATATGTACAGTAAAAACAAAAAAGTCCAGTTCAGGAGCTATGTTATTAACATATGTTATATCAGAGTGACCACTCAAATAAATTTTTCAACCCTGTGGCTTTTTCATGGTTTCACAGCATTAATTACGTCTGGGCATGTATTTGACCAGTAGTTAAAGAACAATTCAGATAAATTCCTTTATTACTTTACAATATCTGACAAATCATTAGTAGAACTAGCTTTAAAATTCTAATTCTAGCAATGCTTACTACAAATTGCTTGCTGTACATAACATGTGTTCAGGGACAGGATATTGTCGGACGACACAAATGCGATGCATAGACAGGACGCCAAAGTGTGTTTTTTTTTAATATTTACCTTATTCTGGAAATGGTTTAATATTATAACTTGACAATTAAAACTCAATTTTAGATAATTGAAATAGCAAGCAAGCCCTACTTATTTGTGAAAATATGTATTAAAACCTACTTTTCATACATGCATTCATACACAGAACTTACACTTGAGGTGATGCAATTTTGCAATAATGTTGCCCAGTTATGACATCTCTTAGATGAGTGATTGAACTTGAGTTTTCTATCTGTCTAGAATAATACTCATAACAAAACATCGATAATCTGTTAACAATTCCTGAAAAGAATGATCTAGAGGACTTGGTACTCATTTCCAAATTTCCAGGTCTCGGACTTACCAAATTGTTCATTTTTTCAATAGAAATTCTCTAATTGATTATAGGAAAATCAAATCATAAATCTGATTTATAATTTAGATTTTTGACAATACACTGACTGAATGGAACCGTAAACAAAAGTTAACTGAAATACTGGTCTAATGGCAATTGTAGAGCAAGAGGTAGAAACTCTGTTATTATAATAAAATAAAACTTATAGATCGAACATAATAATCAAAAAAATGTATGCCAGATGCAGAAAGCTTTATCTAATCAACAACATGAGGAAAGTATAAATAAAATGTTGACAATAATGTAATGATACACACTCTACTAACAGCCAGTCTGCCTATATTTTTTAAAGCTTACAATAGCCCCAAGCCCCAATTAGGAAAGTCATTCATGCTTTCACAACCTCATAATAATCTCTGAAATAAAATATTTAAGTAATCATAATGTAATATATAAAATATTATAAATATTGTTCCATCGTGCAATATTAGCTGTCTAAAGCTACATGTTATATGCACGATAATAATATATACTGTAGTCCACTTTTTTAAATATAAAATAATTTTATGAAATTACATTAAAAAAAAGCAATGTTGTTCCAGTACTAAAAAATTAAGTTTTTTAATTGTTAGTTGGTACGTTTCTTATTTAACAAACATAAGAATAAATCCTTCATTTTATCAACATTCAGTACAAATTTAAAATAACTTTAAAACTTAGATAGTAACGGAAAAAATGAATTCTAACGAATTTAATATTGTTTTATTAGTTAAATTCATTGAATAAGAATAGCGACCTTTGCAAAACCTGTAAACTTACAGGTCTGCGACCTTTTAAACTTTCCTGTTTGTAAAGGCATTATTTATTTTGCTAGGTAATCTGGTAGTTTTGTAAAATGTTTGTTCAATACTCACAATAGTTTATACCCCACAGTTGGTGATTTTTTTCCCTCGTTAGTTCTTACTTAATATGCTGATAAAAGAGTCTTCTTATGAAAATCTTAAACCAAGTGGCTTAAACTTAAACTTAAATTATGTGGTAATATATGGGAAATTTTGGAATTTATTAATCCTTAATGGTATGATGGGATCATGACTTTATGCTCACATTACAGAGTAACACAATAATGCAACCACCTAACTTCAGTTGAGCAGATCTAATAATAAGCAATAACAAGTGTTTATAACTTAGAGAGTGGTGTGGTATTGTCTTGAGAAGAGTACGAGTCGTCAGCATCAGCCATCAATCATCCGCAATATTGCTTGTGATATCAATATTTTATGGGATTGTCTTTTGGATTTTAAATAGTTCTAAAGCAAGGTCACTCAAAAACTATTTTTAGTTCACTTCTGATAAGTTTTTCATCACATTTTTTAAACATTTGAATTTTCAAAGCTTAACACCAAAATTTACGGCTTATTCTAGGTTTCTTCCCAATATATGAAATTCATGGCTTATTCACGATTTCATGGTTGAGTGGTTACCCTGTATATTCATATTTAGAAAAAATAGTTAATTTCAACATAGTGGCTGAAAATAACAACTTTATCAAAAATTAAGTATTAACATTAAAAATGATGTTGAAGGTTGGAAGTGGGGCAGGGAGGAGCACTTAAAACTACAACTCAAATAATGTTTGGTTACTAAAATAAACTCACTTTAAAATGATGAAACCTGGAATCCATGCAGAATTTCTGTGAGGCTTATACATTAGGTAACCACTTTTTGAAGGTCCTAGAGGGCTGCTTGGAGGTGTTGTCAAAGTATCACCTAACTTCACACACATGTAATCCACTAACTGCTCAGTCTGAAACACATTTTATATTAAACAAAATTACCATTTAATGAAATAAATAAAATTCAATAAAAATGTATATTTATAATTATCTAAAATAATTAAAATGAATACCTGTTATATTTTTTGCAAAAGTGATTCATACAAATATTTTTTTTATTGAAGTAATAAATGAATTTGTGAAGATAAATTTGTGTATTATTTATTTCAGTATAATATTTTACCTTATCAATAGAAGTCTGTTTGACTATGGATCGCCAAAGAGAAGCCATATCACAAAGTTGTAAAGTGCGAACAGAGAGCTGAACAAAACCTAGCCTCCGCATGGATAATTCCAGATGTGCTATTAGATCTGAGACCATATCTTCTCCAAGAGCTGATATCACAGTAAAATTATAACTTCTTTCTACAGCCACTAGCATCAGAGTTTGTGAGTTGGGACCAATCTAAGAAGAACAGCATAGTAAGTTTTAAATTATAACAAATGGGGTGATATAAATGATGGGGCGATTCTAAATGATGGACTCTATTTTGTAACTATGTATTTCATGAACCCTACATTGAATTTGTCTGATTTAAGAATAATTAAGAAGGCAATTCATGATGAAAAGCACTGGTGAAAGGCCAATTCAAAATACTGCTTGGTCTCATGGTGGTCCAGGACTTGAGACTTGGCATGGAGGGTTAAAGTACTTTCATGTGGCCACAACTCTCCCTTCACCACTGTTTTCCCATGGGTAGAATCTTCTAACCCATAAGCAGTATGATGCCTCAAGAGATGCCTTAGATATGCTTCATAAAATCATTTAACTTGTTCTTCCCAGTACCTATTCCTTCAAGAAAAGTGAAGTGACTTGGCAGGTAATTTTCTAACCCCCACATACACAGCAAATTAATTAGTTCTTCTGTCAAACAGGTGAACATAGGTGTTTATACTTACTGATTATATACAAATGTTGGCTAGGGGTGTTTGTCGCTCACAGAACTGTTAATTCAAAATTAATGTTAGTTTCAGTTCATCAGAAAAAGCCAAAATGTCAGGGAACAATGAAGCAATCACCAGATCCAGTTGAAATTCATACTGTTTATTATTAGTATCCATACAAATCTTCCAATCACTACCCTTCCTAATTATAATTTTCTTAAACCGCGACCTCCCTAGCAGCTGTCCTGCATGGATGAAAACAATAGATTAATATGGTGCAAATTTATCACTCCTAGCCACAGCAGTCCAGTAACTCAGCGTATTTCAAATAATGATGCCATGTAAATCTACCTTCCTTTAAGGCTTTCAGGCAGCCATCAAGAATATACAGGGCAGTGGCCAAAGAAAAACTAAAAAGGCTACCCAGATTTTCCTGTGAGGTGGTCAATTGTGCCAAATTACTTTATTACCAGAGTCGCAAGAGAGTCTCATTATCTTCACATATGAGACGAGTTCAACAACCGCTTGGATTTTTGCTAAACAGCACTGGAGTTAGGAGGCATAAAACATTTATAAACTGTATGTGTAAACTTTATCGTGGGTATTACTGGGTGTAATTTACTTCACATTTCTTATTAGTTCTTAATTTGACATACAGAGTTACAAAATTGAGTTCAACATTTAGAATCCATAGATATAATAAACAAAGTAGAATATCCTTATTTTCTGTCTGTCAAATAGTTAGGTTATGTATTTTTATAGTCAATTAGTAAGTAAATAAAAAATATATAAAATTTTACAAACTCTCTTATACAACCATGTTGTTTCCCCCCCCCCCAAAATCGAGTTTGAAAAGAACTGGGGTATATATATATATATATATATATATATATATATATATATATATATATATATATATATTTGAAGGGTACACAAAGATACATAACATATATATATATATATATATATATATATATATGTAAATGTTATGTATCTTTGTGTACCCTTCAAAAACTGAAAAAGTTCTGCATCGATTGAGGTGCACCAATTTTCACACATTGTTGAATACATTCCCACAAAGGTTTTTAGTATAGTACTTTCAACCACATGGCATTACAATACTTGCCCAAGCCCAAAATTAATATAAAGTATTTACTTTATGCATTACTATACCATTCATCACATCACCATGAAACTTTGGGAAATTGTTGAATACACTCCCGCGAAGGTTTCTGCATTACAATAACTGCCAAGCCCCAAAATTAATATAAAGTATTACAAAAAAGTAAACTCATTGTTTGGGATAAATGCATAATGGCACATAAAAAATCACTTCAGGCTCTTGATCAATCATTGCAAGATTTGAATAGAAACGTTAAACCATTCAGGAATGCATTGATATTGCTCGCAGGAGATTTTAGGTAAACATTGCCTGTAATTTCTCGATCGATACCAGTAGTCGAAATAAATGTTTGGCTGAAATATTCAACATTGTGGTGACATGTATGTACATTGCAGTTAACTACAAATATGCGTGTCCAGCAGCAAAACGTGCAATCAGTCAAGGTATCCTCACTTCAGTTACTGAATATTGGGAACAGAAAGCTGCCAGTCGATGAGACGTCAAGACGAATGTCATTGTCTAATAATTTTTGTAATTTAGTAGCATAGAAAGAAGAACTGATCAAAAAAGTATTTCCTAATATTCAAATAAATTATAGGAGTCATGACTGGCTCAATGAACAAGCTATCCTTGAGGCAAAGATTTTTTTTATTTTCTATTTTTTTTTTTTTTTTTTTTAACGTCTGACTATTGTGCACACTTGAGCTAATGCAGACGATGGGATGATTTATAGCATATGAAAATGCCAAGTCCTAGCTGGGAATCGAACCCAGGTCCTCGGGGTGAAAGCTCAGTATGCTATCAACTAGGCCAAAGAGGCGGCTTGGCGCAAAGAATAAAGATGTCTATCAACTTAATAATGTTATTCAATCCAGCATTCAAAATGAGGAAATACATACACGTCGATAGACATATTTTTAATTTTTATGGGAAATTAAAATTGGTTTTTAAAAAACTGGCAAACTGGTATAATATGTTGGGGTGTGTGTGTGTGTGTGTGGGGGGAAGAAGTGTTAACCAAGTACATAAGAAATAATTAAAACTAAATTACAAAATATAAATTACATATATAATCAAATGAAATAAAACAGTGTTCATCAATTTTAAGTTATAATAATTAATTGTAAATTAAATAAATGTAAAAGAATTTTTAGAATTTCAATTACATAATTTAAGTCTAATTAATGTAACTAACTTTATGACTAATATGGCCCATGGTACGCAACACTTATAAAACCACATAACAATAATTAATATCCTAATTATTATCACAATTTTCGCAGTTCAAGAATGGTTCCAACTCTACACTTAGCTTAAAACTAATGTTTAAATTTCTGTTACCAATAATTGAAGAAATATGTACAGTCTGGTGCAAATACTTCTTTAATACATAGAAACAGTGATTTGTCTGTTTTAAGGCCAGTATAAAGTAAAGTCATTAACAGTGTAATAAATTTACTACACAAGCCAATGTTTTCTATTTTTTTCTGTTTAATAAATTATTGATAATTTTAAATTTCTTAATTAATGACTGTCCATTGGAAACTTTCATTAGATTTATTTATAATTAAATATACAAGAGAGAACAGCTATAGCAAAATTTTGGCCTTAAAGAACTCCCAGAGAAATATACCAAAAATCATGCAGACAATTTCAATAAAATTTTTACAAAATGTGATTTTATTGGATTATTTAAATTAATAAAAATTAACCATTTCAATAAGAAAGTGCTCAAAGACAGATAAATTATTGAATAATATAATCTAAATTATATTATAATTTGACTCAGCTCATAGTCACAAATTTCGTAAATAAATTGTGATTAAAATAAATACTTTTTACGATGGACATGCTTACGTTGTTGACATTTTCAAACAAATAGGCTAGATTTAACTTTCAAAGTAGTGGCTAGAGATGGAGCAGTTGACGCCACTGAGAAAATGTGGAAAATCTTATAAACCAAAATGAATGAAAGAACAGAAACCACAAATTCATCATTTACCATTTGTAGTTATACTTTGCCTTAGAGCTCAATTTCTGTCATTGGGTCATGACCCCTCCCCCACTAAATTCTAGCCGAAGACCACCAAAGCAAATCAACCACCAATTTAAACAGAAAGAGCACATTAACTCACAACGCCACAACCAATACCATTAAAAGAAAAACTCATTCTACAAACACAAAAATGCTTAAAGGAGAGAAAACTAACCAGTGTTTTTGTAAGATATCTAGTACCTAGTTTTTTTGTTTAAATCACCAGTAACATCTAACAGAGTTACATTAATACTTATTTAGTTTTTTTGTTTAAATCATTAGTAACATCTAACAGAGTTACATTAATACTTATCTAGTATCTAGTTTTTTTTGTTTAAATCATCAGTAACATTTAACAGAGTTACATTAATACTTATCTAGTATCTAGTTTTTTTTGTTTAAATGATCAGTAACATTTAACAGAGTTACATTAATACTTATTTAGTTTTTTTGTTTAAATCATTAGTAACATCTAACAGAGTTACATTAATACTTATCTAGTATCTAGTTTTTTTTGTTTAAATCATCAGTAACATTTAACAGAGTTACATTAATACTAACTGAATGTAAGAACATTTTTGTTCAAGTTCAAGACAAAATAAAACTTACAATTATTGTATCCAGATACTGAAGTGAAATAACATGGTGATTACAATACTTGTTGGTAACTATGTTCAGTCCTGATAGGTAGAAGTGCCTATTTGTCAAGACAGCTAAGAGCGGAAGTCCATCCAGGCTGGACACTCTGTATACCTGTCAATTAAATATAAACGTACAGCTCATGAATATATATATTTATTTCTAATTGAAATTAAAATATTTTATACAATTCCAGTAAAAAAAACTTTTTGTAATTAAAAGTAGAAAATTATTTTCTAAACTAAGTGATTTATGTTACTATATTGGTTTTCATTAACAAAAACTGTGTGAAAGGTGTAATATTACAGAAGGAACATGATACTTTGAGATCAATAAATACAAATTAATAACTTAATATTACTTATTAATTTGGTTTAATTATAATTTTTAATTTGAGATCAATATGATGTTGAGATCACTTTATAATGAATTATAGAAGTAAACAAATTTTAAAAAAATATTTAAAAGTAGCCAAATTATGGATTTTAATTTCAACTTTAATTAAAATGCAATAAGTAAATTATTGTGCATATACAATACGCTAGCTAATAATTAAATACGGATAAATATTTCTATGTTATATTTATTACATTACTATACAACAGACCCTTGATTATCAGACCTATATAGTCCTCCTTTTTGGATATAGAAATTTTCTGATAAATGAAATTTTAAAAAAACTGCAGAGTAGAATACAGAAAAATTGGAAAGAAGCTTTGTTTAACACACCAACATATTCTCTCTCTGCAAATTGCTGCTCAGAGGAGGAATGAAAAGGTGTTATAGAAAGGTTCAAAGATTGTGAACATAATAAAATATTAATTTATAATATTCATAAAAATAAAGTTTTAATTTTAACACACATAATTTGTTTACCAGTTTAAACCGTGTTAAACCTAACATTTTTTATAACCTATACAGTAAATCCTCTATTACAAATGTCCAGGAACAAAAATATAGAAAAAAATGATCTTGAAAATGATTAAGTAGGCCACTACTTAAGCCTATCAAATGTTGGTTCAAACATTTGGAGATAAAGCTTTAAGCAAACCAAAGATTTTTTTAAATCAATATTATGCTAATGTATGTTATGTTAATAAAGTCAATACTGATAATTTTGTCAACATTCCTGGGATTGTCTACCAGTTGATGTTTTGTGATGACTAAAGGAGAATGTAAACGGTCAGAGCTGTGAGAAGCATAGCCTAGTTCACACATTACCACAATGCATGCAATCTCAAACCATACTACAAACATACACAGATATAGTTTACATACATATATTGTATACTGTAATCTCAATGAGGCAGTTTGTGGCCAAAAATCAGATGCCATGTATACCCTATTTATCAAACTAACCAGACCTAACTCTGTGCGACTTTTTCATCTTTCAAAAGATGGAAATCAAGTTGAAAGGATATCAATTTGATACTGTAGAAGAAATTCAAGAGGAATTCGCAAGTAAATTATAAGGAAGTTTACTATAGCCGACTTTGAGCAGTGCTTCTAAGGCAGAAATGCTGGCAAAACTGTAGATGCCAAAACTGTAGGTGACTACTTTGAAGGAGACAAATTTTTGATTTGAATTAAGTTCTTTTATTTTTTTAACAATTTGTGGAATTTTTGGGTAGTATTTCACATAATATAGTTTTTTTATAATATAGCCTATTCTAAATAAAATATATTAAGCAAATGCATTTATTTATTTATAGAATTTTATTTAAATAACTTTAATTTAATGATTTTCTTACAAATCCACTGTATGAATTTTGTACATTGAACATTGTGCTTTTCATGTTACAACTTTCCTACTTTTCACTGTAAAAAAATTTTTAACTTTCAAACAGCCGCTGCGAATATGGATTTTATTTTCGATGATCTAAATTTCTGATGATTGGGTGCTGTTAACTGAGAGTCTAATGTATTTAGATGAGCTTATAACCTTTTACCATTATGGTTATACTTTATACATTATGGTTAAGGCTTTAATTATATTTTGCTTCAATAAAGCTGCGATTGCATATGTTTAGATGGAATAATTACTCTGCTTTTAAGCTGGTAGTATATTTTCTACAGACTTTCATTTTCCTTTTACTTATATATGTTTAAACAAAAGTCTGCTGCCTAAAATTTAATCATGTCATAAAATTTTTACATAATAATTACTTAAGACTAGTTTTAATAATTATACTGCATACCTTATATATTTTTTCTTGCTTATCCATCAAAATGGAGCTTTGCAATGCAGATTTTAGTTCCTTTGTAATACTTTCTCCTTGATACCTTTCAGATAATTGTTTCTCTTCCATTTCTTTACTTAATGCTTCCAGTACTTGGGTATTCAAAACAGAAACTGGTTTTGCACCTTTAATGTAAAGAACAGGCTTTTGCTCTGATTTCTTTTTAGGCACTAATTTGGGTTCTGGTATTGATCGTAGAAATCGGTTGACTAGTGATGTTTTAGAAGATGTTTCATTCAAAATCCTTAATGGCCAACCTTGCCGAGAATTAATGGATTTATGTATCATTCCACCTGAAACAATATATAAAAAACTAAAACGATATATAATTGTGATGTTTCATCAATGTAAAAAACACTGATTGGAAACAGTAAATAATTATACTTTTAGTAAATTAGGTACAATTTATAAGAAAAATTAAACCAAAAAAATTTCATTTTTTTTAAAATTCTCCATTTTATATTATATAACTTATATAACATATTGGTTACATACATAACTATTTATAAATAACTGAAATTGATTATAGTTCCTATAGTGTTTGCTGACACAATATTTTAGATGAAAATGTATAGTAAAAATATTATCTATTAATATAAATAAAAACTGTTTAGAGTAATTGCAAGTTTATTTGTATTAAACTTTTTAATCATTGTTCAAATAGTGAGTTTATTATACCCATTTAACCAATTACAGTTCCCACTAAAATAAATTTTATAACTTACTAAACACAAAAAATAACAAACTGATTATTAGATATTATACAGGCATACTTAGTCATATTACATATGACTATGTATTAAAATTTATTATCTGTAATTAAAATAAGTATACACCTACCAGGTACACCAAGCTTTGAACTCCTGCGTAATCTCTCATCCATTTCTGAAGACCATTCAGAATCTGAAGACCAGTCAATTGAAGATATTCCAGAACCAAACTTTCTCCGATTGTTTACCAATATCCGTTCATAATCCTGAAATAAATTTGATGTTGACCTGCACGGATCTTCTTGACCTTCTGGATTACCTCTTTCAGGAAGTCCTTTTAAATTGGACAACATTTTTGTTATTGAGTTCTGTGGTGTCAAAACTTTCCTTTTAATTGGTGAAACATTTAAAAGAAATTCATCCTTTGAACTTAAACTCGAAATAGACCCACTGTACTGATCAGAATCAATAATAACCTTTTTTGTAATAATACCAAGGCTTTGTTTCACAACATCATTTAACTTTTGGCAAACGCTTCCTAGATTGCTTTTACTCTCATCCAAAGTACTGCTAGAACTGCTTCCGCAATCAGCTTCAATGCCCATTTCGCTATCACTTAAACTTAATGTTGTTATTGAACCTTTTCTTTCCAAAATTTCAGACCTTACGTTAGATCTAAAGTTTTCTTTTTCTTGAACAAAAGGACTGTCACCTTCAGCACACCAACTGTAACGACCTTGAACATAGCCTTTTTTTGGTGTAGAGAAAGAACGAGAACACAGAGAAGATTCGGAATCTTCATGAAAAGATACTCTCTTAACTGAGCTTGCGTCTTTGTTTGATTTCTTTTTACGTGATCGCCGGTAAACTACATTATCTTTTAAAATTTTACTTTTTTCTGACTTTATTTGTTGCTTTTTATCAGTATGTTCAACTTCAGGTTTACAAGGAACGTCTGTTAAATTTTCATCCATAGGTGGACTTCCTTTGCATATTTGCGTCAATACGCTGCTTGCAACAGATTCAGGCTGTAGTCTTGTAGACTCAGCCCAAAGAATATTTTCACTTGATTCTGTGTTATCCAGATCGTCCTAAAAAGTACAAACACATAAACAGGAATGTTAATAACATGAATAAGAGATATGCAATACTTTTATTTAAAATAATAACTTTATAAAATGAAGCATTTTTGTTGTTTGTTTTAGTTCAACACATAAATAATAATACATAATAATAACCTGTCAGTATTATTATGAATATTTATATACTGTGTATTAGTTTTCTTAAAGGTGTGGTATTTAAAGCATTGTTAGATATTTGATTTCATTTTTGAGTTAATGTACATGTTTCTTAAGATACTTACAAATGGAATTGAATCACATGGTAGGGTTGGTTCAGAATATTACTTCTCAGTAATAATTTAATTCTCAATAATTACTCAGGATTGTTAAAAAAACATAACAATCCTAATGCTTTTAATACCAGTGGTAATATGGTTCCATGATTCTACTCAATCGGCTTTCATCCAAGGTTGTGAGATAAAATTGGGAAGCCATAAATTTTGTTTTTTGTTTTAATTTGTTACATAGTTTAAGAAAATAACTGGAAATATGTCACTTATTTTAACTGGAAATTTTTAACATAAAAAAATAACTGGAAAGTATTTTTTTAGGGAATTGGGGACTGACAACAAGTATGATGAGCACATGGTTGCAAAAACTCAAGCTTAATTATTCATTATATCAGTGCTACCATACTTTTCAATCACTACTTTTTATTAAATTAAATGAACACATCTCTGATATTTTTTAAGATGGCCTAAGTAAGCATTAAACATTCTTCATAAACATGCTTACCACGACCAATATTGTATGGTTTTACTTCAGAAAAATGAGTGCTGTAAAATTTAAATAAATAACCTAGTTCAAAATACCTCAATTTTATAGTGTTCCATTACTCCATCACTGACTGACGTGCCTTCAACATCACTATCTAACAACGCCACTCCAGAATCTACAGGTGAAGTTAAAGATGGAGTTGATGTAGAAGTTAGATGAGAGCCTACGTCCTTGCGATGTTGCTCAATGAGAGAACCCAGTTGACAGTTCAGCCGAGCAGCCAGTAATTCTTCATGCTGTATGGAATGATCCAGTTTTATTTTAGCTTCATTTTCAGACGTTGTGCTCTCTACTGATATAACAGAGCTTGTAAGACTATCCTGTTAAGACAACATCAGTACATAATATATATGATGTAATGATATATGATATTTTTTTTACAAATCTGATAATGAAAAATTTATTTCTAAGTTCTGAATACACATACAACCAACAACATAAGTCATACAATAATTTTATTGACTTATTCACTACTCACACTGATGTTAATAAAGAATATTTAATACTCGAGTTTAATATATAGTTAATAAGTTACAATGTTTAATGGTATGAAAATACAACCTGTGTTTTACATTAAGAGTAAGTCAACATCAAAATAAAAGCAATGGATACAGGAGGTAGAAAACTTCGAGGTTTGTAAAAACGATGCTAAGGACTTCTCAAAATAGAAGCAACTTTTTGTATACATATATATATATATATATATATATATATATATATATATATATATTTATTTATTTATTTATTTATTTATTTTTATATATATATATTTTGAGTTTAACATCAGACTATTGTGCAAACTTGGGCTAATGCAGACGATTTGATGATTAGCGTATGAAAATGCCAAGCCCTGGCCAGGAATCAAACCCGGGTACTCGGGGTGAAAGCCCAGTATGCTATCAACTAGACCATTGAGGCTGCTATACACACACACACACACACATACACACACATACACACACACACACACACACACACAAACACATAAATTTTGCTTGGTGGTTTTAATGCACAAATCGGCAGAGAAAAAAATCATCAGAAAACAGTTGGCACATACCCCGCACACAAATTCACTAACAAGAATGGCACAAGGCTTATTGAGCTATGCCAACAAAACAACTTGAGAATCATGTCAACATCACTCAGAAAATCACCACGAAAACAGAAGACATGGTGATCACCTATACAGCAGATGGGCGAATTCCAAATAGACCATGTGGCGATCTCATACCCAGTACAAAAAGAGATACATGACATCCAAGTCAGTAGGGGTGCAAACATTGATTCAGATCATTATCTAACACCAATCAAAATCAAGTTCACTCCAGGAAAAATTCATCAAAAGAAAAAATGTATACAGAAGTTTGATACAAAAGGTACCAAAGATTCCAACATAAGGGAGGAGTGGGAAAAGGAACAGGCGGACAAATGGGAGAAATTTTGCACAAAAATTACACAAAAAGCACAGGAATTAATCCCACTGAAAAAGAACACGAAACACCCGTGGTGGGACTCGGAATGTGAAAGTGTGTTGAAAAGACGCTAATGGGTGTTCCAGAGTTACAACAGTAAAAAGTCCTTAGAAAGTCAACAACGTTTTAATGAAATTAGAAAAGAGGTCACTATAAGTATTAGGAAGACTAAGAGGAAGTATATGAGGGAACAACTGGACTCCATAGAGGAGAACTTCCGCAACTGCAACATAAGAAATTTCTATAGGACCTTCGCAGAAAAAATTCGTGGGTACACATCACAAAATCTGTGCTTTAGAAAACAAGATGGCACATTGGCATTAACTAATTATGAAAACTGTCACTAGTTAGCAAAATATTTTTATGACCTCCTTAACTGCCCCGAACCCAGCAGACAGTTCCCTAAAGAAAACTGGGTAAAGACACTTACCCCGAATCGTTACCACTAACACAAGAAGAGATTGAGGATCATATAGACTGAAAAACAACAGGGCATCTGGAGAAGATGGAAACATTGCAGAAATTCTGAAGAATCTCGGACCAAACTCATTACAGGAATTAACAAACATAATAATAATACTACTAATAATAATATATATATATATATATATATTATATTATTTTTTTATTATATTATATTATATATGTATTATAACATTTTTGTGTCGACGCACACAAAAATCAGACACTACAACACAGTCATAAAACCGGAGGTATTATATGCAAGCGAGACGCTAGCACTCCACACAAAAGGTACCAAGGAAGACATTTTGAAGGAAGAACGCAAAATCTTGAGGAAGATCCTTGGTCCGAGATTAACAGAAGATGGATACAGGTTGCACTCCCGGAAGACCACAGAGAAGATATTGAACCTGGCAGCAGATATCAGAAGAAGGAGGCTTCGGTTCTATGGACACATCAGTAGACTCCCAACAATGAGACTTGCCAACAGAATCCTTAAGTATATACAAGGTATCAAATCAACAACGGCGTGGATCGCCCAAGTCAGAATAGACCTACATGACGCAGGAATAGACTCAACAGATGTTGAAGATAGGCACGTATACAGGAGAAAGATGCTCGGTTGGAAGGTCCAAGAGAATGAAATCCCAAAGAGAGCAGGGGTAAAATGGACGGAGGAGCGGAAGAGGATCCATGGGGACAGGATGAGGGAGGTGTAGAAGATTAGAAGGAACAAGACATGAGTCGGAGTGCTTTGCGTGATCCAACAGGGTCTATGCGCAAATAATAATAATAATAATAATAATATATATATATATATATATATATATATATATGATTATAAGCATATTATACACTGCAGCAACCAATATTATAGTAGTGTGTGTGTGTGTGTGTGTGTGTGTGTGTGTGTGTGTGTGTGTGTGTGTGTGTGTGTGTGTCAACGAGTGCAGTCAAGGTTATTCAGCAAAACATTTTTTAATAAATAAAAAAAAGCAATAAAAACCAGGCCACCAAATAATAATAAAATAAAATAAGCAATAAAATAGACCACCAAGTAGCAAACATTTAGAAAATGTATATGAAGTAAAAAAAACTTAGCAGTCAACCTTTTAAAATCCAATTTACACATTGGACAGTTAGTCTAAAGAAAACCACCTAAGTTATATCTTTTCTTCTTATAACTTGGTCTTTACAGTCCCATCACATAACATTTTCTTAAGTTTACAAAAAGAATAACCCATAATAAATGTACAATACATACTATTGTTATATTATATTAATTTGTTTAACGCTGAGTATCTTACTCTAATTAATGCTCATTGCTAATATTGAAATAAATTAGGAACTAGCCTGGGAAAAAATTCTTGCTATTGTAATTTGAATAGATTAGTAAACATTGTAAATACGCTTGGCCTAAATAAAATAATTGTTTCACAAGTAATTAAACATGAACTTTTTATTTATCTTTATACGTTTACATATTTTATTACTATTATAATACTTACTTATTTTACCAAACTGACTTTTAAAAGTTAAAAAAAAAATTAGCAGGGTTACTGTCAAATTATTAGCGTATTATTTGGATACAACTATGCGTACAATAAAAATAATCTTTACAACACTGAACTTTGAAATCAAAATGTTGACTTATGATTGAAATCCAAGATGAGTCATTTCCAATATTATTTTTAACAGTACTTTAATTAAATAGATATTAAATTCCCATGTTTTATGCTTACTTTGTCATATTTAATTTGTATCTGATTTGTTAAAAATAATACTAGAACAAATTATTAAGTAGAAAGTTACTTACTAATTATACATATGAAATAACTATTTTTTAAAATCACAACAGAATTTAAAAATAATAACACACATCTAGCTCCCTAATTTTACTGGAACAAGATCAAGCCAAGATATTCCTTAAAATAAATTCTTGGGTCATGTACTAATTAAATCAAATCAAAATTATGAATACTAGATTGCTTAAACACACACGTGTGCGCGTTTGTGTGTGTGTGTGTGTGTGTGTGTGTGTGTGTGTGTGTGTGTGTGTGTGTGTGTGTGTGTACACAATATTTAATTACAGTGTTATATTGTAACATACAAAACAAGTTAATAACTTCTCAAAATGAGCTACATAAATCAGGATCAGGATCATTGGGTATGGGTTCCTAGCACAGCCACTCCAAAAGCTCACTTTCCAAAGGAAATTTGCTAATAATAAATATATAATAACATGGAATAACAGAAATGAATCAGAGTTACTTACCATTTGTGCTGCGATTGTTCGTAAGTTGTTAATTGTACTAATCAACCTTTGTGACAACAGATGGTCTCGCAAAAGGCTTTTGTCCAAATAATGGCTCTTAAGAGATTTATCATCTTGTAACAGAGAGGCAATGTAATGTTCCAAAGAGCCTTCATCAAGAGTGTAATAAGTCCACAATAAACCTTCATCAAAATTAAAAAAAAAATTACTTTCTAATAAATTAATGAAAAAGTTTAAAAATAAATCAATGGAAAAACGGAAAATATTTCATAAAATTATGGCTACCTTTTTGATGTGATGAACTTATATATTTGAGACAAGCATCAAGGGCTTTGAGTGTAGTGGAGTGAGTCAAATCTCTTACAAGTTGCCAGTAGCCTCGAACAGGATCACGAAGTCCATGTCTTAATGCTTGGTCAATACACAGTACAAGAGGAGAATTCTGTTTTAAATCCAATAATCCATTCACTCCAACCTAAAAATAAATTATTTATAGGCTACTTATTGCTATGCCCTACGGCTTGCTATACTGCATAAGCCCTACCAAATTACCAGTTAGCCTATGCATACAAAAGGAATATCTATTAAAAAATATTTATGAATTAAAAATGGGTAAAATAATGGAGACAAGCAATTACAAGTGTTGGATTAAGTAATGCACTCATCACTGCAAATTTTGGAGTGCAACTCAAATCAATTTATTAAAAAATATTTATGGATAGTTCTCTACAATAAAAAAAAAAGATTTATTTTAATTGAATTTAACATTATTTATGATTGTGAAGTTCTCCCTCACAGAATATATTAGTTGGTGGACTGATGGAACCCACTAATAGCATCAGTCTACTGAACTTAAACCTAGAAGCTACAATCCCATTATAACCAGAGTACTAGAATGATAACCCTTATGAAAGATATGAGTGCTTACTGCTGGTGGCATCTTGTGATAGAGTGTTAAACTACAGTTAAATAGATAATAGTGAAGTCAATTTTCTCAAATGTTTCCCCCTCTGTCTTTGCAGCGTTTTTAGCAGAAAGTAGTCCAATTACTTGGACTTTGGTCCCAGATATCATGTGCACTTTTTTATAATGGTGGCTGTACTTAATAGTGATAATAGCTTTTACTTTTTTGCTTTATATAATAGCCTTTTGATCACAATGCTTGATGGAGGGGGGGTGTTTATAATTCCTTTACATTCAGTAATTCTTTTTAATCACCATTTAATTTGATTCAGGAAGGTAACATTAATCTGCCAACAATTAAAAATGGTATATTCTATCTCTCATGTTACAATACTTGACTGTATTGTAAATGTAGCGTGGCTAATTGAATAATATCTTGTGGCTCGAAAACAGTATATATTATTATTATTAAAGTATAAAAACACAGATCCTCCTTAAATCCTATCCTCATGGATTTAATGAGGATGTAAATTAAAGAAAATTACCTAACAACATGTAACAACTCTATTCATTTATTGTTACACACTAATCCATGTCAATAAACAGTTTGCATCCTTATCACAAAATAGGCTTAAATAACATAGTATTTTCCCCCTCATTTATAAAAATCTCTTCTATGGTCATTATGTTCTTAACTTGAAGCAGAACAAAGTACAGGTATAATAAAAGTTTACTAAGTATAGAGCCTAGTGCTCTGTTTTTAGCTTGCTTTTTTTTAATAACAAACTTTTTTTTCAAACAGACAAAAATATTATGGAGATGAGTATGAGACTTGATTTAAAAAATTTGGTCCAAACGTTTTGTTCACTTTTATATGAGTTTTATTGTATTAATAACAGCAACAATATTGGAATCTTATCCAATTTTTCTCTTGAAAGTAGGGTTTACCTAATCTTTTTCTATGTTAGATGGTTAAAAAGATTGTTTCGTAGTTCGTTTTTTTTTTTTTTTTTTTTTTTTTTTTTTTTTTTTTTGAAAAATCAGAGTGCTACATCATTTAAATAAGTTATAATGTATGCAGCTAGCACAGACTGGTATTGTATACTGCAGGGGTTCTCAACTTCATATTGTTTATATTCATCAACTTGATATATTGTTTAGGTTCAAAACTAAACATGATATTACCTAGCGCTTTTTTAAAACTATTTAATTTAGAAACAAAAAGAGGATCATTAATACTCACAGATGTTTGCACTTTTGATTATTGCTGTAATATATATATATATATATACAGCATTTTTACATATGATATTCACAATGAAAACATTTGAATTTCAATGGGGAATGCTGTGCAGGTAGGCTCATGCTAGTTTTTAATATAATGAAATCAAAAATTATATTTACTAAAAACACAATTATATTATTTATTGAAAACTATTGATAAAATGGATTTCTGAAATTTAAATTAACACATAAAAACATCCCCACATATTAAAATAGAAAATTACAAGCCTAAAGTTCTATTATAGGAAGCAAAAGTAACAAAAACTTCCACTATGACCTTAAAAAATGTTAAGGAGGCATGTGTGTGTGTGTGTGTGTGTGTGTGCGCGCACACACACACACACACACACACACACACAAAGATTGAGAACCTCTAGTGTAATCTATAACATAGTAAATGGAAGAGATTTTATATATTTCAATAAGTATTATAATAGAAAAATAATGAATGCATTTTTAGAATTCACGAACATGTGATCATTCCTCAAATTTAAAACAAAAACAAGTAAAATGTTTTTGTTTATTAAAAAAACTGACATTGTCAATTTCAACTTAAAGGGCTGATTAAAGGGCAACTTAAAGTTTTATGAGTAACCTAACCTAGCTTTTATTTGGCCATGTTATTGTTATACCTTATAGGTCTATTAATTTTTTACTGAAATCAGTCAGCAAAATTTTAGCGTAAATCAGAAAAATATAACACGTCTGATAGCTGTCAACTGATTTTAAGAAATTAGCTTCATCCACTTTTCCCATTATTGGTTTTCTTTATTTTCGTAATTAGGCCTAGTCTCCAAAAACATTTTTTGAAAATTGTAATCCATAATGTTGTCATATTCAACTGGTTTTCAGAAATCGTAAATGTTATTCCATGCTTTTTATGGTAATTAACATACTCCAAAATTTTTAGTTAAAGTAGCAGTAAATGCATCAAACAGAACATATAGGCCCTAAAATATATTCTTATACAATATATACCTACTTCAGTTTTTTATAAAAATGTTATATATTTGTAAATTGATGTAGCCTGTTTTAAAATAATTATATAATAAATTGTAAATAATAAATATTGCCTAACAGGACTGCTAATATTAATAGATACAAACTACACACTAAAAATTATTTATAAGGATGTAAATTAATGCCTGTTAATAAAATTAAAGAAAATTAGCCAAAGAACACAATCAAAATTTTCTAACTCACCAAATTGAATGTTTTCTCTACTTCAAACAAAACACATTCTTTAGTTGTGAGGTCATGCATATTAGACCTCATATTGAAGCAGGCTAAATCATGTTCCTTGATATAGAAATTAGTGATGAACAAAACTGAAAAATAATTAATTAAAGTAGGTAGTTGGTTGACATTAAAAGACTAGAACACCACAACTACGTAACAATCCAACCGCTTAAACAAAATATTGACAATTGTCTAGCAGAAATCACCAAATAAGAAATCGATTTACGTTAGCATAAGCCATTTAAATTTCTTCTGTGATGTTAAAATCATAGATAAGTGAATAAAATAGGAATAAGATTAAAATATTAAGATTATAATAATTTCTAGTGCATTATTCAGTAGTAGCGAATTATATTTTAATGTTTTATTTCAACTTGTTCAATGTCAATATAATAAACTATACTGCAAGAGCTTATAATATATCATAACATCACATTATAACATTTAATATTTGTTTCAAGATGGATAGAAAACAAATAAAAATGCATTATATAAAAAAATAATAACAACATTAAAATATGTCTTATGTAAAGTATTGGTTACTGGAAACAAATTTCCCAAAATTATGTGATAACATAGAACAGCAAAAGTAAACAAACGTTGTCAGCAAAAAAACAAACTTGTTATAAAGCTATTGATAAAAGCTTTTTTAATGCAATATAAAAAATACACTGTTTTTATAAAACCTGTACAGACTTTACTGATGAAACTAAAAGAAAACATTTAATATTTCAACATTTATTATTTTTTTGCTTCTATGGTCAGTTTTGCTCTTTATGTTTAAAGAACATTGATGTCATTTAAAATGTGGTTGGAAAACAATAACCATTTGACCTAAGAACTATTACTTTCTTTTATATAGTAGTATGTTGTACAGTAATTACAGTACACTGTATTTTGGTTCCAATTTAAAACATATATTTTAGAAAAAACCATAATAAATCAACATGACATCAGCAGTTCTGTCACACCAGTACTGTCGTTTGTTTTATATAATCTGTGGTCACTGTTGTACAGTCAGTGTTGGATGACAGTTAAACACGTCATTAGTATATTCGCTGTCCCAAATAATATTGTTTTCCTAATTTTATTGCTAAACTTGAAGTAATGTTAGGTTAGGTTTGAAGCGATGTTATTGTGTTCAAAATGGATGAAAAATCAAAGAAAACTTTAAGTTCAATTCCTCTTCTAAAAACGAAAGCTGGTCCTAGAGATAAGGATTTGTGGCCTCAACGGTTGAAAGAGGAATACCAGTCATTAATTCAGGTGATCTTATATTAATGTATTTATATAAATTTATTGACCATATGTTACACTTAACCTATATTTTCTAAAACCGTCACTCTAACAAGTTACATTAATTGTGATGGGATTATCACATACCATGTCTATATATAAAGTATTTCTGCACTTTTGGTTGATTTACAATTTTTTGTTGTAAATATGCACCTCAACTAGTTTTGTCTTTTTTCATTAATTTTTGAGCCATAGTGCTTTATATAAAAGATTGGAAACTATAGGCTACAGAAAGTAAAAAAAATCGAAAATAAAAGTGACCCCCTTAGCCTCAAAATTATAACTTCCTGAAAGTAGGTAACATGTTTTTATCACAAAAATGATTAATTAAATGTGTGTCACTTCAGTAATTATGAATTGCTTTAATAACTTCATTGCATGTTAGTAATAATGAAAACAACAGAAACTTAAAAAAATACTTTAACATTGTTTTGTATCAAAATAGTATCGCAATGAAATTTGCACACACACACACACACACACACACACACACACACACACACACACACACACACACACACACAAACACACACACACACATTATTAACTTTATATATAAATTCTAACAACCCATCAAAAAGTGATTTAGAGCTCAAAGGATTGGCATTCATTTCAAGGTTCCAGATGATGGCCGCTTCAATAGTTCATTTTCTAAAGAAAATTCAGTAATCAATAATATGGTATGCTTTAAAATAAATAGTGTAAGAAGCAGTTTATAATTATCAATAATAAATATATTAAACTAATTTAATTAGTTCATTCAGCAGATTTAGCCTTTATTACAAGCACAGGAATCAATGAGATTATAAATTTTGTAAGAGTTTAAATCAATATTGTTTTTGTACTTGAGGACAAAACTCAGCCTAATGATTTTTGTTTTGGTTACAGTATGTACAAAACAACAAAGCATCAGACAATGACTGGTTTCGTTTGGAATCAAACAAGGAAGGAACAAGATGGTTTGGAAAATGCTGGCACATTCATAACCTATTGAAATATGAATTTGATGTTGAATTTGATGTAAGCTAGTTTCAGTATGCTATTACATGACTTATGTATCAATTACTTTTTTAATTATTCCCATATAAATTATATTGAAAGTTAAATATGTTAATTTCATTTCATTGTTAGTCTACTCTTTATTTGTTGATTATATAGTAATCAGTTTGATTTATAGCAAATATTTTCATATGAGGTCTAATAAGATATGTCAGCAGAATGCAATGAATCCAATCCAGAATGAAATGAATAAAAAGTCTAAGTATTAGATAGAATTATTTAAATTAATTTTTAATTTGACACCAAAAGAATTAATTCTAATTCCCTGGTAAGTTCTAAACCAGGGATGTATTAAAACATACAAGTATGTACTGGACAAAGCACACTCTGTAGCATTTGTTTGAAGTAAAACAACTCTGCTACTCCAGATAATGGCTTCTTTTATATAATTATATAGGTTGGTAAGGGATTGGTTATATTATTTTAGTTTAAATCATTGTATTTAAAATTCTTAATGTAATCGGCCTTTACTGTCTTCAAACATTTTTTCCAAGGAAATTAAGAAAAATTAGAACACATAGTTTCACAAAAAATTTTATCCAGTAACATATGTTTCTCCATTCAGATATAGTGAAGATCATTAAATACAAAAGAATTTTTGTAAAATTATATAAGTGTTCTAGTTTTCCTGGTATGGATTTTCACCAAGGACAGACTGGTGTTCAATAAATAATCAATTATTTTATTTGTTGACACATATCAGAATACTTACATTATCAAAACCTTTTGTTGGATTCAAAAAGTACTTTTTGCTGTATTTTCTGGAGTATATATTTTACTGCCTTCTATTCTAGAATATTTTTTTTTCTTAACATCCATGTTTTATGCCAGTTTGACAAGTGAGAGATCAGGATTAATTTAAAAAGTAAAGTTGTAGGTTAACTTTCTTGAAATTACAACCATGTTATGTTTTAGAAAATGGTGCTAAATGGAAATGCAAATTTATGACAATGGAACAAAGATTACAAGCATATAGATAATGGTGAATCGTGTTTTAAAGTATTTGTAATGATCTTAAAATCAATAAATGAAACATTGAAAAAATTGCCGTGTTTTCGGTAAGTTGTACTAAGTAAGTAAAAGTTTCTTTGGCGTTGCCTACAAAAACTTAAAACATGTAGCCTTATAACTATTTTTTATGTATATCCCTTTCATGTTGAAGAATAATTGATCTCACTGGAATTTATTTGCTTTATTTGGCCCAAGAACTAGTTTCAAGGTGACCAAACTCGGGTCAGATTTTCTTTTTAGTGCTGATAAAACTAAAGTTATACAAGTTTTTTTAAAGCTAGGCCTCATTTTGTATTTAAATATAAAAATTGAAATTTACTGGTTAAAGTTTTGAGAACTTTAAATAATTTGAAGGCATTATTATTATTGAAGGCATTACAACATAAACTAATTTCAAACTGCTGTATTTCATTGTAGCAACCTATTATATGCACATCTATACAAACAATTACAAAGAAACCACAGCATCATTAAATTGTACCTAACATTTAATACAGGCCACAGGTCTCATTGTGTTGCATGAACATTATCGATACTGTACTTTAATCAGTTGCACAAACATAGTGCAAAATATTTGGCTACTATAATTTTGCGTTTGAAGTAATCTAACTGGTGTTATAAAACATGGTCTTTATGAAATCCAACAACATGAACATTATAAGTCATAAAATCTGGTAACTTATCTCATACTGAAGCAAGGTGTCATTTGTTAAACTTAAACTTGACCTTGTTAAAAATTAATCATTGTCATTCGTCAGTTCTGATGAATTTTAAAAATGGTTTTTGTGGTACTACGTTTTCCTTATCTTACTTATGGCAGAAATGATGTGGTACATGTAATCTTTTACATTAACTTTGAACATACATTGCTCAATAAGTAGAAATAAAACAGCAAAAGAAAATATAAGTTTTTAAGTAATGTCATATGTAAGTAATGTCAGAGTGTGTGGAATATGTGGGCCATACTGAATATGTATCTGTTAATTAATGACTCAGATTATTTTGGTATTTGTTAATGTAAAATTATATTTCATTTTAAAGGTATTGCACATGGGAATGTAGTTCACTTTTTATATTTAGCGGACCAAGTCAAGTACAAAAAATTTTGTTTATATAATCAGTAACAAAAATATGTTTTCTGTCAGATTCCAGTAACATTCCCAGCAACCGCACCTGAAATTACACTTCCCGAACTTGATGGTAAAACTGCAAAAATGTACCGAGGAGGAAAAATATGTTTATCAGATCATTTTAAACCCCTTTGGGCCAGAAATGTACCGAAATTTGGCATTGCCCATGCTATGGCATTAGGGGTAAGTTGTAATTATTCATATATTATTTTATAAAACATTAAATATTGTGTAACTAGTAAATTTCTTATTATTCGAAAGTTAGGCAATACACAACATGAAAACATTCTTGGTAAAATTTAATAGGAAATCATTGTTTTAAATACTAATTACTAATTAAATTAAATGCTAAATTAAGTGCTAATTAAATGTCATTAATTTCATAATTTATAGTGGTTTTATTATAAATTGTTTGAAATGTCTTCTGTATTTGCATCAAATCCTTATTATTAGCTACTCTCATTGGTTTCAACATTAAGTGAATAATATTTTAACTTTAATGTTCCATTGTTCTATTTAAATATTATGGAGTTTCTGGACTGCTAAATACATAATTATTTACTAGCAGTTCAAAGAATAGTAGATCTCTTAATTAATTGCCTGGTCATCGCTCCACAACAGTACTGTGACTCGCTCGTGTATGTTTTTCCACCAATTTATCCGGTAACCATAATATTTAGGAAAAGTTTTACTTGACCGGGTTTATTGGAAATTGTATGCTCTTTCTCCATGAAGTAGTAGAAATTATACTTTTCAGCCAGCACTTGTCTTTGTTAAATAAGCAGCCACTATCGTGAAACAGGAGTGAATGGAAAAAAATTGTATAGATATGTCATTCAGGCTTTATACAAGGTACCTTTATGTCAATGCGTTTGGCCAAAACTGTTTACACTTGTTATTGTTAAATCAGAGGCAGCTATCTTGAAATGGAAGTGAATGGGAAGAAATCTTTCACATACTTCGTTCAAGCTTTATACACGGTACCTTCATACTAAATTTCAAAACAATTTCTCAATGCATTTGATTAATGGGAAAAAAATCGTACACATAGGTAGTTTGGGCTTTAACAAGGTACTGAATTTTAATACAATCCAGTCAGTGAGTTTGGCGAAATCTGTTACAAATAAACAAATTAAATACTAAGAGGTTGGATTGAAACACAGACGTCACTTCGCTCAGTCAGTTATGATGGATATGTTATAATTTAAATGTAGCTTATAATCTGTAATTTGATGAATTGTAACTACAGTGAATTAATTGTTATGTAAAGGGGTTTTTAGGCATTCTAACGGATTTACACTTGGACTTAGTTTGTAAACTAAAGCTGTGTTACCTAGTTATAACCCTTGGAAAATTAATTGGTATGTAATGTTCTTTCATTTTTTGAGACATTTTCAGTTTAATTACCATGAACTTAGTCATTTACTAATAAATATATTCCCAAACATATAATTTATAATTAGAACTCTTAATAAATTAATTGTTATGTATGTAATGGTCATTTCTTTTTTTGACACATTCTCAGGAAGAAAACATTATGAACTTAATTACTAACTACTTTTCGCAATATATTGATATGCCCTATTTATTAATTATTGAGCTCACAAATATCCATCCAAAGCAGCAACTCCCTAACACCATGTTCTCATTGCCCCAACAGTGTATCTCATTACTTGTATAACTACTATAAAGTTTTTTCTTCTCAGTTAACTAACACCTGTATCAACTATTCTTTTGTTTTAATGATGTTTATTACATGGTCATTATGCAACAGCTGTTCCATCTTGTGATTTATTTGTACTCTCCATACTTCCTTCACAGCTACTGCATTATATAACTTTTCATTATTGTTTGCTCAAATAATTTTAGTTCTTGAACATCTACTGCAGATACATATGTCATCTCTGTATGAAACAGGAAGCCTTAAAAAAGTATTGCATAGGTCTTGAATTAAGTTTTCCTTTACAGCAAATGAGATCTGAACAATCACAGCTAAAGTATTGTTAGCTTTATTTCCAACAATACTCCATATCACACATGGACACTTTAACATATTACATAAATATTGACTCACATTTTCCAAATTAATACAATATATCAATTTCATTGATCCAAATAAAATAGGAGAAATATTTGTCAGTAGTAAGTGTGTTGTTAAATTTTGTTTTTGTACTATTTTTATGAAAGTATTTTGTCTGCTTCTCTCCTCAATAGAGATATATCAGTTACAAGTATTAAGTATTAATTCTGTCTTGTTTCAAAAAATTAAGTGGAAAAACATATATTACATTTTGTATACGAAAATTTCAAATGTTTATGTAATTAATAAACAGTAATAATTAATTACATAAACAAACAGTAATAAGTTGTTAAGCTTACGTTAAATAACTTTGTATTTTCATATAATCAAAAATACTTTTTTTCAATGATGAAAATTGATAGTTTGTGATCATTTTGTTTCAGTTGGGTCCTTGGTTGGCTGTAGAGATTCCTGACATGATAGAAAAGAATGTAATTTCATATAAAGAAAAAGGAGAAGCATGACTGTAATAATTAAGAGTTTTGTTTATTGTTTTAAAATAAAAAGTGCAAAGAACAAAACAATTTGTCATAAATATATTAATTCCTATTTAGCAATTCAGATACTCTCGTATATTGTTAATGTGTGAGTTGTACAAGCAAAACTTGTAAATTGTTAAGCTTTGAAAGATTTACCTAACAATTTTTTTATATTTGTCATCTGGATATGTTTTAAAATGCTTTTCTTCGTATACGAGTATTATATATGTCTCTGAAACCATCCCTAAGAAAAACATCAGTTCCAGGAAATTCTTTAAAGTAAACTCGTCTTCGTTAAACCAAAGACCACGATCTTGAAGTGGAAGTCAATGGGAAAATAGTTCAGGCTTTACACAAGGTATCTTCATACCAAATTTCAAAACAATCGGCCAATGAGTTCCATTTCAAAACAAACACACAAACCAAATGCTGAATGGTTGAGTTGAAACAGAAAGATCAAATAGAAATGAAATAGAAATTAAATAGAAATGAAAGATCAAAAATAAAACATGAAAATGTATGTGTATTTGACTTTGTTATCAAGTAGTAAAACATCTCAAAAATTGCCAAATTTAATGTAAGCCAAAATGTGATTAAAAAAAAGTGATTACATATTATATTTATGACCACTCCAATACTTCTAAATGATAATTTCAGGAATTTTATTTTCACAAACTTAAAAGCCTATTCAATACATGGATACCATTTGTTTAATCATGGATAAAGGTATAAAGTGGTTATTGTTATCACTTGCAATGTACTGAACTTGGTATCACAGACCCTACTGTATAGTACAAGTTGAAGGTAAGGAATTTGAGAAAATGTATGGAGGTATGTTATTTTTATGGAAACAACCTTCATTTTACTTTTTTTTTAATGATTTTCATTACTAATTATTTCATGAAGTGTGACAATTTCCCATTCTAATTAGAGCATTTAGATTTTTTTGTTTTGTTTTAAGATGAAGTGTATACAAATGGACTATCCATGGCATCAGTAGGCACTTGCATAGAACAAATTTTTTTTCAACAACCTTCAAAAAAAGTTTTTACTGGTACAGTTCAATATTGTGAGAGCGGTTTTTTCATCTGGATTTGGTTTTCTATACAGTAGAATATCTATTAACCATCAGTTTCTATATTAATTCTGTTATCTGACATTTGTAAATAGATTTCCATAATAATAATTTATAATATATAATAAAAGTAACCTTCTCGATAAAACAAAACACAGTAACTGGACAACACTTATTTACTGCATAGTCAACAGCAGCTGAAACTATTGCTTCCCTAAGCGAACTCTGATAACCGTCAAGTAAATGATCCTGTAATCTAGGGGAATGAGATAGAAACATTGAAATAGTGTCTACAAATTCTGAGAGTGCATGAATTTTTCTATTGAAAGATAAACACTCTCTTACTTTTAATGGTAATACCATTTAGCTTATAAGTTGATAATGTATCAGTCACATGAATTCTCTAAGTGGCGCAATGTGGTGTTCTCACATATGTTACATGAAAACTTGTTAAAAGTATGGATAATTTACTGTATTAAAGACCTATCTACGTACAATTTGTATAAGAAATAGTTTAAATAGAAAACTTAAGGAGTTTTACTACATTTTCCCAAATAATAATAAAGCATTCTGTTCTATAAACCGTGTACAGTATGTTATTGTTATCGATTGCCAAAAGTACAGGTAGTCCATTTCTGTTATCTGTGTATTCTGTCATCCATTATGCCAATTGTCTCATGAATGATGACTAAGCATTCTCTATTGTAGACTTTTTTTAAACTATCAAATGTTTGTATTTTGTTTTTTGTTTTGCATTTTATTAATAATTATGGTACCATACACGCCTTTCTTGCTGACAAGATAGAAACAAATTTCTAACAATAATTATCTTTTTTATTTAAAAGTTTTTGAAAATCTGATTTTGTCAGGTTTCTTTAAATTCCACTAAAAGGCAAGTTTTAATGCTTTTTATGATGGTAAAGCAAATTTTCAGAAAGTTTAATAAAAGAAGTTATAATTTCTTTAAAGATTTGAAAGTAACAGATTTTACTGAAAACTGAACTTACACAAGCTATTTCTAAAATTGATTTGAACCTATCAATTTGAATTACTGATTGATAGGTAAAAACATAAAAATGAACTCTGACCGTCATTAGACTGTTTACTTTCAACAGAATTTGAAAATTTACAAATCTTACGTGTATAGATTAAGACTGTGAAATTACATTTTCAAAAGAGTGAAAGAAAAAGTTATGGATTTTTATAAGTTTTGAAATGGTTGTAATTTTAAAATTGACAAATGCATTTTGCTGGGTAACTTATCAAAGCTGTTACCAAAGTTTATGTTTGTGTCAAGTTTGAAGAAAATCAGACCAAAATTTTGTATAAGTTATTGGTGTCTTCTAAGGTAAAACCCAGACCCAAGACTTTTAAATGATCGCTGATTTTGACCTCTAGATCACTTTGAGGAATCTCTAGAAATTTATATGCCTACAGACTTGCAAGAAAATTAATACAGTTTTCACTGTTAATAATTCTAATATTTCCGATACTTAATGTAAGTCTTGTCACTTTTAACTATGGTTTCACTAAAAGAGTTTGCTGTGATAATTAATTAATGAGTCATGTTCGGCATATTCACAATAAATAATAGTAATATATTATATATATATATATATATATATATATATATATATATATATATATATATATATATAAATATTATATATAGTATAGTACTAATAAAAATAGTTACAATTTCAAACTACTAAAGTTTTTTGACACAGTAATTACAATGTTACTGCTGTGAAGTCCTATAAAATAAATGTAAAAGTTAATATTTTCAGTAAAACATATTCGTTTAAAAAAATACAGTAGGTAGTAAAAATTATACTCAACTAGACTGGAATACATTTGTTAACATTTATTTTTATTTAAATGTCTAGAAACATTTTTTTAATTTGTTTAAAACATTATGCCTCTTCAGGTAATGTGGTAAATTATTACTGTGGGAGACAAGTGAAAAATACAGTATGGCTCTTTTTAGTAAATAGTAAGAAATTTAGTTAAAGGATTACAGTCAAAGTTATTTGGTTAAAAAAACATCACTACTATAAATTTGTTATAAAAAAAGGTAATTCTTTTCTGAAATCACTAAAGCACTGATTTTCTTGTTTCACTTAATAATGTTAAAAATACTATGATTGAAAAAATGATTTTTAATTTATTATATATTGTTTACACAAACACAATATCAAAGTTTATTGGGATTTAAGGAAATGATGATTCAAAGGACCTTCATCAGCATATCCTGCGATTTCTTGAGGTATGACTGTGCTTTCTTCTACGCCTGTACAAGGCCGGCACATGCATTCAAGTGGAGCTTTAGTTGTTACCTTCAATCAGAAATATAGTATTTTTAATTTGTCTTACATGAATTTCGGTATTATACTTTTTTTGCTTAAACTTTCATCTTTGTTTATCAATTAATTACAAGAGTAAAGTACTGTAATTAATTTTAAAAATATAAATTTTATTTATATGCTACAGTTATCACTACTTTTTCTTCCTTTAAAACAACAAAAAGTAACAAACAAAACAATGAAGTTCTTTTTTTTACTTATACATAAAACACAAAATTTCTCACATTCAGTTAGTTACGCCTGTAAAATTTGAAATAAAAAAAATCACTGCTTAAGAATAAACAGAAAATATACAGACCCAATGGCAGTAAAGTCTTTTCCCTTTTACCGATTAACGAACAGAAAATGTATTTAATTAAGATTTACTACAGTCTCTTGAATTTTGAATCTTTCATCAAAACTTAAAGTAAAATCTAATTAATCAATTTCAGAAACTAGGCTGAAATTTTATATTTTTAGTTTCACCTGAACCAAATTTTTTGAGGATAGTGACTCAATAATTTTATTTGAAGATTTATGAATACGACTCAATATGATTAAAATTGTTAGAGCTGTTATTGAAAAGTATGATGTTTGACAGTTTTTTTCCACAAATAGAGCTTCAAAAATCTTTTGTTTAATTAAAAAAATTAAATTAAAAGTTATGAGCAAAAGTTATGATACATGCAAAATTTTATCAAAGTCAGTCAATTAGCATAAAACCTATAAAATATAGTGGTTAAAGTTCTTGCTTTTTTTGATTTACTTCTGTATCATACTTAAGAAAAAAAATAATAATTTGCTAGACTTGAGTTATGAAACATGCTGATAAACCACAGTATTATTTATTTGTTTTACGATAGCTCCAGAGTAAGTTTTTTTTTGGTAAGGGGTTATAGTGACCCAAAAAGTAACAGTTTAATAAAGTGCAAAGCAGTTTTTGTTTGAAGGCTTATAGGCTAAATTTCAGCAGAATTTGATGACATTCTTATAGCTGACTTTTAGAGGATTTAATCATTAAATATTTTTTGAACCAAAACAAGGCTCCAAAAAACTTTTAATAAAAAAAATATTCCAAGACATAGAGCAAAAAACCTTTATGAGAAATATTATTAAAATTGGTCTATTGATTTGTCTTCAGAGATATAGAGAGAGAAAAAAAGAAATCAATACCTTTCTAAATTTGCGTTCACCAGGCTTTGCTTTTGGACAGAAGAGTGATACACTTGCTTCTCTTTCTCCACTTTCTTGACAACACATACAGGAACGTTCCATCTGCCAAATTTTAGATCCTGATACCTTTAATTATGATAAAACAGAAGAAACAACTTTAATTATTTAATACACAATATAATTATAAAGTATTGTCTTTATTTTAAGAATAATTAGAGGTAATTTAGTAAATGTACATAAACATAAGCTGTTGCTTCTATTATTTTCCTCAAAAACAAATCTTTTGTAAATAAATAAAATATGAGTTGTTTCAAAATATTTTTTATCTCAACTTTTAAACATATTTTCTTGTACAATATCCAGCAAAAAAGTATAAGGCAAATATTCATAGATCTATCGCGTCAATAATGTAATTACTGCATATTCTCAAAACACCATTTTTCAATCCCATTTCCAGCACTAGTAATTAAAAATTTTAATATTATTAATCATAATTTTATAATTTATTGTTGATGTGTTAACCATATTTCAGTGGTCTTCATGATTTTCTCACTACAAGTGCAGAAACATCACTTTCATTAAACTCCTCATAATAAAATAGTAAAACCATATGATTAGCCTATAGTTTTTTATATTTACTTATTATGAAGTAGGCCTTTATAGAAAGTATGATAATTATACCAACAAATTGTTAAGATTTTGTCAGTTTTCAAGTAAACACTGAATTAAAAAAACAACTTTTACCTAGGTTTACTTTTTTATGTGTGGCGAATAAACAAACTGTCAAATTTAATGACAAAATGATTTTGGTAAAATTAACAGCTCTAATGTAGCTGAAGTACTTTATTAAGTACTCTTTAATATTTAAAGAAAATGTTAATAACCTAAAATATATGGTTTAGAAGCTATCATGAAAATTAACTGGTTAAATGTGTTACTCAAATTTTGTTGACATATTTGGTTTCAAAGAGATGTACAGATTGATCATTGCCGGGGTTTATTTTTTCAGTTTAGCCTTAAATTCTAACTTTAAATTTCTTCTATTCCAAATTTAGCATGTTATCATCAGTCATTATTTATCCTGTATCAAATGATCCTGTATAAGCAAAATTTTATAAGCCAATTTTATATAGAGGTCTTTGTATCAATGCTGATTTCTCACTTTTCTTATAGTTCTTGAACTAAGTTTTGATATGATAGCAACCCATTTGTTTTGCTTTGGTATTTCAAAGGCTACATTCGAACTCTTTCTAAACTTAACATGAGGAAGTTTATTGATTGTTTTTGAATTACTTCCAGAGAAACTTTAGCAATAATGGTAAAAGAGCCATTATTGTTATCAGTGGTCATTATCTATCAGTGGTCTAATAGATAATTATCTCGCTTCATAAGACAAAAGGTAATGAAATCATTCACTGATATTTTTTGATGTTTGCTAACAGCTTCACAAAGTAAATTAATACTTAAGATATAATTTCGAATTTACAAGAAAGTAAGCATGGTTTTTCTGTTCAATTTATTATTTAAGTTTTTTATATAGCTATAAGCACACAAATTGGTTTAATGGTGTGTTACCTGTAGGTAACTGCTACAACGGCCAGTACAAGCAAATGATGGAATAGGCTTAGGAACACAACCTGGGTATTGCAGAACATGTATGACTGGAGTGACTTGGCACTCATCGGTTTTTGATATCTGTTTAGTTTCTTCACAGTTAATGTATAATACAAAAAAGAAGATAAAAACTGCAACAACACAAATTTTAATAAAAATAATATTTAGTTTAAATCATATAAGCAGTACATATATGGTATTTCATAAATTTATATATGCAGTCTTAAAATATGAATGGAATATGAATATGGAATGAATGACAGTTGATGAATAATTTATGTTTTTTTCTGTAACTAATGATCCTGATGTACCTTTGATAATGTTAATAAACTTCAAATGATACAAAATACAGTTAAATGAATAATTAATTAGTAAATTAAATGCAAAAACGAAATAAATAATCAAAAATGTAAAATTAACAAAATTTTATTCCATAAGTATATCAAGGTTTTTAAAATACTTTCATTAGTTAATCTTAGGATAGTTGCTAAATGATAAGTTAAGAAATTATAACTTGAATATTAAAAAAAATATAATCTGTATTTATTATTATCTTAATTAGGGAAGGAAGACATACAAGCATGTCTTTTTTTTACAAAGCTTGTCATATTTTGTTGATGTGTAAAAAAGGAACATATATGTATCTAGATTTTCAGAAAAAAAATTAGCATGACATGGCAACAATGCCTAAATAAGTCGAAAAATATTATAACTTTAAGAAAAACTTTGTCCAAATAAATGCAAATGATACAAAAAAGTAAAAACTATTTCAAACATTTTAGAGTATATTAAATACTCTTAGAATTCAAGTAATTACAGATTTTCCTAATCTGTAAAAAAATTACAGAGCTTCAATCTATAAAAAACACATAAAAACAATTATCCAACACAATTATAAAAAAATATTGTTTTGAATAAATGAAATATGAGTAAGCAAATATATCATATTTATTCATTAAATAGATAACTATATTTAAAGAAAAACAATAACAAATGTTATAGAATATTTCAAAGATATTAAGAAATTAATTTATTATTGTTATATTATTAATTTTTAATGTCTATGCCTGATAATTAACATTAAAAGATTTGTTTGATGGAAACTAAACATTTTTAAATTTACTGTATTTATTTTATATTTCAAATACAACAAAGTTAGTTATGAATATTTTACAATGAAATAAAATTTTCAAAATAAGTTAATTTTTAAAAACTTTGTTAACTTTTTAATATGATAATGCATTTCTTTTTTTAATAACATTGAGACTTTTGTTTTTATAGACTACTTAATTAAATTAACTAGTGAGTTGAATAAACTCACCTATTTCAGTAGTAAAATGAAGAAGTGCCATTTTGTAATTCTTTATAAACAATCAATGTTAGCAACTACTGATTTTTGTTTAATGTTTAAAACAAAGTTGTAATATTAAAGCTGATTTTTTCTGAAAAAAATCAAGCTTAAAGCAATCTTGATAGAATTACATGTAGTTTGAAATGTAGCTGTAAATCTGTCTACTAGAAGAAACAAACTGAGATGAATGGGATAATGTTTTGTCGCTTTTAAACTACCAAACTGTGGGGAGCAGTAAAGGGGGAGGTTTCTCCCACCACAAGGAACACACGTGCATAAAATGTAGGACTGTTGATTTTTCCTTTCACACATTAGGTTCAAAATTAATTCTGTTACTGGGGCAATCATAAGTGTGTCACCAGGGTTTATACATTTCTATTTCATGTTCATTCAAAATCAGAACACAATTTATTTTAGTAAAATGAATACGGTATTCTAAAATAAAAAATAATACCTCTAATTAATACTTTTTTTATTATTTATTTGTTTATATTTTATCTTTTAATTAGGCACATGAAAATACCTTCTGATAGATAGTGTTTTGGAAGATATAAGACATTCTGTGTTTTCTTTTGTAAATGAATCATTAAACTTTACAGGGTAAGGTGTAAATGAATACAAAAATCAAAAGCACTAAATAATACCACATAATCAAGAATTAGGATACTGGTACATGTTTACATTAAAATCCGGAAAATCTGAAATAACTAATGTTAAGTTTTTTTGGATTTAAGCTTGAAACTGCCCCAGTAGCACATAATTGGCCCTATGTAGGGTTTTTGTAAGCAAAGTTGGGCAATTGTTGGTTAATATGGCAACAAATTATCTTCAATAAGCCAACAAGCTGTTCATTTGCTAGTCCAACTGTTCAGTTGCTAGTCCAACTGTTAAAATAAATATATCGTAAAATAAATCAGGTGTAATTATTTCAAAAGTTTTAAAATAGTGCCTTATTTGTTAATATAATAATAAGCATTTTATTGGTTTTAAAATTTATTGCAAAGTTCAAGTGTACAAATGATAACACAAAAAACTACCAACAACAGAACATATTCTTTTTTTAGCATGAGCTGCCTAAAATTCCTCATGTACAGTATTACAGTAGTAAAAATTGTCAGTAATTCAAACTTTTTTGGATAATTAAAGTAAAAATTTACAAAAAATATAATATTAAGGAAAGTTTTTATTAGCTAGTTTCTACAACAGTTTTAACTTATTTAATTCATCATTGCACTTAATCTTTAATAATTAAATCATGAATTTCAGTTTCTAGAATAACCAATATAACTGCTAATCAAAGATTACTTTAATGTCCCAATATCAGTCAATTAAATATTATTACTTTACCATTTTACAAAATTTACAACATATAACTACATTTTAAAAATTTGTTTAGGTTGATATTGCATATGATTTTATTTTAATGTTTAAATTTTATTCATTATATATTTTTAG
This sequence comes from Callitettix versicolor, assembly GCA_022606455.1. Taxonomy (NCBI): domain Eukaryota; kingdom Metazoa; phylum Arthropoda; class Insecta; order Hemiptera; family Cercopidae; genus Callitettix; species Callitettix versicolor. The sequence continues at coordinate 77,295,557 of CM040186.1, forward strand.
AGTCTACAAATTTATTTTCCAAATTATTTATTGGCCATAACAATATAACATATACAATGATTTTTAGGCTGTATTTGCAATGAGTTCATGAAACTCAAAAATTCTGATGTTCAGATGAAGAATTAACAGAAGTATTTGTGTTAGAACTTAATTCAATTTAATTACTTTTCAGATCAAGAATTTAAGATTATACTGAGGTCCAGTAAAGAAGGTTATATTTTAAATTAAATTTCAATGCATCTGTCCCATAATGCTAGGAGTGTGCTGCCTTTCCCAAAATATTATTATAGCCTACAGTACACAAAAAACATAATGTAAACAATAGCAATGTAAATATGGGAGAAAATAAACAGTCAAAAATAACCTAAAAACTACTTATGTTAATGTTATGTTTGAAAACAACCATTTTTCCTCCAATTAATCTTACTTTAAAGTTAATGAAAGGTTAATTAGAGGATTTTTTGACTTTTCAGGACTTTTGCAAAAGTAGTGATTTAATGATTTTCTGCAAGGAAAAACGACTGCATGGAGCTTGCTACATTTACTATACTTGATTAATATGCGAAAGTCACCAGTCTAGGTACTGCTCATGCGTATTATCACTTTATAGTACAACATTTATTATATTCATAGTTCTTGTTATGAAATAATGACTGCTGTAATTAGTAAACTTTATGATTTGTCTCTTTTTCCAGTTTAGGTTGGAATTACGGTAGTATTGTCGATTTTCTCATAAATTACTGCATCTTTAAACAATCGTGTTTTACGGAAAAAAAAAAAATATATATAAGTTATATATATATATTATAAGTTTAACTTATATATATATATATATACCCAAGAATTGACTTAAATACCCAACAGCTGCGTTGTGTTAGGTTAAACACCCATCAGCGGAGTTGAGTTAGGTTCAACACCCAATAGCTAAGTCGAGTTAGATTATAAAATTCTTTTTTTTTAATATAATATTATACTCTTTTTATTATTAATAACACACATTTAATTTATCATTTTTGTAAATGAAAACATGTGTTCTACTTTCGTGCGATAGTCATTTTGAGGTCATGTTTGTCACTTTTATTTTCACTTTTTTTAATATCCCGTTGTTGCACTTTTATATTAATATTGGGCATATAATAAAGCAGTTTAGTGCAAAAATTACCAAAATTAACAAAAAACTCAGTTTTAATTAGAGATTAGGTAAATTTTCTAGGAACAGAATGCAAAATTTAATAAGCCATTATGTTAATCTAGAATGTATTATTTGAGCATTAAATAAATGTCCTACAAACTGGCTGTATGTCAAATAACGAGGTATTCTTTCTCTTACTGTGAATATAAGGGGAAATCTTTGCCACCTGACTTTAAATGTATACCACCCATCTCCTACACTTTGTTTTGTCTGTACTATAAAAGCAATACATCATTGGCACTTGTTTTTCAAACTTCTTCAAACATTCACATTTAAGTGTTATTTTCAAAAATGGTAAGCAAAGGAAGAGACAAATCTTTTAAAACAGTTTGTAAAAGCATTCAAACCTTGCCATTTATGTTGAAAATTTTAACTACCAGTGGCTACTTAAACTTGTTCAGAAAAGTCCATTTTTAAGAAGCCGTACTACATACGGTATTTAGAAGTTAAAAGTCCATACGCATTCTTTACAAGTTCTGGAAATACAAAAGTATTCAATAAATGTCCAATATAAAAACTGTATTATACCTACTTTTTCCATTTTAGTAAGTCATTGCTCTAACAGACGCATTTTGAAATTATATTTACGTAAACAAAATCTAAGAGTATACTCATTTAACACTTTTAGAAATTTAGTAGTATTAATAATTTGGGTGACTTTCGACAAAATACCAGCAAAAATAAATAAAAAAAGAATTTTATTTATCTAAATATCATTTAATTTTTAAAGATATTTAATACATTTAAAAAATGTATTTGTATTGCAGAATGTAATATCATAAAATTATGAGCTTAAGCAATGACTTTTTTTAACACATATATCATTAAAGCTCTAATAAAATATAAAAGGATTTTTTAAAGTTTTTAACATTTTATACGATAGTAAATGCTTATCTTAAAAATTGTTAACTAAACTCCATACAAATATTTATACTGTTGGTAATTTAGAATGATTCATAATACTGTTTGATGCATAGTGACTTTCTCATTCTATATTAATAAAAAGAAATATTTATCTGTGTGCACTGTACAGTTCTTACTTATGGCAGAGATCTGAAATTTTTAATGTTTAACAGTGGTCTATCTTTTAACAGATGATTGTTGGACAGAGAAAGTTGAACACATTGAAGCCCGATTTTAAAATTTCAAATTAGATTTTTTGAATATAATTAGCTGAAAATTATACTTGATATCTACAAAGGAAATTTATGATGAAAACATTTAAATTTCACAGTTAACACAATGTGGGTACTGATATTTCTTTGTGGAACGTTTTTAACTAGTCAGAAAAATATAAAATTTCTGATCCCAAACTTGTAAAGGTTAAAATATAATGGTTATTTTCTTTTTGAAAAAAAAGATCAAACGATAGGCTGTGTTGTTTTGAATTTAAAGGACCACTTTGAAGGAATAGTTTTACAGTTTTTCATAAAAAACATTTTTAATAAATGGCAGTAAGTTTATCTTGAAAAATCAATATCTACTCAGTAAAAAAAAATGTTAATAGTATGTTAAAATGAAAAATTTTACAGCCCAATATGTAATTGTTCAATAAGTAGAAAATAAATTGCTGGCATATTTAATAAACAAATGCTTTATTAGACAAGTGAAAGACACAATTAAGCAACACAAAATCTAATAAGTAAACAGTCATTAATCAATTCAATACTATTTTACAATCAAACAGGTTTAGTTTTTTATACACATGCCACCACATGTTCTCTAACAAAGTTCTGCAATAAATTAAAAATACAATGTTTGAATGTACATTTACATAGAAAGTGCTAAGCTGTGTTATATAGATGGCTTGCTGGGCAGCTTTCATGCTGTGTTAAGTGTTTTCTTAGGGTTAGGCGGGACAGTGATGTATTTATTGTCATTTGTTTGTTTTGAAAGTAGAAAAAACAATGGTTCATTGAACTATGAGAGGCACGTTTTGATGCAAAAACCATCCAACTATAAATGTAAATAAAAATGTTATTTATGTTATATGTTTACTTACTGGAAACCTTGATATTTTATACAGGTTACTGATATATTCGTTATTAACTAATTTCTACTTGAAAATAAACACTGAAGCAGTCATCACCATAAAACCTAGAACTTTAAAAAAAGAGCTAATTCTGATCTGTAGAATACTTTTTGAGGAATTGTTAAAACTTATATTCTGTAAATACCAGATGTCCCAAAAGTACAATTACAGTAACATATTTCACAAAGAAATTATGTTATTCTTCAGAACATAATGAAACCTTATTAATAAAATGAAAATAAAACCTACTGAAAATTTTGTTTGAATATTTAGTCCTGGAGCTTGAATGCAACGTTTTTTTTTAAATATGAAGGGAGTCGTGACATACCATTTTTGAAATGAAATTTAGAGAAAAATGCGCTGTTGAAATCTGTTTTTAAATATCTTTTTTTTGGTTTGAAGTTACATTATGTTACACTTAAATAACTACCTAAACTGTGTGATCTAATCGTAATTCCACATCATAAGCATAAAAACTGACAATCAAACTATAACAAATAAGACAATTCTATAATGAAAGTAAAAAAAATTACTATTAAAAAAAATAATACCAAACTGGTTTTACAAAACACTGCAAACAAATATTGTAAAATGAAAAACTATGAGAACTAATATTGTTGTAATAAATTACTGGTTGTTGTTAAGAGTTTCAAAACTTTTTTTTCACTGCTTTAACAAAGAATGCAGCCTCACATAATAAGATTGTTTAAAAAGTACAGGGCAGATACTGAAAAAGGGCACTAGACAAATCTATGAGCTTGATAATTATATTATTTGTCAATGTTATATTAGTATTTTGTTTTGTATAACCTATACAATGATTGCTTTAATTGTCCAAAAACTGATTAATTAGCAACACAAATTAGCCTTATTAAGAAAATGAGCTTTGTAGCCACCGTTATGGTAAGAACCAGATACATAACCATGAAAATGCAACTAGCACTTTATGGTTTGCAATTTTAGTTTAATTTGATGAAAACATGATACAATGTTTTTGCTAAAAGTTGGACAAGTCAGTTAGAAAAATTTATTTAACCTTTTGCTCTTGGTATTTTTTTTTTTAAATACACCTCCTTGTGTCTGATGTCCAGTAGTACAGGAAGCAAATCACTTCCTTGTCAGTTCAGAATTTTTGGTACAAGTTCTGTTCCTGTCAGATCGGATGGCCAGCAGTACTGGTTGTTAAAATTCCTCGAACGAGCAGATGGCAGGTAGAACTGGCCAAACAGAATGCTATACTTTCATATTAATTTCACTGTTTTTATTGTACAACCTATCAGACAACTCTTTAACTGAGTGATTCCCTCCTTATTTCCATGTGTACTGTCAACACAAGGTATATTCGACTACACTCTACTATATTACCTGCATTCAAGTTTTAATCTAGTCATGTGTAGTGTTTTCTAAGTATACTATATTGCAAACTCCCCCCAAAAAAACATTTATTATAGTTTCTGAAAGTTTTTTTCTGTTTACAGTTGTGATAGAGGATTGTGAAAATTTTGATCAGATGATCTTGTATGTCAATAAAAAAAAGCTAAACGTATACATGAGAGTAAAAAAATCAGTTTTACGAACTGTATTATGTAACATTACTTTAGTTAACATTTTAAATGAATTTTGTAGTATAGTATAGTAAATATATTGTAATAATATAATAATGTTTTACAGTTAAAACAAAACACTTGTTTGTCAACACTTGTCAAGTCAAAACACCCAACACAAACATTTCAGGTTGTAATAAACAAAAATTCTGAGCTGTTTGTACAGCACGAATGATATAGCGCCTGAGCTGACAAGAAAAACATGAGCAGCCAGTCAGCCTGGCCATCTGAGCTCTGAGTCGTAAATATCCTGGCTGAGAGAGGCAAAGCCAGCAATTTTATTAGACCAGTATCTGAGTGCAAAGGGTTAAAATTAATGTAGGTTCCAAAACTATTAACAAGACTTTTAATCATTTAAAGTAATTTAATTTTAATATATCATGAATTAAAAGAAAATTGAAATTTTTATAGTCTGGTTTTGTATGGCCAATATTTCATAGAGATGGATGCATTTGTTTGTGATTACAAATTTTCTCGAACAATATGCTCGAAACTGAATAGCAAATCATCTCCATCAAGTCAATTTTTGTTATGTTATATAAAAGTCAAATTAAACAAACCTTTTTTAACAAGATAATGGTATGGTAAGGAATACTGAATTAGCTAAATGAACCAATGCAAACCTAATTATTTTTGAGGAAAGGTCACAATTACTTGCAGGTCATAAAACAAATGTTGGAAGCTAATTCTGAATCTGAAAACTACATCTTTCCTAGAAACATTCCATGTATCAGCAATAATTACTGTTTCCATAAATAATTTTATTACAAAAGTTTTGCTTAATAATTCAAGATTCATGTCTAAAGATTTAATACCAAATGCATATAAAAAAAAATCAATAAAGGATAATAATTTAAAAAATAGTTATACCACTTTATTATTCCAATATTATTTATATAAATCTGATCATATTATAAATTCACAAATCAAATTAATGTTTAATTAATATATATATATATATAGTACTGCATTTAAAGAAACAAAATTGAAATAACATAAACTTAATGATATGTTTTCATATGCACGAGGACCATTTTTACAATAAGAACCTCATATAAAGTAAGTTTGTGTATCGTGTCCATGCAGGTTGTCATGTGACGTCTGTTCAAAGTTAACCACTCTCAGCCAGTCCCCAACTTTCCCAACATAATGTTTTGTGTCTCTGCTTGTGCTTGTGTTGGTTGTTGTATAAAACTGCTTTATTTGTGCCATGTTGATGATGAATCATGCCAATTGCAAAGTGAGACCTGTAATTCAATATTTGAAGAACGTAAGAAATGTTCGCCCTGCTGAAATTCACCGGCAGCATGTTGAAATTTATGGGGGAAGGTATAATGAATGACGGCAATGTACATAAGTGGTGCAGGCTTTTTAATGAAGAAAGAACAAATGTTCATGATGAAGAATGATCCAGATGGCCTACGGCCATGAATAAAGAGTTGATACAAAAAGTTAATGAGGAAATACACCAAATCAAGTGCTTCACTATTAACATGCTTCATTAAAAATTTCCTTAAGTTTCAAGAACAGTAATTTATGAAATTTTCGTGACAAACTCTAATACAAAAAAGTTGTACTAGATGGGTGCCAAAAATGTTGACAGAGGAAAAATGAACAGACAGAATAATAGTCATATTTGGGGTGCTATGACAAGAATGGTGACGAGTTCTTGAGTCACATTGTTACTGGTGATGAAACATGGATTACTTACTGTACTCCAGAAACTAAATGGCAATCCAGTGAGTGGCTTCATTCTAATTTCCTGAGAAAATTATGAAAATTCAAGTAATCACGGCCATAGTTTTCTGAACTGAAGAGTTGTTATGCTAAGATTTCTAGCCAAGAGTGACAATAAATTCTGAAAAGTATTGAAATTGTAAAACTTATCTTATTAAAGCTTATTTACAGTATTCCGAATGACCGGTATGAATTAGTTTCAAGCAGCGTCAATATGCTTCACGGTAACACTCAACCTCACACTGCAGAACCATCCAGTATACAGCACTAATTCACCACTATCAGACTTTTATTATTTTCCAATACTTAAGGAATTCCTTGGAAGAAAGCACTTACAGAAAGGTGACATACTGTCAAAACCTTGTGCAATGACTTAACAAGTGTTTAGATATTAATGGAAACTATACTGAAAAATAAAAAAATCATATTTTCATTTCCTGTAAAAGTTGTATCATAAACAAAGTTTTCCTTATTATAAAACGGTTCTTACTTAAAAAATTACCCTTGTACATATTAGTATAACATTAATGTATCATTTATGAAATAATGATCTGTAACCAGTAGAATGAAACTTAGAATAATTTTTTGTTTTGAAATGTCGGTACCAAGTCGTTAGATTTTAAAAGAAATATTAGTGTTTTCAGCGACATTAATGTTTTGACTAATCACAGAGAAGAGAAAAATTTATTGCAGTAATTATGACGAAAAACAAGCAAAAGTTTAATTTTGATAAGGACTCCATACTGTATGCACGTTAGTCCTTACAAAGGATAAAAGAAAAGATTTGTTAAAAGAATTAATTTCGATAAACTCTGCACAGTTGAGTTTTTTATAAAAGTTTTATACTATAAAAAAGTATTAATCATATTGAGATAAAAACTTTAACCCAAGTCAAGTTAGTTGGTAAGAATTCGTGGACTTTTGAATTACAAGAAACATGCAGTGACCTTGTGACTATACATACAACAACTTGCCAAAAAACATAAGTACAAATAAAACTAGTAAATCTAATATTAATAATTTTGTCTACACCCGTTACATTTTTTAATATCAATAATAATAATTGCAATATCAATAATAATAATAATATAATTGCTTATTATATTATAATAATAATAATAGTCTTCGATTTTATTTTTTATTAATATTTAATAATTAGTTTTTATTATTTTTAAACCAGTCTTCATTTTAAAAAAACCTGTATATTAATAATATGGTCCTTGTAGATCTACTAAATTCTAACAAATTAAATAGTATGATTGGTGTGTTCCAAAAACCATAAAGCACTGTTGAGCAAAGAATCCAATTCCACTGGAACTTGTGATAAGGGATGATTGTCTTCATACACAAGCACTCTGTAACAACATCATAATCAGTACTCATTTTTTTAAAAATAAATTTTAGTACATAAAAATCTATCATACATATAAATCTCAAAGCTTTTTATTACTCATTCCAGCAGTGATGAATCGTTGCACACATCCTCTTTGATTAAATCCTTAAGATCCATCAATGTTCAGGGTTCATGAATATAGGCGCAATAACTGAGAATGATCCAGAGAAAAATGTTACAAGTGGTTAAATCTCGAAATCTTGGAGGGGGGTTCATACGATGTCATCAAAATGTGAAATAAGCCTTCCTGGAAATATGCTACCAAATATGGTCATTGCAACTCGAGAAAAGTGTGGAGTGACACCATCCTGTTGGAAGTAAACAATTTCTTTGCTGTGTAAACTTTTTCTTTTCAGGTTGTTTTCCCAAGAAAATCTGGAGTATATGAGTGTAACGCTGACCGTTTACTGGTACCATACAGGTTAATGATGCTGTAAATGCTAACTATACCACACTGTTACATGAGATGAGTGCAGAAGTTTCTCATGACTAATTCAAGGATTCTCACTGGGCAAATAATCTAAATTTTGTTTACTTAGTACACCATTCAAATGAAAGTGAGCCTCATCACTCATTATCATTATTACGTTTTCATGTTCTTCAAGCAACAAGTGCATTTGAACAGCAAAGTCCTCTTGTTGCTCATAACCCCTTTCTCCAACCTTCTCAGTAACACACATTATGTTTGAATGAAATTTCAAATCTGTTTACAAAACTGTGTGCACTGACTCACAACTTAATATCTTAATTTATGCACTTTATTCTTCTTGTTGACCGACACAGGCTCTGAATCAGCACTTACCTAACCATCTCAATGTTTTGTGGCATCCTTGCAGGTTTTTTTTATACCAGGTGGCTTCTTCTATAAAATATTTCCTATTGTCTTCAGGCAGTGAACCCACTTGAGAATCATATTCTGGTTGGAAACGGTATAATGGCATCCAAGGTTAAAGCGAATGCAAAAAAGCCATTGTACATCTGTGATAGATTTGCCGCTTCACATATATGCGTTATACACAAATATATGGTATTTTACCATCCACTGTTCCATGGCTACTGAAGTGGCATTATATAGCAAGGTCAGAGACCTCCTTCCACTCTACAATCACTGCAGGGTACTTACTAGAGATTTTAAAAACATCCAGTTCCCATCGGTAATCCTGTATAAACTATGTAAAATGACTGTAATATTACTTTGATGCCACAAAAAATATTAATAACTGATATTCTAATTGAAATGAATGATTATCATTTATAGATGATGATAGCTTATATTTGTACAGTAATTATTTATATTACATACATGGGAAATTAGGTCATTCCCATAGCCATAAGCTGTAAACTCAGTAGCATTAAGCATTAAATATTGAAGAAATATAAAATATGTCCAATTCTTTATTACTACTGCAATTTACAGACAAGCTCACATGGGTTTATTGCTGATTACTACTGCAACTTATAGACAAGCTCACATGGGTTTATTGCTGATTACTACTGCAACTTATATACAAGCTGACATGAGTTTATTGCTGATTACTACTGCAAGTTACAGAAAAGCTCACATGGGTTTATTTCTGATTACTACTGCAACTTATAGACAAGCTGACATGAGTTTATTGCTGATTACTACTGCAAGTTACAGACAAGCTCACATGGGTTTATTGCTGATTACTACTGAAACTTATAGACAAGCTCACATGAGTTTATCAAACTGATATAGGGAGTAATTACCTGCAAAATTACTTGTTACCTCATCATTGCAAGGCAATATATGCAAGGCTGGCATGCTCACGCTCATCTTATCTCTTGCGGACATTAATTTAGTCTCCAATAATGTGTACTGGTATAATATGAATACATCCAACAACTTTTTTGTACTCAGAGGAACAGTTGAATGTATCCGTCAAATCTCAGAATTAATTTTTTCACAAATACTTTACTGTTTTATTAAGAAAATAAAATTCATTCTGGCAAAAGAAAGTTTATGTGACATTTTGGGCTATACTTATAATACTGTTTCTATATATGTCTTTTGAAAACAAGTCAGTCTGAACTCACCTGGTTTTAACATTAAGAGCTTTTAATGCATGATAATATGAAAGGCCTTGAGACATTGGCACCCGCAGATCTTTCTTGCCAAGTAGGATTAGAGTTGGAGTTTTTACTTGATGTGCATACTGCAATGGTGAGACATTACGCATTCTTGTTAACTGTTCTGGAGTTAAATCCGCTTCTAATGTTGGTGTGTAAATAAGTCCAGCTTCAACTGCTGCCCTGTTGTTTATATAACAATAAGAAAAATATATATCCTGATAAGTATTACAATATAAATGACACCCTAATTATAAAATTGCTCATGGACTAAGAACCAAATATATATGGGGCTACCCAAAATTTCAGGGAATTTTCCTATAAAAATAAAATTGCTTACCATAACTGGCTCCTTCAAAATAGTCGTCCTGGGTATGGATACTACAATCCCCATATTTCATATTTGGGGGGATACATTTCCCCCAATATTTCGAACATCCCTGGACATCTGCAAGTGTAAGTGTTTGAAGCACTTTGTACAATTCTGCCTGGATCTCCTCAATTGTGTCAAAATTGTGGCTTTTTAATTTCAACTTTATTTTCGGGTAACAAAAAAGGTCACATAGGCGACTTATGATGGATAGGGTGGATGGTGATTACTACTTGTTTTTAGAAGTCAAACACGCTGAATGACTAGCAATATGTAAGTAGACATTTGTCATGGTGGAGAAGTCAGCTCTTGTTCTTCTACTGTTCTGAACATTTGGGCCTAATGTTCTCATGTACCCACGTCAAAACTTTACAATGAAACTTTTCATTGACAATTTGACCAGGGGGACAAATTTGTTGTGGATAATGCCTTTCATGTTAAAAAAAATAACATGGACTTCATGTTGCTGCAAACTTGACATGTTTTTTTGGCCACAGTGAAAATGGCGACTTAAAGTGCAATGACTGCTGCTTAGTTTCAAAGTAATAACCATAAAATCATGTCTCATCACCAGTTATGACATGGAGATGACGTTGAGGTCATCTCTTGCTGCAATTTTCATGTCAGTATAGGCAGCACGCAATGCTGCTTTTTTGGTTGTTGTTCAGCAGTCCAAGTACAAATTTTGAAACAATACGTTGCATGACCTGTATGACATTTCTATGATGTACAGAAATCATGGATTGTCCTAAATCTGCAACAATGCCCTATTGCATTTTTACAATGTTTTCCAGTGTTGTGCTTGTTGATAGTTGTCCTGAATGCTCATCATCATTGGCAGACTTTTGTCCATGCTTAAAGTGTTTGTACCACAAAAAGTATATAGACACATCTTAAAATCATACACTAAATCATGATTCAACAAGTACACAGGTTTTTAAATGTTGGATAAAGTATTTTATACTTATAAAATGCAACATTTTAACATCAATATGAAGGATATATGTTGCCATTAAATACGAAAACATTACATATACAAATTACATGTGACATGTCCTTCATTACTTGCTCTCCATATTGTAACTCGATCGATAAAATTTGTTATAACCTTTAGACAGGTACTCTCTACGATTTCGGCAAAGCTACTACAAATCTCCTCTTTTAGTTATAGTATTGTTCGGGGATTATTTTGATAAACTTATTATTTTAAATAGCCCCAAAGGAAAAGTCACACGGCCTTGCTTGCCAGTAATGAACTCTGTTGCATGAAAGGATTCGGGTGGGAAATTTGTTCCTCAATAAGGCTATCATATTATGTGAGGTGTGGCAAGTAGCGCCATCCTATTGGAACCATAACTGCTTAATATTATTAAGGTAAGGATATAAAAATGTTTCAACATATTCCTGTAGCACTGTCCATTCACTGGACATGGTATTTCCATCCTCATCTTCAAAAAAGTAAGGCCCGATGACCCTACAAGCCCAAAAACAAAATTATACAGTTACTTTTTGTGGATACAATACATTGGGCTGGGTTGTGCAAGGATTTTCTACCCTACAAATATGACAGTTGTTTATTAACATAGCCATTTAAGTGAAAGTGTTCCTCATCAGAAAGATTATTGTCTTTGCAAAAGGTCTGTTAGTTTCAGTTGTTAACTGAATTTTGTAGGCCTGCAAAAAAAAAGGTGATACTTTGTGAGAATTTGCTGAATGGAGCTTTTCAAGATGCCACCCTGTTGTGAAAATTGGCAAATTGGCTTTTGTGGACTCACAAGAGTGTTATGCACAACTGCAATGTTCTGATTAGACCATCTAAAACGAGAGCACGCTAGTGTTTTGATTTTTTTTGTTTTGTTTTTTAAGGCAAAAAGCACATTGAGGCTATTATCACCTCCCTAAATGTAAGTATGAGTGTAAAGGGTTAAAGATGTAATTGTAGTGTTATAAGTGTGTGTTACACTCGGATACCGCGAAGGACGTCTAAATCCTCTCAATAGGTGCAGCTAGTCTGCACCCCCCTGTGGGGTTGATATTTGTAATTGTACCTGCTGTCTCAAATTTTATCATTAGTCTAAGAAAAAGGTTTCTGTGTAACACAGGCCATCTTTGTAATGTGTTTTCACATTTAATATTTGTTGTTTACTGCAAAGCATTCCATGACAAATAACTTGAAAAATACTGATTAACAGAGATATAAATAAAATGTTTTCATGGTAACAATAGCTTGCAATTTAAAATCAGTGTTCTTAATGAATCACCCTTTAGATCATGTTTTGACAGAAAAGGATTTACTCTGTTTCTTATGGTCATAGTTTTCTATTAAGAAATTTATTAAATATTAAGTCTTCAAAAAAATGTTGCGGTATTCTGCAGTATCATTTTGCAAATGCAACTTATATATATAAGTTCCATAACCATACTGCAGGTTCCAAAGGCAACACATGCTCTTAAAATATTCATCTTATAATAAATAGGATATAATAAATAGGAATTTTAATCCTATAAAATTAAAATTAACCAAATTTAAATCAGGTTTTGTTAAAAAGGTAGAATTATTTTAATTAAAATTTTTTCCATCCAATTATTTTCTCCTGGGATAACTGATGTTTTGCTCAATTTATAACAATTACAGCTAAAACTAGAAATACAACAAAATAAATTGTCCAGTATAGCCACCTTATAAATACTGTGCCGTACTTACCAGTCCGGGATATCACTTATAAACAGAGCACCAAGGACATTAATTGCAGGGTTCCTGGCAACTACAGCTCTATAACAGTTCTGCAACAGAGTAAAATTATATTACTGTCTACGAATATACTCACCAATCTGTAATATCCGTTACGAAGGTCATGGCAGCAACATCTATCACTGGGTTTAATGCAACTGTAGCTTTATAATCAGTCTGCAAAATAGATAAATATATCATTCAATATATAAGATATAATGCCGAATACCATTACTACATGTTCAGCATAAAGAGGAAGTGTTAAATTATCTTAAAGTGTTACTTTACAGAAATAAAAAAAAAGATAGGCCTAACTAGAAAATATAGGATCAAGAAAAAGAATTTTTATGAAATATTGACTATCAGACGCTTTTTCACTTTTAACAAATGTTTAAACGAATATTTTGTTTAATTTATAAATTTTGTTAAATTAATTTTGTACACAAAGTAAAAAATCAAGAAGGCATCTTATGGCTTTAGCACACTACAGCTGCAGTATTGTAATAGTAGTACCATTTTCTTACTGTGTTAAGCTGTTGATTTTCATAAATATAATACATCAATGAAACTATGTATTGTTGCAATACGAGATTTGTTTATTGGTAGCTCATATAATATGAGAATTATCTTCTTACACACACACACACACACACACACACACACACACACACACACACACACACACACACACACACACACACACACACACACACACACACACACACACACACACACACACACACACACACACACACACACACACACACACACACACACACAGCACTAGTAGTATACCACCAGTTGAGTTTTGTATTATCTACAGATTTTGGTTACATTTTTAACAGATATGCTTGAGCAGTTAACACATTTTAACTGTTAACTGGAGTTTTTTCATAGACTATTTAAATAATTTTTCTAAACAGATTTTGTATAAACACTTGTATTTTGTTTTTTATGTGTAGCTCAAGAAAGCTTTGCATCTCTTCAAATATGTCCTGATTCATTTAAAAATACAAGTAAAACCTACAAGCACCTAACTTCAGTTTTTTACATGATATATTTTCTGTTAAATATTTCCTTCTTTTTATTTACATCATGCTCTATACTTTTTTTTGAAATAAGGTCAATTACAGTATTTCTTCTTCTGATTTCCGACAGAGATAAAATTCTACGAAAGACAATCTAATTTACATTAAGTTATGTGGTACCACGGAATTCATTATCTTACTGCTTAATGCAGTAAGATCGGTACTGCTGTGATAGTATGCTAAAGGAATTAATATTGATACATGGTATGTTTATATGTAAGGTTACTGAACAATGTTTTCAGCCCATTAGAACATACATCAAACTGCAATTCAATTTCACTTGGATTTTTACACAAATCATCAAAACAGTAAAAAATGAGGAGTGAAAACCTTCACTTTTTTACAGAAAACTCTTAAATACAAAGCAATTAGTATCTGTTATATAGTTTACAATTTTTTATATAGTGTGATAAAAATTTTATTTTTTAGTACAACTATCAGTTTATAAAGGCAATGGTTAGTACAACCACCTACACTAAAATGAAAAACCTAACTTTTTGCAAGTATTTTTGGCGTTCTTTTAACAAAATTTGTAATTCCCACCACAGGTTCAGATATTTTATCTTGATTTTCTTCTTTAGGTATATAAGGAGTTAAGTTTATAAAGTTATATATGTTAGACTATAACATTTTACTATATTTTATTTTTTAAATATTTTTTCTGAGATAAATGTGTGTGTGTATATTTCAATTCAATACAGAAACTTTTTTTTAGAATCTACTTTCGTGCAATAATGATGATACTATATTAAGATAACAAACATATTTACAGGATATTGTCCGCTGAGGTGAGTAACTAAGAAACCACCATGAGATCCACCATATAGAACTATTCTGTCGGGATCAAGATAAGAATACTTCTCACAAACTTTAACTGCGGTGTTATGACAATCCTTCACATCTGTGTCTCCCACACGCCCGGGTAGAAAGTTTACGCTATCTTGACCTTGTCCAGTAGATCCTCGATAATTTACCATAACAACAGCATAACCTATGAACACAAAAACATTTTTATTTCTAAGAGAAAAAAACATTTCACTTCAATAGGTAGGAAAAAACTCATTTAAATTATCTAAAATCACTGTCAATTGATTACATCTCATTCACATATAGTATAAATAAAAAAAAAAAATATGTGTTGCTACCATCAAAAAATCTAGTTCAAAAGCTGTTGACTAAAAACTAAAATTCATTTTAATTTTTTAAAATATGTTTGTAAAACATCATATTTTATGAAATATTTAAACAATTTTAAGATATTTTCTACAGCAAAAAATTTAACTAGAAATGTTTTTTGATCATTATTTTGTTTAAATCATTAAAAAAAAATATTATCAATACAGCTGTCCCTATCTAATGTGATACCCATGGTTCTGGACATTTGTCGGATTACAGTGAGTGTCCAGTCTACAGAGAGTAAACAGAAAAATATGCATTGTACACTACTATATTTGAGCTTCCAACAGCAACTGGCAGGAATCAACTTTTTTTTTGCTGATTATAACACTAAACTGCAATATTTTCTGAAATGTATATAGAAAAAACTAATGTAAAACCATATGATTTCAGATATGGAAGGTATAAGACCATGGAAAGTATAAGCTATAAACAAAAACTTGTTTATATAATTTGTTAGCTATCCCACTTCTAAAATTCATGTTAACATGCTCATGATCAACACTAGAAATAAAACACTTTATGGTAAAATAAACACTTTATAGATAATTTACAATATGGAGTATATCTTTTGTATTGTAATGCAGGATAATCTTCCTTTTTCCAATCATAAATTATAATATCCATGCATTATAATATTCCTCTTTCCTGTGTAACAGCATCCTAGTGCTGCCATTTTTATTACTTTAAGGTGTGGTTGAGGCAAATTTAAACATATTTCACATTAAATTTGTTCAACTTCCTTAACATTTACTTGATTATTTGCATAACCAAACACATCACCTGGTATATATTTACAATCAGTTCACAATCAGGATTTATTAATATATGTAAAATATTTACTTACTCAATTGGAAGTAATTTACTTTCTGACTGTCATCCACAGCCACACACATATGTATTTTATGAACATGTACAACTAAACATAGAACAACACTCATTTTCACTGCCTGCCATAGTTTTGATTACTAGTCTGCTTCAAATTTTGTTTTACAATATACATATATATATATATATATATATATATATATATATATATATATATATATATATATATATATATATATATATATATATATATATATATATATATATATATATATATATATATATGTATATATGTATATATATATATATATATATATATATATATATATATATATATATATAATCCAATCTGGGTTCAAGATTGAAATCTGAATAAGATTTAACCCCAAAGTGGTCACTGAAGTAATAATCATTTTTTATATGTGCTCTTATAACCTTTCATTTTTAATAGTTTTACTGTACTTTTATGTGTGTAAATTAATATACGCACAGGTTATTAGTGAAATAAACATTAGCTCTGCTTAAATAGCAAAGGGATTAAATGTGTTTAATTTTTCTTATTATTATTGTATTAAATGTGTATGAAAGTTTGGTAAAATATTGGTGATATATCAGGTGAACTCATAAACTTGAACTAATAAATAATAAAAAGAATAATTGTTTACAAAGTTATGAACTTGACTTGTGCTTAAATAATTAAATGCGAATCATATATCAGATACAAGTCTTTTTGATTGTATTTTGTTTGAATTCATTATCTAAACAAATGTGTATCACCCATTATTATTATTATTATTATTATTATTATTATTATTATTATTATCACACAGATAGATATGTTATTGTTGTAATGAAGAAATCAATTATTTTTTCATTCAACTTGATTTAAACCAACCAATAAATTGATTTTTTATAGATAGAACTATGTTATGAAATATTATTTCATATAATATTTAACACTATACATTTCAATTATATTTGATTTAAAAATTATTCATATTTGCTTCGATTTTGTCATTAAATGATTTAATTTTTACAGAAAAGTGACAATCACATCATGTTACTCACCCATCAAAGCAAATACTGCACAGGAAGTTGTATAGCTGTCGGAGAAGGCTGAATGGGGCCCTCCATGAGGGAACAACACCAATGGTACAGATTTACTCTGGGTTTTGTTTGTTGGTCCCAAATAAATAGCACTGTAGTCAACTAAACAAAGCAGAAGCAGCAAATAAATACTTCAACAGGTCAAACAGAAATACAATCTCTCAGCTAAGTTAACTTCAAATTAAATAATTTGTAACAAATGAGCAAAGTAATTTTGTTGAAATATGATGTTTATGTTTAATTCCACCATTTTGTAGTTATTAAATATAAACATTAGAATTCAGATTATTTTTTACATAATCTATGTGACATAGCTGTAAAATTACAAGTCTATAGAGTTTTCAATACATCCAACATATCAATACAAAAATAATAACCTCTTGCAGGATGCCCAGTTCATTAATCGCATTTTTTTTTTTTTTTTTTTCGGCGAAAAACCGTTAAGGTTATCATCGCCGTCATGCTAAATGAAAGTATATATATATAAAAAAAAAGGAATTGACAAAATATACTTATATATATATATAAATAAATAAAACTACAACAAACTATATTTGTAAAATTAAATTTAACAAAATTTAAGTAGCAGGTATAACTATATTAATAATAAATACTTAAGAACTAAATAACAATTAATAATGAATAAGATTTAATAACAATTCGTAAAGGTATACAAAAACATAACAGAAATAAATTTATATAGATAAAATAAATAAATAACACAAGAAATAACAACTATATAAATTAAATTTTATTTAGAACATTTAGACGATGAAGGAATTCAAGAACCCGGTCAACGGCCGAGGCACTATCTCCCAACATCGTCTGCAAACAGTTGCTCAGATCACACATAACACGCACATTTTGAAAACCATCACAATCGAGCAGTATATGTTTAATTGTGATGGTTTCCCTACAGAATTCGCATTCAGGTGGGTCCCTGCGTCCCATCAGAAATCCATGCGTTAACATGGAGTGACCAATGCGGCGGGTGATCACCACCTCTTCTCTGCGACTTGCACGTATTGACGACCCCCAGGACGAACTGTACTTTTGATTACCCTCAATTTATTACTGCTTGTAGCTGCCCATTCATTTTCCCACTGTAGATGAATTAAATGTTTTACGTGACAAAGAAAGTCAGACACGATTACATCGTTGAGTGCATGGCGGCAGAAAAGTTGCTTCCTTTGCCGCATTATCCGCTACAGTGTTTCCTAATATTCCACAGTGGCCAGGAATCCAGATAAATGATACTCTTGCACCTCGTAGTTCAAGTCTATGGACAGAGCATAGAATATCTTGAACCAGAGGGTTTACCGAATACATATCCCGGATTGCCTGGAGGGCACTTTTTGAATCAGAACAAACTACGTAATGCAAACTATCGAATTTAATAGTGTTCAAAGCCTTTAAGATGGCAAAGAGTTCGGCCGTAAAGACACTACAAATTGAGGGTAATCCATACTTATACGTTTAGTCCAGTGAATAAAACGCACACCCAACATTATCGTTCATCTTAGAACCATCTGTGAAAATAAGATTAGCAGATGGATATGAATTAGTCAGACGAAAACTCACGTTGATACACAATGTTAGGAGTGCTGTCTTTCAGGTATGTACACAAAGAGAAATCTAAGGTCGGCATATTGATTATCCATGGAGGGACAAGACAAAAGGACCTTTCAAACATTGGGGGTAGTTCAATACGCAAGTCTTCAAAAACACGGGTTGTTCTAATGCCAACAGGGGCTGTAGCATGCGGTCGGGATTCATATTGCTGGAATAACTGATTGTGGAAAATTGTACTGTAAGCAGGATGCCATGGTTTACATGATATATTAGATACATAACTTAATTGTAACTGCTGTCGCCGACGAGAGAGTGACGGTTCGCCTGCATCGGCGAGAATACTCACGACGGGACTTGAACGGAAAGCACCAGAAACAAGGCGGATTACTGAGTTATGGACGGGATCTAGTTTCTTTAAAATCGATGGTCTAGCAGATGAGTACACAATGCTGCCATAATCAATTCGTGAACGAATTACGGCACGGTAAAACATGAGCATACAAGTCCTATCAGCGCCCCATCGAGATCCACTAAGAACCCTCAACATATCGAGGATTTTATTACATCTTAATTTTAAATCACTCACGTGAGGGCTCCACGAGAGCCTTTAGTCGAGTGTTAGACCCAAGAATCGAACGGATGGAGAAGTCCGAAGCTGTATACCATCAAGATATAACGACGGAGCCTGGATCTGTCTACGCGACTGAAAGCAATACACTGAGTTTTAGCAGCGGAGAATTTAAAGCCAGTAGTTCTCGTCCCAGGTCTGCAACCTATTTATTATCAGCTGAAGGGTCCTTTCAGCTGTTGCCATGTTCCTGGTGCTTACGTAAATAGCAAAATCGTCTACAAAGAGAGAACATCTGACAGGGGACCGTACATTAGCCGTTATGCTATTAATTGCAATAGCAAAGAGAGTAACACTAAGTACACTCCCCTGTGGAACACCATTCTCTAAGTAGAAGCGATCTGATAGCGTACTACCAAGGCGCACCCTGAAATACCTATTACTGAGGAAGTTTTGGATAAAATACAGAATCCTGCCTTGTATACCCTATGATTTTAATGTGTTTAGTATTCCTCGTCTCCAAGCCATATCGTATGCCTTCTCTAGGTCGAAAAAAACAGCAACTAGAGTCTGACGCAAGAGGAAGGCATTCTGTATTGCAGACTCTAGCATTACCAACTGATCAATAGAAGATCGTCCTTGCCTGAAACCACACTGTTCTTTGGAAAGCAAGTTGTTTGTTTCTATGTGCCAGACCAGACGACGATTTACCATTTTTTATAATAGCTTGCAAAGGACGCTGGTAAGAGATATCGGACGATAACTACTTGGATCAGTTTTATCTTTACCTGGCTTAAGAATAGGAATTACTACTGCTTCCAACCAAGCGTCAGGGAACATATGCTCCTCATATATACGGTTGTATATCTCGAGGAGGAAAGTCTACCTGACGTTGGAAGATTTTTAATCATGGAGTAAACAAGGTTGTCAGGACCGGAGCTGAATCTCTAGTAGACGATAGTGCAGATTCTAGCTCATGCAAAGTAAACAAACTATTCAAAGGAGATTCACCAGATTTGCCGACGGTGAGCGGGACTGCTTCAATTCTATTTTTGTACCGACAAAGGCACTGCTGTAGGCGGTAGAAGAAGAAAAGCTTGCAAGAGATGACCCTAAAATATTTACAATATCTGAACAATCAGTTAATATTTCTCCGTTTGTCTGTTTAAGTCCCATCAATAAATTGGATGCACTACAACCAGAAACAGAACGAAGTTTCTTCCAAACAATAGATGGAGGCGTTGTCCTAGATATTGTTGAGATATATTGGGTCCAAGAATCTTTCCTACTCTGCCTGAAAATTCTACGTGCTTTGGCTCGTAGAACTTTATACCTTTCAAGATTTTCACTCGTCGGACTTTTGTTGAATCTACTTAGAGCTCTTCTAAGTTGGCGTATGGCCTCCTTACATTCTTCGTTCCACCAAGGGACTGGTGGACGTGGGTGTGTGTGAGAGTTTTGGAGATAGTTTCCTCTGCTGCACATAAAATTTGTTTTGTGAAATTGTCTACTACTGCATTGATACACGTATGATATCCAATTTCTGGTGATACGAATCTCTTTGAAAATTCTTCCCAGTTCGCTTTTTTAATAATCCAACGCGCAAACGTTGATTCATAACAGGGAGGTTACGAAGGTAATATTTAATAGGAGTATGATCGCTGCCATATAGATCAGGTAATACCGACCATTCAAACTTTGTCGCCAAAACTGGACTACAGAATGACAAATCAACAGCTGTCCATCCGCCGGTGGATGCTGCCAGATGCGTGGGTGAACCGTCATTAAGAAGACACAGATTTAAAGTAGACCGTATTCTCTCGATCGTATTCCCTTTGAGTTGCAGGATAATGAACCCCAGGATGTATGATGGGCGTTAAAATCGCCTACTAGTAGGACCGGCGGTGGCAACTGGGATATCAAATCATATATTTCATAATTTTGAAACTTATAGCTCGGCGGCAGGTACAGGCTACAGATAGTAAGTCTGAATGGAACGGTAGTCTGAACGGCAACAGCTTGTAGTTGAGTCACTATGTTTACAGGAACCGATGCGATTGAATCATGAGTCAGGAGGGCGACACCACCCCTGGCTCTTTCTTCAGTGTAGAAATCCGTCCTGAAAACAGAATAACCCCTAAAGTTGAAAATGTGAGATTCGTGAAGGTGCGTTTCTTGAAGGCATATTATTAAAGGAGACGAATCTCTCACAAGAACTTTTAGGTCTTCAATATGGCTTCTTACTCCATTAATATTCCATTGTATGATATTATTTTTCATTCAAATTGCAGGCATTGAATTATACATAAAGGATTAATTTATTACAGGATTCGATTTACTTTCTTCAGGTAATAATTTTGATGTATTATATTCTACAGACATCGAATCACTACTGTGACTGATGTCAGAGTCGGATGATTTTTTGGATTTGATTTGTGGAGGTTTAGCAGTGGGACCTCCTTTAAGACTTTTTCCTATTTTTTTAACAGGTTTGTTTCCTGTAATGTTAGAAATTTTATTTTTTCCTCCAACTGACGGAGGAGCAGTATTCGCTTTCTTTTTTAAAAAATACTCAAGGCCTGGAGGGATCTTCTTGTCAACAGGCTTAAGTACCTGTGACTTAGACAGAAGTGAATTTTTTTGTACAGCCTTTTTTGTAGTCTGACTTTTATCGGTTAAAGTTTTTACTGTATCAGGACTATGTGAAACTGAAGACACAGTCTTCTCTGGTGCAGAAGCAGGAGCAGGAGCAGAACCAGAGGAAAACAGGGCTAGCAGTTTAGCTATCTGATCAGTCAATGCTTTAACCGTTTTAGAGAGCTCGTTACAATTAGCACAGGATGACTGCTTAGAGCTTGATGAAGCAGTAGCAGCAGCAAATGATTTGCCTTCCACTGGAGATTGGGAAACCTTAAAAACCTTTTTTCGCATCTGAAAAGGATAGTTTATCCTTTGCCATTATTGTGAGGATAGCTTTTTCTTCCTTAAATTTAGGGCAGTTGAGCGATCTAGCTGGGTGATCGCCCCATGGTTCGAGCACTTGATGTCATTTGTGCATCCATCACTGCTATGGCCTTTACTTCCACACTGGCCACATACCTCCGGCTTTGTACAAGAAGAACTCATATGTCCGAAGCACTGACATTTGAAGCAACGTCGAGGTTCGAACATATGGTCGCACTGAAAGCCGTTGGTATCCGGCATAAATGAATTCAGGTAGTGTAGGTTTCCCAAAGGTTAGTATCAACGAGGGAGTTGATACCTTCTGCCCATTTATGCTGCGCATTATGCGTGTCACGTTAATCACGGACTCCGATGCTAGTTCCGTTTTTATCTCCTCGAGACTTACATGTAAAAGATCTCTACATGTAATAACCAACTTCGCTGAGTTCAAAGACCTGTGGGGTACCACAGATACCTTGACCAGGTCGAAGAAGGAGGTCATTTTCATCAACGAGCGGCTCTGTTTCTCATTTTTAGTTTCCACTAATAATGTTCCATTCTGTAACTTCTTAATAGAAGCTACAGAACCTGCTCTACCCGAAATCGCCTTATGTATAAGGAAGGGCGACGTCTTTGACAGATCTGCCCCTTCCTCCTGATTGCTAAACACTAAAAATTTTGGAGTTGGTAGTTCTGAAATTGAAGCTACCAACGATTCTACATCATGATTATCTGAACTTGAAGACTCATCAGATACAGTTGAACGATGTCTCTTCAACGAAATTTTGGCGTTTTTTGTTATTTCATCCATAGTTTGTTTTACCGAGCGATTCATGAACGAAGATGTTTCGAACAACTGGCACAGGGTGCACCCAGACGACTACCAGCAGCCCAGGATACTCGAACTAAAGCGAGAACCCCCAATAAAAAAAAAAAAAAAAAAAAAAAAAAAAATTGGGGGGGGGACCTCCAGATATCCTGGAGCCGAAATACATGGTCTGTCAGCCAGAATATTTTAGGAATGGGTTCCGGTACACAGTTACGGTTCCCCAAACCCAAGTACCACTGGCAGCTGCCCTCTATGAACTCACAGAATGCAAACACTTGTTTCGATAGACTCAGCTATGGGCTCCGACACCCATAACTCAACGTTCATGTGCTTGCCAGATGCCTATAGGCTGCTCAGTCCCAGAACTTATCCCATCATAGGTCTTCGGCAGTGCTAGGCACACATCAGGTTTCACTTTCTTGGTCCCGCCAAAGGAAACCAAGTAGCACTGCCACTCCCAGACGTAACAGAACAAGTACAGCAAATCCCTAAATGTATGTGTGTGTGTGTAAAATGTTTAAATCGTAAGTGTAGTTCTGTAAGTGTAAGTGTGTGTTACACTCGGGTGCCGCGAGGTTCGTCTAGGTCCTCTCATTAGGTGCAGCTAGTCTGCACCCCCTGCGGGTGTGTATGTGTTTGTGTGAGGGAGTGTGTTTGTGGATGTTGTGTGTTGTGTGTATGTGGAGTAAATGAGTGAGAGTAGAATGAGCTAGAGGTATGGTGGGGTCGCTAAGCCCATCAGCTGCTCACGTCAGCTGCCTCCGCCGGCTTCATTAATCGCAAGTAATTATTACAATATATATTGCCAGAAGGCATGATTTTATAATATACTATTGATAATACTTTTAGGACGTAACTTTATATACAAAATGCTTCTAAAAGATGTGTAACAGCTGATTTTCTTTAGTTAGCTGTAATAGTGTGAATTAATACAGTGTTCATATATTCTTGTACCTGGAACGAGTAATTTTAAATCATTTAACATGTGCCAATGGCAATCAGGTCAAGCCAACAGCTGCGATAATTCCAGCTTCAATTGTGTGTGTGTGTTTTATTATTATTATTATTAAAAGTTCATAGCTGGACCCATGTTTCTGGGTGTCATTCAATGTTTGGTGTGCAATGACAAGTGGTATTACTTGCTCCTATTTCTTTGACAGAGAAACAATACAAACATTTGAAGTGAATACAAATAAGAAGCATATTACACTATTAAAGAAACATTAAATTTTTTTGATCATAGATCTTTCATGAAATAAACTTGATGGTTCTTTGATGACCTAACCATTTAATCAAACATTCATCACACTTTGAAGAAAATTCGACATATTGTAATATTTGACAAAGATTTCCATTATACATAGGATAACAGGTAGGTTAACCTGGACTATGTCCTTTTCATTGTGTATTTAAAAATGATGGCAAAATTGACATTAATGTTTGAAGCTGTAAAGACACATTTTATTAATAATATTACCATCTAGTTCTGTAAAAAAAGAGTACACATTAAATCAAAACTGCGGTATCGAAATATAGGTAAACTTGTTAACAGAAATGTATAGGCCTAAGCTATAAGTATTTGCAGTTTAAAGTTATCTAATGATAAACTTAAAGTTTTATCTAAGTTTAAACTTGACTGTGGGAGGGTGGACGGCTTAAAACTTTTTAAGTTTCTCTCAACAAAAAAAAAAAAAAAAAAAAAAAAACTGAACATTTCTCAAGAAATATGTTCTATAATTAACAAAAACTGCTTCACTGCTAACCGGAAAGTTACACACAAAACAAATATTTCTAAAATAAAGTGAACAGGACAATATGATAATGCATGTGCTCACCTAGTACTTAAACTACAAGATGCATCTAGCTAAGAGAAATGAGTTTGAAAAATAAAATTAAATAAAAATTCTTCAAATTTCATGCATAATAATTACACTTCATGAGAAGAAAAGATAGCAGAATGCACAAGTGAATTACAATTTTTTATCTCACTTCTACATCATTTTCTCTTATCTTTTGATGAAATATAATTATTAGAAACAAACAAAATATAAGAAATTTTTTATTTCATTTTGTGTTTTGGGGTTTGTTAGATAATTATACATGTAAAAGTTATAGTGGGTCACAAAACCAAATTTCAGGCTGAACGTGGATCCGATGACAAACCAGTTTATGAACCATTGTTTTAACCATTCAGTCTTGCCACTTGACTTTTCCTATATTTCAAAATTCCAGAATTTAGAAGAGTAAATTCCTTGAACTGACTACTAAACCTTCTCTTGTCCTGACGCATGAGGCTTTGTTGGTCATTTGTCTCAAAAATGTTTTCACTGATATAACTGCAATCACTTTATTGTACAACATAAACTTCTCTTGCTGTATATTGATTTTTGCTTATATAGTTAAGTAATTAAATTGTGAAGTGAGCAATCATTATTTGTTTCATAAAAAACACAGTCTAACCCCAAAATACACCTAGTTAAAATGACACACCAGATGAATGGAATGTGATAAATGTAATATATTTTCTTTGATATAACTTTGTCAAATATTTTAGTAAGATATACTGTCAGAGTTTCATCAAGTATTTAACAATACCTGACAAAATTTTTCATAGTGTAATATGCTCCTAATTGGATGTAATTTAGATTTGGTCTTGTAATTTTCTTTTCTTTTAGTTCTCTTACACTGTACATGAATTTCTAAATTTACTTTATCCAGACTGATGGATTGTTAAAGCTGATATGGTCTACCAGGTTTACAACGGATCGTTAGACAAGACGCAACTGTGACAAAATTCACCTGCAGTGCATAGACATACAATGGATATCCATTATTTTGAAAAAAGTATCGTAGAGATGTAATCTTTGAAGATAAAACTGTCAAGTTTCATGGTTTTCTGACCTACCATTTAGGTATTAATTTAACAACAGACAAAGAACATTCACATGAAAATATAAAGATGATCCTAAAAATTAGAATAATTTTGCATATCTTAATAATTTTCTTCTAATACAATTAGAATAATCTGCCTCAAAAAAAACTTACCCCAAGCATCATTTGTTTCCGCCTGCAGACTAATGTAATCAATACCAAAATGCTCAAGTCCAGGATTTGGGGTGGCAAACTTGATAGTATTAAAACCAGTAAGTTTACCATCAATATACCTGGTAAATTTTATTTCCCATGGGTGTCTCAGACTTGAATAAGCACAAATTATTTTGTCTTCAAAAACATCTAGTGCTACTAGACTTCCTAAATCTCCAATTGGAATTTCCATTATGCTTTTTGTATCTGGAATAAAAATATCAATATTAAATAGTATTGTAAGTATATTTTCTACTAGATTTAATTTCCAGTTTATACATAAAAAAGTTCAAAATATCCAGTTTAAATAGAAGTGAATTTAGGCATTTACTTTCCTAATAACCATAATACTAATTTCTAAGCAGAATGTTTGAAAATATTTCTGCCCATTGTTTGATGTGATTTAAAAATATTAATAGTTTTTTACAAAAAAATACAGACATTTTTATTTTCCTTTAACTTTCTATTATAAAGAAATTAACTGTAATGTACATTCAATGACAAAATAAAATTATTTTAAAACTTTTATTGATAAAGGAATCTTACAAATCATTATTTCTACATAGTTAACTCAAAGTCATTTTTTAAAATATATGTATCTATAACATAAAAAGGTGCCCAGCACGATGCATCGAATTTGTTATATGGTTCCAGGAAACATGTTTGTACGGTACTATATAACTGTGTGCTATAATTAAAGCAATAATTCTGAAAAAAATACTTTTTAAAATGTTTAATAAAAGTATCTCAGATTCTGCGTACAACTATTAAAATTTTTATAAATATTAATTCTGAAAAAAATACTTTTTAAAATGTTTAATAAAAGTATCTCAGATTCTGCGTAAAACTATTAAAATTTTTATAAATATTATTTTTTTTCCTGAAGTGATCCTAGTTTTCTAAAAGTCTGAGTTAATTAGGCAATAATATTAACTAATTATTAGTGACGCTAGTACCTAATAACAGGTGACCTATCACGATGCTAATTCACCATTAGCTATTCCATACAGTTTACTAATACTGTATACGTCATGAATACAAAATATGCCTCAAAAATTCCAAACATGTAAAAATAAGCGTAACAAAACAACCCAAAATTTAAAATTTGTTATCTAATTCATATTATATTTCTGAAAGTTTGTGTGTTTGTTCGTTATTCAATCACGCTTTAACCACTGGACTAATTGAGATGAAATTTGGTACGAATATGGTTTAAGTATCAGAGATACATATAGGCCTATTCCCTTTTTACAAAACATCATTATACTACTTACCCAGCCCAAAATAATCATCAGTTTTTAGTTTTGTGGCATGTGTTAATTGTAGTTATTTACTGGACCTGTGATTTAGCTACCTGAGATGAACATAGATTCAATCCTATTTTAAGAATCTTAATCTGTGTTTTATTTATTGCAAAATTATTGCTTTTAAAGTAACATTTTCAATATTTTAGTTGAAATTTTTTTCAAAACTGACTTTAATTTGTCAATTTGTGTTGAATTTTCAATATTAAATGTAAAAAAATCCCTACGCAGAGTGCCAATTGTAAGGTAGTATATATATTTGTGTAATTACCATATGAAAAATGGTAAATATGCAGTGTAGCATAACCTGGATTTTTCGATATTTTTGTTACTAAAATGCTATATTATGTGCCCAAAAGCAAGAATCCAAAATATGAAAGCATGAGAAGTACGATAAAAATCGAAAATAAAAGTGACCAACATAACCTCAAAATTGCTACCTGGCGAAAATCAGTAACGTGTTGTAAATCGGTAAAACAATAAAAATACCTCTAACATGGGTTTTGGGTGATAAGAAACCCATTTTTAAAAAGAATACTGCATAACCAAACTGACACGGTTGTTGGGCCTAACAAGGTGATGCATGAAAAAACCTTTATATTTTTTAAAAAAATAACCTACTATACATCCTGACACGGTTGTTGGGCCTATCACGGTGATACGTGAAAAATCCTTTATATTTTTTTAAAGAACACTACATATCTTAACTGACACGGTTGTTAGGCCTAAGACGGTTATGCGTGAAAAAACCTTTATATTTTTTTGAAGAATACTACATATCCTAACTGACACGATTGTTAGGCCTATCACGGTGATGTGTGAAAAAAACCTTTATTTTTTAAAGAATTCTACATAACCTAATTGACACGGTTGTTAGGCCTAACACAGTGAAGCGTGAAAAACCTTTATATTTTTTTAAAGAATAATACATATCCTAACTGACAAGGTTGTTGGGCCTATCACGGTAATGTGTGAAAAAAACCTTTATTTTTTTTAAAGAGTACTGAATTCTTAACTGACACGGTTGTTAGGCCTAATATGGTGATGCATGAAAAAATTTTTATAATTTTTTGAAGAATACTAGGCTACATATCCTAACTGACACGGTGGTGCGTAAAAAAACATTTATATTTTTTTAAAGAATACCACATATCCTAACTGACATGGTTCTTGGGCCTATCATAGCGATGTGTGAAAAAAACCGTTATTTTTTTTTAAAGAGTACTCAAAACTTAACTGACTCGGTTGTTAGGCCTAACATGGTGATGCGTGAAAAATCTTTATATTTTTTTTAAAGAATACTCCATAAGTTAACTAACATGGTTGTTAGGCCTAACTCGGTGATGCATTAAAAAAACCTTTATTTATTTTTTAAAAAAGATTACTCCAGAACCTAACTGACATGGTTGTTGGGCCTAATACGGTGATGCAGGAAAAAAGCCTTAATTTTTTTTAAAGAGTACTCCATAACTTAACTAACACGGTGGTGCGTTAAAAAACCTTCATTTTAAAAAAAAGAAATTCACCATAACCTAACTGACAAAGTAGTTGGTCCTAACACGGTGATGAGTGACCTTTAATGTATATTACGATTGCGGGCAAAGCCGTGACGGGTAACAGCTAATCATATTATATTTCTGAAAGTTTGTTTTTGTTTATTTGTTTGTTATTCAATCACACTTTAACTACTGGACCAATTGAGATTAAATTTGGTATGAACACGGTTTAGGTACCTGAGATAAACACAATACTATTCCAGTTTAATTGTAAAATAGTGACTTTTTAATAATACTGTATTTTATTAAAATATGAAATGACCCTGTTTTAGCGTATCGAGTGCAAAAATTTATATGTCTTTGCCGAAAACCATAAATGGTATAATATTGTAAATAGAAATATATTAAAATGAAATCACCTATTCTGATTTTGAAAATCGACTATAAATTTTATTGCTTACATTATAATTGCAGGCAAAGCCGCAACAGGTAACAGCTAGTTTTATTATAAATTAAATTATAATATTTAAACTGTTCAGTGAAGGAGTTGCAACAGTTTTATTTCAGTTATTTTGATGAGCACAAACAGCATATTACTACAAAATTTTGTTTTAGCTACAGTGTATGTTTTGCCTCA
This sequence comes from Callitettix versicolor, assembly GCA_022606455.1. NCBI lineage: Eukaryota > Metazoa > Arthropoda > Insecta > Hemiptera > Cercopidae > Callitettix > Callitettix versicolor. The sequence goes on from CM040186.1 coordinate 77,325,339, forward strand.
AGAATCGTAGATAAAACGCTACACACCATACTTTGAACACAAATAATGCAATAAGCTGACTTCAGATGCAATTTCATCAAACATTATTTGTCTGCTTGGGCAACATTACAAATGTGCTTGATGTTTATTGTGATGACCATTTTCATTGTTGTGTACCTTCATATAATATATCCTGTTATTTATAAAGTTGTGACTTTTATTGCAATAATATGACAATACTGTTTGTGTATAGTTAAATCAAATTAATTTCAATGTATTGCTGAATAATAAAGAAGGACCAAATTTTATATATATATATATATATATATATATATATATATATATATATATATATATAAAAATATAACAAAATAAATTAATACCTGTATTAACAATGTAAGACTTATTGACGAATTTCTGTGGAGTACTAATCACTACTTGATTAGGGCTTATGAAACACCTGCGTAGCAAAGCACTACTATATAATCCATAGAATTCATTTCCATCTGAGATTGTACAGTGATCGTTTACTATATCCACTAATGTTGTTGAAGTTTTTGTAGCCCAATCAAATCTAATGAGTCTGTGAGCAGAATGGTGTGGACCAGTCGCAGGTCTTTCAAGCCATAAGAGGAAGTCATTGTATGGACTGAATCTTGGAGATCTAACAGCCAAATCATCTTTAGATGATGATAAAGTGTCTATAAAACATATACATAACTTAGTTTATATTGAGATAATTTTATAATCTATTAAACTTACATCATAACACATACTTCATAATAAAACCACAAACTGGATTGCTGCTCTGTCTCAACCTTTTATTATTGCCTTATTTTATTGTATTTAAAATGTGCTCCATTTTGCAATCCTTAAGCAATAAAATTAATTGTTAGCACAATAAATAAGAAACAATAAAAACTCCCAATTGTTTGGTACAGGTAATTCGTAGGTCATTTGTTAAAATAGTTCATCTACTTTATTAACAGCCAGTGTTACAATGATCTGTGTTTACTTTCCATCATGCTTCATTTGGACTACAAATCCAATCTGTTACCAAACAAGCAGAATTTTATAAGCAAAAATTGGGAGCACTTCATGTAAGGGAAGGTTATAAATAAAATTATAAATATTTTAACCCTAATAGTGTAATGCAGAACACAGTGACGTGTAAGCAGTTTCCCTTATACTGTGAATAGTAATGTTTGAAATTCAAATTAAAATATAATTTCTGTTTAAAACTTAAAGTGTTATATATCATTTTTTTCAGAAAGAACTATAGAATTCAATGACTAAGCAAAAAAAAAAAACAAAAATTTTTTTAAGACAGTTATGACCTTTAGAATAGGATAAAACACTGTTAGTTAATTTAAAAACTCAACTTAGAGCCCCGTGGAAAAATAGAAAAAAAAATTGTAATTTTTTTCACAATATACAAAATTTTCTAAATTTATATGTAAATAAGATTATATTTATAAATATATAAAATTCTAAAGGTTGAAATGTGAGAAAGTTAAATTTATTCTTGGCACAAAACGTCTGAAAAATACCTCAAAACATACAGTTGTATACAACAATATGTAAACTCAAATAAAACCACATAATTTATACACCATTTTGAAGAAAATTAATCACTGAACAATAATATATAACAATAATAATATATATAACAATATATATAATATTATATAATATATATATATATATATATATATATATATATATATATATATATATATCTAATTCATATTATATTTCTGAAAGTTTGTGTGTTTGTTTGTTTGTTTGTTTGTTTGTTATTCAATCACGCTTTAACCACTTAACCAATTGACATGAAATTTTGTATGAATATGGTTTAAGTATCAGAGATACATATAGACCTATTCCCGTTTTACAAAACGTCATTATACTACTTACCCAGCCCAAAATAATTATCAGTTTTTAGTTTTGTGTCATATGTTAATTGTAGTTATTTACTGGACATGTGATTTAGTTACCTGAGATGAACATAGATTCAATCCTATTTTAATAATCTTAATCTGTGTTTTATTTATTGCAAAATTATTGTTTTTAATGTAACATTTTCATATTTTAGTTGAATTTTTTTTCAAAACTGACTAATTTGTTACTTTGTGTTGAATTTTCAATATTAAATATAAAAAATCCCTACACAGAGTGCCAATTGTAAGGTAGTATATATATTTGTGTAATTACATTACATGAAAAAATAGTAAATATGCAGTGTAGCATAACCTATATTTTTCGATAGTTTTGTTACTAAAATGCTTTACTATGTGCCCAAGAGCAAGAATCCAAAATATGAAAGCACGAGAAGTACGATAAAATCTAAAATAAAAGTGACCAACATAACCTCAAAATTGGTACCAGGCGAAAATCAGTAACGTGTTGTAAATCGGTAAAACAATAAAAAATACGACTAACACGGGTTTTGGGTGATAAGAAACCAATTTTTTAAAAGAATTCTGCATAACCAAACTGACACGGTTGTTAGGCCTAACAAGGTGATTCATGAAAAAACCTTTATATTTTTTTTTAAAATAGCCTACTATATATCCTGACACGGTTGTTAGGCCTAAAACGGTGATGCGTGAAAAACCTTTACATTTTTTTTAAGAATACTACATATCCTAACTGACATGGTTGTTAGGCCTAACACGGTGATGCGTGAAAAAACCTTTATATTTTTTTAAAGACTACTACATATCCCAACTGACACGGTTGTTGGGCCTATCATGGTGATGGTGAAAAAAACCTTTATTTTTTTTTACTACATAACCTAATTGACACGGTTGTTAGGCCTAACACTGTGATGTGTGAAAAACCTTTATATTTTTTTAAAGAATACTACATATCCTAACTGACATGGTTGTTAGGCCTAACACGGTGATGCGTGAAAAAACCTGTATAATGTTTTAAAGAATACTACACAACATAACTGATACGGATGTTGAGCCTATCACGGTGATGTGTGAAAAACCTTTATATTTTTTTAAAGAATACTACATATCCTAGCTGATACGATTGTTAGGCCTATCACAGTGATCTGTAAAAAAACCTTTACTTTTTAAAGAATATTATATAACCTAATTGACACGGCTGTTAGGCCTAACACGGTGATGCGTGAAAAACCTTTATATTTTTTTTAAAGAATACTACATTCCTAACTGACACGGTTGTTGGGCCTATCACGGTAATGTGTGAAAAAAACCTTTATTTTTTTTAAATAGTACTGAAAACCTTAACTGACACAGTTGTTAGGTCTACCATGGTAATGCGTGAAAAATACTTTATAGTTTTTTAAAAGAATACTCCATAAGCTAACTAACATGGTTGTTATGCCTAACACGGTGATGCATTAAAAAAACCTTTATTAATTTTTTTTAAATAGTACTTATAACCTAACTGACACGGTTGTTGGGCCTAATAAGGTGATGCATGAAAAAAACCGTTATATTTTTTTTAAAGAGTAACTTAACTAACACGGTTGTTAGGTCTAACACAGTGATGCGTGAAAAAATCTTTATATTTTTTTAAAGAATACGACATATCCTGACACGGTTTTTGGGCCTACACAATGATGTGTGAAGAAACCTTTATATTTTTTTAAAGAATTCTACATATCCTAACTGACACGGTTGTTATGCCTAACACGGTGATGCGTGAAAAAACCTTTATATTTTTTTAAAGAATACTAGGCTACATATCCTAACTGACACGGTGGTGCGTAAAAAAACCTTTATATTTTTTTAAAGAATACCACATATCCTAACTGACATGGTTGTTGGGCCTATTATGGCGATGTGTGAAAAAACCGTTATTTTTTTTAAAGAGTACTTCAAACCTTAACTGACACGGTTGTTAAGTCTAACATGGTGATGCGTGAAAAAAACCGTTATTTTTTTTTTAAAGAGTACTCCAAACCTTAACTGACACGTTTGTTAGGCCATGGTGATGCGTGAAAAATCTTTATATTTTTTTTAAAGAATACTGCATAAGTTAACTAACATGGTTGTTAAGCCTAACGCGTGATGCATTAAAAAACACCTTTATTTATTTTTTAAAAAATAGTACTCCAGAACCTAACTGACACGGTTGTTGGGCCTAATACGGTGATGCAGGAAAAAAGCCTTAATTTTTTTTAAAGAGTACTCCATAACTTAACTAACACGGTGGTGCGTTAAAAACCTTTATTTTAAAAAAAAATACACCATAACCTAACTTACACGGTTGTTGGTCCTAACACGGTGATTGATGCGTGATCTTTAATGTATATTACGATTGCGGGAAAAGCCGTGACGGTTAACAGGTAATCATATTATATTTCTGAAAGTTTGTTTTTGTTTATTTGTTTGTTATTCAATCACACATTAACTACTGGACCAATTGAGATTAAATTTGGTATGAACACGGTTTAGGTACCTGAGATAAACACAATACTATTCCAGTTTAATTGAATAATAGTGATTTTTTAATAATACTGTACTTAATTAAAATATGACAGTACCCTGTTTTAGAGTATCGAGTAGCAAAAATGTATATTTCTTGGCCGAAAACCATAAATCGTATAATACTGTAAATAGAAATATATTAAAATGAAATGATCTATTCTGATTTTGAAAATCGACTATAAATTTTATAGCCTACATTATAATTGCAGGCAAAGCCGCAACGGGTAACAGCTAGTATATATATATATACACACACACAAACGAGGGCTATTTTTTTTCAAGGTCCGATCGGTCGCAAAATAAAAACCACAGTAAAAATCAAAAATTATTTATTTGTAACAAGTACTTACATTACGCTATTTTTCTACATAGTCGCCACTCAGATTTAGACATTTATCATAGCGTGGTACCAACTTCCCAATAACCTTGTTGTAGAACGTAGCCGCCTGTGTTTTCAGCCATGTTTGTACGCTGGTCTGCAGCTAATGTCTGTGCCAAAATGTTGTCCTCCTAACCAGCGTTTCATGTGAGCAAATAGGTGAAAATCAGATGGAGCCAAGTCCGGGCTGTATGGTGGATGACCAAACACTTCCTATTGAAAAGACTGTAGGAGCGTCTTTGTTGAAGCTGCAGTGTGCAACCGAGCATTGTCGTGGAGAAGGACAATGCCTGATGATAACATTCCTCTCCGCTTATTCTGAATTGCCCTTTGTAGACGTTGAAGAGTCATGCTGTATGAGGCTGCTGTAATGGTTGTGCCACATTCCATGAATTCCACCAAGAGAACTCCACTTCGGTCCCAGAACACAGTAGCCATGCACTTTCTGTTGGAGAAGGTTCGCTTGAACTTCTTTGGTTTACTGGGAGAGTGAGAATGCATCCTTTGTTTAGATTATTCTTTTGTTTCTTCAGTTTCGTAATGGACCCATGTCTCGTCCCCTGTAACAATTTTGTTCAAGAAAGTTTCTCCTTCATTGTGGTAACGCTGCAGAAACGTTAGGGAGGCTTCCATTCTCTGTGTTTTGTAATGGTCGGATAGCATCTTGACAACCCATCTTGCGCACAGTTTATGGTACTGAAGTTTCTCGCTCACAATAGTGTAAAGAGCTGACCTTGAAATTTCAGGAAATGAATCGCTCAATTCAAAAATAGTGAACCGAAGATTTTCTCGAATTGCCTCATCCACTCGCTGAACGAGATCATTGGTTGACACTGACTTTCTTCCCTGACCGCCTGCATCATGAACATATGTACGTCCTGCTTTAAAGTTTCTGCACCATTGTTGCACTTTGCTGTCACTCATTGAAGTTTCACCGTACACAGTACTTATTCGTCAATGAATTTCGGCTGCATTACACCCCTCAGCCTGAAAAAATCGAATTACCGCACGAACTTCACACTTGGCGGGAGATGCTATTACTGTAGACATGTTTACGTCCTACCTACGTGAACACAACTAAACGGAAGTGACACAACGCGATTGACAGCCATACTAGAGACGCTGTGCAACACATCTGTGCACAGGTTCATCTGATTTTTACAGTTTTTATTTCGCGACCGATCGGACCTTAAAAAAAAATAGCCCTCGTATATAATATATATTGGGAAAGTGATTTTTTCTGTGTCAAATTTATAAAAAACTTGTTTAGATTCACCTTTTGAAAAAATAGTAAGCATTTTTTGTAATTTTTTCAAGGTATACAAAAGTTTCTAAATTTAATCCTGAAGTGAAAAATATAATTTTTTTTTCAATAGCTTCATAACTTTTTATGTTACGGTCGAAATAATGAAATTAGTACATATTTTTGGAGAGAATATTTTACAATCATTTAATGTCGGTATGAAAACAAATTTATAAACACTACTACTAGATACCATGAAATTAATGATACATGAATATCAGTATCAATTTTGTCATGTAAATTAATACTCCTTATTCATTATAGTAATACTGTATTTTCACTTCAAGAGACTGAGGACTGATTCAAGCTATTACATTATATTCTCTTTTGAATTCCACTCTTCAATAAAATAAAAATAGGTTAGGTATAGCCTACTAATAAATTCACATGTAAATTATATGTACATACATAAAAATTATATATGGAGATAAAATTATATAGAAAAAATATATAAATAAAAGTTAAAAGAATGTTACTTTAGTGGAAATAAGCTGAAGAAGAAAAATAAATAAAATAAAATAAAAATAGGTTAGGTATAGCCTACTAATAAATTCACTTTTATCACTTGTATTTAAATATAAATCACTTTTCATCTCACACATTATTACCTAATAACAAATTTTTAAACACTTCAAAATACCAAACAATTATTAAGAACTTACATTTTGTAATGATATTCACAAAAGATATACTTTGCAAACTGTACTCTCTACAAAGACTTTGCAGACATTGAGGGGCAGTTGCCGCGCAAACCGTGAAAATCCTGCACTTTTAGCGGCAAAATAGAATATTAGACCTTTGGATTTCGTAGATGACAAATATACCATTTTATAGAGCAACTTTTAATCTATTTCATAGAACAAACTACGTTCAGTTATAACATAAAACAGGCTAGTAATCGTTCTTTTTGATGAGGTCTGTATTTCATAGATTTCTACATCAAATGTTGATCATAGTTTGAAAAATCACAGATACCAAACTATAACTTGTAGACAAATATGGTCGAGATGAATTCTACAGAAAGATCTAATCTTTTAAACGATACCAACCAAAATCATGTGGCTAATGATTTAGTCGGTTGAATGTTTTTTTGAAAATTGGCATTTTGACAAATTCCACTTGCAGTATAGCAAGCAACTGTAGCTCTTCTTGTTCGTGCGTTTGTTTACGATTTTATTGAAACAAATTAAAAGTAAATTTTATGAATCTAAAACATGCTAAATAAAGCTTAGAATCTCTACTTTCTAATGGTATTTATTTTATTAAGATTGCAACAGAATAAATATGTTAAAACAGTGTGTTAAAGTAACGGTGTTTTCGAACGACTTATAAGTCATTCATCGCATCTAGGGTTAAAAGAAATACTTTGAGAAAACTGAGAAACAGACAGTTTGGTAAGACCACAACAAGCAATATGCCTAATTTTTTTAAAAGAAAATGATTAGGGAAATGTTTTAAGGAAACTCACACTCACACACACATACACACACACACACACACACACACACACACACACACACGCACGCGCGCACACACACACACACACACACACACACACACACACACACACACAATTAAATTTCATATTAATAAACAGTTTTAAAACACAATCAACCTTAATTGGTTCATGCTTATAAGACAATACTTACTAAACTCTCCATCAGATGTTAAATGAAATATACAACTGCTTCTGTTTGTGCAATAAATAAGGCCAAGCCTGCGCAGAATGTGTGTCCAACCAACACCGACAATACCGCCATCAGGTGCCCAAGTTACTTGACCTGGAGATAGGTAATCTGGGATCCCTTCCAACACTTTTAACTTTTCTGTTTTTATATTACACACAACCACAACTGGATGATGTTTCCCAACTAAAGCTTCACCCCAGTCTTCTCTGTACACATACTCTTCTCCCTTTTAACATAAAATGATTAGTTATATATTTGGTAGGTAAATACCATATTGGAAAGTAGCCAATATTTATATGTAAAAAAAGCTCAACTCAATGATCTTCTTACTTATAATTTGACAATAACCGCATCTTATTATTTTACTAGCTGTGTAACCGTGCTTCACTATGGTATTTTTCAGGGAATAAAAATTACAGTTTATTAATTTGAAAGTTGACTTAAAAATGTTTCTATTTTCAATGTTTAATGTTTTTTGTTTTACTGTAAACTACAGTAAGTTTGTATGTTTGACAGACAAGCTTTTGTTAGTCAAAAGCAAGTTATTGGTATCAGTAGTATATCATTATTGGTAGAATATCATATTTTTCCCACAAATTATAGTCTGGTAGTTGGGGTGAAACAATTAATATCCACCAAAACCTGCAGCATTAAGATACTGTAACCAGATATCTGAAATTTTAAGAGAGAAACAGCATTCTCAGTTGGTCGACTTGTATTGCTGCTTCAGCTCGTGGAAATTTAAAATAAATAATTGCTAAAATAAATTTACTATTGATTTTAGAATAAATCAGAAATTCTGAGTGCTCGCCATATTGTCTCAAAAATTCAAATGAAACTTTGAGGTAGCCTCATATCATATTTATAGCTTCAAAGGTTTCAGCTTGGTAATAAATCATAACATGTTGTTTTATATAAAAATGACTAGATTACCTTTAGGGGTTGGATTTTAGAAAATGCTGAGAAATACATGTTTCATTTGTGTTTATGTTGAGTATTTATTCAACAGTATTTATGTTGAGTTTAAAGAAAATTCAGCCAAAGATATATTTTTATAATAGGAACTTCTATACACCCTAGAAAAATCTTTCCTTAGTGGACGCTGATGCAATAAAATGAAAATATCAACAAAAAAAATCAAGTCTCGAGTTATATGCATGTTGGTCATGAGTTAGTTACGAATGTCTACAGTTATTTTTATTGTAGTTATAGAATTATTGTATTGAGTTTTGTGTTTATACACTTAACTCTTACTTCAGACTAAGTTTTGAAATTACTTCTTTGCAATCACTTAGGATTTAAACGTGATTACACAAAATTATGTCTGCAAATAAAATTTAAAAAATTATCCCATTTAAATCATTGGGTGGAATTTTAGAAAAACCTTTCATTGTGTACCTTCAAAGCCTATAATAAATATTTGATCCAAATTTCATGGGTTTTTTATCTAGAAATACAGCAATAAATTGTTAAGTTAGTTTTTACTCAATTTTTACTCTTTAAGGGTAGAAAACTCTATCTTTGAATACCTTCAAATCCAAAGATAAACCTGGTATGCAAAATTTCAGCTCTTTACACCTTTTGGATGTAAGAATACAAAGATAAAATATAAAGTTAACTTTTACCCCATTTTAATTCTTTATGGGTAGAATTTCTGAAAACCATTTCTTCTGCACTTTCAAAGTTTATTCAAGTTTATCTGTATATGAAATTTCAGATCTCCACATCTTTTTCATGCAGAAATAGATATAAAATATAAAGTTCATTTTAAAGTTTTTTTTAACCCTTTAGGGTACAAAAAAAAGTTTTCTTTTTTAACTTTTAAAGCCTCAGATAAACTTATGTACTATATTTCAATTCTCCACGCCTTTTAAATCTAGAAATGCAGAGAAAAATAATGTACGAAGTGTGGCTATTAATAACGAGACTGATGTAAAAAATTTTATTTTCTTTTTATACATAATTAATTATTATCATGGAAGTCATCTTCTGTTAACTCCTTCAGGACTCTTGCCGCTTTCACTATTACAGCTTCCATGGACTCAAATCTCATCCCTTTTAATGCAGATTTCACCTTAGGGAACAGACAGAAGTCACATGGTCCAAGGTCGGGTGAGTGAGGTGGATGTTCTAACACTGGGATGCTGTACTTTGCCAGGAACCTCTTGACAGATAACATGGAATGAGCTGGCACATTCACATTGTCTTGGTGGAAAACCCATCTTTTGTCCTTCCACATTTCGGGTCGTTTTTTCCTTACTATTTCATGTAGTTTACCAAGTACCTCAAGGTAGTAATATCGATTAATTTTTTGACCTTCAGGAACCCAGTGAAGGTACACAATCCCATGAATATAAAAAAAAAATCATCATTGTTTTAAATTTTGACTTGCTGATTCCTGCTTTTTAGGCTCTCAGTGAAGTTGGGGTCTTCCAATGCATGGATTGGCGCTTTGTTTCTGGATCATATGTAAAAAACCACAATTCATCACATGTTATTATCCTTTCCAATAAATGTGGGTCATTTTCAATGGCATCCAAAGTGTCAGTACAAACATTTTTGCCAGCTGCTTGTTGTTCAAACGTGAGAATTTTTGACACCATTTTGGTACACACTTTTTGCATGTTCAAATTGTCACGTAAAATTTGCCGTACACATTCTTTATCAATTCCTAGAGTTTCACCAATTGCACGAATACTTAATCGACTGTCAGACTGAATCAAATTAGCAACTTTTTCAACATTGTCATCCGTTTTTGACGTTGAAGGGCAACCTGGCCACGAATCATCTTCAACGTCTTGTCGGCCATCTTGAAAACACTTAAACCATTCAAAAACACGTGCATAAACATTTGATGCCATACACTTCTTTCAGTAAATTATAAGTTTCAAGCGGTTTTTCCAACTTTGAAGTGAAATTTAACAACAATTTGTTGCTCTATTATTACACTAACCATTTTTTTCGGCAAAACAAAATAACAACACTAACGGAAATGAAGGTTATGACCAAAAGGTGTTGGTTATGCAAACGAGACTAACTGCATTCTGAAGAAAAAGTTCACACTAAACAACTTTCGGTCAATGGCGGTTGGCGCATGCACACTTGTTCCACCTCAGCATCAGTCTCGTTATTTAATAGCCACACCTCGTACATGTTGCTTTTACACCAATTTAACCAGTTGAATGAAATGTTGGTGACATTTTGGAAAATCCCTTCTTTGAGCACCTCTAAAGCTCTCATAAATAAACTCTCTAAACTTGCATGTGAAATTTCAGTTCTACTTTATTTGGATGTAGACACAGAGATAAATTGTCAATTTCTTTTTTACCCTATTTTAACCCTTTAGGGGTGAAATTTTTGAAAACCATTTTTTTGCAAATTCAAAGGTGAAGACAAATCTGAGAATGCAATTTCAGCTTTCTACGTCTTTCAGACCTAGGCATACAGAGATAAAATGTGGTTTTTTAACCCTATTTTAAAGCTTTAGTGGTGGAATTTTGGTAAATATATTTTTTGTGCACCTCTATAAAGTCTGAGATACACCTGCATACAAAATCTTAACTCTCTATGTTATTTGGACCTGGAGATATGAAGAAAAAGGTAAAAGTTTATTTTTATCCCATTTTAACCCTGAAGGGGTAGATTATTTTAAAATCATGTCTTAGCGGGCATCTACAACCTTAGTCCATTGATGTGTGTTTGTTTTCATGGTAATTCCAGTAATTAAATAAAACAAAGTGTCTTTAACTTACAAAAGCAAGCCATAAGAATACTCATGCATTGGAGCCATCAAGTTTCCTGCAAAATTTTAAAACACTAAACACTACACATCCTTCCTCTCATCTCATATGTATGTACTCATTAAAAATGATGATATTATATGTTTTTACTCTTTTTTTGGAATTCTGATTTTGCCACCATAATCAACACTAATATCTGCATAAATTATCATTTTAACTTTCAAATTAAATTGAAAATATGAAAATGAACCCTTACAACACAAAATTAAATATCTTAATTACATGGATATTAAAAATTCAAAATGATAATTTATGCAGTATTTAAGACTTATAGTGTTACCAGATTTTCAAAAAAATTAAAAAAGTTATGAAACTTTTAAAGATTTGAAATGATTGCCACTTTCGTACTGTTCAAGAGATTTTGCTTGGGTAACAAAACTGCCCAGGCTATTACCAAAATTGATTTTTGTGCCAAGTTTTACCAAAATTGTAAACGCAAGAGTGTTAAAATACATACAAATACATATTCAAAAATTTTAACAACTACTTAAAAAGTGATCTAGAGGTTAGGATTGGTGTTCATTTCAAGGTCTGGGTCCTGTACGATGGCCACTCCAATAGCTAATTTTCAATGGAAATTCACTAATAATTGTTGTGCTTAAGTGATATGTTACACAAATTACGCTTAATTACATAACAAGAAAATATGTTATCTTATCATTTTATAGTATTGACTTAAAGAAGAAATTTTTCAACAAGTTTAAGACGATGATGCAACAAACTATACTTTAAATGGCAAAGTTATATAGCTATATTACTGATGTGATGTGAGCAAATGTTTAAAAATGACAAAATTTAATCATCTGAAAATATATTTAATAAGTAAACAATTTTTTTATTTGGCAAAGAAATGAAAATAACATTTGAACACTGTAAAATTTATAATTGTTTTCTTAAACTTTATTTTAAAAAATCTGACACTATTATTGTAATTAACAATAAAATTTACTCAAACACTGGTATTGTAAATGTCAATATGATACTAATTTAAGCAGACTTAGTGCAGATTCAGATGATTATCAAATTTTGATAAACCTTTTTGATAAATAATTTTGAGTTTCAAATTGTTTAAATCCTGTTTTCAATTTTGTTTGTGAATATTAATTAAATGGGTCTTAAAAGAAATGCTTGTGGTAATGGAAATAAAAGGCTATTGAACTAAAAAAAGCTACAGTAAGAACTAAAAAAACCTATAGTTTTTCTATAAAACTATATTTTAAACGCTGACTCACACAGCAGTCTGCTCAGATAACAATCTTAGTTGTGAAATGAATTAAGACCGTTAATCGAGGTACCACGATATATATATATATATATATATATATATATATATATACACACACACATATATATATATATATATATATATATATATATATACACACACATACACAGAGCAGGACAGACTATATTCAAAATCAAACCTACTGTTTTTAATGTCACTGCGGCTCTGAAAGCGAAACAGTGGCTAAGCTTGACTCCGCTTCACTTTCAGTGGTCACACTTAACATTGAAAACTATATGTTTGATTCTGAAAGCATAATCCGCTCCACATTTGGTGGCTACCCAGTCTTACACTGGACTTACCTTTACAGCTTTTTTATCACTGGTCTCACTCTCTTTGCCCTCATCTTGTGGAGAGGTCTTATAAAATGATTCTGTTTTTGGTAGTTTCTTTTCAGCAACATAAAGCAATTTGTTTTCACACGGAGACCATTCCAAAGATCCAAATTCACCTAAAACGACAAATTCATATATTTACTTTCACTGATTAAATCTAAGCCTATATATACTTTTACAGTACAGTAACCATCACCCAAAGAAAATGAAAATCAGTCTCACCATTTAGAGTTTTTCAGATAGTTGATCTTAAGAAGGTGTAATAGCTTAGAGATTCATTAACTTAGAAATTCGTTTTTCCTTCGAAGGTACTGTAGTATAAGTTAAAGATCGACCTGTGTAATAAGACAGAGGTTCCATACTGTGTATTAACATAGAGACTATAGTGCTGTCAAGTTTGTTGCACCGTGTGTATATGTTGCCGATGCTGCTGTTTGCAGGCACTTCAGTATCTTTTATCTAACAAGTAGAACTCGCTTAATTAAAGAAAGATTTATTATTAAAATATAAAGTTCATTTGGATAGGTTTTGTTTTGAAAGGTTTATGTCCAATGCTGTAAATGTATACTATTTTACATATGTAGTAGTAATAGTAATAGTAATAATAATATAAAAACATTGTTTGAAGGCTGCTTTATTGAAACCATATTTGAATTGAATTATGAAAAACATTTAGATATGTTGTTGACCATTAAGTCCAACTGTTTTTTTATTAATTACCATAAACTTGGTTTTATTAATATTTAATCCATACAAATGATTATTATTTTAAGGATTTTCTTGTCCTTTTTACAAAAAAAAAAAAAAAAAAACATGTCTTATACTATCTTTCAGAATGGCAAAATAAAGTAATAATAAAATTTTAAAACATAATTTCTGAAGTATTTTATTATAGGAAAATTTATTACAAATGAAAAAGATATGAAATTAAGATATTCTAGTTTTTTTAAAGATCCAAACTGGATTTGTTGAAAAATATAATTAAAAGCAAGAAATTGTGTGTTACATTTCTGAACTGTTTGTTTTATTTTCTTACACAGACACTTAGCAACGTTTAAATAATATGAGAAAAATGCGAAACACGCAGCTGTCTCGCTGATGTGATAGAGCGAATTTCCAAAACAATTTTTCTTTATCTCACCCTTTTTGACATTCTGATTCTGTGATAGTAATCAGCATTAAAAGCTTCACATACCAGCACTTACAACTTTCAAATTACGTTCAAAATAACCTAACTAAGCGAGTTCTACTTGTTAGATAAAAGATACTGAAGCACCTGCAAGCAGCGGTGTCGGCAACATATACACACAGTGCAACACACTTGACGGCACTGTAGTCTCTATGTTAATACACAGTCAGAACCTCTATCTTATTACACAGGTCGATCTCTAACTTATAACACGGTACCTTTGAAGGAAAAACGAATCTCTAAGTTAATAAATATCTAAGCCATTACACATCCCCTTGATCTCTGCCTAACAAAATATTGTGTTAAATATAAGAATTAATTAGATTTAACTTAACACTGACATATTGAAATGATATCAGTTTATAGAAAAACTAACAAATTACAATGCACAAAAATTAATATTACGAAATTTAAACATAATATCTGTTTTATATCGTGTTAATATTAATATAAGATATATTAAAACACTTTGGGTACTAAGCATTACTTAGGAAAGAATTTATTTGTCTTAATATTCAGAATACCTAATGAACTATAATAATTAATTATAATCAGGCATAAGAATTACAAGTAATTTGACAGGTATAATATCACTAAGAAGAAGGTAGTAAGGAAACACAAGCAACGCTACTTCAGATAGTGATAATTAATTATGTGGGCTTTGCAACACTGACAGTTGTTAGTTAAAACACTACTGACACTGAGAGGGGCATGCCAGTAGTTATTTTCATGTTGTCACTAACTGGCAAACAAACTGAAGTAATCAATACACAGTCAGAACCACCTCAGCTGCATTTGCTGTATTTCCATTTTCAAAACTTCTAAATGATCAACACAATGAAAATTTTTTGATTTTTTTAGAACCTGATTGGTTGTAAAAACTTTTATATTTATTTCATCCATTATTTCTTGTAAAGCTACACTACAAATATCACGATTACGATATTCTTAGAGTCTAATTTTTCATGTTCTCCATATAAGTAGATAAACTTAGCGGTTTCGTTTTTATTCACAGGGGCTTTCACACTTTCACAGTTCTTTTAACTTTTTCAACTACAATTACACAATGATAAAAGTCCATGGCTTGGACTGATAAATCTGTCTCACATTTTGTGATGATTTATCTCACTGGCATGGGTTTGTAGCACTTCTTCAAACTGTCCCATCGACAAATCCTTTATACAGAACCTTGTTTTCTCAATAAATCCGTAGTGCCCCTTCAAACTGTTCCATTGACAATCCTTAATACAAAACCTTGTCTTCTCAACAAATCAGTAGTGGCCCTTCAAATTCCAAGCAACAAACCTTCACACTATGAACAGAATACTCTCCACCACCTGAATTACAGCAGATATTTCTAGAAGCTTTGTTGTTCATTCACATATTAGTACAGCTTGCATGCAGTGCGATACGACTAGTCTAGCTAAGTTGTACATGATTTAAAATATCATGTTTTAAGTACAGCGTTACCAGGTAGGATTAACTATAAAAGCATTTATATATGCAATATAACTTATAAATAAGTGTATTTCTAGTATACTTCTGTAGAGCTTTTTTATCATGTAAAAAAAAAGAAAAACTAGCAGGCCTAATATTGCAAAAAAAACGTTTGAACAAGCACATTTTCTAAATATAAATATAAAAGGAATTTTGTAGCAAAACTTTAATACCTTACTTCATTTCAAAAACAGTTCTGTAGTAATTACATGTGATATATCAAACTGACTTACAACTCTCAGTTTAAGTAAAGTGAGCATATTTGATATATTTGGCAGCATGCAGAATCACTGGTTCTACAGTATATCTCCAAGTGTAGGCTATATAAAGAGAATCACAACACAATAACCAGGCCAACCATTACAACAAGAACAAGCCACGTAAAGCAAGACTTTAAAGTTTTGCTTCAATAAACTAGAAGTTAGGTTTTATATAAAGTGCAAAACATTTAAAAAATTCAGTGTGCAGAATAATTTCACCATCTAATTCAAACTGACAAGTGAAAAACTTTTTTAGTAACTGCTGTGCTTAAGACTTAAACTTCTGAAGATAAATGTAGTACGTGTACTTGTTTAAGCTTGGAACTTTAAGGCTGGTTAGTCAACAATAAAACTTGAGTAGCGCTGACATGTTATTTATAGGCTGAACTGTCCCCAAGGAAAATTTCAAAATTAAAATTTTCTTAAAATCAATGTAAATAATAGTTTCATTTAACTTTCTTTGGCTTATAGTAAAATAAATTTCAGTTCATGATTAAAAAAATGAACAATTAGCAGTTGGCCAACTTTAAATAGCTAGCAATAAGAAAATTTAAATAAAATAAGAATTTTGTGAAATATCTTTTTTTTTACTTGATATAAAAACTTTTTTTAATGTATGGAAGATTTTAATCAATCTATTTGAAAATGTGCATTCATATTAAATACATAGGATAGTTTTTTTTAACCCTAGAATGAACGGGCAAAAAAGATTACGCAAGGGGACGGGCTGGGTCTGACAGACCCAAGAATTAAAAAATCTATAAATAATTTCAAATTATTTTTATTGATCAAAAAATGTTTTTATACGAATCCTAGAAGTGTTTTTAGTAGTATAACACTATTTTAACAAAATAATATTGTGCCCAAATAATGGTATCAAAAAATAACGGTAATCTTGTACATTTTTAACAAAAAATTACATGATTTTTTTAAAATAACATTAATAAGGTAAGAATTTTTAAATTTTGATTAGGTTTGATTTTACCTAGTATATAAAGAATGATGTCAAGGAAAAAATATTAAGAATTAATTAAAATACAAAAATAATATGTTTTTGGAGAGGACAAATAACTTAATTTTTACAGCAATCGCTACACAACTGTGGTTAAGACAACCAAATTTTACACTCTTTGCAAAAGTATTTTGTTTTGCTGTCTTTACACATGGAGCATCTTCCACGCTTTCCTGGAGCAGGGTCCTCTTTAGGTTGAGCTTCATATCCAGAAAATTTAGTTGCTAACTGCCGAATCTCTTGTGGTAGGTTGTTTTGCTGAGCTCGCATGGTCAAGTAGGGTTGCAGCATCTGTTTTGACAAGTTCTTGAGAAAAAACGCCTGTTAATGGATTGTTCATTTGACTTGAACACAATGAATGCATTTAGAGCAGCAATATTCATTGCAGCAAAAAACAAAGTTAATGGCCAATGTCTTGTTCCCCTTGCAACTGTATTCAGCACACATAGCATCAGCTACGTTGACACCTCCCTTAGTTGAAATTATAATGTGTTATTATGCTGGGTTTCTTCTTTTCAGCAGTGTAAGGGTCAATTTCACTGTCTTTATGCATAGACAACAAAACAACACTTTTGTTTCTCTTGAGTACATAAGATACCATCATCAAATCTTCTTGAAAACCAAAAAGGCTTGAATGTCATTCCCTTGTTGATTTTGGGAGAAAGCTTGGAGGTATTTGTGGCTTGTTCTTCCTCAAAGTACCCACAAGGGTTAGTTTGTATTCTTGCAAAAGAGTTCTGGCAGCGTCATACGACGTAAACCAGTTGTCGAGTTATATTATGGTCGCTGTATTTGATAGGCTCGACCAACTAAAAGATAACATTATCGGCCTTGTTACTTATCTTGTAACGACCGTTGGGTTGTGCACCTTAATATACTTCAAAGTTTTTTATACAATATGCCTTTGAGCAAGCTAATATAAATACCTTAATGCCATACTTTGCTGGCTTGTTAGGTATATACATTCTAAATTTACAACGCCCTCGGAACGGCACAAGCATCTTATCCAGTGCTGCACATTCAGAAATAGAAAAGTATTTCTTACAGTTTGACGCGAGTATATCAAGAAGTTGTCTGACTGCTGCTAAGTTGTCATAAAGTTTTCGGTCATTCCTTGTCGTTATGTCATCAAAACGAATACATCTCGAAAGACATTCCAGCCCTGAAGATTTCAACCCCAGTCCCATCTGTGGCCCAAAATTCACTAATATTCATTCGTCCACCATGTAAAACTCCTGTCACTTATATAAGCCCTAAATAGGCTTTTAACTCTACGATCGATGTTGGTCTTGCTAAATTTGGGTCAGCAGTATAGTTGTTTTTTATAGAATTTATGAAAATATTTATAGACTCAACAACAAATTCAAGTTAAAAAGTAATGATCAGGACTCTAGTGAGGTTTGAACATTTCTAGCCTCTCTTATATTTCCAGGTAAATGAGATACTATTTTGAGACCTGGTCCTAACATTTTGTACAGGTGCATTTTTCTGCCATTTAGTTTTTTTATCTTTTCCAAGGAAATGAGGTGCTCTGCCTGTTGATGATGTTGAACCGGATTCATCAGATGCATTGAGACTAGGTTTGTTATCACATTTTTCACTGGATTCTCTCAAATCAACAACAGAATTATTCTCACTTTCATCTTTTTCTTCTTCTCCAATTTCACTTTCAGTGTCATGATCACTACACAATTGAAAATCGGGGTCAGTGTCTGAATCATCCACTCACTTTCAGATAATGCTTCACATAAAATATGATCAATTTCACTAGTATTTACCACTCTTCTTCTATCTATATTGATTAATAATATATAGTTAAAAGCACTGCGCTATATACTTGTTTAAACTTGTCAATAGTATTAAAATGAACAAAAGTAAAAATTAAAAACAGTACTAAAACACAAACCCTGCTATGTTAGGAAAAGTAACATGAGTGGACGGGCTGGGTCTGACAGACCCACAAGATATTCAAACACGTGACAACTGATGACTAAGAGTTGAATTGACAAACATGCAACAGTAGCTAATTCTGTAGACTCTTTTAGGAAGGTACAGAGAGAAATAACGGTCTGCAACGCCTGTGACCTTGAATCTAACGTAATTTTAAAATGTTTGGGTCTCACAGACCCAGCCCTTCCATTCTAGGGTTAAACTTTTAAAACACAAACAGCAAGTGTGTTAAATATTTTTTTTACACTAAATATTTTGATAGTCTTTTTAAAAGAATAATAAATTATCTTAAATGTTCTTGGGTTTTTTTACATATCTCCTATACTAACATCGATGTACTTATGTGAATGCACAAGTTTTGAGGGATAATAGAGGAGAGATCTCACCAACGTTTTCTGTTAGACCAGTTATAAAGATCACGGTTTTAGGTATCAGTGATTTTAATATAAAATGTCATGGTCTGTGTTTGCTCTATAATTATATCTGTCCTCTGAACCTGTTTCTATCCAACACTCTTTCTTACTATTTTCAAAGGCCACACGAGCGATAGCACAAACACAGGCATTACAGGTTAGTGATTATTGATATGCATCAACCTGTTTATCAGTTGTTTAACCTGTTTATCAAGAATTTAGACAAACCTGTTTAAAAAATGCAAACAGCGAATCATCAGTCCTAAAATGTGACAGCAAACCAAACAGTTTTGTTTCACTTGCAGTGTAGGATTGCTAGTGACTCCATTCTTAATAATGTATAAATGGAACTTGCCAATCAACACTTGCCAGTAACTGGCAAGCTCAACTGGCATGCCTACTGGCAACAAATAAATGGATCTTTAGAAAGAAGACTATGTCAACACAAGTTGTTATCCAAAGCGAAAGAACTAATTTTAGTTTTTAATATATACAACATTTTTCAAAATTAATCTTTTCAACCAAAAGATTTATTTTCGAATAATTGATATGTTTATCTAATATTTTAAAATTAGTTTTAACTAACTGACATGTTACAGTAACTGATATTGTAACAATTACCTTAAATCAAATAGTAACTATTACAGACAAATTCAATTATTTTTACTTATATAAACTTAATAGTTGTGAAGACACTGAGAAAAATATTTACAAGAATTATTATTATTCTGGCTCTTTTTAAATAGCTCACGAACAGAGTGCTCTTCTATAATTAAAACTACTTAAGCAATTTACCTTGGTTAAAATTGTTGATAATATATAAATCAACTTTAAACAGCATGTGTTAAAACTTTATAATATATAGTTAGTGCTTACGATGATTTTAACTAGCATTATGATGCTTACTATTATGCTTATTATAATTTTAGCATATTAATCAGGCTTTCTTACTCTTCCCTATTCTTCTCAGTTTAAGGTTTGAGCACTTAAAGAACTGCCAAGTGACACAGTTTTGTTGATGTTACCATTCTGGGGCCAGAGTTGAATTCTAAACACACAGTATTTATAAAGACTGGTGTGTGTATGTGTTTACTCTAAGACTAATTAAAAAACTAAGTAAAGATACTCACTGTCAGCATACACATCACCATGCACATCAAGGGCTGTTAAGTCCAATATAGATGAAAGACTAGATTTTTTCCAAATCTCCAAGTGCTGCTTTTTCTTTCCACCTGCATTTTTTTCTGGTACTATTTCTCGCAGAACAGCTCTAAGATTAGTTGACTTTGAAACAGCTGTTAAAATCCTATATTACGATGAAAAAACATTATGAGAATATAAAACTATATAGGCTTCCAGAAACTGAAATAATATCCTGTCAGTACTAGTATTCAGTGTCAAGGTGATACCTATATATTTACATGACGGTAAATTCTCACACACATGCAGGACATCAACCGTGATATTTCTGCGGTGATACCTATATATTTACATGACGGTAAATTCTCACACACATGCAGGACATCAACTGTGATATTTCTGCACTAGCAGATTATGTGGATATTTCAGAAAGTTATGTTAGGTAAATCGCAAACAGCAATAACTCGGTAACATATTTTTTTAGTTATAGACTCTTGATTCAGAGGAACTCTCCTTTTCCTGAAGTCACAGAAGATGAAGACTGTGAATGTACTTGTGCCCTGTATTTTATTTTTAAACTGTCACATAAGATTTGTAATTTATTTTACTTTTTTGTTATATATAGTACGTATAAAGAAAGTATGGGATTAAAAATGCAGAATCTTTAAATTTTCACTAATACACTATTTTCAAATAAGAAACCCTTGAAGTTTAAAAAAAATGGATTTTCTTACACTCAGCTACTAATTTTGATAAAACTTCATTCAAATGTAGTCCTTCAATACCAAAGCAAAATGCCAAATCTTTCCAACTATCCTTAACTTATGGACTATTTCTTTCTGGGTGAAAAGATTATAAAACGTTTAATAATAGTGCAACATTTTCTTGTCAAATGAAACATTTATTCTTTCTCTATACCATTTTCTAACTGATCACTCCCAGCAAGTGACAGTTAAAAACCCTGGTTAAAAACTGAATCCATTTAAAAACACTCCTACTTAAGAGACTACAGCCACTTATAGAAGAAAGAAATTTGATTCCAGACCACCAATTTGGTTTCAAGAGGAAACACTCAACTATAGATTAGGTTCATAGAATTGTCAATACAATCGAAAAATCCTTAGAAGCCAAGCAAGTTTGTTAAAGTATATTCCTGGATGTGTCGCAGGCTTTCGACATGATATGGTACCAGGGGCTTCTATATAAACTTTACGACATGTTCAGCTACGAGTGGTACCTTATACTAAAGTCTTATCTAGTAGGTCGGTACTTTAGAGTTAAAGTTGAAGATGAGTATTATGACCTTAAAGAAACACATGCTGGATTGCCCCAGGGAAGTGTTCTGGACCCAGTACTGTACTTGCTTTACACACAGGATATACCAGTGATGGAGAACACCACTATGGCCACCTTTGCAGATAACACAGCTGTAATGGCAGTTGCGTAATATGTGGAAGACGCAACTGACAAGTTACAAAATTCTGTTAATAAGATCACTAAGTAGACAGAGAAATGGAGGATCAAGCTAAATGAGAGTAAATCAGTGCATGTCAACTTTACAAATCGTAAAGTTGTTCCAGTGGCAGTCACTATCAACTTACAAAGAATTCCATATACGAATTCAGTTAAATATCTTGGAATGAATTTGAATGCATAACTTAAGTGGAAAGAACATGTCAAAAAAGAGAGGCAGGAGCTGAACATTAAATTCAAGAAGATGCAGTAGCTGTTGGGAAGGCATTCACAACTCTCTTTGTGAAAAAAGCTGCTGATATATAAGCAAGTTCTAAAGCCTGTGTGGATATATGGTATCCAACTGTGGGGTTGTACCAAGAAAACAAATGTGATGATGATCAAACGTTTCAAAATAAAGTACTTGAAGTATCTGCAATGCTCCATGGTGTGCATGAAATGACGATATTCATCGAGACTTGAGAGTTCCTACCGTTGTAGAAGAAATTAAATTACATGCAACAAAAAATAAACAGAGACTGGTGACACAATCTAATGTGGAAGTACTGCCGCTCCTAAGGACCAGTCAGGATCAGCGCAGATTGAAAAGGACTAAGCCTTGTGATTTGATATGTTAGTGAAGTGGGGGTCTGGCTGATGGGTCGGATCTTGGACATACTTTCATGTACTTGACTCTAGTGAATGAAATATTACTTGATAAGTAATGTGACTTAGTTATAAATTTGTAAAATAAATAAAAAAATTATTAGTAAATGAAAAAAAAATAAAAACTCACCATTAACCAATATGAAGTCAGATTTTGCTTAGAATCTGTTTCACATAATCTATTCAACATATACATACAAAGGAACTTTCTTGGGCACTTTTCTTTAGTCTCAAACAGAAGTTTCTATTGTCAATTGTGTCCAAGCAAATATCGTAATAATCTATCATTATTATTAGGAACCACAATCAATGCAGCTTGTTATTATAAATTTATGACTTGTTTAATCATAAACATATGTGCTTCTCCATGGTTAAAAGAAATTGTGTTTTTCTTTCTTAAAGACCACTACATTTGATTAATAAATTACGTTATTCTTCTTAATATATTAGGGCAGATGTGTTAATGTATTTGATTTTATTTCACAGAGTAAATATTTTCTCACTGATTCATTGTGCCTAAATGTCATTCCACATTTTTTAGTGTACAGTAATGATTACCAAAACTAATTAAGTTCATTCATAGTTCCTTCGTTTTATGAGGCCAGTTCCTGTTACTTTTAGTAACAGTGTTTATCAAGCAATTTATAATTACAAGCTATTATTACAAAGCAATTTACCATACTGATTTAAGTGTTTCAATAGTGGTAAATTAATTTTTAAAAAAATATTATAATAAGTATGTTAAGGATTTACTTGAAATACTTAATAATTAAATTGAAGGTACTTATTATATTTAGTGAGATACAACTGCAGTGAACTTTCAGTATAAACACTTTTGGGCATTCTCTTTCAAATAATAAATTTCAATAAATTAAATCTTACTTCAATCTAATTGAAGTAATTTTACAAAATTAAATAAATATTTAAAAAAATTTGTTGAAGTAGTAACGATAATTTCAGATAAAATATTAACATGCATATTAGAAATTTAGCTATGGATAAGGACAGTCTCAAAACCCTTTCTGTAAGATATAACCTTTTAATTTTTTTAATGTTATATATATTTATTAGTGGTTGGTTGACTTATGGCCACTGAGCCCTGGCAAAATAAAGTCAAATATTACAATTACTTGTGCTAAATTATAAAAAAAATAAATAAAAAAAATTAGAAATAATAATAATTTATGAAAATTTAACAGCTGTATGATGGACAACTTCCCAAAGACAATAAGTTATACAGACTAACATAAGTGAGTTATTAAATGAACCGCTTAATATTGGACCATTATATAGCAGAAATATTTTTTTAAATTCATGTAGCCGATTCTAATATAATATAAACTTCAGTAATTATATGGTATGTCATATATAAGTTATAATTTCCATTTAGGCTATCTGAATTTCATAAATTAGTTAATAAAACAGTGATTTTTTGTGTTTAATAAAAATGTGTTAATAAATATCAGTTTATTACCAATGTATAATAATATATTTTATTGTATTAGTGATGTTTAAAGTAGCCTATATTTATGATCAAATGAACAATAAACATCTTACTCAGAAGAAACATCAACAGGCGGGAAGCTTGGTACATCTGTAGAGTTCACATCAACAATATGACTCGTTTGAAATTTAACTGATTGTCCTCTATCTAATGAACGCTGGTTCCATGTTAAATTCACAGTAAAACTGTCAATTGAATTATACAAAATGTATGCTCCAATGGGAGATGGATCTTGTGTAACCGTTCTGTAGATCTTCAGAAGTTTGTCAATCTGTGTAATAACAATTATACAAAATATTTTATAATTAATTAAGATAATTACATAAATCTTATTGTTTCTCCAATAAAAAGTAAAAAACAATACTATTACAAAATAACAAAGTTGCATTATTTCATTTATGTATATTCTTTTTATTTGAACTGTTCTGTACTTTGTACTGATAGAGTTTTTGTATTTATTAAAGTTCTACAGCATTAAACTTTCAAGTCACAGGAGTCATACCTAAAATTTTTAAGAATATTTAGCAGTGCCTAGTATTTTATGAGTTTCATTTCAGATAGAATTAGGATATACTTTTGTCAGTATAGCTATTTTATGACAATACATTATTGTCAATTTAAAATAAACAATTGTCACTGTAGTGATGTTTTGAAAATTGCTTGCTGTATGGAATAAGGTAGCGATTTCAAAAACTATTTTCTTCGCTTGAAGTATTAGTTTAATATTAGATAACATGCAAGATATTTCAATGATTACCACAAATATTACATAAACAATACCTTAGCACTTACATAGTACTTTGACCCACAAAACTGACACTACTGCTTCTGTAACATCAAGCCCCACTACCATTAAGGTTAGATAGGCCCTAATATGTTTCTCAAGTTGCAGCGTAAATGTTGGAAATCTTTTCTACCAGAATCTTTAGAATAAAATTCATAGTATGAGTAAAATTATTTGAATGGATTAACATTTTTGTTTTTTTTTTTAATAAAAATATTTTTTGACAATTCGCTTCACTTTCATTACCTAACTTTGCACATACGATGAAAGTTAAAATGTTTTCTAAACTTATTGATATTAGAAATATTTAGTTATTAATTACATAACAAATATTTTACTAAAGAAGTCAATGTTTTTACCTGGGAAGCCATATAAGTATAATAATTCAACAGTTTATGTCAAACAGTCTAAAAACGAATGCCGGTAGCCTGTAAAGAAAATTATTTACAAAAAAACATTCAGAAAGTTAAAACATGAAATTTGGGTTCTAATATCACACTGACAAAAAGAAATAAAATTACAAATTTAATTTCTAAATTGTGTTTTATCTACAACGAACAAGAAAATGTTTTTTGTATTAAATTAAAAAAAAACTAAAAAGGGAATCACACGACTGATATGGTCTTCACTTCTTGAATCCTGTCTGAGTCTGCAGAGATGAGACTGTGAATGCTATCAGTATCAGTGCTACTGATAAAACACTTGTGATAACTCTTCTCTACCATTCTCTCTGCTCTCTGCTCACTGCTCACTCAATCACAACTGCACACTGCCGAGATCTAAGAACAGCATTCTCAGTTAGTAAAAGTAGAATAAAAACTAGGTGAAATGAAAGCTAGACTATTATTTATGATTATTAATCAATAACATGTTGTTTATTTTACTCTAACTAATAATTAGGTTTTTTTGTTTTACTTTCTATTAATTAAACACATGGAAAACTTATTTCTACTTATAAATTTATCATAGTTTCAGGTGCATAATTTAATTTATTTTTTAAAATTATTATTATTTACATTCCTTATTTTATGAAACTGGAAGCTCATATTTGTTAAATTTTGCATTTATTGTTGGTTTACATAGACTACTGTGAAAACATCTACAAGCTTTTCCTATTATTTTGATAATTATCAAAATTATTTTATTAACTTTTTTTTAAATTATAATAATATTTATTTTTAACAAATTAATTTGTAGTCAATTTAATATCTTTTGCCTATACATAATTATGTTATGTACGGTAGTTTATATATATATATATATATATATATATATATATATATATATATATATATGTGTGTGTGTGTGTGTGTGTGTGTGTGTGTGTGTGTGTGTGTGTGTGTGTGTGTGTGTCTGTGTGGACAGTAAAAAATATAAATTGTATACACATATTTTATTAATTTCATAATAAACCTCTATTTTCATTTTAAAATTTTGTAATAAATATTTTTGTAAGAAATTTACTAATGTAATAAACAGCACAAAGCAGTGAGCAGTTACCACACACCAGCACGCAGACTGTTCTCTAACCTGTGATTAAATCACTGCTATAGTTCATTGCTAATTTGCTCAGAGCACTCGGAGCATTCACTGCTAACTGGAAAAAGCTCTGAAAAACGCCACAAGGATCCTGAGTCAAAGATAATGTAATTCAATTTACTGAGTATTACACAATTTAAGTTAGAACCACATAAGAATTTTTTTTCATTGATGAATGCAGAAACAAATACAGTACATTAATATGGTTTATATTTTAGGCTATTATAAAATTAAAAACAAAACACAAGTTGTAACTATTTTTAATTATTTTTATACTTCTTATCAACAATGGAAGCTTTAATATGATTAATTGTAAATATAACAAAAGCATTAAGATAGTAATTAACTATATTTAATACAAACTACTCGGAAATTAGTTTTTTTTATATAGAGTGTTACCAATTTACAATATTGTTAATTGTTCACTAATTGGCAATCATGAGCAATCTTTTTCATATTGAAACACCGTATATATTGTTTACTTTTGTTTCCTAATAATAGATTTACATGTTTAAAAAGTCGAAGTAAGTTTTTAATATGTCAGTATTAGCAATGAATACAGAATCTATAAGAAGGAAAAGAAGGAATTCTTGCTTAGAAAAGTCAGCCTATATTATTCGACCGACATATTTAGTAGCGACATATATTTTATTCGACCGACATATATAGTAGCTACAATATAGTGCATATTGGATTCCCCGTCAATATGCAGTGCTTTTTTTTTTAACTTGCAGCTAGAGAGAGACAGATATAGGGGTGATGGAATTCTCTGTCCCTCTCTCTCGCTGTCTGTCTGTCTACTGCTTTCCCTCTCCAAATCCTACCCTAACGCTTGACCTGTTTGGGAAATTATGACTACAGGGTCAACTTGTGAAAGTTATATTTGCAAACAAGTAACGAATCTCTTCCCGCCCGTCATCATCGGTTCTGTTATTGAACAGTAAGTTATATTAATATACAGGATTGGTCAAATGTTGTCGTGATTTATACTTTTCTTGTTTATTTATGGAGAAAAACCAAACTTATGAAGCGTTTAGAAGACGTAAAGATGTACATTTCAGTGCATGAGGCAACTTTGTCTCGGCCTCCAAAATCTGCAATTACCCCATACTATATGTACTTTTTAGTACATCTTTATGCCTTATAAATAATCATTTCATGCATTTAGTTTTTCTCCATTAATAAACTAAAACGTTATTCAGGTGTCCCGATACTTTTGATTAACACTGTATGTTAATAAACTGTTTGTAAATAATAAAAGCTTTGTAAATGAAACTTAAAGCAAAAAATATTAAAATGTAGCATTTATCGTTTTACTCTCTGCCTAAATGACGTATAAAAGAAGGTTTGGTGATCGTAAACAAATTATCTTTAAATGTTGATTGGTCTATTTTACCAGGAGTCCAAAAAAATAGTTTTTGGTTGGATGTCTGTCCAACTGTATCTGTTTGTTTCTGTGACTAATTGGCTATTTAGATAAAATTTAGCATGTTTGTCTGATTTGCCAATATTTCAGGCAATGATTCCAATAACTATTAATCCTCTAACAATTGAACTTTGATTTGGACAAGTAACAATAATGTTTATTAATAATTTAAATAATTATTAATTATATTATTTATACACATAATATTGTAGAACAATTTTGTACAAAATATGTACAAGATATATTGAACTGTTAAGTAGTATAAAAGTGTTAATTATAATTTAAGTATAGGGCTATTATTAATTTTATTTATATACAGTAAAGAATAATCTTGTTCAAAGTTTGTGCAACGTAGGTATATTTAACTGTAAAAGCTCTAACAGTTTTGTATTAGATAAGCTGGTATGTAGTATAATGGCAACCATTTTTATTTTTATTATTCTAGATCTATAGATATAATTATAGCATTCATTAATGCTAGCATGTCCCATTGTGGTTTCACCCGTGCAATTTTAAATTCTTACACTATATATAAATTTCAATGAAGTTTATTTTTTTCTAACTGATTATGAATTAATGAATTAATGGAATAGATATTGAAAATAAATTAATAGATAATGGACAATAATTTTTTTATAATTTTTAAATGATAATATCAGCAGTAGCAAAAAAGAACCCTAAATCTTATTCTAAATCATCATTCATTATCACATTGAAAAAGATTTTTTTTTATTTGAGCTCAGAAAAAAATGTGTATAGAAATATATATTTTTCTGAGCCCTTACATTTCTTGTTTTTTTAAAGACCTAAAAACAACAATAGATTAATAACAATAATAATAATAATAATAAATGAATAAATATAACTACAAATAACAGTACAGTTAAAAAAAAATACAAAAAGGTATAAAATTATAAAAAATAACAATTAATTTTAAAAAAATGATTTTAAAACTTCTCTATATACTACGTTTGAGGTCTTTTCATCTGGTGCTAAAATAACTTAATTTGCTGGTGTGCTAACTCTGGAGCATGCCACATAAAATTGTCCATGTGAAACAGTCTTCTCTTACAAAAATCCCTGCAATTTTCAAGGTTTGACCTTGAGATTTATATATTGTCATAGCAAAACATACTTTAAGAGGAAACTGTATTCTCTTGAATTGGAATGGATAATCTGATGGTATCATTGATGTGTGAGGAATCAAAACTGATTCACCTTTTGCAGATCCAGTATAATTTCAGCTTCTATCAGGTTTTTTTGGAGAGCAGTTATAAGTAAACGTATACAATTGCACAATTTAGGTGGGCTAAGATTTCTCAGAAGCATTATTGGAGCACCAAATTTTAATGTTAACATATGTGGTGGAAATCCTGGAGGGTTTAGCGAATTAAGAAATTCAGCTGGATAATTAACTGCAACATCTAACTTCCAGTACTGAATTTACAGATCTGTATTCCATATTTTCTGCTTGGAAAGAGTATAATAATATTTTATTTCTGCTGCTGTATCATATTTTGATGTTAAAATGGCCCTCTTACATAATCATTCTGTAGATATCTCTTTGAGATTTTCGATGCCAGGATATATTTTATGTGTAAGATCGTTTAAAATTCTTACTACTGTACATAAGTTTGGTGGCAATGTAATTTTTTCATCAGATTCTGTGTATTTTCCATCTCCTATTTTTAAGAGAAGTTCAGAAAACTGTCCAGCAATCTTGTCTCTTCCTAAATGTACTCACATATTTTTTGTGAAAGAGTATTATTAACTGAGGCCACAAATATGGAGTTTTGATACATGCTGCAATTTCATTAGCCCGAGTTCCCCTAGGTGTAACTGGTATTGTTTGTCGAAAATCTCCAGCTAGAAGTACTGTAACTCCCATTATAAAATTTTAATATTTCCATATCCTTTAGACAGTTATTTAGAGCTTCAAATCCTTTTTTATGTGACATTGGGTTTTCATCCTAAACTACGAGCTTGTATTCTTTTAAAACTTTTGCCATATTTGATTGTTTATTATTATTACATTTCGGAGTCTTGATGGTATTCAGGTTAAGTGGCAATTTAAATAGTGTGCCTCGACATTGTTGTAAGAAGGTATCCTGAAAATTTCAAGTCTCTAGTTATAATAGTCTTGGCTGTATGTTGATTATTAAAGTTGGACTGGATAAGTAGTTTAATGGCATTAAAATCAAATTTTTGAAAAATCCTGTCTTAATGCATGCCTATATGGTAACATAAATGTACCCTGAAAATTTCAAGTCGTTAATAGTTTTGGCTCTGCGTTGATTATGAATCAGTCAGTCAGGACTTCTTCTTTTATATACTAAGATATATATATATATATATATATATATATATTAGTATAATCTAAGATTATATATATATATATATATATATATATATAATTAAATTTATTATGCAATGTATATTAAACTGTACATGCTATAAACAATGTTGTGTGGTAAACGGTCCGGTATATGGTATAATGGTGTAATTTATAATTTCAATAATTGTTATTCATATACATAATTTTATACAAATAAACATGGATCAAAAAAAGTTAAAGTCAGTAGCGTGTTTTGAACTGAAATTCTTTAGTTACATAAGCAGAAAACCGTGTGATAATTTTTACCTGATACGATTTCAAAGTATTTTCTCTTTCAAAATTAACATATGTATCATGTTTTAGGGCAGGTTGTGGTGGATTTTGCGCATCGCATGATGTGAGTGCACAAATTTATATTGATACTAAGTAGCGTATGTATTTGCGCGTCCCAAGTCTCATATTATTTTCATAAGTAATGAAAATAAAGACAATAAAATTAATATTACTGAAATTATATAAACAATATCAAATAAATGTTATATTAATATTGTAAAAAAATATTATTTAAAAAATACAATACATATAATTATAATTTTAAAGAAAAAAATACAAAATTTAGAACAATTTCTTAGTTAAAATTTCCGTTACTGAACAAAAATAAAAATCATGTGTCATGTTTCAAACAAATTATCGCAATTAAAATAAAAAGGAAGAGAACACAATGATATATGATTTTTATTTTTGGTTCAATAACAGAAATTATTTTTTTTTAGGCAGGCGCTCTGAAAGTGTTCGGTTCAAAAAACAGTTTTTGAAATAATTTTCGAGAAAAATGTTAAAATCAGATTTTTTAAAAATCAGGTTCATGATTGTGCACAACAATAAAATCCATATAATCCGTACTTACTCAAACAAAATGTATGAGTTCTTACAGCCCAAATACCAAGGAGCTTTAAGAAAACTACTTATCAGATTTTGTAGGTTAATAATTGAAGTCAGTGAGCAAATTTTTACTAAATAAATTTACGGTTCCGAATTAAACCGAAAAAAACGAAAAATAAATCCAGGCTAATTTATGCTGATTTTAATGCCGATATTTGTTTTAAACAGTAGGTTATATGTTGTTTTCAAGTGTTTATGTTTGAGTTAAATAAAATAAAATTTGTGTTTGTTTTTTCT
The DNA here is from genome assembly GCA_022606455.1 of Callitettix versicolor. Classification (NCBI taxonomy): domain Eukaryota; kingdom Metazoa; phylum Arthropoda; class Insecta; order Hemiptera; family Cercopidae; genus Callitettix; species Callitettix versicolor. The sequence continues at coordinate 77,356,923 of CM040186.1, forward strand.
TTAGAGAATTTTACAGACAGACCAGGCAATTGAAAAAAGAAAACATTTTCATAAATATGATTATGGGAAGTTTTTTTTTATTTTGACTTAAGGAATAATTTCCAAAAGTCTGAGAACATAATTTTTAATCAATCTTTACAGTATGTTATGTATGCAACATAATTCTTTTACTTTTCCGTATTTTAGGATCTCATATATTAATAGAAAAACTGGATAGCAAAATAATTTTTTAGCACTATAGTTTACTATGTTAAAAATTGTAAAAATGATATTTTTATAAACTTGATACAACATGGCATGTGAACCAGATCTAATTTCATTATAACTCCAAACAAAAAAAACTTTTTTACTAATTCTCATTTGGGTTCTTATTTAATACTTTACCAACTTCTTGTTTATTATGTAGGACACTACTTAAAATATTTTAGGAATAGAAATTATATATGTGATGAAATAAACAATAAAGTAATTGAACCAAAGTAGGCTATTTTATACATTTTTTAAACTTCTTTAATTTTAAATGTTTACAATGCATGTACATTAATTAAGGTTCTACTAAATATTGTTGTTAAATTTATCAAATAGTACTCTGTCAAATATATAGTTCAACTTCAGAAAATCATGATGTCGTTGTTGTGGAACTGGTGGTCTAGGAATGAAAGAAACTGATGTTTTGTATTAGACAGGCTCACTGCCGTAGTGAAAACGAAAGTTTAGGAAAGTTGATCTGGGACATAACACAGAACAATTTTCGCTCAATCCCTCAGTTGTTGGCAGGAAGAGAGAGAGACAGAGAATTCCATCACCCTATATTTGTCTCTCTCCGAACTACAAGTTCAGAAAAAAACATGCAGCGCTGTCTATCAGCGGGCAATCCAAGTAGCGTTCTCGGCTGAAAAAATGTGCTGACTTTTACAGGCAAGAAGTGTCCTTCTTATAGATTCTGTATTCATTGGTATTAGTAAACAAAACTAAACAACACACTACAGTTTCAATTCGACCGCCACCATTTTAACCATCAGTTTCTATTAACTGTCAGGTTAATTATGTTATTTGACATTTTTAAACAATCTTCCATAGTAAATAATTTGAAATAAATAATATAAGTAATCTTATAAATAGAATCAACAAATTCTGAAAGAATGCATAAATGTTTCTATTATGATAAACACTCTTACACTATTTATGATAATACTGTTCAGCGTATAAATCAATCACATATCAGTCATGAGTCCACTACATTGCTCACATGATGCTCACGGATATGTAATGTGAATATGTGTGAAAAGGTTAAATATGGATAATTTACTGTATGAAAGACTGATGTTGATAATATATAATTAGAGTTTTACTACATGTTTTGTGTATTGGGATGGCTCCTGCCAGCACTGTTACTCATTTAGCACCACTCAGGAGACACGTACAGCTTAAGGTTTGCTGCGGACACGAGTAACTTTGTCCCCCAAAGTTATGAACGCTTAAAAAATTAAGCAGAAATATAGTGTTCCAATGGATCCTTTCTCATGTAGGTGTGCCAGGATATGAGGCTGCAAATGAGCTGGCAAAGAAAGGTTCACTTCTACCCCAACCCAAACATTTGCCCAATCCAAATAAGGCAAAAGCCATGCTCAAAAGTACAATGAAGAAACAGCAGATGGAAAAAATGAAGAGTATAGCAAAAGGCAAACGCTGAGAAAATATAGACGAGGAATGGGACGGACTGAAGGAAAAACAAAGGAGACAGTCAGTGACACAGTTCCATCTTGACATGGGTCATGACTGCCTCGCCGCCTACTTGAAGCACATTGGAGTCTACTCCTCTGAAATGTGCCCTCTGTGCCAAGAGACGAACTCAAATATGAACAAGGAACATCTGCTGGCATGCCCTGGATTGAATGCTGATTCGAGACGACAGAAGAGCTTCACTCGACTGTATTGGGAGGCAAGGATGCTGATGGACTGGAGTCCAGGCTAGCCATAGGAAACAACAACAACAACAGTTTTACTACATTTCCCAAAATAATAATAATAAAACATTCTGTGCTATAAACAGATTATATTATGTTAAACTTATTGCCAAAAGTATGTGGGGTCTATTTTTGTTACCAGTCTATTCTACTATATCTGTCACTCCAACGGTCCAAATAATGGTTAATCACGACTTTATTGTATCAATAAGAGTTGCTCGTGGCAACTAAATAACGAACAATTGTCACAATGTTTATAAATTGTTCACTGACTGTTGTGAACTGCAATCATTCTTGCAGCTGACACTGAATGGCTAAGAATTTGAGCACCTTCATTTTTTTACTCCCTACTGGCAGTAAATGTGAATTATTGAGTTTCTAGAGAAGTTGGAAATCTCCTGCAAACTTGTCCAAATTGTAGATTTCTTCTAAGTCATCCCATTTAGTATCTGCTTTGAAGTCCAGAGTTCCTGTAAATTTAATATTCATATTTTGAATAAATCTATTACATAAAACAGAAAATTTTGACATAAATCATGAGTTCAAACTCATTTTTATTAGCTCCTTTTTTCTAATAACTAATATGCAAACAGCTGATTGGTTCATATGAAAAACATATAAATGAGATATTTAAATGAAACAAAAAATTTTGTTGATTACCAATAATAATCTACTTTTTTTATAATTGTAATGTCATTGTTTTTCAAAACCACTTTAGCATGTGACCATTAAAAACCATTTAAAATTATATATTACATGATTGAATTAAAGATAATCAAACTTTCATATTAAACAAAGAAAATAATTATTTAAAAAATATTTAAATAAATTATTTTATGTACATAAAGTCACTCTACATTTCACATTGTGTTTTTATAGCATGTTTTTGGTACACCTGAGAAGGTGAAGAGGATCATAAAAGGTAAAAATTGATTTACCAATATGCCTATGAGATCTTCTAGGACCTTAGAAAGAGTAGCACTACTACTGAAGTAGTAAGCAAGAGGTTGCTTCCACTTCTGTATCAGTCTATGATCCATGAACATTAAGGCATGATTAGCAATTAAACTACGCCTACCTAAGTCATTAAAACCTTCGATTCAGTCAGTAAAATTATTGTAATAAAAGTTTTATTGAATTTTCATCAAAAGATGAGCACTCACTTTATCAGAATCATCCATCTTATCGATGATGTTTGTCAATGTAGAAATATCTTTTCATTGATCTTGGTAGAGAAAACATTTTTTTAGAGACATTAGCAATGTCCTTTTAGAAGATGAAAACAAATACTCAGTAATGAGTAACCCTTTGGACTTTTCTTATAAAGTGAAAGTAACGCCTTTTCTTCAATAGTTCACCTTCTGCCTTTAGGCTTGTTTTTTGAGGATCTTATAAAAGAAGACAGAAATACAGCTGGTGCTCTAGACATTGTTTAGTATAAGGCATCACCTTGTCCTATCAATTGCCTTTTTCCAACCAATTTAATCAATCACATTTTTGTTTCTACTAATTTCCTTCACAATCGTTTCAATTTCTTTGTTACTTTTTCTTCCATATGAAATAGATATAGCTTTTGTGGACAATTTAACTGTGAAGAGTGAGTCATATTTATGGAAGATAAATTCAGATTGATGGATGATGTTGAAAAATTTACATCTTGTTGACTGGAAGCAAATTTATCAATAGCAACAGTTTGAGGTTCTTCAATAACTTCACCAAAGAATATTTGGGTGAAGCTAATAAAGAAAAATCTTAGAAGGATTGGCTTTAAGAAAACTGCATTAAACATTTTGGTTGTGGAAGAAGTGTAAACGAAGGAAGATATGAACAAAGTACTGCATAATCAAATATGGTTTGAATAAAGAATGATGTGGAAGGCAAACGATTGTCGAAGAAGATACTACAAATCAAGAGTTGTAGGTGACAGTGGAAATAACTATGAAACAGCTTCATGGCATAGCTTCTGTTCTTTTTATCTCGAAATCCTCATTTTTAAAGTGTGTATCACAAATAAATAATGACTTTACAGAATAGTTCTGGGTGAATTGAATCCACTCGTTATATCTGTAAAAATAAAATAAGCAACAAATAGTCTAAGGTTAGAACTTTAGGTTAGGAAATTTTGGTAAATGTGAAGAACAGCTTGACCAAGCATTTTTCTTATAGAAAACATTCGTTTTCCTGAATAAAACGGTGAAACAAATTTCTTGATGCATTCAAATACTAGCACTGTTCTTTATAATAGTCTTCATTTTAAAAAAATGTTAACTATATATACACAGTCATAAAACCGAAGGTATTATATGCAAAGGTCATGAATAGACCTTCATGACGCAGAAATAGACTCAACAGACGTTGAAGACAGGAACGCATACAGGAGAAAGATGCTCGGTTGGAAGGTCCCAGAGAATGAAATCCCAAAGCGAGCAGGGGTAAAATGGATGGAGGAGCGGAAGAGGATCCATGGGGACAGGATGAGGGAGGTGTGGAGGATTAGAAGGAGCAAGACATGAGTCGGAGTGCTTTGCGTGATCCAACAGGGTCTATACTATGCAGATAATATATATATATATATATATATATATATATATATATATATACATATATATATAAGTTTTGTTTAATATAAGTCTTTGTTTAATATATATATATATAACACTTTATCATAAGTTCTACTGAATTTTTAAGAAATATTAATTTTTAATTATTTCTTGCTTTAAAAATATCTTAGGTAACCAAACCTCAAAAAGTTCTGTTTGGAGGTACATTTATGTATTCTGTATTTTAGTTATTAAAATTATATTTTATTTGAAATAAAACTATTATTTCATGCTAAAGAAAAAATACTGAAAGTTACTATGCTTGTAATTACTGTTATGGTGGTTTATCTAAAAAGGTTTGAACTGTTTTGTTAACTGTTATATATTATTAAATCATGAAATATAAATGTAAAAGTTAATGAAATCATGTTACAATAAAATAATAATTATGTTTAAAATAATCAACAGTTCCTAAGAAAATCAAAATGAATGAACAATAGCAGTCATCAGTATAACAGCTACAAAAATTTTAATCAAAGTTTAAAATTAATTTTGGAGAAAAAAATAATTTTAAAATTTAAAAAAGAGGGATTTTGAAATGGTCTAAAATCGCTATTTCAATTGCAATGTATCAAAAAATTTCTTAAGATAAATTAACAAATCTATCTTTTAAACTTAAATTCCAAGATTGAATAAAAATATTGTTTTTAAAAGTGTTTATTTTCGAAATTTACAGTGAGAGAATCCTTGAACACAATTATTTTGTTTAAAAAATAATAAGGCACCACAAAAGTAAATGGGCCAGGACCCCATAAAGTCTAGTGTTACTATTGGATTTATTCCATGGTGTTTGTAAACCCATGATACATTAACAAAATTATGTAAGGCCTATTGTTTGCTTTTATACAATATATTTACTTTTGTATAATGCTCAATTTCTAAAAGAACCTGCTTTCAAGGTCTCTTTTTACATAATCACTTTAATAAGTCAATCACTTTGAACAAGACATCACTACATTTGTCTGTAGATGTTAACTACTTGCTAAAGGGTAAATATACATTTACTGAATACATTACTGTATTTACATCAGTAATTAGAATAATCTCATTGTTAAACAATTTCATAAACATCCTGTTTAGGGCCTATACCAGAAATAAAATTATTAGCTGTAGAACTAGCTTAAACAAAAGATTTTAAACTATCAATTTAATTTCATTATAATAATAGATTTGTTCTTAAAAAAATATAAGTTTCTTATGATTTTACTATTGATATTCTGTAGTTCCTATGGGCATAGTTGCAATAGTTACTACCAATATAGGCTAAATGTATTTTTATTTTATTTTTCATTTTCTAAAATACTTTATGGCTTATTTAATGAACAGTATGTTAACAGTGTTCTGGACTACAGTACTATTATAGTTATTCTTGGACAAGAATCTAGTAAATGGTAAATTTTAAAACACGTTTTTGAATAATTTTTGTTAACTAGTAAATTTATTTTTATATAATAGAAATAAATAAAAAACATTTTACTTTTATTTTAATTTATTTCATGATGTTAGAACAATATCTTAGCTTTGATTTATAAAAGATTAAATACTACAAACATTTCACAAAGTATTATGTATAGTGCTTTTCAACATTTCTTAGAAACAGTCTAAAATGGCCAGTTCTATAGATGGCTATACTCTTTAAAATGTTAATAAGAAAATATTGTACAAATTTTTTAGACAATTTTGCAAAATTTAAACAATTTAGACACATTTCTCAATTACTATCTCTGCAGACAAAATAACTTGCTACATTGATAAACAAATATACTTATTATTTACTCTGCAGAAATTATTAAAAAATAGATAAGCACTCTGTTTTAAAGTGGACGATTTTATTAAGTTTATTTAAGAGATAAAAATGTATTTCTGTACAAAGTAAACAATAGCTTAATAACTGCACTATTACATTGACCCTAGTGGTTTTAAACCTTTTGGAATAAGAGTCACATTCCTGAAAAAATGAAGACTTCAAACCACACAAGGAAAAAATGTTTTTTTGTAACCTTATCATATATGGTAATCATTCATTTTATGTGTATAGGGTCTTATTATGTGTAGGTCTATACTTGTATAATTGTATTATGAATTTGTCCATTGTAAATTATTTGTATTCTGATTTACTCACACAACTTAAGAGCAACAGTATCAGCAAATAATATTTTATGGCATTGGATGTTTGCAAGCTTTTGGCTCTGATAACAATAGACATTTTTAAATCAATTGAAAATGTCATTTAAATAATTTATTAAAAACAAAATAATATATGGCACTTAAATCAAAAGTTCTTCTGCATTTAGAAATTTTAGATTTAATATTATGAAAGCATAACTTGTCATGAAGATGATATTTATAAACAATAATAAATTATGATGTTTGAACAAGGTGGATGGCTGTTTTCTCCCAGAACAATGAGCAAAGGGTTTCAACCAGGTAGTTTTGCCTAGGGCTTGTCAAACTTGTCTGTGATCCTGTTTACATCAAAAGTATACAAAATTCAAGGTGCAATAAGAAATAAAATTGTTTGGAAAATGAACACAATGATCTATTTTACTGGAAATATTTGTATAAGTTTTCAAGCTTTTTTCTCAACATTTAAACAACAAATTAAAATCACAAAAAAAAGTTATAAACATTAAAATTATACAAACATTTATTATAAGTTATGATAAAATGATAAACTAAAGTTAAATAACACTAAAAATGGTATTATATGTATTATATAAAATTAACGTGAATAATCTCCACATTTGTAACATTTGCAATCAGCTGGTTCTCTTAGTTTGACATCCATTGAAGCTTGTGTTTGTGAGGTAAGACGCATACCATCTGGATCATAACAATGTGTTAGCGTAATTGTTCGTTCACGAAGAAAGCTCTCTCGACAACAGTAACATTCCTGAAAAAAAATTATTTGTAAAGTAGAAGGAACACAATAGATTATTAACACATAGTATGGGATTATATATACATAGTGTAATCATATTTTAAGATCGAATGTCAATTATTTAAAATTTTTACTGTTTTGTGATATATTACTAACAATATTTTATAATTTAATCATTATTTCAACCTGAGTATTTAGAATAATGTTAAAATATGAACTAAATGAACTTATTAATTGTTGGACTGAATTTGTGCTGGAAGTATGGAATGGCAGATGAGACTTTGAAGTACATAATTGGAAAGTAGAAGCTATGGATAAATAAAAATGGCGACAATACTGTGTTTGTGCCTTGTATCACAAGGAAGTAAAATATAAGTACTGTATATCCATTAGGATAATAATTTTTGATAGGCATGATTTAGATTCAACTGTCTTTTAATTGTCTAGAAAATTAATGGTTAGTAAACATTGCAGAAACTTTTCCACAATTAATAATTTCCAAAAAAATTCTATTAGGGAATATACAAAAAAAAACATGAAAAATTAATGATTCCTCAAAATAAGTTCATCAAATTTGGATAATTTTGCATGATGTTTCATAACTCAAGATAGTATACCATATTTAAAGAATATTTACTTATTTCATAAGAATTCATGAAAAACCATTTACATTTGTTTTCATTTTTTTGATTTATTGCTGAAGAAAATTAATTACTTTTAATTCTAATATGTTAATTGGTTTTAGTAATGAATCTTCAAATAAACATAGATAGATATATGAGCACAATTTGATAAATTTATTTTTAAAATTAAAATATTGAAACATTTTAAAGTTTTTTATTTGTATAGTCTATGTTTTCATTCATTATTTTATTGTGCAGTGATGATCTCTAATATTAGACTAAACAGATGTCAACAGATGAGAAGGAGATTCAAAATCCATATCATTCTAATAATTTAACAAAACACTAACTGGTAGCAAGGTAATTTTTTTTTATTCTATATGTTTAACTTGGTTACAAATTTACATGTAAAAAAACAAGAGAGAAAAAGATATTAGGTGAGATTTAAGTAAAAATTAATACATTTAAAAGAATTAGACCTATTTTACTTTTATACCTTATAAAAATAAAATAAGAAGCTTGAAATTGATAATTTTGAAGTTACTCTACAGTTCTGTGTGTATTACATAACTAGAATGTAGCATCTACCTAATATGAAAGATGTAAAGAAATAATGTATTCATAAAACAAATTTAATGTACCTTAAGAAATCCTGTAGGTGTTATAACACTTGGTTGCACTTGGGAGTTGCAGGCTCCTTCACATTTATTGACAGCTAAATCCCCACTGCATGTCCTTTGAAGTCTACCCAGTTCATCAAACTCCTCTACCAAAAGCAAATAGAATAATAGTGATTAAAAAATTGAGATAGTTAAATAACATCATAACATGAGATTATAAAAGTTTTGTTTACAAATTTGTGATTCTACAGTAACTAAAAACAAATTCTTATTGTATTTAACAATGTTTAACTGTAATAAGTAATTTATAAATTTATAAAAAAATGTACTATTATTTTTACTAGTTTACAAAGAAGTATAAAAATCTCAAATGTTATTTTAAAAAAGATGCATTCTTTGTTATATACTACAAACATTTCACAAAGTATGTTATGTTTCAAATACACAAATTATTTATTTTTCATTTTTTAAGGATGTTAATTATATTTTTAATCTAAACAATATAACACATTATTTTCAATAAAAACTTTTTCAAGCAATGTATTTTACATGTATAGTAATACAAATTTCTACTATATAATTCTGCTATATAGTGTCTTAGTCCTCTTTTGGGCACCAGTGTCACATAGACAGATGGCGGTTGATGGTAGCAATTTCACATTCTTAAGTTAAGCACCTGTGCCATAAATAATGTGGTGGTGAAGTTTAAAATACCACTACAACTAGAATTTATTGCAGTTCTAAAATAACAGTAAGTCTATAATTATACAGATAGTGCAAAATACATCGCTGTCTTAAGTTTTTTCTTTCGGCAATGATAACCTTAATGGTTTTTCGCCGAAAAAAAGAATTCTTAACATCCATATTTTATGCTAGTTAAAATAATGAGCACTAGTTATGTGTGGGCTAATGAGCACTAGTTATAATGCTCATTAGCACTAGTTATAATGAGCACTAATGAAAATGTGGGATCAGCATTAACAATAAGGGTAAAGTAAGGGAAATATAGTAGTTTTATACTAATACCTAATTGGGTAAATGACTCATAACATTTTTTGAAAAATAAAAAAGTTAACTGATTTTAATTAAATCTAAGTTTTTATATTTATGCTAAACAATGGTTTTATTTTACGTAATTAAAGTCTAGTAATTTATTAAGTTTTAAAACCTTTTGTAATATGTATTTCTGATGGAAGGGTCTCACAAGCTTCCTCATCTTCACTTTTAACAAGTACTCCAACGTAAATAATAATTAAAAACACTATTGGGAGGCAGTCCATCTGCAATGAGAAAAATAAAATGTAATTTTCTTTAATAATTACAAAATTATTGTAATTTTTTTTCAAAACCTTATTCTACGTTATAATTAATACAGAAAGCTAGAAATCTGAAGTTAATAGTTTTGAGATAGCTACTTTTTCTTTTTCATTATTGGTGGCATGCATTCTAAAAATAGATGCAATTAATTATTTGTTAAATATTTGCTTATTGATATTTCCTTTAGCTAACATAATCGCCATATAGAAATGACTTTAGGATATATTAACAAATTATTTTCTATTTTTAAAATTTAGTGAAGGAATTAATATTTGTGTTATTATTTTTTATTTGGACATAAAATGTAATAATAAAATCAAACAATAATCCATAGACAATATAATTTAAATTTCATTTTGTCTCTTAAAAAAGAGAGAATTGGAATAATATTACAAAATCAGTTTATTAAATTTTTACCATATATTCAAAATCACATCTAAAGCCAGTGTAATTTTTAAATAAGATAAAACTACAGTTTAAGAGTAAATAAAAACCCAACTGAAGTAAGTGTTTATTTTTTATTTACTGCAAAACTGATTATTTCTCTTAATTTAAAATTTCCTGCAGTGATTTGAATTATGAATCTGTAATCAAAATTTAAATAACCAATTCTGAAAAATTAAGTTGATTAAAATTTTGTTTATACAAATTTCCCAAATCACTAGGTTATTTTGAGCTATCTCATACATATTATTTGGGCATGTTTGAACTACATTTAACAATTTAAAAAAAATATTTTTTATACACAAGAATAGCTTCAAAATCCTTCTTTTTAAAAATTAGAAAAGTAGTTCCAAAAAAGAGCAAAACAAACCATACATGCCAAATTTATTCAAAATACCTCAATTAATTTAAAACCTTAAAGTGATCTTGGCTATTTTTATTTTTTTGTTTACTCTCAAATTGTAATTTTTTAAATTTCAAATTTCAATAATTAAGTTATGAAGCTTACGTATGACCAAAATTTTACCAAAGTCTAATGAACTAATCTTGAAATTTTATGAAGATTTTCCATTTATTTTCCAAAAAGATTTTGAACTGGTTTTTGGGTATAGTATTCAAGTCCTTATAGTCTATATAAGTTAAGGCAAAATTTAATCAAGATTTGTTAAAGGAAGTTTTAAGAAAATCTGATTCGTAACAGATGTTTGACCAAAAATGGAATTGAAAAACTTTTTTTGAACAATTAAAAAATGGACTCAAGATATAGGTGAATGAATTGTCATTAAAACTGGTCAATGGTTTAGTCTCAATGGATGTGCAAATACACACAAACACAGATATACAGACAGGTAGTCATCCAATTATATTATACATTTTTGACTCATAGAATCTCATTAAAAAGATTCATTAAAAGATTCCTGAAGAATCATGAATCATTAAAAGATTCATTAAAATCTCAAAATAAATTTTTCACAACTTCCAATTTTTTAAATATTTTGTAGTAAGATAGTAAAAGTGGTGATCCAAACTTGACAATAATTGTTGGACTTTAAGCACAGCAATTAATGGGCAAGTTATATTTGGTTACTACCAATTACCTTTGATTGGTAATTTCAGTATTAAATATAAAAAACTACAGTTGAAAAGAAATATTAACTTTCCTTTTCAAATATATTTTATCATAATTTATTAATATAATGTTAAAAAGAATATACATTTTTTAAATTAATATATTAAAAATAACAATAAAAATACAATATTTTATTATATATCTTAGTCTACACTAAAACATAGGCTGTGCATAAAAATATATTTTCAGTGTACTAAAGAAAACTGCTATGTTCTTATGAAACAACACAAATATTAATAAAAATGAATTTCAAAAAATAAATTTAGCTTTGTTTATTTTATTGAACAATATTGTTACTTACTGTTGTACAAAAGAGTTAAGAAAAACACAATGGAAAGAGAGCAGACAAAGTGATATACTGGAATGATTGTTCTCCAATTTCTTATAATAAATACATTATGTAGCTCCGCCTCCAAATCCCTCCCCAATATTTCATCTACCAATAAAATAATGTTTAAAATCAATTATTCATATGGGCCACTACTTCCGTTACTATGTGTAGTCCTGATTACTTAATTTACAATTAGTTAATAATTAAATTATAATACAAGTTCTATTTTTGTGCTATTCATATATATATATATATATATATATATATATATATATATATATATATATATATATTGACTTCAATATAATATTGACCAAAAGAGACTTTTTTGCTTTCTTCATTATCATATTTGATATAGTTTAGTTGTTTGAATTTACTTTAGTTGTTTAGTTGTAGTTTGAGTCTTAAAACTGCTTTGCTAGGTTGTCTGCTTTTTTTAGATTATTGAGCTCGAGTGCTTATCACACTTAAAAAAATATGTGTTCTGTTGATTCTAATCGCTGATCACACACCTAAACTTCTGGTTCTTTATGTTAATCTAATTGTACAATTAAGAAAATATATTTGCCCTTCTAACAAAACAACTTTATTGATTTTCATAATTCACCTTAGATATCTAACCCTGAGATTTCTAATCACGAAATTTTAGTTTTTTGTTAATTTTTAAGCATTTTAAATTTTCTTTATTTAAGTTTTTAACTCTAAATCTTCCTGAGAATGCCGACTTTTCATTTTTCTTATTTTATTTCAGTACCACTAAGTCACCTCCTGTCTATTATTTGCAGGATCTTATAATATTTTCTGATGACATTAATTTCACTTCGTAGATTACCATTCTTGTACTTCTGAATCAGGTAAGTAAAGTAAAACAAATTTTGCATTATTGTTGAAAACTGTAAATTCTCTTCTTTGATAAATTTCTATTCTTTCAAAGTACAACTAAGTCTACTGAACGAAGATCCATTTCAGATCTTTGTGATGATCTGGTGAAAAGTTTATAGAGCTTTTCATGAATTTAAAACTGTATTTCTAAAAACATTAACACATTTTTACTCTTTTTACAGTTTTATAACTTAGTGAGAAAATGTCTTGAATTATCTCATTAATTTGTACCATTTTTAGCTAATTCATGTGAATTCTGATATGAACATTCTTTGCTGAGTGGTTGCAGTTTAAAATTGTGAATTTGTGTTAAATATTCTCTTTTTAGAAGTTGTTGCAAAATGGAGCATAACTATTTTAAGAGAAATAAAGAATAAATGTGAAAACAAATTATTTTTATTTCTTTTCTTTAATATTTTTCTTTCTACAAACAATAATTACATTATGTTCTTTCATATTATGTTCATTCCATTTAAGTACTAATTACATTTGAAAAAATATAAATAAAAAAATTAGAAGTGTATTATCAACATCTCATGTTGTTTCTTGGGTTATTCAAAGACCACATCTTATTTTCTCGTGGGAAACATTTACATACATATCAATAAAATTAGGTTTTTATATCTGTATTTGTACTTAGGTTTTATCATAAATAACTTAAATAATAAATTTTTATTATTATTTTAATTACAGTGTCACTTAATTCTATGTTTGACATAAGAAATTTACTTATTTTATTTTTGTACTCAAATTATATTTAATTTAGTTCACAACATGAGGAAATCTACCCTTCAGCCTTCCATTCACCCCTCTGATAAATGGCATTTGTGTTAAAAGTTATATCTTGTTTCTCTGTAGGAGGTTTTGATCAGCAAATGCACTTGTTTATTCTGTCATAATAGAATGAATTAAATGTATAGAAAATCAAAACAAAGTGTTATTTATTATAAACATTTAATTTGTACGAAAGTTTACATAATTGTTAGGTCTAACATTTGTCATATTTAAAATTTTTAAAATAGCCTAAGTTTTGAAAAAAATATTGAATATATTTTATTTAAAATTTGGTAGTCTGTCTTGAATTATGACCAAGTGTATGACTGTCTTAGATTTTCCATATGACCAAATATTAAGCAAAATTAGACAAAATGACTAAAAAATTAGGCCAATTTTTCATTTTTTAAAATGATGCTTCCCAAATAGATTTTTGTGATATTTTAGAAACAACTCTGTTTTGTTTAATAAACTTATGTGCTCAATGTGAACTTCTTTTAAATATTTTGAAAACTAGATTTTTTTGTGATATAGCAACCCATACATATTTCTTCATAGAATTATTTATAACAACATACATTTTGGCAAACATTGTTCAAGCTGATCTTGTAAAAATACGTTTTAAATTGACTGAAAAAATCTTTTTTTAAAGTTTTAAGGAACATTAAACAAATATAATAAAATAGGTTCTTATGTGTGGAAAAACTATAGCTACTAAAACTATATCAAAATTCATAAATATTGGTCAAATAGTTTATTTTCCAGTGATATTCACAGATCTATATAAAAACCATGTGTGAATATAGTGTTCAACCAAGTATGTGTGTAAAATGTCACATAAAATGTATTTACAAAATTTTGACTGAAAATCATAATAATTTAAAAGTTATTATTTAAAAAAAAAAAACACAAAATGGCTGACAAATTAAAAGTGAAGCAATTGGGATTATGTTATAAGAACATTTTTTTCTTATTTGTATTTATGAAATTAAATTCTGAGAGATTGCTGTGTAATTTTGAATAAGCCTGTATACAAATAAAATTATCAATAACCTTTTTAAATCTGTAAAGTTTTAGGTCTGGGTCTTACCATGAAGGCTGATCAAATAGTTTATTTACCACTTGAAATGTATATGCGCTATAACAGTACACAGATTTGATTTATGAAAAGGATATTATATAGGAAATTAACGAACAACAAACAAAGAACAACTGTAAATACAAAATTAAAATATTATAATGATATAGTAAGATGTCATTTTATGTCTAACATAAAATGGGATGTGCATGTAGTTGACATTGTAAAAAAATGAAATACTTAGTTCGTGTTTTCTAAAGATTGAAAGAGATTCTATCAAGAAACCAGTTATTGCAAATATATTATGGTATATTATTAACATTATTCTATAGTGTTGCTGTGTATGCTGCTGTAGGCTAGAGTGGTCTTGACAATGCAACCTTTGACCCATTAGGTTAGCTACAGAAACATATTCTTAAAATTATAGGATTAAATGAACAAGATCCAGATAAAACATTAGACATTAGGTGATTGTTTGTGGTGAATTCTATTGTTTATCAATATAGTGAACTAAAAAGTGCATTTTTACAAAATTCAATTAATACTTGGTTGAAGAGCATTGCATTGACTATTGGGCAGAGAACAATTTTTGGTGTATTATGTCAAAAAATATTTTAATGAATTACCAATTGAGTTGAAAAATCAGTGCAAAAAAGTGTAAATAAAAAAGTGCTTAAAATTTAAAGAGAAAATTAGAAACATTGTTATTGGTCAACTAAAAATATTAGTCTATCATGGAGTGAGCTTTTTTCTTGTCTTACATTGTTTATTGTCTGTTGCTTATTTTATAATTAAATTAAAACTGTTGAATTGAAATGGAAAAGCATTTATTTTTTATATTAAAAATCATTTGTATTTGTATTAAGTATAAATACCAATCTGAGTACAGGCATTTATGTCTCCTATAGGTCTTGTAGGTATAATTATTATTGTATGTAAAGGAAATTTTGGTAATAAATAAAGAAGTAGTTATTAGGAATATTAGTTAAAAGTGAAATTTGAGGACAATGCCATTAATTTTCAACCTTGTTTTGTAATTGGGAACTGATTTTCTATTTTTCAATATTTTTAATCAAAAGCGTTAGAAACTATCATTTTAACATTCACGTAATAGTAACCTATAAGGTAACCTATAATAACCACAAAACAATTATATTTTTCTATAAATGACTATTGTGACATGTATTGCAGATAATTAATAGATTTATAGAAGAATAATCAAAAATTGATTTTAAGAATTGAAAATTTAATATTAATTTCATAAATTAAGACTATTGATACTACAGATATCCACTAAATTTTTCAGAAACAAAATAATTAAAAATGGAATTTTGTCAAAAAACCATCTTATGAAAATACTTTTTGACAATGGATGAACTAGTCAAACAAGGTGATGTTGCAATAAATTTTGGTATTGAGAAAAAGGTTTCTGTTACAAAAGGTTTCTGTCTGGGAAAAAAAATTGAAACAATTATTTGTTTATTTATTGTTATACTCAATGCTACACAACTACAACATTTTGTAAAAAAATTGAATATGCAAGCTAAAGCTATTACAAATTGGAAATTTATTTACAAAAAATATAAAATTAAGAGAAATTAGAGAAATAAAAACTGTAAAATAAAACAAAAATAGGTGGACCTTTATTCACAGTAGAAACTGACAAGTCTGTTTTTCTAAAAGGAAATATAACTAACAAGAACATTTAATATAATTTAAAGTTAATATAATATAAAATTAAGTTAATACAAATTAAAAAAGCAGTGCGTGCTTGAACGAATATTCCAAGAAATCGAAAAAAGATCAAATATACATTGTTCCTGATAGATCAAAGGAAACATTAAATTCTACAATTTTAACATATATTCAGCCAAGCATTAAAATCATACAATATTAATGGAAAGCATATGATTGTATAGAACATTTACAAGGAATGAATTACAAACATGAAATCATAAATTATAGCAACAACTTTTTCACCCCAAAAACAAGTGCACAAACCTGAAGCATTGAAGCCATTTATGATGTCAAGCTAAATATCACAAGAAGAATGAATATCACTAGATGTAAGTTATTGAATTCATATTTATATGAATTTTTGTGGTGAGAAAACAAGGAAGACAAGGCCGAGTGGCCACCAAATTCAGAGCGGAGTGGACTATGCATTCAAAACTAAACTTGTCGTTTTTAATGTAAGTGCAGCCACTGAAAGCAAAACAGAACTGAGCATGGTCACTGGACTCTGCTTCGCTTTCAGTGGCCACACTTACATTAAAAAGAATAGGTTTTGTTTTGAATACATAGTTTGTTATGCTCAGCGTAATTCCACTCTGCATTTGGTGGCCTTTTGGTCTAATGATTTATTTAAGGAAATGTTAAATAATATTTCTAAATTTAATTTAAATCTAGATATTAATGGAAACATGGAATAAGCAATGTATTCATTTATAAATGATTTACAAATATGTACAACTATTTCTAATAAATATTTTGTTAATTATAAGACAAATGATTATAACAATTAAAAAATTATAAGGACCCAGGTTCAATTCCCGGCCAGGGCTTGGCATTTTCATAAAATCATCTATAAATCATCCCATCGTCTGCATTAGCCCAATAGTGCACAATAGTTCAACACCAAAAAAAAAAAAAAAAAAAAAAAAAATATATATATACAAAAAATCCCTATCTTGGAACACTAAACTAAGGCACTACCAAACGGTAGTTAGGCCAGCAGTCCTCTACGCAGTGGAAACACTTAAACTGCATACAGCTCAGGATGTAGAGAAAATAGGAACGATGGAGAGGAGGATTTTACAGAAAATATTGGGTTCAAAGAGTAACACAGGGTTAGAATATAAACAGAGGTCAAATGGAGAGTTTTATTCCAAAATAGAAAAAATAACAGACGTATTCAGGAAAAGAAGACTTCAATTCTACGGACACATATACAGAATGGAGAACACCCGACTGACTAAACAGATCTTCACAATATTAAACAAGCACAGGAACAAGATAACCTGGTTCACAGAGATAGACAAGGACCTGGCAAACAACGCAATAGACTCAGAAATTATAGGAGACAGAGCAATATTCAGAAGTACAATACGGCAACTTGAGTTGCAGGAGAATAAAAGACCCACGTGCAGGAGAGGAAGAGAGTGGACACAAGAGGACAGAGAAAACCACTCAAGGAAAATGAAGGAAGCATGGGCTAAGAAGTTGATTAAGCGTGCCCTCTAAATGGGCTATTCGAATATATATATATATATATATATATATATATATATATATATATATATATGCTAGTGGTTGACACTTACTAAATAAGACACTTAATTTCTGATTGGATGCCTTTTATTTGTTTTATCATTAAAAAAATGTGTGTATTAACAATAGACATCAAGTCAAACAATATTTAGTAATAACTATAATGTATGAAAATGTAATCATTCATCTGAAACAATACATTCTGGAAATTAAAAGTATTGATTAGGTAGGAATATATAGTACTAATATTCAAGATTAAAACTTTCATTTTTAACAAATGGTTTGTAAGAACATTATATTAAGAAAATATACAATATGTCTTTATATACAGTATTTTTTTAAAGATATACACTTTAATGGTTAAAGATTGAAAGTTTAATTCAGAGGGGGTATCAGTCATGTTTCCGCCATTGAAACCTCTCAAGTGGTGTTGTAATCTGTTTGCTATTTGGCCATGCGATGGACCTCTCAGTGTAAAATCTCTGGATATATACTACCGTTTGCTTTTATTTGCAGTTAATATGTACAAATTGTTTTTTTACTACAACTTTATTTTCAAGTATACGAAAAGTTCGAAGGTAATTTTTATCAGCCAGTTGATCAATGAATCTATGATTGTTTCATTATATCTTTCGACTTTAATAATGGGTTTTTTAAATAAGCAAAAAATGGAACATATTGTTAATAATTTCATACTTATTGATCAAGAGTTATTGGAGACAGGATCTGAGTCAGATAACAAAGAAACTTATGTTTTCCAGAGTATCATCATTGTTGCAAGTGTCATTTTGCGCATACCAAATTATTTCATCTATTTAAAGGTTTATGGTTCAAAGATTGAAGCAATAATGTATACCTTTGCATCCATTCAATCTATGTTTGTTACTGTAATAATGGCAGGCATAGCTCATCTAATTGGAAATCGTTATCAAAATATCAACACCCAGCTCTGTGCAATGTTAGAAAATTTATCCGCATCACCTACTTCTGTAAAATTGGCAAAGTTAAAGAGATTAGTGAATATACATCGAAATCTGTGCAGGACTGTCCAAGAGGTGAACTCTGCTTTTGCAGTACAAATACTTGCATATATTGGCTATATAGTGACTGGGTCTGCAGTAATAATAATGGACTTCCTTCATGCAATAAAGCAAGAAAAATTAATAGAAGATGAAATTAACTTACAGAAATTTTTTACCTTAAAATATATTTTAATGATCATTTTATTAGCAGAACAATGTCATAGAGTGGCTTTGGAGGTAAGTACAAATTTAAAAAAAAATATTTATAATTAAGTACTTTTTTTTTAAATTAGCTAGGTAGATTAAATTATTTTACTTTTCAAAGTTAATAAGAAGGAAAAAATGGTTATTAATATATCCATTACTTTTTGCATGTTCATTATGGTTATACCTTGTTTTTTGTTTTTCTTTAACTACTTGTGTACAATCTTGATTTTACTGATCAACTTCATTTTTAAACTTGTGTCTTTTATTGTTTAGTAATTATTATTCTTTTGGTTTCTTTAATGAAAGAAGTTTTTCTGAGTGAATTAATTATGATGACATTAAAATATTAAAATTACTTGTACATACATACCATTAGATATGTAAGTAGTTTGTTCTCTTTATACCAGTCTTGATAAACAAAATATGATAATTAAATAGATATAAAATTATGTTAATTCAACTTTGAAAATGAAAGTTGGTATTTATCAATGAATTAAGTGATGGATATTTTTATAAATCACTCTTTTAAACTAAAACGTTCAAAATTAACAATAACAATTTGAATCAGGTTCAGAACTATGATCAAGGATGAAACTAAATCAAATTTAGTTAAAATAAAATAAATCAGTTTATGAAACCACATTGGACTTTTAATGTTTAGGAACAGTATATTTGTAACTAAATTGCAATAAATCTATGAGAAATGTGATTTTGAAAGCATATAAATCAAGGACCTGATTAGGTATTTACAAAGATTATACAACTGTCTGATTGTTTGCTAAAGCAGTGGCTTTTAACCTCTCCATCACTGAGCTCCACTTGACATTTTTATGGTGATTTGGTGTACTACCCAAATATTGGGGGGGGGCTTGGGGATATGGAATATCTCAAAGTAGAGGGGGAATTTACAAAAATTATGATGATTTATGAGGTTTACTGAGTGGAGTGAACGATGTAAGGTTTGTTTGGTAATAAAGTAAATATACAGAAAATTTCATTTGTTTGGACTTATATAAAATAAAAGCCATGCTAAACTTTGTTGTGCTTCAGTTACCACAAGATTAATTTTCTACATTAGGCCTATTCACAATCATTCAATATGATCACACAAAATGTTATTTTAGATTAAAAATACACAAAGGAAAAATTTAGGGAAATAATTTGAAAGTTAAGTTATTTAATAATAATTCTATCTCACTTAGTTTATACTCAGAAGTGAGTACAATAAGTGGATAGTTTTAAGTAGTTTACTCTTTAAGTAATAGTTTACTCTTTGTATTTGAAAAAATAAACTTAAATATAATTAATAACTTAAAATGTATTTTCTGACTCAGCTGTGTATGACCTGAATTGTGTACACTAGTTAAGAAGTTTTAGACTAACACACCTCTTGACTAGTATAACACTTCTTCACAAGTATAGTGGGTGAAGTTTTAAAGACACTGTTCAGTCATGCCTTCAACTCAGTTGGTAATTAAATTGTCTGTAAAATAGCTAAACAAAATTGTTTGCTGGAAAAGTACAGTTACAATTCTTTTGACAAAAATTGAACATTTTGTATTATTAGTCCTCCAAATTATTGTAAGAATAATTAATTTAATATTAAAATAAAAAGTAGAAAAAATTATCACATTCAATTATTTTGTTATTGTAAGAACAAATACTCACTTTCTATTAGTACTTGTAATACTTTAATACTGAAGTAAATGATAGAAAAACACTACATAAACTGGTTTGAAAAATTATCGATAAAAAACTGGCCAAATTTCTTAACAATTGTTGGTTTAGGAGATTTTGTTTGAAATTCTACCATACATGTAGTTTCAATGCTCAGTTAATTATACCAAATTTAAAAGAAAAAAAATTGTGGTTTGAGAGTAAATTAATTTTATTTTAAACTAGCATCCCCAACAATGGTTTCACCTATTATTTTTGAATGTAGAGTTTCAATATAAAACAACAGAGTCATTTCTCACAATTTCTTAAAAATAAAAAAATTATAAAACTTATGGATAAATTACATTTTTTGTTTGATTACATGATTGGTATCAAAATGAATAATCATATTAGGATTACCCATTCTTGAAAGTGCCACATACACTATACAACTATACTAACTTGCCATGTGAAAACATCTGAATGTAGATCTATTCCTAAATATTTGAAAGTTTGATACTTATTTACTGTGATTGTAAATGAAACTCTGATATAGAAATTGTAGATTGAATTGAAAAGGTAAGCCTGCAGGAACCATAGGAATTCTAGGAATGAATGCAAGCTCGCCAGCTGCAGGCCCAGTAAAAATATTGACATGACATTTTCAATGCATAACTTTGACTTGCAATCTTCTACTATTACATAGTCTTGGAGGATTAAGACTCCATGTAATATAATTGGAGTACCTATTTTTAATTGTTATACAACTATTATTTTTGTTTTTTCAACTATTTCTTAATTTTGCTTAAATGAATATTTCTAATCAACTTAAAAATTACCTACACAAATTTAAGAATTGTTTTCCCTTTTATAAGAATAATTCTGAATTTTCATCAATTAGAATTCAAAATAAAAAAATTGATTGAATTTAGTTTCTAAAGTGGTGTTTTATACATACACACACACACACACACACACACACACACACACACACACACACACACACACACACACACACACACACACACACACACACACACACACACACACACACACACACACACACACACACACACACACACACACACACACACACACACACACACACACACACACACACACACACACACACACACACACACACACATATATATATATATATATATATATATATATATATATATATATATATATATATAAAATACAGAGTGACTATATGTAAAATTAAAATAATCTTCTGTGTTACATATTATATTCCTTATCAATGACTACAAACTAAATTACTAAAATATTAGTCTAAACAGTTAAATCTGAGCTAGAGTTCAAATTCAGAATACAATAAATTATAGAAAATGAATGTTAATCAATGTAAGTATAACTGAATTGTGTGTTGAATTAATGCATATGTGATGATTACTTTTTCTGGTTTCAGGGAAATAAAACTGTACTTCTGGTTCACAACTTGCACCAAAGGGACACTCACATCAGCATTTTGAAAGAAGTAATCATGGTTAAATAAAACTTTGGGTAGATTAATGAACAAGACAATTTTCTATTTGAAAAAAATGCTAACGTATTTGTCTATGCATTCACTAAATATTTATTTTTGATTTTAAAAAATATATATTTTTTCAGCGTTTTCTACAAATTAATTTGTAACATTTAATAATTGTGCTGTGCTGTGTGTAGTTGATGATTGTGACAGATTGTTATCCAAATAAATAAAATAAATGCAAAACAATGAAAGTGAAATATTTGAAAGCACATGCCTATAAATTAAAATCTATTTAGATAAATAATTCTTTTGTTCATCCTAATTGGTAAAATATTCATGCGGTGTAAAAAAAAATTCATGTTAATTAAAAATAAATACTGTATTTACACCAATTCTAAGATGTCTTTCCACTTTGTTAAATCCTTTTCAAGCATTTTTAACAATTTTACTCTTAACACAATAGGATGTTAATGTATAAAGAGAACAAATACATATTTACATAAAAAGTATTACTGTATTTTCAGATTGAGAACTTCTCTCATGGTATAATGGAAAATCATATACAGTTTACTGCTGGTAGCTTCTTTATCATTGACAGGGGTCTTTTAGTAAAGGTAAGCATTATTTAGTAGCAAAACATGAATACACTACTAGTGTATAATGTCTTCAGAATAAATGCATTTATCATTCAGGAATAAATGTCTATTTCAAAAGGAATTGTATTGTAGTTTAAGTAATGACTGACAATCCAACAATGGTTAGAGGTGATTCTGTATAGTAATAGTTGAAGAAATGTAGAATAAAATATAGAGGTTGGGGATTTAAAACCTACACTTTACATATTCTCAGGAATATTAATACTTATATTTACTCTTGCAGATTTGTGTGAATGTGACTACATACTTAATTATTAATCTGCAGATTGAAGATTTCACCAAGTAGCCAGCAACTCACCATTATTTCTTCAAATATTAAAACAATGAACATCAACTAGACACTATTACTTCAAAGAAACTTAAAAGGAAATATTAGTTAGATGAACAATTTGTACCTATACAAATTTTAATATTTCTAAATAACCTTTGCTCACAGCTGTTTTGCTAATGTTATGGAAAAAAATTTCCAAAAACTAAGGCGCTTTAACGTGAGCATAAAAATGCCACATTGCCAGAAATATTTCTAAAAAATATGGCTCGACAATAGTTTTGGTAAATAGTTGCCATGAATATAGCTGGGCAGCACATACTTCAAAGTACATAGATCTAAAAAAGTACAATAAATTAAGAAATGAACATGGATTAAACTTTAATTAAAAAAAAGAGACAATTCATAATTTAATCAAGAGGTAATTTCTGGTGTGCCTCATCACTGCTTATGTTAAACTTATTTGCTGCTAATGTCAAACCATCTTTCTTTGCATTTTGATCTTTTTATTCATTTTTGTAGATGTCCAAAAGGATTTAGGAAATATATAGGATTTAAATTTATTTTATTTATAACATAAATATTTTTACAATTTGTTTATTCATAATAAAAACTTTAAATTAAAAAATTATAACTCAAGTTGATTGTATCCTGTTAAATTTCTGGACAGAAATTTCTTAACAGTCCAAAACATTTGTCAACAGAGATCTCTATTGGATAGCTAAAAAAGCATTACCAGACAATGTTTTCATATTTTTATTTTGGAACTGATATCACTAAAAATATACCAGTAGCTGTGACACAGGTAATATATAGTTAGGCTGTATGGATATGTATTGTCTGGTCATATGGATATATTGTCAGGCATGTTTCTGATTTTGTTCAATGCTGCCTAACCATCATTGCCGTTGAAATGTTGATTGTTTACAAGCCCTGTTAAGAGTATTAAATAATAGCATGTAAACAAAAATTTCAATATAAAAAAGTTGATTCAGTGTCTGTATTAGGGAAACAGTAAAGTTTGATTTTCTATAGAACTTTGTAAAGTTGTCTATCATGACTTGTACACCAACTGTGTAGAGTTTGTTATCACACCAAATTTATAGAGTCTGTTATCAGACTATGTATACCTTAGTGATGTACTGGTACATACAAAACTAGACTTACACAGATAAGTTTAGGAGTAAGAGAAAATTAATTTATAGTAGAGTAAATTGTCTGTAAATTATTTGTTTGAAATTATTTAGTATAAAAAATTTAATATTCAATCTTGTAAAAAAATAATATGCATGGTAAACAGAACCAATTTAACAGAACCCAATTTAATGGAAATGAAAACCAATAATTTTGTTTGAAATTTTGAAAGTGGGTGATAACATTCGTATCAAAAAAATCATTTTTATTTTAGTTTCAGTACATGTACAATACATAAATTAAAAATTATGTTCTCTAGTAAAAATCCATTCATACTATACTGAGATGTAAGAAACCCAATCATTTAACAGAACATTTTAATTTTTTGCATAGACCATACAACTGAAAAAAAACCGTAAACACAATACAAAGCAGGTAAAACCATTAATAATCAGCGTGCTTACAGATTTTGTTTCATTTAATGGACAATCCGCTTTAATAGACTAACTTCCACTTCAAATAGTCCATTAAACCATGGGTTTACTATACTTGAAAAAATAGACATTGAGTTAATAAACAGAATAAATTAAATTAATAAATAAATAGAAATTAGAGAAAATTAATCATTGTATATTAATTTCATAGGTAAGTTTCAGAATAAGAAATTTAATATTTCATCTTGTAAAAGTTTAATATGTTCTGTAAAAATAGTAGAGTGATAAGTGTATGAAAAAGAGAAAATTTAGCAGGTTATAGTAAATTGTTTATAAATTAATTATGGGTATAGGTAAATTTAGGAATTAAAATTTAGTATTTAACTTGTAACTCTATTAACAAGCATTTTGTTAATAATTTAAAAGTTAAAAAAAACATTTTGTATTACACCCAACTGTTTTACTTCTACATCACTGAAGTTTTATAGCTTTCTTTTCATATAGTAAACACTTTAAAAAATATATAATTTGTCGATAAATTACTCAAAATAGCATAATAAAATACCTTTATTATTATGTTAACTGAATTATAAATAAAATTATATTTATTTCTGAAAAATTTTAAACATTAAAAAGTTTTTCTGATTACTTTTGCTATTTGTAAATTTATGAATATTTAACAATTTATATTGTACAATTAGCTCAACCTATTGTTAAGATCTATATTTTACAAAAAAAAATAAAGATTAGCTCTTAAACTGTGTGAAATAAATTATTACTTTCATAAATATACTAAGGGGCAAAAGTGATATCAAGTTAAACAGGTTTAATATAAAAATTACTTTATTTGTACTGCAGTGAATAGTTTTATTAAAGCATAGTAATACAGTACTGCGTTTAGCAACAACACTAGCGAAAAAAGAAACGTCCACACTCACAATGAGCGCTGAAGATCGTGAAAGGGTTTGTTCTATAGTCTGTGGTCAATGCTAACATTGTATTACCGATTGTTTATTCTTTATTCCGTGGATAGGTTCATTACATAGCAAAATCTGTTCAAAAATAGTTTCCAAATGGAAAAAGTTTCAAAATAGTAGCCATTTCAAATCTTTTAAAAATTCAAAACTTTTATTTGCAAGTTTTTAAAAATCTGATTCGCCATAGTAATATGCACGGTATATAGATACGACATACGTTTTATTGTTGGATGTGTACGTACAATAAGGTTATTGTACGTACAATAACCTTACTGACACGGTACTTGCGTGGAGAACCTAACTGATACAGATTAAGTATTCATATTTCGATTGTATTCGTTTGTGCACCTGTCTCATAATCAACGAAATTAACCGAGTGGTTGACTGTGAGATGGACAAAGCCGTTGTCAGAAAGCCAATTGTAAGCCTTCCAACAATCACATATATTCACGCATCACCATGTTAGGCCTAATAACTGTGTCAGTTAGGTTATGGGGTTTTTTTTTTTTAAAAAAAAAGTTTGTCATCACACAAAACCCGTTTTAGCCGTATTTTTTATCGTTTTACTGATCTACAACACGTTAGTGACTTCCGCGTGGTAGCAATATTGAGATTATGTTGTTCACTTTTATTTTCGATTTTTATCATACTTCTTATTGTTTCCGTGCTTTTATATTTTGAATAAAATATTACATGCCGTGCTTTTGGGCATGTAATAAAGCGTTTTAGTAAATAAAATATCGAAAAATGCAGAACAAGCTACACTGCATAAATACCCCTTATTATTTATTAATACATTCACTCGTAGAAAATAATTTTAAAAAAATAATAAATTACGATTGAAGTTGTTATTTTATGGAACTATATTGTGGCATCCGGTATGTATCTATATACTGTTGTAATATGCATTAAAAACTGCATAAACTAAATATTTTAAATTAAAAACTCCATTGAATATGCTAATATGTGATCATTTTAACTCCAAATATAATAATGATATCATATTTACAACAAAAATCATTAGAAAAAATTTATTGTGAGAAATTGTCTTTATCATGTCAGTGAGACAGCTGCATTCTGTTATTATTACATAATTAATAATAATATTTCTATGCAATGATGAAATAAAAATAATTATTTCCTGAAATTTAAAAATAATTAAATAATTAGGCTTAGTACCAAGTTTTCACCGTCTAGTAATCTTTAAATCACTTTAAATACAGGGTACCGCGGTTTCGAAACGTTACAGTTTCATTTTCAAACCGTACAATTGGTCAAATCCATCTAGTGAGGTTGTTACAAAGTTAACAAAACATTGAAATACATATTACAACACTACACAATTACACGATTATATTAAAACGTAAACCGATAAAATTTAGTTTGGCCAAACATCACTTGTCTTACTACTTATAAATCAATTCAGTTCTTTATCAGAGAAATTTGATCAATTGTACGGTCTCTGAGTATGAAACTAACGTTTCGAAACTGCGGTAGCCTATCTAAGGTAAGTTAAGTTTGTTTTTTAGTGTAAGGTAAGTTAAAGACCACACTATAAATGAAAATCCAAACATTGCTTTAATGCAGTGTAGTATAGTAATTGCATTACCTTGGAATAAGCTAATTTACCTACAAGTTCTGCTTAGCCTGGATATAAAAAATAATAGAGTAGGCTATTACTTTTGAGTCTATGCCCATTATTTCTGGTGTATATTATCAAGAGCACTAAAATTAATCAGATAGAATTTTAGGATAATCATTAACATAATACAGTATGAGTTACTCAAGAGAACTGTATATAATATGGGTGGATCGAAAGAAAATACTGTGTCATCTTTTTAAATGTATTCATTTTTATTTAAAACAAAATTAGAAATGTTTTAGAAATATTTATATTGATATTTTAAACTTGTGCAATTCATAAGGACGATTTTGTTAGCATAAAATTTATGAGTTCAATCAAACTTTGAAATATGAATTTTTCAATAATCATGATTGACATCGTTTCCCCTCGACCTCTTCATATTTACCTACCTACAGAAATTGCTAAACTGTTTGTTGAATGTTGTATAATCTGTGATCTCGATACCACAATTCTAATTTTGATTGTGAATTCAATTCTGAACCTTCTCGATTCTGGAGTTTTGCTTGCTTGGTTCTGTTCGATCTTAGTTATATTATCTCTGGTTCAGTCATTCATTCGTTCTGCTTCAGTTTTAATAATTTTGTAAGCACGAAACAGTAAGCGTTGTAACTTTGTTAGCTAATTAGGAAGATGGCTGATGTTGAAGATAGTATTAGTGAATTAGGAGACTTGTCAAAATTGAAAGTAAGTAGTACTTATGTTAAAAACGTATGAGTATTATGGTGATAACTTTGCTATGTACTTAAGTAATGTGGCATATAAAATGTAACTAGCGTTGATAGGTTAAAACTAATTCCCTGAGCCAAATAATAAGTTACTTTGCTAGCCAAACTTAACCCCATTTTAATATTTATAAAGTCTAATGAACTGACATATATTTAATATAATCATACATTAGGCCCGTATCTATAATAAAAGAACATAGATCTAACAAAGGTCTAACATAAACATAAATAAAGTGTGCCATATTTTAAAATAGTCTTACCATGTGAATGGTAGGCTTACTGTTTTGAATGGTTTTGTTGTGATAGAATAGGTATAATTCAGCATAGTTTATTAACAATAAGGGTCAATACATGCACTTTTACTTATTTTTATTTTCATAATATGTATGCCGAAACGCTTTATTTACATGCCTAATAGTAATAATAAAAAACATATCTGCGGAAAGTACTAGAACTTGGAAAAAATTTGAAAACAATTACCTCCATGACCTAATTATAACTACTGCAAAAAGTAGGGTTTATGCAATGTAGGTTGCTTTTTTCAAATAGTGATTTTTGAATATTTTTGTGTTTTATTGTATATCTTATTAAGTAAAAATGCAGTGTAGCCTGTTCTACCTTTTTCGATATATGTTTTTTAGTCAAACGCTTCAGTACATGCCCAAAAGCAATAACCCAAAATATAAAAGAGAGGAAACCATGAGAAGTATGTTAAAAATCGAAAATAAAAGTGGTCAACATAACCTCAAAATTGCTACCTGCGTGAAAGTCGCTAACTATCGGTTAAACGATAAAAATACATCCAAACGGGTTTTGTGTGAATAAAACACGGATACCACGATAAGTATGATAAAAATTGAAAATAAAAATGACCAACATAACTTCAAAATTGCTACTGCGCAAAAGTCGCTAACATGTTGTAGATCGGTAAAACGATAAAAATACATCTAAAATGGGTTTTGCGTGATAAAAAACTTTTTTTTTAAACAAAAAACCCTATAACCTAATTGACACGGTTGTTAGGCCTAACACAGTGATGCGTGAAGAAAATCTTTTATTTCTTTAAAAAAGAATACTGCAAACCTAATTGATACGGTTGTTAGGCCTAATACGGTGATGCTTGAAGAAAACCTTTTTTTTAAAAAAGAAAAAGAATACTCAATAACCTTACTGACACGGTACTTGCGTGGAGAACCTAACTGATACAGATTAAGTATTCATATTTCGATTGTATTCGTTTGTGCACCTGTCTCATAATCAACGAAATTAACCGAGTGGTTGACTGTGAGATGAACAAAGCCGTTGTCAGAAAGGCAATTGTAAGCCTTCCAACAATCACATATATTCACGCATCACCATGTTAGGCCTAATAACTGTGTCAGTTAGGTTATGGGGTTTTTTTTTGTTTAAATAAAAAGTTTGTCATCACACAAAACCCATTTTAACCGTATTTTTTATCGTTTTACTGATCTACAACACGTTAGTGACTTCCGCGTGGTAGCAATATTGAGATTATGTTGTTCACTTTTATTTTCGATTTTTATCATACTTCTTATTGTTTCCGTGCTTTTATATTTTGAATTATTGCTTTTGGGCATGTAATAAAGCGTTTTAGTAAATAAAATATCGAAAAATGCAGAACAAGCTACACTGCATAAATACCCCTTATTATTTATTAATACATTTACTCGTAGAAAATAATTAAAAAAAAAAAAAAATTACGATTGAAGTTGTTCTTTTATGAAACTATATTGTGGCATCATTGCTGTTTACATTGCATTAAACATATTTAATTTTATACACTGATTATGTGCATTATTATTAATTAAATACATGTACTTACTGCTCATGTGTGTTACACATTCCAACATCCATTACTAAACATTAAGGTTTATTTGTTTTTTCTTTGGATCGTTCTTGGAATTATTTTTTTTTTAAGGTTAAAAGCACATTGAGGCTACTATTGCCTCCCTAAATATAAGTGTGAGTGTTAAATGTTAAAGTTGTAAGTGTTGTAGTGTTGTGTTGTAAGTGTAAGTGTGTATTAGACTCGGGTACCGCGAGGGATGTCTAAATCCTCTGAAAGGTGCAGCTTGTCTAAATTATTAACAACCATGTCAAGTATTTTTTTTAGTATTTTATTTTTTTTTAAGTTTAGTACTTTTTTCGAAAAAGTAATGGTTTTTTATTGTTTTAGCGATAAAAAACATGTTACCAACCTAACAACCGTGTCAGTTAGGTTGTTGGTATTTTTTTTAAATAAAGGTGTTTTTATCACCCAACAACCATATTCCTTAGATTTACCACACAATAATCGTGTTAGTTGGGTTATTGTGTTTTTTTTAATTAAAAGTTTTTAATTTTTTACACGATCAAAAACTTGTTACATATGTTCGTGCGGTAGCAATTTTGAGGTTATGCTGGTCACTTTTATTTTCAATTTTTATTGTACTTCCTGTGCTTTCTGTGCTTTGTATTTTGTATTATTGCTTTTGGACATGTAATAAAGCGTTTTAGTGAAAAAATTACTGAAAAATCAAAAACAACCTACACTGCATGTTTACCCAAAGTAGCTAACATGCTTTTCATTAGGAAAATGATTTACTTAGTTAGAAAGTTACTAACTGCTGCTTTAGAAAAATAATGAATTCCTTGTTTATAATTCCCGTATATGGTATTTATCTAGTGTAGGTTTATTTTGAAAATAGTGATTTTTTGAATATTTTTTCTTTTATTACATACCTTATTATCCAGTTAAGACAAATGTTATGATTATTGCAATTTTCTGTGCTGTAAATGAGTCTATAGTCCAGAGAAATTTATTCTGATTGTCA
This sequence comes from Callitettix versicolor, assembly GCA_022606455.1. Classification (NCBI taxonomy): domain Eukaryota; kingdom Metazoa; phylum Arthropoda; class Insecta; order Hemiptera; family Cercopidae; genus Callitettix; species Callitettix versicolor. Next base: position 77,387,892 of record CM040186.1, read on the forward strand.
CAAACTAACCAGGTTACTGATGATCTATTGTATAACGTTTTTTAGTTGTACCTAAGGTAATAATTTGTTGTAAGTTAGTGCAATTAATAGAAACAAATCTACTAACTAAAAAAAAATTGTTTTAGGTTGCTGATCTAAAAAGGGAATTAAAAGCAAGGGGCTTAAGTACTACAGGCAACAAATTAGAATTGGTGGAAAGGTTACAAAATGGAAATGCTGGTAACATTCTCTTTAAATTAAATTTTGAACTAGAAATGATAAGTTTTGTTTTATATGATTATTTGTAATGGATTGAATTCAACGAAATTTAGTCACATACAGAATTATTTAAGAAAAAAGTATGGATTTATTATTCCCAAATTATTGCTTAAGATTCAGTAATGTATTTTGGAAAATTATTTTTTTAAATAAAGAAATAGGCATTAAAAAATTGTAGATCTTCTTTAACAGTACAGTAGAATTTTTATCGTACAACATGTGCCAGTTCGATATGTTCAGTAATCCAACATGCTCTTGACAACTGTGGTTGCAGGGGTATATAGGAAGAAAATAGGAGTGGTTCATGTGAGACAAAGCACGTTGTCCTTCATGTTGAGGTGATGTCACGATTGTGTTAATAGAGGATGAAATGTTACAGTAGAGGATAAGGATACAGTAGTGAAAGATGTCATTGGTGCTGCAAAAACCATTGTTGGCTTTATTATAACCATAGCCATATATAGTAGTAAGCTTTGCTGATGAAATTTTGCTTACAGTTGCTGATGTCCTATAATAAACTTGTGGCCCATTTAAAGTTAGCACAGGCTACTTACAATTTACAGAACTGTTAGCTGTTAGAAAGGTTATAGCTTTATGATAATTTTGTTAGTTACATCATAAAAATTGGAAAAATATAAAGAAATCCTGTAGAATGAGATAAGTTAAGATTAATACTGGAGAAAGGGATTATATAGTTCCAGGCACTGCAATCAAAGGACCTATAATGCACTAAATCTCTTGGGTTCAAATTCAGCAGACTGGTGTCCTTAGCAGTGAAGTTCACTGACTAGCTCATTCAGCTGGAGGTCTTCAGGGTCTTAAAGAGCAAATACCCTTATCCTTATCTATCTGCCTTCATTGTCCTCCTCACATTTATGCTCTGGAACTTGCGAAGAGTAACTTGGTTTTCCAGAAACCGATCATTTAAGTTTGTTTAAATGATCCTGACACTCCCAGACCAGCTTAGACTGGACTGTGGGATTAAACACAAGTGCTTTGATCGTTGCCTGATTATTAGTATAAATATGAATTAAAGCCTTCTTAAAAGCCTGCTTCAAATTCTCCTGAACACAGTCATTGATTGCGTGGGACACTGTTGAGTGCTGTCCAACAGTAATGACACATTTCACCCTCCAGATCCAACTCCCTTCTTTGTTTTGGAGCTGTATACCATTTTTCTACCACATGGTCTTTCTTCTCGTGTCATCTGACACCAAAGGGTTTAAATACCAAGTGTTGTTTAAACATTTGATTAATATCGTCTGATCTTTTCACTGATTCTTGCATACTTTATAGTTGAGGTTAGCTAGACTCCACTTTACTGCAGTCTATATGCTGATATACATAGCTCCTACATAACGTATAAATCATTGATTGGAAACCCAAGAACATTCTCCATAGCCGCTCTTCGTGTTGAGCTAGTTACACACAAGCAGGCCAACCTCTGTTGATTTTAGTCAGAGTTTCCCTGGCTCTCCTCTGCTTGCTCATAGTCTATCACACCTCTATACCATAGCACACTGTGGGTATTATAATTTCAGCACTTCATAAACTTTATGTACACAAGCACTTTATCACAACACCTGGTCTTAGTCCCCATGCCTTTCCTATGTAAAATTATTCAAAATTTATAATTATTGCACAGAGAAGATAGCTTGTAATAAAATTTCAGTTTTTAAGTAAAGTTTTAGTTTTAAAGTAAAGAATTAAGTTTTTTTTACTTAAAAACTTTATTTTGCTTTATTTTTAAAGATACTTTTAATAATGCATAATATTTAATATATCTTCCTCGTCCCATAACTGTCAACTTGTTAAGAGTCTTCTGTAAATGTATATACAATATATTTATTTATTTTGTACCAAAATTTCCTTTACATACAATAATAGTTATATATAAAGGACCTGCAGTAATCTATATATAACAGTGATTTTTTTCCAGATCTCCTTTTGGATGATAATGGTACTGTAGAGGAGACTGATATTCTAGATGAAGATGCAATGCTTGAGGTATGTATTTGGATGTTTGTTTTATAATCTTGTTAAATTATTATTGTTGTAGATTTGGTTTGAAATCAATATGTAAGAATATGAAGATGGATATATTCTTTTAAAGATAAGGGCTTATTTGTACATTAGGATAGGTCATGTAAAAATAACACTTTTCTAAGTAGTCAATGTTGATCTGAATGATTAAATATTGGGTGGGAATAGAGACAGGTGCTTGTTGGTCTTGCCTAATCCATTCAGCATACAACCTTAGTATAAACAGTAAATAGTACAAAGCAAAAGAAGAAAAAACTTTTTAATTTATGAATTGATAATCAGAAATATTGAATTTTAGTGTGTAAACATAAACAAACTATTAAATCAATTAAAATCTGTTAAAAAGAAGAGAGTACAAACTGAGTTATTGGCTTAAAAAATCTGTTATCACTTTCTTCATTACATGTTCTGTTCTTCTGGATTACTGATTCTTCTTCTTCTATTTGACAAGTACTTATCGATTAGTCTGTGAACAGTTGTAGTATAGTAAGAACTGTCTATCCATAAACTACTTAACTCCAATAAATTTAAAATATGTACAATGTTTGATTAAATCATTAATGTTCAATAACAGTGTATTTGTATATAGCATTAACTTTGGGGGGTTCAGCAGAACATGTAGCATTAACATGTAATAAGTGGTAGCTAATATTTCTCTGTTTAAAAATTAAATGTTTTCTTGGGATGTGGATATAATCCTTTTGTGGTCTTAAGCCTTTTGTTGGTAAAACAAACCTAGTAAATTGTAATTTGTAAACTAATCAATCGTATCTCAAAAAAAGGAGGATAGTTTAAACTAAAATTAAAAAAATGTCACAATATTTGGATTGTTATTTTAACAAAAAATAATAATTGTGTCCGCAATAATTATATTTGATCTATTTTATTTAAATTTATTAATTAATAATATGTAGTTTTAAAATTTTGAATTCAAAATTCCAAAATATGTAAAGTTCTTGGTTAGTAGTTTGGTTGTGTCTTAACCAATTGAAGATTCTTTTTAATTCATTGTGTTTACATTGATTCTGAATTTAAACAGTATAAACATTTACTTTCTAATTAAATTTATGTTTCTGTAGTCACTATTAGTTAATATTCACTTTAAAATAAACATTTACTTTAGAACACTGACTGTCACCTTTGGTAGCGATGACTGTAGTGTCAGTTTTAAAACAAAATCCAAAATGTCCAGTGTGTTAGCCCGCAACTTTTAGCACTATTTAAGGTGGAATGTTGTTTAGTAAATATACTTTGTATGGTTTTTGTCACTACCACTGGTTCATTGAATATCTTCTCATAACACCAATTTGACTGTAGGATTGTATGCATTACTGTCACCATTGATGCAATTTTGTTGGCCATTGTTTCATTTATTGCTTTTTGTCCTTAGCGAAGTCATTCATAAACTGACATTTTTAATTGCTGGAGAGTTTGTTTTGAAATTTTTAATTATTTCCAGCATTATGTCTCAATATTTCTAATAATTGTACAATACATAATTTTCTGATTTTCACAGCATACACAGTACTTTGTAATAATTCGTTGAAAACGATTATCGTTTGATAATGATTTAAAAACATTACACAAAATTTGTGACATTTATGTTAGAGGCCTACAGAAAAAAACTCTAAAATCAATCTAATTTCTCAAAATTGGTTCATTAATAGCAGCTATCACAAAAACTAGAATGTAAAAATAGTGGCTGTAACAAAAACTAAGAAGAATGAAATTTGATTTTTTTTTACAGGATGAACTTGATGATGAGGTATTGACACCAGAATCTGAAAAAGTATTGGAAGAAGAACAGCCGAAGTTAACAAAACCAGTCACTATAAAAAGGAAATTGAGTTCTTCTGATAAATGCACAACAGAAACATCTGGGATGGTAAATAATTCATATTTTGTTAATTGGCTTAATAAATTTTATCTAATGTGTATAGTTATAATTTCGTAATAACCTTTTAACTGTTTATGTATCTATATATATATATGCCGCCTCGGTGGCCTGGTGGATAACGTACTAGGCTTTCACCCCGAGGACCTGAGTTCGATTCCCGGCGAGGGCTTGGCATTTTCATATGCTCTAAAACATCCCATCGTCTGCATTAGCCCAAGTGTGCACAATAGTCAGATGTTAAACACCAAAAAAAAAAAAAAAAAAAAAAATTATATATATATATATATGATGTTCAAATATATATATATATATATATATATGATGTTCAAATATATATATATATATATATTGCTATCTGTAATTGCTTTTAACAATACAGTGCTCAGTGATCTCTTGTTATAAGATACATTTTTATGTTAAGAAGAAAAAAGAATCTGTTACAAAGCCAACTGAGGTATTACCATGCTACCAGTTATGTTTTAACTTGAGAAATGTAAGTTTAAACATTAGGTTTAACATTAACATTCTCTATAAATATCATAGAGAATGATATGGTAACATTCATATTTATGTCATATTCATATTTATGTTCATATTTGATATGTTGTCATTCATATTTATGTTTAACATTCTCTATTCTTAAACATTAACATTCTCTGTAATTCATATAAATGAATTATTGAATCAGATGTAAACAATAATGTTAATTAAATGTTTTAAATAACAGTATTTTAATTTAAAAATGTAAACAGTGTAAACAAAATGTAAACAATGTACAGTGTTGTACATAATGTACATACAGTACCATGTAAGCAGTAATTTTAATGTTAAAATTCAATTTTTTAACATTAATTGACAACATTATTGTTGAATTTATTAACTTAACATTAAAATTAAGTATTTATATGATAACATTATTTGTGGAAGTTTTTGAGTGTTACTTATGATTTCAGCCTAAAAAAATTGTTTTGGTGAGAAATTCTTCTTTGGTGACTTCAGAAAAAGAAAATCGCCAATCTGTAGATAGTCAGAGTGAAGCTCCAAAAAAAGAAGAAACTAATGAAGCAAAAAAAGTGGTTAAACTTTCTGGTATCACTATGCAAGAGGTAAGACAAAAATTAAATACAAAAATGTATATATAATTTACAAATAAACATATATATTTCATATTCCATCTAGAGTAGTTTTAAAAAAAAAGTAGTTGGCATACAGCCCCTGGAAAAAATATTGTAGAGGTTATTATTCCCAAAATTACAGTTTGGGTGTTAGTAAAACTATTAAATTTATTCAGTAGTTGTTTATTACTTGAAAAAAATCAAAATTGTGTTGTGGAAATTTTGAAACTTATCCTGCCTTCCTTTCCTAAGCTTCCTTTCAAAAAATCCTTTTTCTAATTTTGGAGGACCAACTAAACTTTATTTTAGTGTGCTTGTAAACCTTTAGATTAATTGTCATGAATTCTTAATTACTATGAACAAGTAAATGGTCTTTTTGGTCCATTTACCTGACAGCATAGCAGCCTCAGTGGATATTTTGTAGCAATGCGTCTCGTCCAAATTATCTAACAAGATGTGTTACCTGGATCAGCACGACTTTCCTACGATCATACAAACATCTTTGGTTGTTCTTCTATAATCTGCAATAGTAGCCTCTCACTTTTGTGATGTTTTCTAGTATTGTGATTGTTAATGGTTGTCTTGAGTGATCATCATCAATGGCAGATGTTCATCCATCCTTGAAAGCATTTATACGAAAAAAAGACTCAAAACATTGTCACCAAATGCTTTCACAAGCATGTGATGAATTTCAGAAGCAGTTTTTTTTTAGTTTGAAGCTATATTTGATGCAGGTTCTTTACTTCTTAAAATCTGCCTTTTACACAAATTTCAAAATTGCCACACAATATTCAATAGTTAACAATGTCAGCACAATAAAACACTGTTTTATTGATAAACACATGCTTGAAACTGAAGAACATGACATCTCATCATGACAGCTTTTGGCACACTAATTTACAAAGAGTTCACCTACTCTACTGGCAACAAGTCTTACTACAAACAGTTCGCACATGGAATTCAAATTCCTCGAACTTTTGGGTAGCACCTCTTATAATTAGTTTTTAAAAAATGCAAATAATTAAATAAATACAGTTTTCTTGTTAATCTATGTTAAAAATATTTTAAATATTGTATGTGGTTTGGGCAATTGTTTACACATTATGTTGGAAGATAATTCCTCATCCATCGACCAGATCCTAAAATTCGTGGATTTTTTAAATAAAATTGCTATAATTTTAATTGTTGTACATATTTTTGTCAATGCAGTGGTAAATTTCAACAAGTCTCCTCGTTGAATTTGTTCGCCAAATCTTATAGTCGCTTAATGATCGATAATTTCTAACTGCATTGACTCTGGCGCATTTTCAGCTGAAATCGAAAGGATTGCTGAATATGTCCAACAGAGGTTTCACTTTTTGAAGTCGAAAATCTGTCTTGAAAAAAGTGAATCAGAAATATCAGCTTTTCTACATAACTGAAATTAATCGCAATTTTGTTGAATTTTTCGGCCATTTTCTTATAATTCGGAAAATGATTGTAATTTCAGAAGTCAGTTTGCGATCTGAAAAGAGTCAGCTTGCATTGAAAGGATGATACATGATAGAGCTGGGATATCAGTTGATTTTTGCCTTGAATCCGTGTTTCAAGACATTCAAATGATTTGTAATGTCAACTAAAAAAGCCAAATCACACAACCAATCAGGATTTTTAAGTTCCGGGACATCCCTTTGCTTCTCCACCAGAAATATTCAATTTCTTCTATTAAATTTAGAAATCGTTCATAGTGTCAATCCACGACTTAGCCACCTTACTTCTGTATAAAACAGCAAATCTCCATATTAAGCTTCCGATGTCATCAAGGAATTGTTTGAATTGCCTGTGATTGAGTCCTCGTGATTTGATGAAATTTACAGTCGAAACTACCACCTTCATGACATTTTGAAATTCAATTTTTTAGAACAAAGGGCTTCTTGGTGTATGATGCAATGAAACTGCATGAGATCTTCAGCGTTTATGTTTTTTTCTTGCAGATACTTTTTAGCAAAGTAACTAGCCCGAATTGACACCAATCATAGAAGGAGCACCGTCAGTCACAATTCCGATAATTTTGATAAGTCAAAACCAGTTTTGAACACTCATCCAAAAGTACATTGAGTATATCAACTCCTTTAGTTTGACCTTTCAATGAACACATTCCTAATAACTCTTCTACGACTTCAAAATCTTGAGTAACACCTCGTATGAATATGAGTAGTTGAGCTGTGGAACTAATATCAGTTGATTAAATCGAGTGCCAATGAAAAATTCAATTATCTTAGTCTTTTCAGTTAATTGTTCCGCAATATTAGCTGACAAAGACATAATTAAATCTTTGGATTGTCATACGATTCAGTTGAATTTTCTCAAACTTTTTGCTGCTTCTGGACACATTTTCTTAGCGGCGATTTCAATGCATTCTTTTACAAAATCTCCATCATTGAAGGGGCGACTTCGCTTTGCTATCATTCGAGAAATTTCAAAACTAACTTCTGTAGCCGTTTCTGAATCTTCAATGAGTTTTGTGAACACAGTTTGCTGACCAATAAGCTCCGTTTCAAAGACAACACTTTTTGCTTTCTTAATTCGCCTGTAAATTTGGTAAAAGAAGAATGCTGCGTTTCATAGTGCCTTTTACATTATATTCCTTTGCAATCGCAACAGAATTCTTACAAATTAAACAAACGACTTTGTTATGCAACCATACAAAAAATATTTCTCAGTCCATATTTCTTGAAACTGCCGATTTTCATCTTTAGCCTTACGTTTTTACTAGGTCCTGGCTTGTCCATGTTGCGTTATAATCCTGTCTAGGGTTAACACTGCACCTAAAAACAATTACAGTACCTACTTAAATTACCCATCCTTTTTAAATTACCAAGAATAATTGAATAAATAGGTAGGGAAACATTTATTGATAAGGGTTAACACTGCAACAGTAGATCTCGTTGAATTTGGATTAAACTATATCCATGCATAAAATTGCTTATATTTTGTTATACATTTTTTTAAAGCTTTGTTTTCTATGTCAACTAGTTTTAAGTATAAGTTTCTTTAATTTTAATATGTTAAGGCCAATTTACTGCCTTATTATAAAATGTTTGTATTTTATGTTTTTAAGGTATATATATGAGGTGTGTTCAGAAAGTAACGAGAATTTTTAAATTTCGCGGGCTTGGAGAGTCCGATTGTCAAACATTTTTTTTTATTATATTTGTGTACATGCCCTTCAAGTATGATAAAACTTTCAGCTGTTTTCATTGTTGACTTTGTCTGTGACAGCCACTAAGGTTAGACATGTTTTTATGAGCTTGGTGATTTTCACTTGTTAAAAGAAATGGATGAAAGAATTTGTATAAAATTTTGCGTAAAAAATAATAAAATGTAACAAAGTGTGTGAAATGTTAACAAAGGCCTATGGTGAGTCTGCTATGAATAAAGCAAGGGTTTACGAGTAGTATAAGTGTTTCCAAGAAGGCTGTGAAGACGTTGAAAATGGAGAACGTCCTAGACGCCCCAGCACATCAACAACCAATGAAAACGTGGAAAAAGTGAAAGAAGTGGTTATGAACAATCGCTGAATCACAATTAGAGAGGTCGCTTATGATGTTGGCATATCGATTGGATCATGTCATGACATTGTTTCCAGTGTTTTGTGTATGAAACGCGTGGCAGAAAAATTTGTTCCAAAATTGTTGAATTTTGAACAAAAACAGTGGCAAATGGAAGTTGCTCAGGAGTCACTAAAAAGTCAATGATGATGCAGAAATTACTGGAAAGTATTATAACAGGTGACGAAACATGGGTTTACAGATATGACGTCAAAACTAAGGCTCAATCATCCCAGTGGAGGCATTCTGGCTCGCCAAGACCGAAAAAGACTCGACAAGTGTGGTCGAACGTGATGGTTATGCTCACTGTGTTCTTCAATATTAATGGCATAGTGCATCATGAATTTTTGCCATCAGGTGAAACGGTCAATAAGGAGTACTACCTACAAGTTCAACGCCGTTTGCATGAAGCAATCCGAAAAAAACGCCTGGATCTGTGGAAAAAAACGCATGGCTTTTGCACCACAATAATGCACCAGCTCACACTTCATTGCTTGTTCATGAATTTTTGGCCAAAATCAGTACTGTAATGATGCCCCAGCCTCCATATTCGCCAGACATGGCTCCGTGTGACTTTTTCATATTTCCAAAAATAAAGAGACCTTAAAGGGCTTTTGTTTTACACCCATAGACATTAAAAACGCATCGCTGAAAGAACTAAAGGCTATCTCAAAGATAAAGTTTGAGAAGTGTTTCGAGGATTGGAGAAGCACTGGCACAAGTGCATAATCTCCATTGGGGACTATTTTGAAGGCGACAACATCAATGTAGAAGAATAAATAAATATTTTGTTCAAAAAATTAAAATTCTCGTTACTTTCTGAACACACGAAAGTTTGTGTGTGTGTGTGTGTGTGTGTGTGCGTGTATATATATATATATATATATATATATGTACATATATATGTACATTTTGCATACATATTATGAACTATTTCAGGTAAATTTTATGGTTTTTATATTTTGTTTGTTTTATTTATATTTATTTTATCTCTAGTTTAATTTTTTATTTTTTTTAACTTTTAATATCATGACGGCAAAGATATTAACACCTTCAAGGTGTTTCACCACGAGGGGGAAATTCTAGCATGTTTTTGTTCCAAGTTAGTCTGTATTAAATGAGGCTGTACTATATATTGCTTTAAAAAATATTTTTTTGTATACAGTAGTGTGTGTAATTTAAATTATACTAATTAATTTTTGCAGCATTATAAAATTTATTTGAGAGTTTTTATGAGTATAGAGTGGATAGAAATTCAATGAGAGAAAAGTCAGAAAAAAACTGACTGTAAAAGAACATGTGAAAAAATAATTATTTACATTAATTACTACTATTTATTTGGTTACAGCGTTTATCATTAAGGGCACAAAAATTTGGGCCTGCGCAGTCCGAAATTTCAAAAAAAGAAGCACGAGCTCTAAGATTTGGAACAGGAATATCACTTCCGGTAAATATTTTTAAAACATTTAATAAAAGTAATTACCTTAAATAAGTAATTGTATCGTATGCTTTGTAAAAAACAAGCATACCTTGATTTTACAATCCATTAAATTGCTGCCATTAATTAAAAGTAGTGGAATTACATGGCGCTAATTTATCATGTGTACGATATTAACAATATTCTGTTTGCAACAATAGCTTACTATGGATACTTGATTATCCAACCACCTAGGAACGAACCTGAAAGAGAAATGGTTAGTTGAAGTAGCAGCCTTTTAATATGACGTGAAAGCTTAAATTGGTATTTAAAAAAACTAAAATTCGGTCCAATTTCTCAAAATTGGTTAATTTTTTGTTGTTATTTTAAGGCAAAAAGCATATTGAGGCTATTATCGCCTCCCTGAATGTAAGTGTGAGTGCAAAGTATTAAAGTCGTAAGTGCAGTGTTGTAAGTGTAAATATGTGTTACCGCAAGTGACGTCTAAATCCTCTCAATAGGTGCAGCTAGTCTTGCTCAATTGGTTCATCAGATTTGGCGAAAATGTTGTTTATACAATAAGATTCTTGTCTAAAGACAAGAAATTTGTCTAGTGTATCAAATTTTAAATTAAACACATTTTTGGTTACTCAGTAAATATAATAAAATAAAAACTCTGACTGCCGGCAGTATTTTATTTACTAGTAAACCATAATTTTCATTTATTTCAAATTTGTAGGTGATAATAGCATCAGTGTGCTTTTCACCGTAAAAAAATTTTTTAATTAAAATCTGATGGACTGATTTTAAGAAATTAGTTCAGTTTTCCATGTGATTTTGTCAGTAATATTTTAAATAGATTTTTTTTAAATAAATGAATCTGAGAAAGTTTGTGTTATACTTCTCGAGCTACATCTTTGATTTAAAACTGTAGAAAGTAATTTTTCCTTTTTTCAAAGTTCTCATATGGTTGCTGTAATCAGCCACATCACAACACATCATAATCAATTTATAATAATAATAATAATTGGTTAAAACGTGCAGTGACGTTGCCGATGCCTAGATTCCACTCTTTTCGATCTTGCATTGTGTGATTTGTAAATTTCGATCACTCATAGCTTTACGGATTCTTTCCATCCAGCTCTTTCTTGGTCTTCCTCTTGATCTTTTTGAGGTCGGGACCCACTCTGTTGTTTGTTTCGACAGTCGCGCTTGGCTCATCCAAATTAACCAAATTAATCATGACCATACCAAATTAACTGATTCCTCTCAATATCCTTTATAATTGTGTCATCTATTCCCATCTGTGGACGAATTACCTCATTTCTTAATCTTTGAACTCTTGATATCCTAGCAGATCTCAACAAATCCATTTCTACAGCCTCTATCCTTTTCTTGGTTTTTTCTTTAATTCTCCATGTCTCAGCTCCATAGGTAAAAAAACTTAATAATAGCATTATATATATTGAGCTTTTGTGATCTTATTATATTATTACTCCATAACACGCCGTTCAAGCATCCTATTATTTTCCTTGTTTCTGTTATTCTCGATCTTATTTTGTTTTCATCCGTACCGCTTTTGTCGAACTTTATGCCCAACTATCTATACTCTTCACATGATTGTATGTCCTCCGTAGAGTCATTGTCTAGACCACTTATTTTGTCACCTATACATAAATATTTTGTTTTTCCTGTGTTCGTACATAATCCCCACTCTTCATATATTTCTTTTAACTTATGCGTCATGTATTGTAGATCTTCTTTGTCTCCTGCAATTATAGCGTGGTCATCTACAAACTGTAAAGTGTAAATCATTGAATTGTTTAAAGGTACTCCCATCCCGGAGCACTTTCGTTTCCACTGCAAGAGCGTATTTTATATAAATTTTAAATAGAGTGGGTGATATAGAGCAGCCCTATCGTTATACAAAATGGCCTTGACAATTTGTTTTCCATCTTTATTCGAGATGTCGATTGATACAAATTCTTCAAAGCTTTTATCAATGTTTGATTAATACTTGTGTTCTGAAGAATCTCCCACAATTTACACTAAGGTATTGAATCATAAGCCTTGGTTAGGTCTATAAATAAAATATGAGATGATAGGTTTATCGAACTTTTTTTTTTTCAATTATTTGTTTCATACAGAAAACGTTATCTGTGCATGACCGGCCGTCTCTAAACCCACACTGTTCCTCCTCTTCTCTAAAGTCCTTCTCTATTAAAGTTCTTAAGATTCTTCCGTACAGCCTACTAATTGTACTTGTGACAGAAATGCCGCTGTAATTGGGGCATATGTCCTTTCTCCCTTTCTTATGTATTGACAATATATACGCCACTTTCCATGCTTGTAGTAAGTCTTCTCCTTCGATTTATCTGTTGAAAACTATTGTAAGTAAATCAAATAACTTCTTTCTTCCATTTTTAATAAGTTCAATATATATATCCCTTCTGGTCCACAAGATCTACCATTTTTTTTATTGTCTCACATTTGCTATAACCATTTCCGTATCAATCTCTATGTTCTCTCCTTGTACAATGACTAGGGTTTCCATTTCTTCATACTGTGGTCTTCTTTCTTGCAATAGTTCTTCATAATGCTGTATCAATTGTTTCTGAAGGATTATATTTGCACTAGTTTTCTCTCTTCCTGTCCTCTTCACATCTTTGATAAATTTCCACACTTCCGTACACCTTCTGCCACCTATGTAAGAGAGCCGCCTTAGTGACCTACTTGATAGCGTACTGGGCTTTCACTCCGAGGACCCGGGTTCGATTCCTGGCCAGGGCTTGGCATTTTCATACACTATAAATCACCCCATCGTCTGCATTAGCCCAAGTGTGCACAATAGTCGGACATTAAACACTAAAAAAAAACCTATGTAAGAGTCTATCTCCTGACATTTCGTATCCCACATTTCATTTTTTGCTTTATTAATCTTGTTCCTCATTTCTCTTTTCATTGCATTGAATATTTTTGATCTTCTAATTTTGTGGTGATCCATTTCATATACGCTGCTTTCTTTTGTGTTATCATCTTTTCTATTTCTTTACTCCACCATACCTTTTTACTACTCATCTTTTTCTCCATAAGAGCTTCCCTTGATGCTTGGTGTATACTCTGAATAATGTTTGGTATATATCCTGTGTTGTTCGATTTGCAGGGGTTTGTAAATACATGTTGATTTTCTTTTGGTATAAATATTTAGTGGAGTTGTATAGAAGGCTTTCTAGATTGTATTTCAGGTAGTCTACTGATTCTCCTGGTTCATCCTTGGATATCCCCTTGTCTATTTTTTATATATGTTTTTGCTATCCTAGCCTTCAATAGATAGTGATCAGATCCACATATTATTCCTCAATGAATTCTTACGTCTTCATTTTTCAAAATTGATTTTTGTCGCACAATAACGTAATCTATTATAGATCTTATCTGTCTCGTTGGTTGCTCCCATGTGTATTTATGGATCCACTTGTGTTTGTAGAATCCAATTGTAATTCTCAAATCGTTTTGCCTGCAGAAGTCAGTTAATCTCTCACCATTGTCATTTACATTAGTTTCACCATATGGCCCTACAACGTCATCATCTATCTTTAGTCCAGTCCTACTATTAAAATCTCCCAGTAATATTATCTCTCTTGTATTCCCAATTCTGGTCACCTGGTCATCAAGCTTTTCAAAGAATTCATTTTTATTTTGGCTTGTACATTATCTGATGGTGTGTATACTGCCATAATACAGATTTGACGACCCCAAAGATTGATGTTAAGTGTAATTATATTTTCATCTACAGGTTCCCAATTTGTAATGTTCCTTCTATATTTCCTATGTATAAGAATGGATATTCCACGTTTTGCTCTTTGCTCTTTGGGCACTCCACTGAGCACATGAATGTACTTCCCAGCTTCTTCCATTCCTTGGCCTTTCTTTTGTCTCTGTTAATGCTACTATGTCCATCTTCATTGTCTCCAATTCTGTAGAAATTTCCATCATCTTGTTTCAACTTCCTTGAACATTCTATGTACCATAATTCATGAACCGTTTTCTCGCCTTAGGTTGTTGTCCCTTAATTCCATCCTTTAAGAGGCTATTTCTAGACTTTTTAGCAGTAATATCATTTTTATAAGTGTTGGATCGCTAGTCCAATGCCTCAACTTCCAGCCTGGAGGACCAGGGTATCTCTCTTTGTTTGACTCCTCACTATTGACCTGTCCGGCAAGGGTGGCCCTACCAGTAACTACGCTACCGCCGGCATAACTCTCCAGATCATTGGAGTACACAAGCCTCTTCACCCGGCAAAAGATGCCTTCTTCAAGGTGGAGATCCTTCGAAGGGGCATAATCAATGTTCGAATTAATTATTTGTTATAATCGACAAGAAAAATATCAAATTCATATAAATATCAATAAACAATAACAAGATACTCCAGCCAGCGAAAGACCAGTACCGTCAATTAGGTATTGCACTCACGCAACAAAAGAAAACACCTAAAGCAACAGTTGACATTTAAAGATGGATAAAGATAACAAAAAAGAGGGAATGTCGCAGCGCTGACCATACTTCATTTTTATATACTAAAATGGCCTATTCTTAACAAACATGCATTGCAGTTTTTGTATTTCAAACTTACTTAAAATCTTTTCTTTATATTAATGTTTTTAAATTCATTTAAAATTCTAGTGTTTGCAATTTTTACATTACAGTGAAACTTTAATTGACCATCAACTTTATTCATCAGTTTCTGTAACCTATCAGTCTGTTAACCATAGTAATTAGAAAAAAAATAGCAATTCATTTTTACTTTTCAATGCCAAAAATAATCATTTGTAGGATTTACTTGTAGCAGGTAGCTAGTTATTTTGAGAAATAATATTAAATTTTTCACATTATGAGTGAAGTAACTCCTTTAATGAAAACTTAAAT
Organism: Callitettix versicolor; assembly: GCA_022606455.1. NCBI lineage: Eukaryota > Metazoa > Arthropoda > Insecta > Hemiptera > Cercopidae > Callitettix > Callitettix versicolor. Next base: position 77,403,135 of record CM040186.1, read on the forward strand.
TAGCATTGTTTTAGTAGTGGATGTGTGATCGCATTTATATTGAGCTACAAGAAAAATACAATTTATTTAAAATTTACTAGGTGGTATATTAAAAAATGCTAAGTGCTTGTTTTATTTTTTTTTTGTCAGTTGTATACAAAATAACTCTAAACCTGAAGTTAGATGGATAAGCAGTAGCATGTATTGTTTGTTATTCATATCATATCATATAGACGTTTTTAATGATGATTATATAACATTTTAAAATTAATAACAAAATGATGTTCAGAAAATAAATGACTAGATAATTATTTTTTAATAAATAAATATTTTATTAGTGATGAATATTTTTTACCATTTTTTTAGATAACATGTTTATTTACAAAAGTTTTTGGTATTGTAGGTAAACACAGATAAATTAAAGTTACGAGCAAAGAGGTTTGGTACAAATGTTTCCAGTACTGCGTTGAAGGTATGCAGATATATATTTTCATTAGTCTTCATTATATTTAATTGCAAATTAAGATAGAAACTTATCAGTGTACTAGGTAAGTAATTGTACAAATGTATTGAGCATGTAATACCATATTAAAAAATGTACTATTTAAAATGTAGTAAAAGTGTAGACAAAATTTTGACCAAAAGTGAAAATTAAAATTGGGAATTTATCTACATTAACAATTTCTAAATGTGCCCCCTGTTTGTGACTCAGTAAACATCAGATGAATTTCTTGCCTTACATACTGAAAGATTTCTGAAGTCGTAGTTGTAATGGCAGTAATGGCCTTTTTTATACTTCACATCACAAGTTTAGTCCGTTAATGCTGTATTTGTATGGTGATCTTTAACCAATCAACCGGTGAAGTGTAGTGTTACAAAGTTGCTTCCCCATTATAAATTGAATATGTATAAATGGGAATATCTGTATGTACTAAAAATTGTATGTGTGAGGCTACAATGTACCAGGGTCATGTGGCAACACCACACTCTTCCACTGTTGTTTGATGGTTAACGGAATAGATTTGTGTTTTGTATTATAGATATATATTTAATTATGTATTGTCTCACCATAAACAGTGTTTCTTAATGCATCACCAAGAAAGTAGTTCATTAAAGTGAAATCTAGGCTTCTTAGTGACCAAAATATAAGCCACTTTGACCAATCTAAACATTTGAAAACCAAATATTCAGCTTTGCATACATTTGTTTTTTAATCCTTTATTCTTTATCTAGCATATAAATTACTGTTTCTTCCTTTATTTGTTTAAACTGAGGATAAATAAATACTTCAAGCATATTGAAATAAATGTTCCCCCAAATTAATTAATTTTCTTCTTGTTTTATGGTTCTCAGAAAGAAAGAATGGTTTCTGTGCTTTAACTCCATTGTTCAGAAACCTACAAAATACATTCACTTTGAGAGAGTCATAAATGTACTTGTGTACAACATTTGGTTATTTGAAATTCAGGATTCTACGGTTTTAGTGGTCTGGTTATATTAAAAAGTTTATTTGAATATTGGTTTATCTAAGAATATCTTGGAATTTTTTTTATTCTTTTTTTTTTTTTTTTTTTAGTAGAGGCCAAAACTTCCATTGATCCTGGTTTTGCCACCAGCTTTTTAGCTTATTGTGCCCCCTCGCCCACAGGTTCAACCTTCCCAATCGAACCTAGAGTATCTCTAGAGAATAGTGAGATACTTCAGGTGATATTGCCCAGTTCTGTCATCTGTCTCCCATTCTAGAGAGTGCCTAGGGATTCAAATTGTGAATAGAAAAATTTCATGCTTGAAGGATTTTTTGTTGAGGCTGTTTATTTTAATGTCAGTGAATGAATTTACAAAGAGGTATGGGTAAGGATATATAGATAACAATAAATGGATAACAATATACAGATAAGGATATTGTTAATGGTTGATAAAATGACTATGTACTGCGAGGGCTGTTCAGAAAGTAACTGAAGTTTTAAATAAAAAATTACAAAGTGAGTAAAACCAGATTTTATTATATACATTTGGAAGGTACACTCTTAAGCTTTTTTTATATCATCACCGTTTAAATTAAGGCACTTATGATCCTGTGGCACAAGTTTTTCAATACTATCTATAGAAGTCTGCCATTGGTTTACACCAGCATGCAGTTCGGTGTCAGTATCAAAGCGTTGTGTAGCGAGCCATATCTTCATCGCTTGGAAAAGGTAGTAGTCTCTTGGCGCCAAATCTATGTATGGTGGATGATCGCACACCTCCCATCCAAAATCATCCAAGAGCTCTTGGGTACAATTGGCCTTGTGGGACGTGTGTTGTGAAAAACAAAAAAAACCTTGCTAAGTTGTCCTTCACGTTTGTTTTGTGTTGCGCATCTTAACTTAATATTTCACAATACCTTTCTGAGTTAATTGTTGTACCATGTTCAATAAAATCAACAAGAATCACACCCTTAGAGTCCCAAAAACAGTCATGATTTTTCTTGCTGACAGTGTTTGCAAACACTTTCTTGGTTTTTTAGGAGAATTTATGTCTCCATTCCATCGACTGCCTTTTTGTTTCACAAATCACATCTTTCACCCAAGTCTCGTCCCTAGTTACGGTACGATCGATAACATTGTTACAATTTTCTAACTTTTTTATTGTCACTTTAGATTTTGTTCGGGTGGAGTTTTACAATCGATTTTAAAATAACTTCCTGATGAGCTAGATGTTTGAAATTTTGTATAGAGCTCTAAACTCGATGGCAATACAATAATATTGGCTTATTTGTAAATATTGAACAGTGCCATGGGCACTATTATTGAAATTATTTCAGTATTATTTCACTGTGATCAAATGTACGATAACAACATTCCGTCTGTTTTTCTCGCTATAGGTAGTAATGCTTTCATCGTTCAGAACTAGCCAGGTTGGCCAATTGGTCTTAAGGCGCCAGCATTAAGCTCTGGTTCCTGGTTGGGAGAGTGGGTTCGAATCCAACACCTGACCAAGGTTTTTTTTATAGCGTTTTGGCAAGTTTAATAGAAACGTAATTCGTTTTAGTTTCGAAGCCTATATATTTTTTCAAAACTTATATGTTTTAAAAAGTATTTATAGTTGCATTGATGTAAAGGATTCAGCAGTATACTAATTTTTTATTTTACCTTTGGAAAATCAATGTTTACAGTAAATAACAAAATGTTCAATGAACAATGTCTGTTTTTTTGTTGTTTTTTAAAAATAATTAACAATATTAAAAAGTGAAAAATAATTATATAAATAAAAAAAATTGAAAAAAATCACATTTTAAAATGGATTAAAAAGTATAAAATAAATCGTCATAAATCCATCAATCTGTCGAGATTTATAAACCTATACAGATTCATAATCACACACAGATTGTCTTAAAGTTTTGTGATAGTGAATTTTATAGATATGAAAATACTTGTACAGTTAAAAACAAAAACCGTGTAACGCTTATAATAGATAATCGTAGTTATCTAATTTTATGCGCTCCACATTTTTTTGTTTTTAATTGTACAAGTATTTTCATCATCCAGCTACCACAGCTGGATATGTACTGAGTGTTTTATTTATATTTGACACCAAGATGGCGGTTCTAGTCCCACCCACTGTCATGTTAGGCCAAAATGTGTGTTACTTTTTGAACAGCCCCCATACATTGTTTCAATAAAATAGTACTTGTAAGCCATTCATAATTAAAAATTTTGTTTTCAGTTTGAACAGGCAGAAAAATTGAAAGCAAGAAAAGAAAGATTTGAAGGTAAAATGGGCAGCATGGATGGAAGTTTAGAGGACAAAAAGAAATTGAGAGCTGAAAGATTTAAATTGAACAATTAGTGTATACGATTGTATTTGTGTATATTATTATTATTATTATTGTAATATTTTTTTTTACTAAAGTAAATTTTTAAGTGTCATAAATTTTGTTCTATAATTTTGTTTAATGTTGCCTTGCCAAGGGTTTTTGTTTTAAATAACTAATTATTAGAGCAGCTATTTTGAAACCATGACATATGCACCTACCCTGACCTGTTAAACACATTTTGGTGGGTAAATAAAATTTTGTTATGTGTACAGTAGAGCATCTTGTATATTAGATATTGGTAGATGACCAATCTAAGGAATCAACCTTAGTTTACCAATTTACAATTCTGGGACCTGTTTTATTCAGTTCTTCTTGTTAAAATCAATATAAAACCATTAAAGTTATCATTAATTTCAGTAGTGTTCAATACACGGTTTAAAACAGAAATCATATTTGAAAATTCAAGGAACTATATTTTGCTAAGGAAGTGTGGAGCTATGATTACATAAACTATTTTTTGGGAATTCCCATTGAAGCAGCATTTTTGTAAGAAATTTTATTATTGAATTCCTGTTAAAACTGAGCCATTTAGAGTTATTATCATGAGCCATTTAGTTATCATGTTAAGGCCAGTAGTGTGTTGTTAATTGAAAATACAGGCTATCCATTTTATTTGTGGTGTTAATCTACCATATTTAAACTGTACACATAGGCTCATTTATTGAAATTTACAAATCAAAACTTTACTAAAACAATGAATTTGTTACCTTGAATTTCTCACAAAAAGTGGTAGTAAAATAATAACTATTGATATACAGTGGAACCTGTAAACGTGACCATCTTGGTAAAGTAATCACCTGACTAAAGTGACCATTTTCCGAAATTTTTATTTTTATCCAAGAAAAGTAGTACATCTCATAGAGTGATCAACTGCTTAATATATTAAGTGACCAGTTGAAGAAAAATTTATAATGTTTTATAATGATATTTGCACCTGTCCAAAGTGACCATTGCACCTTATGCTTTCCTTTCCATCCATTGTTTTGAGATATAAAAGAAACTGATGTTTGAAATAGGTGAGAGTGAAATGAGGAACATTTACCCCTCCCCCCCTTTAGAAAGGGTTCCTTTATCATGTTTTCTCAGAAATTCTAGGAATAAACCCTACAGTGTTCATTTATTGTATTACTACTGTTTGTAATAGTTGACATTAAGTTTTAGTTTTATGAACTTGTAGTGTTCTTATTGCTTTGTAGTGTTTCCAAGTTTTTATTTTTAATACACAGTTAGTTATCTTTCTTCTTAAAGTATGGAGAATGAAAACATTTAAACAGTATAAAAAGTTGTTTTTAAAAGATAAAATTGAAGTTATTAATTTTCTAAAAAATAATAGTCAAAGCTGAAAAATTTCATATCAGTAAAACGTGTGTCAGCAATATTTGTAAAAGAAAATCACAATATGTACAAAGATTTGAAGGAAATGAAAATGAGTTCAGGAGTTAAAAAATTCGAAAGACCGATAATATTGAGGTAAATCAAGCTACTGCTGAATGGTTAAAAAAATGCGCGGGATGAATTCTCCCGCTACAATCTATGTTACAAGAAGCTTATTTAGAGTTTTCAAAAAAACTGTGTACAAAATTTTACTGCTACTAATGGCTGGTTAGAATCTTTCAAGAAAAGGCATAACATTTATCAAATAATGTTCATATGGAAACAGTAGATTCCATTAAGAGACTGGTTTCTGAATTGCTAAAGAATTATAGAAAGAAGTCATATTCAAAGATGATGAGTGTGGTTTGTTTTATCGGGCAATGCCAAACAAAACAGCAATAGCTGCAGGTAAATGTAAAGATGGAAAGCTTTCTAAAGAGAGAATTACAATTTTGCTTGCTTCCAGTTCAACAGAAGAGAAATTAAAACCTCTTGTGATAGGAAAAGCCAGAAAACCACGGTGTTTCAAAAGGGATTAACATCAAGACTGCCAAGAAATTTACCAGTTTCTTGGCATGGAAATAAGCAGGCCTGGATGGCATCCTTAATTTTTACTGAATGCGTTACACAATTAAACAAGCAGATGAAGCAAAGCAAGTGAAAGATTCTATTCTTTATTGATAACTGTCCAGCCCATCTGAGTGATTTGTCATTTCCGAATGTAAAAGTACCATTTCTACCAGCTAATAATTTTGAATTATTAGTATTTACAGCAGTTAGATCAAGGAATAATTTAAGCTATATTTCAGGAAGTTCTTGCTCCAAGCTGTAATTTCCAGAGCAGAAGAATGTAAATCAGCAAATGAAATTGCTATTTGTACATGTGTAAACCTTTTTGATGTCATAATGTGGGTTAATGATTCATGGAATTTGGTACATCAAAGTACAATTTCAAAATGCTTTGAAAAAACTGGTTTTTCAGAACAAATTTCTAGAGATATCAGTGATTCAAGTCTGCAAGTGATGACAATGTCTTTTCAAATGTTTTCAAGGTCTTATAAATCAATTGCCTTTTGAAGATGAACCAGTGAATGCACAATTATTCATGAATTTTGACAGTGACATCCCCATATAAGATATTTCCAAGAAAGTTTGAAACAAGACATTTGTGATATGTTTAAAAACGAAAATGGAAATGAAGATTTTGTCAGTGAAGATGATGTTGAATTTGATGAAGATTATGAAATTTTCAACACAGAAAATGTTAAAGATGTAAAAAAGTGAAAACGCATGCCCTAAATATCTGTCTACTGATGCTGGATTTATTGAGAAAACTTGTAGGTATGACTGAAAACATAATTGTTAAAAAGAAGCGTTTTACACAATGAAAAGTTTCTGGTTTTTTATTTTTTTAATGAATAGGATATTATGTTATTATGCCAGTTATAGAAACATTATAGTTTTGTAATTGTATAATATTATAATAAAAGTAAATATATAGATGTGTTAATTACTGTGCACCTTGTTATGTGTTAAGTCAACAACTATGGAAGTTCTTTAAGTGAATTTAAAAAAATGTGTTTTAAATTAATTATCTTCTATGTAATATATTTTAAATTCGTAATTAAGTATACTTGTTAATTAATCACTTTATTACTTAATATAGAACACTTTCAGTGCCATTTCTAAACACATTTCATAAAGTGACCTCCTCTATATAGTGACCATTTTAGCCTATCCTGAGGGTGGTCACTTTATGCAAGTTCCAGTGTATATAGATTTAAATGGCTGTCTATTTGAACTTTTGAGCGGAGTTCGCTGAACGAATAACCAACCTCTAAAAACTATTTTCAAAGTCAAGTTTCATGGCGTTTGAATTGAAATAAATTTAAACAAAAATCACCAAGTGGTAGGTAAAAACTTTTATAGTAAAAAAGTTGTTAAATTATTCTTGAATTTAGCCAAGAACCACTTTGCTAAAACTCATTCCTTGCATTTGATTGTGGTGTACCTTTTTCTGTCAAATAGCTATATGATTTCATTCGCAGATACATTTTATAAATAGGTATGTATCAAGTGCTTGGATCAAGAAATCTCTTAGTTTAAAATTATATATATATATATATATATATATATATATATATATATATATATATATATATGTAGAAATTATTTTAGTCTAAATTCAACTATAATAGCTCAAGACTATGAAAGTTGAATTTTTTAGGGTTGTAGAGAACTTGAAAAGATATTTTTAAAATTTTTCATGATGTATAGTAACAAGTCATCAATCATAGATTAGCTGTTCAGTAATGGTAGGCTAAAAGTTGTAAGCGTTTTGGCAGTTTATTGCAGTATAATATTTGTAAATATACTTAATAGTGAAAAGTTCCATTCACCCCGAGGACCCGGGTTCGATTCCCGGCGAGGGCTTGGCATTTTCATACTATAAAATCATCCCACCGTCTGCATTAGCCCAAGTAAGTATGCACAGTAGTCGGACGTTAAAAAAAAAAAAAAAAAAAAAAAAAAAAAAAAAAATTAAGAAAAGGTGCTATTAAAGTGGCCCTCGTTGTAAGACCTAGACGCAGAACCTTTAAATGAGCACTGATTCTGAACTCCATATTATTTTTTGAAGGGCCGTTAAAATTTAAATATGTGTGTGTGTGTGTCGATTATGGAAATAGCTTGAACAGCATTAACCAGCCAAATTTGTTTTGCATTTTCAAAATGGCGACAATATCAATTTTTAAAAATTCATAAAATTTTTGTCTCATATTTTTGAAAATTAAATCCTAATTATAATCTTAATCAGAGTTAAAAACTGGGTATGTTAGTATTTTGCATTTTCGAAATAATTTGAGTCATTTTTTGACGATGGTCAGGGTTCATTTTGTATTTTTAATGCAATTTGAATTTAATGTAGTTTAAAATGCTAATATAAGCAAATTTTAATGATATGATGGTGAAATAGGAATTGCAAAAAAATAAAATAAAGAAAAAAATATTAGAGAAAATTTTCAGAAAAATATTCAGGGTTTTGCTTCTATCTCGTCAATGCTTCTGTGCTCTGCAATTTTTTTTGTAATTTTTATAGAAAAGTCAAGTAATATAACGATAATCATTGATTCTCTAGTTTATGCTTTAGGAATGTCAATGTTTCCAATTTCAATCATTTTTTTATTTTCTGGTGGTTTTAGCAATTTATTAATTGTTAATATATTTTACTTGTATGTGAAAAGCACGTACTATAACCATGGCGAATAAAATAAGTCGTTAATCAAAATCGGTTTAGTAGTTTAGGCTGTAAACGCGTCAAAGTTGAAAGAAGTGTATGAATAAAAGTGCCATATTCAAATCGTTTTTTTCTAAGTATTGATTCTATCGAATTTAAAAATTTTTACCACTTCATAATTCCACTTAAGCGATAGTACTGTCAACTCTGTAGAAGTTTTCGTTTTTAAGTTTTTGTACCTGAACTGTTGTCACCACTCGTATGTATACGTTGCGTCCGCTTGGGTGACTTGGCTGGGCGGAACGCTGCCGCGTTTCTTTATTAAACATAAGAGTACACGTAACATTTATAAAAGAATTCGTTGTGACTATCAAACTATGATTATATCAAATTACTTCAAAATATCAAACTGTATACATAATGTTTCAAGTGAATTTATGCGCCTGCATTTAAAAAAACGCAACTAAGTGTGGTATGACGTTATGCAGTAACTCTAACCTAATCGGTCTCTTATTTTTATTGAATTTCTGTTGGAAAGTGAGCTATTTGAGTTGGTATCGTGGTAGAAATCACATCCGAGACCTTGAAATGCGTACCGACTCTATGCGGGTCATATATATATATATATATATATATATATATATATATATATATATATATATATATATATAATTATATATATATATAATAATATATATGATAATTATAATATATAATTATATTATATGTATATATGTATATACCGACTATATATATATATATATATATATATATATATATACACACACATATTAGCTGTTTTTTTTCGGCGTTGCCCGAAGAGGATAATAAAGAATTTTATTTTACAGACTAAAATATAGTACTATAAATTTTCAGTATATATATATATATATATATATATATTGCTATTACTAACTAGATTTGCGTACTTTAACATTCACTTTATAAAAGTCAGAATGTAAATAAATTCATCTGTCAAAACAACAGCACTACCTATCGGATTTAATTGAAACCAGTTTCTAAACACAATATTCGGTGGAAAATATCTTTTAACGGAAAGAGAATGGTGGTGAAATCATACTCTAAACACTCTTGACACTAATTTTCAGAGAAAATTCTCATTAGTTTTACATTTTTATAGGATACACACATACGAACATTGCCATATATATATATATATATATATATATATATATATATATATATATATATATGTGTGTGTGTGTATACATACATACATATATATATATATATAATTATATAGTATATATAATATATATATAAAATAATAATAATAATAATATATATTATTATTATTTGCTTATAGACCCCCCCGTTGGATCACGCAAAGCACTCCGACTCATGTCTTGTTCCTTCTATTCCTCCACACCTCCCTCATCCTGTCCCCATGGATCCTCTTCCGCTCCTCCGTCCATTTTACCCCTACTGTCTTTGGGATTTCATTCTCTGGGATCTTCCAAACGAGCATCTTTCTCCTGTATATATATATATATATATATATATATATATATATATATATATATATATGTGTGTGTGTGTGTGTGTGTGTGTGTGTGTGTGTGTGTGTGTGTGTGTGTGTGTGTGTGTGTGTGTGTGTGTGTGTGTGTGTGTGTGTGTGTGTGTGTGTGTGTGTGTGTGTGTGCGCTGTGTGCGCTCGCGCGCGTTGGACATGTTCGTTAACCAGCAATATTTGTTCAACATGATTACCATTTAATTTTTTTAAAATTTCATAACTCTTTGTATTAATGTTTTTGTCAGCGTTAAAACCTGCATAAATTAGCGTGATTAATTATCAAAATCTGTTGAAATTAAGAAATTAACTTCACTACGGTCAGGGTTAATTTTTGTATTTCAAATGTAATTTAAAAGTATACATTGCTAATATTTTCAAAAATGCTGTTTATGATTTTGAAATCAGAACTCGAAAAAAGGGTGTGATAAACAAAATTTTTGGAATTTCACTCCTATCACGTCAGCGATACAGATGCTTGACGCTATTACTTAATAAAAAAACCGTCGATATCGGAATCTAACAAATAGATAAACCAAAATAGTCGACACGTAAACAATATGATCCGAAAATCGTAAAATTACTTTGGAGGCGGTACACATAAAACTAACGGACAACTTTACCAAGCAAAACAAAGTAAAAGTAACATTTTTGTTGCGGGTCATATTAAATTAAGTTTTTTGACCATCCAACGTTTGTATCCTTTGGGCGTTTATTCCAGATTTAGGTTTTTACCTAGTTAACAACTAGTTTAGTTTTTTAACATGTATTTAAAATAATTTCTACTTAATTATTATTTTAGTTTCAGAAGCTCAGGCCTATTTTCTAGTATATTTCTTTCTGTTTCAACTTAAAACCAGTTAAACGTTATTTTTAAAATATAACTGTACATTCATATGTTGTATTATTAGGCTATATGAAACAATGAAACTGCCTTCTGTCCACTTCTTTGTGATTGTTGTCTTTGAATTTATTTGACCTCTTTTGAATTTACCATGAACATTAAACAAATTGGTTTCAAAGAGAAAAAGACAATTTGGTCGCAAGTCGATAAACAATAGCAGTACCATTGTGCAACGCCTGTGTCGACCTTTGTTTAATTTATCGATTGTAGATAACTGAACAATTTGTACTGCGTTGGCATAACTCGGGACATTCGTAAAATATGCTGAGCGGCTGGGCACGTTTGTAACTGGTTTGCAGAGCAGATTTTACTTACAAAAATCAAATTAATTTCCATTTTTGGAGATGCATTTTTGTAACGATTCACTGCTCTTGAATATCTTAGTAGGCCTATTACTTCCTCGATACAATCAGTGAAATCATTTCATCTCAAAACTGAGACACAAGCCGAATTTTTTTAAATTAAATTACTTTTAAATTAATTAAGCCAAAAATTATAATTTTTTTCAAATAAATATATACATATTCTAACAATTTTTTATAAGTGTAAGACACAGTAAGTTTGCATGTTTGAGAGAGAAGCTTCTGTTATTAAAAAGTAAATTATTGTTATTAGTAAATAGAATATAGTAATTTTTCCGGCAGTAAAAATTACGGTCAGAATTTTTTAGCTAAATGCTGACTCGGCATTAATTTAAGAAGTATACAGCGAAGCCGTCTAACAAGTATTGTATTAAACTAATTTAAAGGATTTCACTGGAGTCTGTAAATCCGTGTCCAAGCTTAGTAAATCGTCTATATAGAACTGGAGATACAGAGATAAAATGTAAAGTTCGTTTTTACTGTATTCTAATCCTTTTGGAGTAGGGTTTTTGAAAACAATTTCTTTGTACACCTCCAAAGCACTAGGTAAACCTGTGCACGAAATTACATTTCTCTACGTCTTTGACATCTGGAGATGCAGAGACAAAGTGTAAAGTTCGTTTTGCCTCATTTTAACTTTTTAGGATGGAATTTTTTAAACCATTTTATTAGCGAGAACCTAGAAGAAGATGCCAGTATTCTTGCCAAATTTCAGTTTTGTAGCCTTAATAGTTATGGCGATTTCGTGGTGAGTGATTGTTATTTGGATTTTATGTACACAGATTATCACGACAAAATTTTGCATAAAATACATGGCAAATTCTGCAGCTTAGTAATTATTTTGTATTTTTTCACGATTAAAAACTTATTACGCTAATCCTATGACATTTTCCTAAATAAAAAACATAAAAAACCAACCTCCTAAAATACTAAAAATGATGTGTTTAGCAAGTGCGCTTTTCAGCCTTCTAGAAGTACAGCACAGACGTAGAAGAAACACAGCTCCTCTGTGATAGACTTGGTTAGGCTGGTAAACTGGTTTGATCGAGATTTTGTTGGAGTGCGGAGCGAAACATTTTATTTCGATGAGGCACGCTTTTCATCAAACGGATAAGTCAGTTGTATAAATGACAGCGGCAGTGAGCGAACCTCTGGTTGTCAATCAATAGCGCTCTGGCTTCCAGAATCGAGTTTGATGTTTTATTATTGGTCAGTAACCCTTTACTCACATTGGAGAAATCAGTTATTAGTGTAGCCATCATGGTAAACCCAAACAAATGAGCACAGATAATGATCTTAAGATCACATTTTGATGGGTCATATATACACGAGTATTTGTCCAAACTATTACCTAAATAGATTGTTTTGCCGAGTTTAAATCATAATTGAGCAACACTTAATCAAAAGCAGTAGAGAATATTTTGAAAAAGTACAATTTTTAACAGCTTTCTGACCTAGAAAAAAATCCAAATTTTTTTTGAAAAATTAAAGAATGGTCATGGACAAACCAAAACTTGCATGCCAAATCAAAATTTCAAGATCTTTTTTCCCGATGACCAAATATTCTTTTTTATAGTTTTTAAGTAAAAATAAATAACGAATTAAAATAATGGATTTAATTGGACATAATATTTGATGATACTTATAACTATAAGGCAATAATGCCTTCAAAAGTAGTAAATGCTCTTCATGGTAATAAGAAAAATTCTTGTTAAGAAATATTTTTAATCGTAAAATAATATAACAACAAAATCAGTCTGGTGTAATAAGGTTAAGTTTACTGTTTAATTATATTAGGTAATAAGAAAACTTAGTAGCGAAAAGCAAAGTCTCTGTTTCAACTCGAAGTTCGGCATTTCATTTATAATATTATAACAAGGAACCACTGTATAATATTACGACGAATATATTATATAATATTATAAAACGATAATATTATAATATTTGTTTGTTAAGCAGTTTGGCCAACGCATCGACTGATTATTTCGAAATTTGGAACGAAGGTCCTTGTATAAAGCCCGAACGACGTACGTGTAAGATACAATTTCGTTCAAAGATGACGGCCACTGATTTACAATAACGAATGTACGCAGTTTTGGTCAAAAGCGTTGGCCGATTGTTTTGAAATCTGGTGCGAAGGTATATTTTATAAAGTCCAAAAAGATGGTGGGCTCTGATTTTACGGTGAGAATGTAGTTGCTGGTGATTGAACGGAATAACCTAACACAATTCTGACTGCTTTATGGAAAAAAAGAGTACAAAATCTCATTAAAGTTGGTCCAATAACATTTCCCGTAAATATTACGTTCACTGGTTAAATTGGCAGAAAATATTACAAGCGCTGTCGTGGATCCTCTATGTAGGCTATATTAATTAACAATATACTACGAGGGGCACTGTTTTTAGAGTACTACTAATAGTAGTACTACTAGTAATAAGATGATCTTTAATTAATTAATTAAAGAACGTACTTTAACTTAAAAATCATCTGTTTTATTCATAATATTTAAATCAGCTGTTAGTATATAAACGTGTTTACAATAAAATAATTTCGTAATGCATTATTATAGCTAAATAGTTTCAAATTACATTGTTTTAACTTTTTTCAGACAAACCGGTACATTGCGAATTTGCATTATAGGCTACATATTTTAAAATACAGCTTTGTTCTTAAAGACCTGTGAAAAATTCTAATCGTAGTTTCATTTATAAATAACAAATATTCTCTTTAGAAAACATGAAAATGGTGTGTCTGTAATGAATTATCAAAAACTGTTGTTATTATTATAGCCCGTGCTGTAGTTGTTAAATGTTAGATTACTAGGATAGATAGTGTGTTTAAAAATTCAATTTGAAATCGAAACCAGAACCAGCGACCTTTGACAGAATCTGATAATAAGAATGCAAGAAATGATTAAATACGCGCAATGAGAGTCAAATGACATTTGTTTTTTGAACTAATGCCAGTATTTGGTGGTGAAAGTTTTGTTTTGACTTTTAATTCTAGTACTTATTAGAACATTAAAAAATAAGTGATCATCGTCATATAAAGCTTGGCATGTAGTATAATGGCGTTCGTTAATAATTTAAATAAGGTGTTACTAATGAATTATTTAATGTGAATTAATGAATTATATACCAGCGTGCAAGATATATTTAACTGTAAATTCTGTAAATAATTTTGTGCTACATGCGTCGATTATGTGGTATTATGGCGTTAATTATAATTTTAATATTTATCTTTGAAGTTAGGTTAGGTTAAGGTAGGTTTTAATAGGTTTTGTTTAATTTTAAACAAATAAATATTAAGTATGCAAAGAAGTAAAGTACAATAGCGGGTTTTGAACTCACCTCCCTTAGTTTCATAAGCAGAGATCCAAGCAACTAGAAAAATATGAGCCAACTGGTGAACTCTTATTCATTTCAAGAATAATTATGTGGGTAATTGTGAAGAATAGCGTGACCACTGTTATCCGAGAACTGTTTTTGGAAATATATATTGTTCTGAATTATTTGGTGAAAATTACTTTTTTTGGGACTCAAAAATTGTAGCCTTGACGATTTTTTTAAATTGCTAGTTGTATGGAATGAGATAGCGATTTAGAAAATTGCTTTCTTTGCTTGAAATATTAGATTTATATCAGTTAAAGAGTAGGATTTATCACTGAATAGTACGAATTAAACTACAACGTTTTAATTTCGTAATTTTGTTAAGTGTTATTTTAATTTCACTAAAATTTGTAAAAACTTTTTTTCATTTTGAGATGTGTTTACGATTTATTTCAGAGGCCATCTTGTTTCGTGATTCATTCCTTGAGACAGTCAACTGGTTCCTTGTGCCTTGTTTAATAATTACTAAATTTCCATTGAAAACAATATAAAATTCTTTTTTTAAGTTACTAAACGAATCTTTAAGAATCTTAAAAAACTATGTATGTAATAAAAAAACATGATTTCCGGATGCGGTTATGTGCTGCTTGTGGTGGTAAACTCGCTGAATGTACTACATTATTTATTTAGTTTTCTAGTTATTATATTTATTTAGTTTAGTGATGTAACAGGAATAAGAAAGGGGACACTCCACCACGTCTAATAAAATTGTTGGTTAAAAATATTAAAAAAATGTAATAAAATTGTTATTTGAGTCTTATTTATATAAATACTAGATTATATAAATACTAGAGTTTATGTAATATTTGTACTATTCAGTGAAAAATCTTACGTTTTATATGACGTAGAAGTAATATTTCAAGCAAAGAAAACAAAAGAAAACAATTTTTGAAATCACTAGTTATTCCATACAACTAACAATTTTCAAAAAGTTGCTACGGTGACAATTTTGGTACGTATACATTTTTCCACCGTAATATTCAGAATAACGTATATTACAAAAATATCTTGGATAACGGTGGTGAAGCTATTCTCCATATGCATAAGATTGTTTTTTGAAATGATATTTATGCTATCGCAAGTGTCTATTCATGTCCTTATACTACAAAAAAAAAAAAAACAAGCCTAAGATATTTTTTAGTTAAAAAATAGTTTTTTTAAAAAGAATAAAAAGTTACAATGAGCCAGAGGATGAAGAACTGGTACAGAAACAGAAGTAATTGCGGCTAGCAGATGTCTTGTTAACGTGATGAAAACAAATCCCAAAATAGAAAAGAAAATATTTCGAATAAACTTAATTTTCATGTGAGATAAACGAGAATTAATTCAGACTACAGTAAACAATTATGAGTTTTTATCTTATAATTTTGTTTTGGAAAATTTGAGCCTTGTATAACGGTTGAACAGATTCTACATGGTTCTTCAAATATTCTCCAAACAAAAATCAGTTTTTATTTTACGTTTCGGACAAAAATTGAGAAAAATAAATTGCTAACACACATTTACAAATACATAGCATTTGTAATAACCCCTCAAACATGGACCAGAGCTCAGGATCGAACCTCATTAAGTGGTCCTGGGCGTTACCATGATGGCGCTCCAACAGCTCATTTTGTAATTTGAATTCGCTAAATAAAGTTGTGTAACCAAGCCTCAGGATTTGTTTCGTACTAGAGAGAAAATTAAAACTTAACGAAACAATATTACCAAGAAATATAGGCATGATACAATCTTTTTAACTGTTTGTTAAAAAAATTCGTATCACATCAGCGAGACAGCTGCGTGTTACAAGTTCCTATCGAGGTTCCACGTTTTGTATTAATGTTGATGACGCACACGGGTCATCACCTTTCAAAAGAGTTTTTACTTTCGATAAGAACCAAAACTAAAATGATGATATCCCTGCCATAACCTTAAAACCTTAACAAATCATCGTCAGGTTCTCAGCCGCAGCTAAGTAGCCGTGGAATCGGACGTTATCTCGACGTCAGAACACTCCGCGACTCACCGTTCCGACTCATTAGGATCTTGTTTTTGCAAACGATTATTTAGCATTTTTCGTGACCGCCTCACTGACAGCTCTGTCTTTGTTTTCTTCGCTGTGAATTTGTTTTAAATTTATTTATTCCTGATAAGTTGTGCAAACGTTTTAAAAACTTCTTTTAAGAAACTTTTACAGGGACCGAAATCATATTCGTACAGACCAGCACTAAAGTTTGTTGTTTTTGTACTACTTTAAGTTGGTCAGTAAAGCCTAACAAGCGCCTAAACAGTATGTCGGGACTTAAAACTTTCTAAAGTACTAAAACACAAACATAGGAAAATTACAGTCTTAAAAAAAATATTTTTGTCATCAAAACTGGAGCGAAACAAAAGAGAATGAAAACTGTTTCCAAAATATTTAATTTTGAATCCGTTTTAGAGTACTGAGCACAATTATGTACTTTTAAATTTGAAATAATTTATTATACCTGCGACAGGATACGAAAATATTAGCAAATTATGTGTGTCTATATTTTCAGAAAAACTCTTATTCATATGGTTTAAGCAGATTCAGAAATTGTTTATGCTAAAGCCGGGTGGCCACCAAATGCGGAGCGGAGTTGCGTTCATAACCTAACCCTTAATTTATTGTTTTTACAGAAAGTGTGGCCACTGGAAGCTCCGTTAAGCTCCGTTTCGTTATCAGTAGCTGCACTTACATTGGTGCAAAAACAATTGGTTAGGTTTTGAATGCGAAGGTTGCTCCGCTCATTGAACTCCACTCCGTATTTGATGGCCACTCGGTCTAATGGGGGTAAAAAGTGGTATACACGTTTATTTTTAAAACATTGTTTCAGTCTTATTTTCTTGTAACTTAGCCTAAATACTTTACAACACAAATAATGCACAGATACTCTAAAACATATTTCAGAATTTTTCAAAATCGAAAAAATTAAACGAACAAAAAAATCCAAAGAATGATTGTGGAGCTACTGTAATGGGAATAATATTTTTTTGCAAATTTAATCATTTGAGCCAAAATGCATAATATAAAATATTATATCCGAACATTAATTAATTGTTGTTGAACATAACTTCCATTACAATATTTCTAAGACGCAATTTCACTGAAGAAGAAGCACAACCGACTGGTTTAATAAGATCCGTGCAGGGTTATAGGCTACTGCCAACGGTATAAGTAAAAAACTTGTACAATCATAAATTTAAAATTACAATGGCACTGAAATATTTTCCTTGTTAGTGTGTTTATCTGATGTTTAATAAAACAGGTCAGTTGTATAGGCCATACAAATTATATACAAACTTTACGTTTGCATTTTTCGTATATTTTTGCTTGTTTTACTTTACCACTGTACAAAGTATAAAGCAGGGAAACAGTGAAAAAACCGATTTTGAGATTTTGATGAATGTATCCGTATACAGACCTTTCGTGGTCAAGAAAGTTGTTTTAAGTGGTTGTCTGTTCCTTAGGCCAGGTTGCCACCAAGTGAGCAGCGGGTCTGCAGAGAACGTCAATGCTCTGTCCCTGGGAAACCGTGTTATTCTTCACTGGGTTCTGGGCATAAGAGGGTTGAGGGTAATGAGGAGCCAGACCGTCAGGCTGGACTGGGATCTGCATCAGAGTTTATCGGACTCGAAACGGCTTTAATCTCTATCGTTGACTGCGTCTACTATCAATAGGTGGATTAACACGCAACACCAGGGAAGATGAGATAACTTCCATGGACATTCTTCCACGGGCATAGCAAGCGCTTCTTGGTTAAGGCTCCTCATGGAAGACTTCGAGAGGCAACAGACGTATTGGGCAAAGCACAACTCAGGAAAATCATGGGGCTCATTACTGAGCACTGTGATCCGAGGGTGTAAATGAACAAGATAGGTATGTGCCACGGAGAAACCGTGTATAGGTTATGCAGTAAAGAGGAGGAAACTGCAGAACACATAATTTATGATTATGAAGCTCTTGCTAGTAGGAAGCTAAAGATTTTTGGTTTCCAGAGACCTCCAGCAGAATGAGCTAGTCAGTGGATTAGTGGAACTTACTAAGCGCACCAATCTGCTGAACTAGTACTCAAGAGGTTTAATTGCACAATAGATCTGTCAATCACAGTGCCTGGGGTTTTATAATCCCTTTCTCTACTATATAATCTAATCTAACCTAATCTATGTAAGAATAGATTCATGTAGTTATTAGTTACTGAAGAATAATTTTAAAATTTGAATTAAAATTTCTTAGTTATTAAATTGTTTATAATCAATCACTATTCAAACTTATTTTTGGTAAGTCATATTCACGTACTCAAACAACATTTTATAAATAGTTTTAAAGTCGGGGAAATTATTTCAATTTATCCTGTGTACGTTTATGCCGCATGAAATTAATCGGATTTACTTAAAATCTAGGAAATTTTTAGACTCTTGATTGTTGATTTGAACCCTAATTTCTATTCAGTATTAATCCATAAATATGTCGTTAATCCTTAAATATGTCGTGTTTAATCTGTTAACAAATAACTTGTTTTGTAAGAATTAAGTAACATTCTGTTCGATGTAATGAAATATTTGCACCAGGTAATGAAATATTTTGCTTCAAAAATATTTTAATAATTTTTTTATTTTCATTTTTCTATAAAATAACGTTTATTTAAACATGTAATCTCATTAAAAAAACTAATTTTACGACCAAATTCGCCAATCGTTTATTTTCCAGTCTTTCGTTTGATTCGGACGAATGATGAAGGCTATAATTTTTAAACCTTTTTTGCTCCAGATTTACAAAACCATATAAAAATCCAACATATTACTACATTTAAAAAAAGTGACATTCGAAAAATTATACCATGTTATTTATATGGACACTTTTTTTAGTTTAAGTAATTAGGCTCACGAAAATATATCAATTTGTAGCCAAAACATTCCAATATTCCGCAAAAATATAAAATTTTTGATTTTTTACTTTTAAAATTTTTAAATTTACAAAACATAAAATTCTACGGTTCGTTTGTTCAGGTTATTTAAAAGGAATATGTTATTTTTTTAACTTTTCTATCCATTTTAACCTCTTTAGGGGATGAATTTTGGAAAATGCTATAATACGGGTATTTTCATTATTTATGTTAAGTTTCATGAAGATCTGACCAACAACATATTTGGAAGGAGTCGAATATCGGAAAATCTCTACTTACTGCAAGCTTTCATAACAATAAGAAGGTAACCTAAAAGTTTCAAGTCTATTATAGTTTCAGCTATTGATTATGAGCTATTTAGGACTTCTTTTATAGATATAAATTGCAAATTCATTAAGAATAGTTTTCTTTTTCTTCTTCTTAGTACAACCATATATCGTTAAGCTCTTTACGTGATTTACAAAGATATATTCATGGAATGTAAAATTATACACGCACACTCACAAGATATGCATATAACAAAAGATACGTGCCATTTTTCACGAGATAACCTAAAAAAGTGTAACTATTTTTATACAATACTTCTAGTGTAAGTTGACGTTCAGTTAGTCAAATTTGATTGAGTACATAAGATGAATCTATATTAAAAACACTTAATGACAAATTATGTTAGTAAAAAATAAAAATACTTTGTGAAAAATTGACAAAAACTTTCTGTTACAAGCATACAATACGTAAACACAATTATTTCAACATTAAAAAAATACAAAAATTGTAAACAATTTTTTTTTGGTAATGGAAAAAGTGTCATTTCGTAAGAGATGGTAGAGGGAATTTCGTACATAAAAACTTTATAGATTTCTTTACAGTTCGTTGTTAATTTAGGAGTAAAAAACTTACTGAAAAACGAACTATTCATCATGGCCATCATGGTAAACCATGATCATGGACCTTAAAATTAGCGCCGATGCTGACCTCTAGATGACTGTTTAAGCTACCGATCTATCCCCATTTCGGTTCTCTTAAAGAACAACCATCGATCTTCATAATGGTTTAATCCTTTTTAATCGATTGAATAAAAATTTGTTTAACTCTACATATATTTTAATAGATAAAAATACATTTCGAAAAGAACAATCACCTTGAACGATTGATTTCAAATTGGCGGCAGTTTGAAATGTTAATGTTGACTATTAACCGTTGATTTTACAATAAAAAATTACAAAAACCAAAACAGTTTCTTTTTAAGTACAAAATGAAATGGCAGTCGCGGGACTGGCCGACACAAGTGAAAACTGAAATAAATGAAACCGAATGAATATATAGGCCTATTGATTTATATTTTAATTCATGATTCGAATATTTACTTAAAAATCATTATAAGGAAGAAGTCCTACAGGGATAATTCCTACATTAATTACAAATTTATCTTTTTTAATTTATTTTTTTACATTTTTTATTTATTTATAAAAACACATGATGGGCTGCATAAACCCAGTACAAATATAATAAGTTATTTAGTAGTTTTAACTATGCGAATGTTTTCTAAACTACCAATTAATGAGGTTAGGTTAAGGTAACCTCTTTCTTCAATCTATTATTCTTAAATTCTAAATTAAGAACAGTTTGGAAAATTTACTCCGCTGCACTAAATTTCTCCAGTCTGTCATATGTTCAATTGTAGTCTAGTTGTTTCCAACTAGTTAGGCTAACGTATCATATAGTTTCATAAATTCCCTCCAAACTTTTCAAACAGAAAATTTTTGTCTTCAGGATTGCATAGCAATTCTCTAAAGCATATGTTATAAAACAAACTAAAATATTTAATTTTTACATTTTTGGAATGGTTTGTAAGTTGTACTTTTGTGTGCCCATTGTTTATTGTTCACATTGTTTTAAAAAGTAAAAAAATATGATTTATTTGTAGAAGAAAGCTATTAATTACACAGACATCTTCAGGTTGTAGGAAGTACTGGCATTCCATAAATCTCGACACAGCTGACTCATCGAGTGCGTCTGTGTCACCATGAGTCATTGCGGTTTATTGTCTTTTCGAGTGACGGCCTGTAATTAGGCCTGACATTGCCGAAATTTTCACCAAACCACAAACATATGTTTTTATGTTCGTATCCGCTCTTTTATTGAACATGTTCAGAAGTTACGATAAAAATTTCACTAGATGACGATAGGCTCTGGTTACAAGATGGGAACAGATCGTTTGTGTAATAAATATCGTGAAGTGATAAAAATCTAACAGCAAAACAGAATTAGGAACATTTGTTTTTACGATTTTTTTTTTAGATTTCTTACATTGCTATAAATCAAGGTTTAATAGCCAGTAAAGCTGTTTCCAATAAATACTTTCCCATTTTACCAAAATTCTATGAAGCAGTAATTAATTTTTGAAGAACGTTTGACTTCCCCATGACAGCAAAACCAACTTTATAGTCTTCAGCTTCTAAAATTTAAGACACTGTATACCCTGATAAACATTTTAATTCATTCTCTATAAGACCAATGTTAATTAACGATACAGATTAATCAGCTGTTTTTTTCAAATGAAACTACGTTTATAACATTCAAAGGTCGTGTATGTGAAAATGGTCTGCTTTTTACATTTTTTGATATATTTTTTGCTTTTAAAGACACAGCAAATATCTATAAAAGCAATATATGTGTACGAAATGTTAAAAGCTGGCTACGTTATGTCATACTCATGTATACTGGGATCTTAAAAATTAAATAACATAATTTTATCTTAAAATATAGTGGAATTATTTTTATCGACAATTAACATTAGTTTTATGAATAAAAATAGATTCAAAATGGCTAAAAGGATCCAAAAGTCTAACTTTAAATCTTTAACTTTTTTAAAAATTTACGTAAATTATGTTAATTAAAAAGCAATGATAACAAATTATGTGCAGTCCGATTTGTTTTATAATTAAATGATAGAGGCATGCAACAAAGGCATTAACTTTGTACAAATGGTTCTTTACAAGTTAAAAATAAGGTATCGTGTGATCACCATGTGATTGGGTTTTTCTAAAATTAACAAAATATGAACTTCTTGGTTTTGCCTTATTGAACTGTGTATATATTTTTGTTATCATAAAATATAGCAACAAAATACATTACAAGCTGTTTGTAAAACAGTTAAATATTTTAGACAGGTTTATGATGTTCTAAGGGTTGAATATAAAAATAATAGTTTATTTGTGTGTAATTAAAGACCCAAATAATAAATTTTGCAAAAATATAGCACATGCTTAGATTGAGTCTATCTCTAATAAAACAAACTTTGATTCAGATTTCTTTGTGAAGGTTTATATTTCAAATTAGGCTTCCAAATCTGAAATAAAAAGAATGTACGATATCAAGGTTTGTTTTAGGTTTTTATGATTGACTCCCTTACCGTAAATTTATTTTATTTTATTTTATTTACGATATTTATTTTATTTTGCTACAATGAGTTGAGGTATGTTTCGTCATATAAAATTAAAATTTGAGCAAAATCAGCTAATCAATTTCGAGAAATTATGTTGAGTTCGTTTTTATTTTCAATAACTTCAGAACCAAAGTTTAGCGACCAATAAGTTTTATGAAGGTACTTATGGATATTTGAGGAAAATATGATTGAAATCGCTAAAGCTAATTTTGAGAAAATCTTATTTTTTACGATTTTTCGGGCTTAAAAATATTTGTAGGAAACATTTTATCAATGAAATACACCTAGGCCTATGACAAATTTCATCAACTTTGGTCAATCAGTTTAGTATCTAGCGATATGTATACTCAGACGCATGCGCGCGCACACACACACACATACTCACTCGTTCCCTTTAAACAAACAAATAGACAGGCAGATATCCAAGACAAAAACCAAAAACACTTTTGTTGGATTCAAAAGATCCATGAAAATTACTATACTTTTTATAGTGAGGAAATACAAATTGCAATGAACCACTAGAAATGATAAGGAAATCTGACAATCAGTTGTAAATTTATACACATTTTCACTGTAGTATTTATGGAATACTATCTCGTAATTTGTACTAAAATGTTTAAACCAACTGACCTGTGCAATAACAGTCAGCTACGTTAAAATCATTATAGCTTCACTGCAAGAATTTATGTTGCTTTGTCATCAGATCCGTTAAATATTTTGAGTGTTACATAAAGAACAATGTAAAATTATAACTAAAACATGAATATACATTAAGCACAAAATGCTACAAAATAAATTTCGTTCTAAATCTATTATAAACAATCTGAAATTTTTAAACAGTATAATTACTGTGTTTGAAAATATGAATTCGTCTGCATTAGCCCAAGTGTGCACAATAAACACGTTAAAAAAAAAAAAAAAAAAAAATGCAAATATGAAACGTGATGGAAACAAAACTCGATCTAAACCGAGACATTAAATTATTTAGTCTTACAAGAAAAATGAATAGATAGAACAAGTATAATTTGCAAAATAGATTTTTCATGATATTTCTCTACCCATGCTGGATCATCTACTCTAGCATGACTTAAATGTGTTCCATCAAGGTTGTAACAAAAATTTGGTAAAAAATCTGAATTATGTTACTATACAGCAAGTATGAAATATTCTTCTGTGACCAAAACAAAAATAAAAGTTATGATGAAAAAAACATTTTGACTGTAAATAAAACAAAATAATTAGTTTTAACAAAAATTTGAAAGTGTCCACAATTTTTAAATTTCGTTGAATAAATCCTAGTTGTGGTTATAACAAAGTTTATTTTTTATATATTCGTGCTCTAATGTAACTTTTCAAAATAATTTCAACTGTTTAAAATCGTCCAACAGAAACGGGCAAGCTTAATGGAAGGGATTTGAAACTTTTATAACAGCTATATTTTAATAGCAACCCATTTGAATCTTAATCTAAACGTTTATTAAATGTGTATATTAATGGCGTTGGCGAATTCCTGAAGATCATTTCGTTATCAAACACAATCGTCCTGAGTTTAAAAGGGCCGTTTAAAGTTCAAGGGCAACACGTTTCGGATGGGAAACACATGAAATTTGGTTATTAAAAGTATTTGCTTGTATCTTCCAATCTTTTGCAGTAAATATAGAAGGCAGAGAATACTGAGCGTGATTATAAATCAAGCAAGCAGTGCAATTTTCTGTCACAGAAGATTATCAAGTACGAATGTAGGTTTAGGAATAACAAATGTATAAGTATGTGCGGTCATGTGTAATGTGTGAAACTATCGGTTTGGAGATCACAGATAAGTCACAGTTTTCTTCTTCCATCCGATGTATACGGTGTTCTCATTTTCGTGAAACGCTTTGGTACAGTGGATAACGGTTATTATTTTTATTTGCCTATTATGTTGTATTTTGGTGTCTAAGTCACGTTTCTAAAAAAAGTAAAAGTATTAATTATATTTTCTCTCTTTGACTTAGTTTTTCGTTTCGAGGCCTTTGCATCATCTTTAGGCAGTTGTTTGCTCTGAGAAAGGCCGATATGACGAAAATCGCACGATGCAACTATGGTTTTCATGAAACAAAGCCTTTATGGTTTTTAATATTATTACTTTTTTTATTATCTTAATCATATTATAATTCTGAAAGTTTGTATGTTTGTTTATTTGTTATTCAATCACAAGTTAATTAACTACTGGACCAATTGAGGTAAAATTTGGTATGAACATGGTTTAGGTACCTGAGATGGACATAGACCTACACCCGTTTTAAAAATCTTAATCCCTGTTACTATTACTACAAAATTGCTTATAAGCTTACATTTACAATTACTTTACTTGAAAATTTTTCAAGAATTCCTATCACCCTATAATTCCGAACAACCTGCCTTTGCAATTTAAAAGATTGCAGTTTCCATTGAAGTTGGCATTTACAATGACAATAAGTCGCAGGGTCAGACGTTCAGGATTTAGGATACATTTGGATGTTAAGGATATATTTGGGAATTCCGTGCTTCTCCCACGATCAGTTGTATGTCGCCTGTTATATAGAGTGTCGAGTTGCAAAAATCTGTATGTCTTGGACGAAAACTATAAATTATAAATTGTATATAGAAATGTACTAAATTGAAATAAAGCTATTCTGATTTTGAAAATCGACTATAAATTTTATTTTCTACACATTATAATTGCAGGCGAAGCCGCAACGGGTAATATCTAGTTTTAATTCAATTCAATGAACATTCCAATGTCGATTCCAAATATCACTTAAAAACAGTAAAACAATAACATCGACTTCAAAACTCAATTTAAAATTTACACAAAAAAATCAAAATATGCATTCAATAGAAAAGCATGTTAAATTTGAAAAAAATAAAAAAATATATAAAAACAAATTTTATGTCCATAACCTATCCTGTTTTTGTATGAAGATATTACGAATGAAAAATGTTTAAATTTCATGTCAGTAGCTGTTAACCTATAGTAGTTCTAGGCCATGTACCAAGGCGAAGGTACTGTATATAAAATATCAGACATCATATTTTTATAAAACAATAATTAAAAATAATATTTCACCAGTAAAGAGCATTAAAATGTGCATAAATTAGCATCTTAAACTTTTATTGATAATAGGGATGAAAATGTACCCCGATTGTTATCTAATACATTTTATTAAGTTCAATGGGTTTTGGAAAATTAAAATACAAATTTATGCTTATTTTAACTATGATTAAGACGATAGAATCAGATTGTCAAAAGCCATGTGATAAAAAGATTTTGAAACTATCGCCACTTTTGTTGAACGGATTTTACAGGTCCGAGCTGTTCTACAAGTAGGCATATTAAACTTTAAAATTACATTGAAAGCATGAAAATCATTTCCTCACTAACTTACAAATTAAAAAAAAACGATAATATAGATAGAATTACTTTATCAGATATAGTTATGATTTAGTAGATAAGAAGCACTGTTTTATAACTTAATTTTTATTATTTATGTTGCAGAGAATTTATAAAGAAGGACTTTATTCAAGCATAAACATTTCTATAATTAATGTTTTTAACAATAGCAATTTAATTTGTTGCAGGTAAGGAAAATATGTTTTTCTAATCCAGTTTCCAAAATATCCTGTGGTTTCTTAAGAGATATTTGTTCGGTTTGCTGGTAAAGTAGGCTAAGATAAGATGCTGAATCGGAAAAGTTAGCTATTCCTCGAAGTCGACAATAATTTATACCAGGGGCCCGTACGAAATTTCGCGCTATGGAAGTTTTAAGTAAACACAGCCTTTTGAATAAGTGTAGTAGTTAAGGTGAGGGCGGTAGTTGGAAGGAATGGAAACTATGTTTAAAAAATAAATTGAAAAGCGATCAATTAACAATAGATAAAAGCAAGATGGAAGGAGAAATCACAAATATATTTGTGTAAACACAGTGTCCAAAACATGTGTTTGATTTCCGAAATGCTTGTCCCGGCTTGTACAACGGCAGGGATAGGGGACTGTTAGTAGGGCCACATAACCTATAAGTTTAATGATTTTTAAATAAACATTGAAATTGTTCAAAGCACGTTACGCAAAAAAGTGGCATTTGTAATGGCCACTTGCAATGGAATTGTAATGTAAGATTGTCTATTCTTGATTAATAAGTTAGCTTCGTAAAATATACAAAATATTATCTGATTAGTGATGCCACGCATGCGCATCCATGATGCCGTTTTGCCTGTGCCAGTTAAAAGTGTCTTTTATGTTAAAATTTTCCACAAACAGTAAGTTTTAGAGCAAAATCGTTTTGCAATATCAGGAGCCGGTTAAAAAATCTTTCTAAAGATTTATGCCTGTACGAATAGTATGTGATGAGAAAAAGGAATGTTCACTCGAGAAATAATATATATGATTATCAAGGCCTTGTTAATTCTGATTGTCACATGCTTAGTTTTGTCAAAAGTGTGCACTGTAAGTGATACTTTTAAAGGCACTTGTGTTTGTACGTCTATGTACAACGTTTCAATGACCTCTAGAGCAAGCGAACATATGTAGATGTGACACGCCTTGAAACGTGTCACCGTAACAATTTGAAGAAAAATAACATCTTTTTTAAAAAATCCTTTAAACTGATTTTGAGCAACAGCTGTAACTTTAAGTTTATGTTCGTTAAAAAAACTTGTTATGCTAATAATTATTTTTTTAGCACTTGAAAGCTTTATTCGAATAGAGAAAAAGATGATCGCATATTGTTTTCTTGGTAAACTAGAATTTATTTTGATGATTATTTCTTCAAAAAATATTAAAAAGTACAACAGATCTTCAAAATTTGGCCTTGAACAGACAATTGTATGAATTATTAATGTTCAAAGTATTTTGAAATATGCGAATAATTTTCGTGTTGAAAATTTGTTTGGAACTATTTTTTAATGTTAGACCTATTTTAAAACTGAAATAAAATGTTTTAAAATATTTTTGTTACACTTTATAAAACGTTTATTTGCTTGAAACTATAACGAATTGATTTTGAAGTTCAAAAAATCAATTTAGAAACAGCTAAACATCTCAACAAATGCTAAATAGGTTGTTTGAAAAACTATGTTAAATGCTAATTTGTTACTATTTCAGTTGTGAAAGGTATTCATGTAAGTGTATTACATCTAAAATAAACATTTCCACATTTTCGACTTTTTCATTTAAATATAATTATGACATTGGGAACTCAATAACCTAATCTATAAATGACAAACTTTGAATTTAGAATTTTATTCGCCAATAAATATGAAATTAAGATATACAAATATTGCATTCAGTAATATTACATTATTGAAACAAAACTCTGATAAACAAATAATAAGTCTTACTGGAACAAAAATAAAAATAATAACACATACGAGTGCATTTAGGAATGACATTTTCCAAAAAAAAAGAAGCAAAATAATGATAACAGTAACGCTGTTGACAAATATTATGGCTAATTTTGAATAAAAAAATTTTCCTTAGGTTATAAGTTAAAACATTTTTTGGATAGATACATACTTGTGTCCAACGCTAATTGACGAAAACGGAAATTTGAAATCTAATAAAAATTTTAATTTAAGTCGGATATGAACGATTTATTACGTTATATCACGAAGAGAGTGGCCGTGGCTGACAAAAGTGTAGGCTGTAACGACAAACATAAACTGGTTCTTTAACTTACCAGTTATTGATGGATGCTACAACCTGTATATTTTGGCAAATTCGTTGTTAAAGTAATTTATTATCAGTATTTATTAATACAGACAAGTATGCAGAATGCAGAAGTAGGCCTATTTATAAACTGAAAATATTTCATATATTATTATGTTCAGCACTCGGAAAGGTTTTGTACCAAGAATAACAACCTTCGATATTAAAACTATATATATGTGGTACCTACAGGTTCGTCAGAACACCAGCGAACTCTCACACACCTCGTACAATTCCGTTTCAAGGCTTTCAGTAAAGTAGAACCGACTTAAAAAAAGATCTACAGGCCTAAACAAAACTCCAAGATTAGTATAAAGAGTTCCCGTGAGAGTGCAGCAAAATGCAGGTATAAGCGACAAGAAATAATTGTATACGTGCGTGTACCAAAACAGCTGATTGCCAAAA
Organism: Callitettix versicolor; assembly: GCA_022606455.1. Taxonomy (NCBI): domain Eukaryota; kingdom Metazoa; phylum Arthropoda; class Insecta; order Hemiptera; family Cercopidae; genus Callitettix; species Callitettix versicolor. Next base: position 77,432,254 of record CM040186.1, read on the forward strand.
AACATCGTTGAAAATAGTATTCTCATTATATCCAACACTTAAATAATTATTGATCCGAATCAGTTTTGAAAGTAAAATCGGTAAGACAATCTAGACCAGTTCTAATATGTAAATGTTATTAAATAAAAGATTCTGCTTTTAAGTAAACAGTAAATACTGTAGCCTAATTTAGGTATGTAATATAAAGTTATAGTAGTTTTCACTTGTAAATATTTCAATAAGGTTAGAATTCAGTCATAGTTTTAAATACGAAATTAAACCAAAGTAAGGCCTATTTTATTAAATAATGTAAATTTAATGAACGACATTGCTTTACTAACTGGTCATAAAAGTATTAAATGTAAATATAATTACTATTTTAAGCATATTTTCGTCTATTTACTTAGACGTTCATACGGACAAAAAACAGTAGGCCTACATGGTTTTGTAACGATTTTACTCAAGAAGACAAGTACAGTAATTTTAAAAATACAAGTGTTGAATTAAAAACTAGTGTATTAGAGTAATTAAATACCAGCCAATGGTATTATTGCAATTATTTTATTTACAGAATTCATGTTTTTTAAAGAGGTGCTGTAATACAGTTCGATTTATAGTTGTACATTGTTGTATATTATTCGTTTATTTATCTCATTAACTGTGAAAACCCGCATAGACCCACTAGTTATTTATTAATTAGTCAATAAGCAGAGAGGAATAATTAGACTCCCTAACTTGCAAACAATTTTCGGACATAGAAAATTATAATTTTAGAAATCATTCTAATAGATTTCACTCACATTTTCCTCTTGCAAAATAGTTGATTTTGTTTTCACTCAATATTTTCCTTACCGATTTTAGTTATTTACTATAAAACTTTTTCCACTATTTATTTTTTACTGAACCATAACTAACTCAGAGTACAAATATATTACAGTAAAGAGTAATTTACAGTAATTAAAAAAAAATATTAAAAATGAACCTGTCCACGATCAGGATTCATACCCGTTTCATTTCTTTTTCTGTAAACAATAACCTGCTTTAATTTTAAACTTTGTACACTGGTTTAATTTACACTGGTTAATTTGTACACTGGTTAATTTTAAACTTTGTTTTGATTTTCATGTACAATTAAAATTTATGCTAACTATAACAAGCTGATGTTGACAAATTAGGTTACTTAAATTTTCACCTTTGTTAATTTTTTTATTTTTACCAGATAGTTTCCGATCTGATATTTTAGGGAAGGTAACGACCAATAAGTACGAAAAGTTGAATAGATAATTAATTTGAAAATTTGAAACAAATCGGAATAGTAGTTTTTGTTCTAGTAATAACGCACAACGGACAATGAAAAAATAATATTTAGCTATTATAATTTATAAAAATGTTATTTATAAACTTTATGAAAATAATATTTTTGTGTTAATAATTTTTAAATTTTATACTTTTATTAAATTTTAATTTTAATTTCTTGTACAAAGAATGCTAATTTTTTAGAAATAGATGAAAAAATGCTTAGCCCTTAAAAAACATTCATAAATCAAAATTTAGTTATTTTAAAAATCTGTGGTTAAAAAAACGGTCAGTAAAAGCTAGGGCTGAAGGACTTGTAAACACAATATGCATAATGATTAGGAATGTTGATTATTGAAAATTCCCAAATTAAATAACACTCTGTTTATGACAAAGTCACGTTTTTCATTTCTATATTTATTTTAGGCGCTCAAATATTATTTTTAGTTTATTTTTCAAGATATGAATTTAAAATAATGGTTAATTTCCTTTGCGTGAACATGTTAAAAAAAAATTATTAAATAATCTTTCTTTTTTAAGTCTTTTTTGCTTTATTACTGTTATTATTGAATTATATTGTAATTGTACAGTACAGTGTAAATCATATGATTGATATTTTATTGTTTTTGTGTGTGTATTGTTGGAATAGTACACAGAAAATAAATAGGATTTTTGCTTAATTCATTTTTTCTGTTGTTCTTTTTCTCCTTTAACTAAACATGGGCTTATTTTATGAATTTTCAACGTGTTATTTTCACTGTGTTATTTCACTGTGTTATTTTTACTGAAGTGATTTTATTAATTTTGACTTTAGAGAAACATTTTTTATTTTATTTGTTTTTATTATTGTTGTACTTAATTGTTATGGAGTCGAATAAAGCTAAATAAAATAATTTACTATGCCCAAAAGATAAAATGTTTCTTAGTTTAACCAACAATATAATCTACTACGCCTACTAAATGCATGACAATGTACTAAGATATAAATTTTGTATTTTTTAAAAATTACAATTTTTTCTAGATATATTGGAAGAAGCGCCTGACACACCCTCTGCAAGGCGGGTGCCCGGTGCGTGCGCATTGATCCTGACCTATCCACAGCCACCAAACTACGAACTACTTGTACTCCGCCTGCCTCATCGCCTCACAATCACTTCGCACTCAGGATACGCTAGGCATCGTCCAATACCCACCACTACCGCACAGGTCAGTTCTGCATGTCAACATATTAAAAAAAATATTAATTAAAAAAATATCCTAATTTTAAAATTTGTTTTGTATATTTAATTTAGCGTTGGTAATAAAAAAAAAAAAATAAATTTTATGTTTTTTTTCTGAAAATGGTGTCAAATGGTTTTTTTCGTTAATAGTGTCTAAATTTTAGTATTGTTAAATTTCTTTTAATTTGGAAGTGTTATGTAACATGATTAACATTTATATTCATAAGAGCGCAATTTTAAAAGTGCTAAATTACAGCAACAATATTTATAATGAACGAATTTCTTCAGGCCTAATATTCAAAAGATACATTTTTACTAAATTAACTTTGTATCGGCTTTACTTATTTCCAAATATTCTATTAAAAGATTTCATTTCTACTATAGCATCTAGTTTTGGTTAAATTTGAAAAAGTAAATCGTCCATAAATCACACAAATCAAATTAATAATTTATTTTTTTTAGTTGGAGTAATGACAATATGTGTAAAGATAGGTAATTATTTAAATTCATTAAAAATTAATGACAATTCTTACTTTTATAAAGTAGTACAATTTACGATATTTTATTTAGAGTCTATTTATTACAGTAATAACGTCATAACTGATACATTTTGTGCAAATAATATATTTATACATTTTTCAAGCCTATTAACTATTGTTTAAAATTACGATTTAATTGTTTGTAAATTTGAGAACTTTGAAAAAAAACCAATAAACTGTAATAAATAAGTTACTTAACGAAAATTAACAGCTTGAGTGTTGTACTGTACACTTATTGTTACTATATTTAATAAGAATAAACTACCATAACTCAAGAAAGTAGTCCTAAAAGAGAAATATAATTACAATATTAGTATACAATTTGTTATTCAAGGTTATAAATTTTTATAAAATTTACCGTAAATATAAATAATTATGTTTACAGGGTAAGGAAAGAAAAGAAACAAGTAAACATTGTTGATGACTGCAATAACGCTATTTAATAATTACATTATTTAGAAAAGGTTGGACAACAAAACAAAACGTAAATACACTGTTAGAAGTTATTTGTAACAATTTTCTTAAATTCGAGATAAAGATTCTGAATCAATAAACTTCAATCGGTTTTGCTGGCGTAAAGAATAATTTTACTAAAAAATCGTTATATTTTTTACTGTATTACATTGCAGTACACAAATTGTGTGTAGTAAGTAAGATCAAGATATACGAAGAAAGCGAAATTAGATTACTTAATAAAAGAGAGGGAAAGTGTTGAGGAGAAGGCACGTTTGGAATATCAAATATATAACCTAACCTAACCTTCAGAGCTGGTCATTATATTGCTGAGTGGTAGCTGGAAGATGCCAGACCTAGGTCATAGAGCAGGTTAGGTGTGCCACCTATTCGTTCGAGGCAAGGTTGGGTAACAAAGTGGAATTTTGACGTTTCGGCGACGATCGACAACACGACTTCAAGAAAATAACGTAATAAGTTGGGCTGTGGTTTCGTTAATGTTTTAGGTTACATTTATGTTTATTCAATTACGTTTTTATTTTTACAATTTTTTTAAAAAAAAGTAAACAAGAATGATTTTACAATATAAACACGTTTGCGTGGACCAGTTTGTTTTTGTTGGAAAAGTGAAATTAAATAAACACATATAATTAAATAAACAGTTTGAATAAATATAAATAGATTACAAATAAATATTACGAAATGTATATACTCATAGCTTTACATGAACTAATTGAATATTTGTTATTATTGTGGTGTAATTATTCAGTATTTATTTCATTATGAATAAATTAAATTTACAACAGTTTCATTTACAAACAAAATTTAACAAAATGTACAATTTTCTGGGAACTTTATGACGTACTAGAAATAAAAAAAAACGACGTTAACAATGTGAAATATTTCTTTCGTGCTTCATTGTTAAAAAAAACAGGTCGAAATTGATTCTTTTTCAAGAAATTAATGTAATTACAAGAATGTAAAAACTTCTTACTAAAATTAAATTTTAATGTAAATGAAAAAGTAATATTTGTTGTTTGTTGGAAAAACATATAAAAAGATAAACATCAATACGTTTTTGTTTATCGCTCCCATTTTAACATAGTTAATAAAATGTTTGGTCAATATGCATTATCAAGTTTTTAATCACACATGCAAACATTTAATTTTATGTTTGGAACGGAAATAGTTTTTTTACAATTAGACAAAGTTGGATAAAGTTTCATCAAAAAAAGAATTTTTTTAAAATTTAACTGAAACGTTCTTAGAGCTTACTAAATCTAAATTGAACATACAAATCATTTGAGTGTTATTTTTTTCTAAATATTAAAATTGTAATTTTATATATTTATTTATTTGTTGATTGTAATTTGTGATGTTGTATATATATATATATATATATATATATATATATATATATATATATATATGTATGTGTGTGTGTGTGTGTGTGTGTGTGTGTGTGTGTGTGTGTGTGTGTGTGTGTGTGTGTGTGTGTGTGTGTGTGTGTGTGTGTGTGTGTGTGTGTTACAAATATTTTTTTATATTTTGAGGTATTACCTCCAAATTTTATACGAAGGTTGTTTAGAGCCTTAGGAAAAATGTTGTGGATGTGAATTGCCCATAACCCCTCCAGCTCCAATATTAACTATTTTTATTAATTCAGTGATATCATTAAAGTTTTATAAAAGTTTTGCCTAGATATCCTTGACGACTTCCAAATACTCTCTCTCCCTTCAAAAATGGAATTTTGTTGAAATTCGTTAAAAATTAACTCAGAAAATGTATTTGTTAAAAGACACTGCGTATGAATACAACATATTCTAGTTTTACTAAATGTAAATAGTTATTTGAAACTAAAATAAAACATAATTTAATTTCAGTAATTAAAAAAAATGTTTTCGGAATAATTACAGCAGTATATTTTAATTTCATTTAGACTCGAGCAACGCCGGGTGCGCACAGCTGTTAAGTTTATAATAGTAAATTAAAAACAGCTGTCTATTTGTTATCTTAACTTTGAGGTTAAGTATATTACCTCAACTAAATAATTAGTTACAATAATGTACTTTATTATAGTAATAAATTCAAAAATCTGTTTCTTTGTCTCACTTTTTTACGTGGGTTATGCAATAATAAAACAATTTATTTCTCTCATGTATAATTAATTAAAACAGTATTTATTTGGTTTTTTTTTGGGTGGACATCTATTTTTCAAATTCCCAATCTAGTTGTTACGTTAACTTTGATGGTAAATGGATAATTAGTTAATAGCCACTAGTTTTGGATATAATTGTAGTCATATTAAAAACTATTAAATGCTAACAACAATTAAAACAGTGTAAATAGGTTTGTTACGGCAATGACAATAGTAGTGACGTCATGAAGCACTACTTTAACTAATAGTTGTATCAACTACGTTATGTAATTGTCCGAGGATTAACGAGCTCCAGTGTCCACGTTTGTTAAGCCTTGTCCAATTACCGTGCCGCAAGTGAAGCGGCCTACTGCCCCGTTATTGCCTGTTATTTATTGCCCGCGCCTCTGGGCTCTTCTTCAAATTGATTTAATTTCAGCTGTGCTATTGTATACATATATTAAATATCAATATGCTTGTCCGATATTTTAATACACACCTCAACATATTTTGTGCGAGATGTGTTCAATACTAACACAATTTATCGGTCTTATGTTTAATTAACCATTTTTTGTAGGTAACTTTAGTAGTCAATCATCTAGTTTTTACGTTGAAAGATTGTTTCCCAGTAATTTGTCTATATGTTTGTTAGATTTGTGTGTCTTACAAGACTAATGATTGATAATTTTAAAGGTTGCACTTATGTCAATGTGGAGAGGGACTTTGTGTATTAGTTGTGTTATTTTTTTTGTGTACAAAATGTATATAAGAGGTTTGTACTTTTATAAAAAAGTTCACAATTTGAATGACCTATCACTTATAGGAATAACTGCAATTTGTTTTGAATAACACGAATCTGAATTCCCAAGTATTAAGTAGGCTATTAAAATTTTGTATTTAGTTATTTTTATCAGTATAAACTTGCAATTGTTTCACTGTATTCATTCGTTGTTCACGATAAGTTTATTGATTTATTATTATAAAAAAATTCCATTTTTGTTTTGTTTAGGTTCTTTTTCACTTTTACCTTAAATTATATTTTAATTGCTTTTATTATTTATTTAATTTCCATCGAATAAATTAATTTTGCCGAGTAAAGTTGTTTTTTTAGCTATTAACGTATATATTTTTGTTTGTCTTCCGCTTTTGATGTTCTGTGATGTTACTCAATGTTGTTAGTTCTTTATATCTCGTTAGCGAACCAGCTTGCATAATTTAATTATTGATTAAGTTACAAAAACTTTAGCATTTATCTGTGTTGGTTACGCAAAGGGAAAATTATTAAATTGCTAGCTAGAATTGTTACGTTTAGTGTCCATTTTGTGAATTAGATTACATATGTTTGTAAAATAAAAAAAAACTAATTGTGTAAATATAAATATTTTACTAACTATAAGGGTTTATAAACTTACAGTTTCTGAAAGAACAAAAAAATCTTATATAGCCTGTAAACGTAACATACTTGAATGAGCGTTTATTAATGCTTCCAATAACGTTATTACTGAAGCGTTATTGGTTGAATATTAGAGGAAACAAAAAAAAAATATTTATAAATTCTTAATGTTTAATGTTTACGGTAAACTGTACATTCGAGGTTTTCCAAACATTATCTTGTATGACACAGTGCATTACTAACCTAAATTACGCTATGACTTCGTAAGCTCTGCCGGTTTTCATGACATCGTGAATAATTCAATATATGTTGGGAACCGAGATGAGACAAAAACCAGGAGAAGCTGAACCGGTCCGTCTTGTCGGTCCTGAGATACACTATCAGGTGTACCAACGAGAGTCGATCGTTGATTTTTTCTTATTTCCAAGTAGAACAGTCTGTTTTCAAGGTCAGTCCAAAGTTAGAAAATTTAAATCAAACTGCAAGAAAGTTTATGTGAAGTTCCCTTTAACGAGTTTGCAACTGGTTCGGTGTAAGTGGGAATTGACGGGGCAAATATTTTGCTCTTTGTATGGTTGTAGCAGGAGTTGATAGTATATATAGCTTAGTCAAGGTCAAGGGTTTTTTGTTTCGTGAAATTTATAAATGATTGCGATACGCAGCTGTATCGCTGATGTGAAGGAAGCGAATTAAAAAAAATCCTTACTGTACTTTTGAAACTTTGATCTAAAACAGCTTCAATATCTAGACATATTGGTACATTAAACTTTCAGATTATATTGAAATTACGGAAATGAATCCTGACCGACGTCAAATTTAATTTCCTAGTTACAACGGATTTTGAAAATATAAAATGCCAATGTAAGCAGTTTTTTAACTCTTGTTAGAATAGTGGAATCAGATTTTCAAATATACTTAAGTCAAAAACGTTTTTTTCAAGATTTCAAATACCCATTATTTTGAAATTGCTGGCAGAATTTCGTTGGTTAACGAGTTAGTCCGAATTATTACCAAAATCGATTTTTTTGCCGAAAATTCGTGTGAATTTTGAATCAAATTGGACTAACATTACGGACGTGAACATATTCCCTTTCTCTCCTCTCTCTCTCTCTCTCTCTCTCTCACACACACACTCACACACTCGCGCGAACACACGTACACTCACGCGAACACACGTACACTTACACACACACACACACACACACACGCACGCACGCACGCACAAAACAATTTTAACGACCATTCAAAAAATAATCTAGAGGTCAGTATCGGTACTCTTTTCAAGGTTCCGGGTTTGAGTTTTACCACAATGACCTTTCCAATAGATCATTTTCCCAACGGAAATTCACTAAAAACATATACATTATTTTATAAGCCTGTAGCCAGTAGTAGCAGGTATTTCTAAGTAAAAATTAAATTTTAACATTAAAAAAATATTTTTAAGTCACCTTTCTGCCTCGGAAAAATAAAACGACCACATTCTGTGATTTATGCGCGAACGGAAATCAAATTATGTCATCCACAGAGCTCGAAGCACAAGAACAATGGGGTGAAATAACCAATCGCAATTATTTTTTGTAACGGTAATTTAATTTGCCTTCGAAATTGAACATTTCCGGCTCTCTGCTGTACAGATATATTGTTTCTGTACACGTGTCAAATGAAATAAAAATCAAGAACGTGTATAATTACATAGAACATTAGTATGAAGTAAGAGGTAATGCAGATAGACATAATTGACAGCGAAAGATCAAGAATGCAGATGCTTGTAGGAAGCGGTATTGTTTGTAGTGTGAATAAATAGTTGACCGAGCTAAGCGAGGTCTCTGTTTCATCTCGACTGTTCGGCATTTGGTTTGTGTGTTTGTTACGCAGTTTTGGCTAAATGTATTGTCCGATTTTTGAAATTTGGTAAAAGATACCTTGTATAAAGCCCGAACGACTTGTGTAAACAAAATTTTTCTCATTCATTTCCGTTTCAAGATGGCGGCTTTGGTTTATAATAATAAATGTACGCCATTTTAGCCAAATGCAATGACCGATTGTTTTGAAATTTGGAACGTAAGTACCTTGTATACTTATAAGCCCAAATGGCTTATGTGTAAGATTTATCTCCTTTTACTTCTGTTCAAGATTTACCACCTGTGATTTAATGATGCAATTTTCGCCAAACACTTTGTCAGTTTGTTTTGAAATTTGGTACGGAGGTACCTTGTATAAGCTCGAACGACTTAATTTGTATAAAAATCCCATTAATTTTAATTTCAAGATGGCGGCTTCTGATTTATAATAATAAATGTATGCACATTTAGCCAAACGTAATGACCGATTGTTTTGAAATTTTGTTGTATTTACCTTGATAAAGCCCAAATGTGTAAGATATGTCGCCATTTACTTCTGTTTCAAGACGGCAGCCTCTGATTTAATAATGCAATTTGGCCAAACACATTGTCCGATTGTTTTGAAATCTGCTAGGAAGATATCTTGTATAAAGCCATCAAAAATGTATGATTAAGACCTTTTCCATTCGCTTCTGTTTCAATATGGCGGCCTCCGATTTACATAACGAGTCAAAATAGTATCAACCAAACGTATTAAACGATTGTTTTGAAGTTCGATACGAATATAAAGCCCAAATGTGTACGGGTAAAATTCTTTCCTATTTACCTGTGTTATAAGAAAGCGGCTTCTGAACGAGTGAACTCAATTTTAATCAATCGCATCGGCCGATTGTTTTGAAATTTAATATGAAGGTACCTTGTATAAAGCCCGAAAGATGTATATGTATGACATTCTTTTCATATGTATATGTATGTTCCCTATTCATTTTTGTTTCAAGATGGCGCTTCTCATTCAAATTGAGAGTGTAGTTTCTGGTTACTTCCTGTAATATGGGCTGAACGGCAAAACCTATTATAATTTTGATATATACAATTTCTAATAAAGTTGTTCCAATTAAATTTTTCGTTAGTATTACAGTTACCGGTTAAATTGGGGATAAAAGTTAAGAACGCTCTTGTGGCACTCTGTATGTTAATTAAGAAGTACTGCGAGGTCTTTGAGATACTTGTATATTTGTGTTTAAAGTTTTAGGCCTATATACTTGAGATATTAAGATATAAAGGTGGAAGTGAAAAAAGGAGATTAAAATATGTAAACTAAAGAAATACTAATTCATAAGTCATCGAATCGAACTGGAATTTTGTAATTGAAATCTCAAAGATTTTTTTATCAGTACTGTTGAGGGTTTGTTTTAAAGAATTCACAAAATTAAAAAAAAACGTTTTCTTCAATAATATTAACTTCTGGGTGATTAAAGATGCGAAACGTGTGTTTGCTCGATTGACGAGAGCATTTGATGAGAAAATTTGGGATTGGAGAAGTGTGGTGTTATAAATCATGGGATGTTTTAAATATAAACATTATTTTTAATTTACATTCTAACTTGGAAAATAAATATTGTAAAAAACTGAAATACTTAAAACATGCTTGAGTATTTCACTGTAGGGTCACTTATTTATGCAAGTATTTATGAAAAATCACTAAATAAATGGCTTGTTTCATTTATGAATTCCATATTAGCTCACGAGTAAAGGAATGTACATTTAGAAATAAACATTTGAACTACGAACGAATCGTGCTGATTTTAATTTAGTCGTAAAACGTTTCGTATGGTTACTGAATGAATCTGTTTTAGTATGAATGGATTTTATAAAAATAACATGAAACTCTTATAATTAATTTTTTGGTATGAATATGCATAATATACTAGAACCATGCATAAATCTTATGAATATATTTGGCCACTTTTTGACGGTAACTTGTTGAAACGAAACAAGAAAAATACAATGCAACGATTACTAAGGGGAATATTTTCTAAGTTTGAAATAAATTAATTAACAATGCTTTTGAATTACATAAACTTTCTGATGTTCAGTTATTTTTTAAAAAGGGCCTTTAATAAAACCCTTAAATAAGCAAACAAAATTTATTAATTATATTTTGGTGCAATTTGAAACGTCTTCAAACAATTTCGGTTAGTCAAATTTATTTTCGGAAAAAACTTTTTTTGATATGATTTATTTTTTCATTTCTTCAATTTAAAAATTTAACCAGAGTCCCTAAAAAGCAAATTTTGAAATCTTTCCAATTTAACGGTTTTTTTTGTAAAAATGTCTCACCACGAATAAATTAAATAAATAAATAAATAAATAAATAAATAATAATAATAATAAATAATAATTAATTAAATAATAATTAATTAAATAATTCATTAAAATTAATTAAATAATTTATTCTCTTAACTATGTGCATTTAAACATAACTACGAACAAATATACAAGAAAAAGATATTTATCCAAGAAAAATATTTTCGTTGACCTAAACTAAATAGTTATATTCATAATAATTTGCATACCAATTTACTTTGCACAATTAGCATACTGCTTAACTTAATAAATGTTCTAAGTATTAGTAAAATAATGAAACATTAGTTCAAGAAACTGTAAAAATATTTTTGTTAAGCTATATATTTCTAAATTCTGTGCCTTAGTTGATCTCCTAACGCTAAACAATGGTAATATTACAATGGTGGCATGGTTTTACATAGAGTCTTCAGAGCCAAAGTAAACTTTGACGATCTTGACTCGTCCTTGGTGGTCGTTTCAAAACATTAAGCTGAGCAGGACATTTATTTTGTTGGATGCACTGCACGACACACTTGGCACAGAAATGGTATTGTGGCCTCAGGGTGACAACTTCTGAATTTTAATACCACTTTCAGTTTCTTTACATTCCATTGTTTAAAACTTCGTTTGCATTTTCGTTGAATTAATTTTTGATTGTGTTGTCACTCTTTTCTTCTAAATATCAGTCTGTTCTCTTTTGTTTCTACTTCTGATTATGTGCAAATAAATGAAGATACATGCTTCAAATCAAATTTTAAATTTACAGTGTTAGTTTTTATTGAATAATTACTAAGTAAAATAAAAAAAAATAGGTAGTTTAATTTAGAAAGTATTACAGAAACTTACAAAGTAAACAAAATCTTGTAGGTAGTCCGGAAGGTAATGACATACGAGTTGCACATATCGTTTGGCCAAACCAAATTTTATCGTGTATATTTTAATCGTATAATTGTGTTTAGTGTTTGTGAAGTGAATTTTCAATGTTTTCTTTAACTTTGCGACGATCTCGACAGAGGGATTTGAGATTTTGTAAGACGGCCTGAAGATGAAACAGTAAAGTTTCGAAATCGAGGTAGTAAATAGACGTTTCGATGTGAGTAAATAGACGGAAAAGTAGGTCATAATCCTAATTATTTAAAAAAAGTCTTCTAAAATAACTTATTTATTCAGGATATTTTAAAACACACAACCAAATCTCTTTTATGTTATATAAAAAGAATCGTACTTCAATTTCTTGCCAATTATATGTACACAAAATCCGAAGAATAAAATAAAATGGAAAGATAAAATACAACTTTTTCTTCGACATTTCCACCTGTACAAGCAACGTTAAGCCTAAGCCAAACTAAATTGATTCCTTACATTAATCCGATGTGCAGCTAGTGTCAAGATTTAAATCCGCCACAGTGTTTTAATTGCAAAGAATTAGTACAGATCGCACAGATCGATGCAATGTGTCGGCTTAATCTGTGACACGTTACGGAAGCGAATTGAATTTATTTCATGCGTATTTAGCAATTCAATTTGAAGGTGTTTGAAATCAGTTAATTTCAGTATAAAAACAATTGCAATATTCTGACAGCAATTATGTCTGACAGTTTGTGAAATAATGGAATATACACTGAAAAGCGGAGATAATTGCGGAAACAGAAGAGTTGAATTGTGTTTTTTCAATATAGTACAGTATCGTAAAAAAGATATTGTACTAGATACATTTGTACAGATACATACAGATACATTTGTACACTAGTAAGTTAATGGTAATTAACACAATTTTAAAGAATAAGAAGAATAAAAACAGCTGATTTACTGACAATGACTGCAGCAAAGTTGCAAAAAAGTAAGAACACTTATATTTTGACACGTAAACAGGCATTTTAACAGAAAAATCGAAAATGAATTCTGAATACCGTTCACCTTTTTTGAATTCTGAAAAAGTTTTTCTTACAGTTCGTGGAAATATGGTTTCACCAAAGTTAAATTAAGAATAAATTAGTATTTTAAATTGCAATTAATGCAGATTTTTAACTCTTACACACAGAATATTTAAAGACCCCCCCCAGAACAGTATTCTATAGGTCATTATAGGTGTTCATTCAAACTAATTATATATTCATCAAATATATCATTAACAAAAGCTTCGCTTCTGTCGGTAATTCTCCGAGTTCCAAAAGTGTACTTTTTTTGCATCAAAATTGACAATAGTTACCATAACAAGAAAAGAAATTTTAAAATATTTTCTAAAACATGATTTTCATCAAAAATTTAGTGCTCACGAACCCAAATAATGTTAGGTATTTTCTCTCTAAAAACTAAAGTTTGCAGTGTTGTAAGTCAAAGCTCCATTTCTCAAAAAAGGGGATTCGTAGTTCATTTCGTCTTCCAGATTTTTTTATACTGTAAGCATACTTGATTTAAAATTTCGTATACTGAACAATATTAACACGAGAAAGTTAGTGTAGTTAGTTATGTATATTATTAACTTGTAAGTATATAATTTCAAAAATTAAACACCAAATTTTAAATCTTGGTCTACTTGAATTAAATTTTGTAGAAAATGTACAGACAAACAATAATAGACTTTCGGGGCATGTGTTCTAATGATACATTTGTTTTGGCCAATGCTAAAGCCATTCTGAGCAAATAAAGCAAATCGTTGCTGAACCGTTTAATTCCCACTAAAATTTCTCTTCGGCGACAATTAAAAAAATAATTGCGGACTTGGTCGAGAAACACCGAAAGACAATCAGGCTAAGCCTTTAATCGCTTGTCACAGCTAAGCTGGGTTGTGTCACCTCTAGGAACCTCGGTCCGATTGTTTGGTAACTTTTGGCAACGACTGTTACGTTCCAAGGTCAAGTGCCTCTGATTGCGGTGGGCGTTTTTCTGTTTTGCCAATGTTTCTTTTTTTAAAAGACTCTATCGGATAAAACGAATCCATTTCTTATTTGCTTTAAAAGGATAAGAACGATATATTCTATCGCATCGCATCGTTAGGAGCGGAGTGGGCGAGCAGCACAGAAACACGAGCGGCAGTTTAACAGAATCAACGCGGTAGCGCGAATTTATTTGTTTGATAAGAAACAAGTGTTTATAAAACTATTTCAAATTTTTTATGCGTTTTGAAAGCAATAATTTCAAGGTAGATAGAATAATAATCATTCAGAGGGAAATAATATTAAATAACACAAGGCATATTTTTAACTTAACAAAACATATTCAAAACTTTATTAGTTAAAAATTATTCAAAAACAAGAATAGTTTTAACACTATTAAGGAAATTGTGCAAAAATTGTTGGGAAACAATAATTTTCAATTGGTCACTTTTCTAAAAACATTGTATTTGAAAGTGATTGAATAAAAAACTCCGTAAATTATCCTAGAAACTCATCAAAATTTATTTATTTAATTTTTTTACATTTACATGTTTTACTTTTACATTTTTTTAATTCGTAAGGCTTCTTCGTGTGCCTTTAGATAATATTACTGCCAACTAACTAGTGTTAATATACACAAGAAGAAATGTTATTTTTCGTTTAAAGTAATTAATTGTATATTCACAACAAATTGTATTTTGTTCATTTGAAAACAATTTACTGTCGTTATTTATTTTCATTTACTTTTATCAACCAGTCTGTTTCACTTTACCAGTTCGTTAATTAAAAGAATTCTAAAATTTCAAACCGAAAACAGTTTATTGGAACAATAAGGAGGACAAGAATGTGCCGAAACCACCTATCAAGATAAGGAAGGCTTACTAATTGATGTAGGATAATAATATGTCTGGTTTGGTTACAAGTTGTTCTATAAGTATACGTTGATACTAACTGGTAGGCCTTCTAAATGATTATAAAAACTAAATGCATAAATAGTAGTTTAATAAATTTATAGTTTTTATCTCTTTATATGGATTATATAGAGGGGCAAATAACGTTTTGGTTATACAACGATCGATATTAGAAGGTTGTATTAAGGTTGTAGAAGGTTTTATTAACCTTCTTACTCTTTAATTTTATGAGAAAACCATTTTTGAATCTTTCGACAAAATCTCGGAAAGTTTGACCAAATTTATTACAATCGATTAATCAAACTTCACTCGAATTTGGTCCAAATATTATTCCTAAATGAAGTCAGATTTCGAAATCTGAAGTATGAGAAGTTTACGATCGAGAGTAAATCGAAAAAACCTTAAGCGGTCAGAATTTATTAGAGAATTTCCACGGGTAAAATTAGCTGTTGGAGGAGCCATAACGTAGGACTCGGACCACGTATGGAAACGAGCACCGATCTTAACCTCAAGATCTTTTTTTTAGAATCGTTAAAATTTGTACACAAACACACAGTGGCGGATCTACGGGGATAAGGAGACTATAGCCTGGGGCGGGAACGAGGCAACTAAGTAGCAACTACTACTACTCATGGGGGAGGACATGAGCCAAGATTAGATTAGATTAGATACTAGAGGAAGGGACAGTACAACCCCAGGCGCTGCGATCGACTGACCTATTGTGCAACTAAACCTCTTAAAAATGCCTAGTTTAGCAGATTGGTGCCCTTAATAAGTTCCGGCAACTCACTGACTAGCTCACTCTGCTGAAAATCCCTTGGGTCTTGGAAACCACAAGACCTTAGTCTCCTAGGAAAAGCCTCGCAATTATGAATTATGTGACCTGCAGTTTCCCCTTCCTTTCTGCACAACATACATAGGCTACGGTTTTTCTATGGTATCCTGTTCATGTGCACCCTCAGACCACAGTGCCCTGTAATGAGTCCCATGGTCCTCCTGAGTGTGCTCTGCCCAGGACAGATGTGAACAAAACTTACTAGAGATAAATGTTCGAGTATTACTTTACAAAAATATTGCAGTTCCTTCCTTTTCTGAATTTACACATTATATTTTTGGTCTATGCATGTCTGGTTCATATCTTTTAGCTTGACAAACCACACGAATATCGATTTGATCCCAGCCAATTCTGACCGGACCCTCGTCCTCATATAGCCTTCAGAGGCTATCGAAATGGCTCGTCGAAATGTCTTTGTTGCTCCGTTCAATATGGAAATAAAAAAATAAACTGCAATTACCGCGTTGATACAGTGATACTGTATTTGAAAAGTAAAACAGTATACATAATACTGATAGTCCAGGTATTCATTTCTGTTTTGATTTCATCTAACAACTATTATTACCTTAAATTATAAAAAAACAACTATTATCATAAAAATAATCATGAAAAAACTCACAAAACATGTGTTCAATCGACTTACATGCTTCGGAGGGGGAGGGGGTATAAAAATAGGATAAATAGGGTTTGTGGCAACATCCGAAATATTAATCTACAAGCTTTTCTGAGTATTGTATCAACCTACATAATGAGGTCCTCATATTTTAATACAGCTCCATATTTTAATAAGTCAATACAGCTCCAGGTCTATGAGGCAAATATTGGTACCAATATAATTCATATCACAAGTTTTACGGAACAATAAAATGGTCAAATATATGCTTTTAAAGCATGTACAAGCACATCTTGTTTCTAGTCCGTGTAAGTTAGTATTGAAGTTGAAATACTTGTAAACTTTAGTGCTTTACAACTAAAATGTAGTATTCATAAATACTTGTATTTTGATGCTTATAAAAAATGGATCAGCTGATTTCACTGCCGTGAAGCGAACGAATTTCGCCAGTCACTCAGAACATATAGCGAAGACTGTACACCACTTATAGAGTACCATTTAAATGAATGTTTTCAAAGGTGTTTCATGCTCAAACAAAAACGACTTTAATCATATTCTACGTATTTTTTACCCATACTGAAGAAATTCGACCCAAAAATGTCGCTCTTTCTAAACCCATAAATAAAAAATATGTAAAATAACCTAAAATTCATGGTTTTCTAAAGTTCCCACAAACTTTAAATAGATTGTTTTACAGTATATCTAACTGTTTGATCCGTAACATTTAATTCCAACGGAATTAAAAAGCCATTTGAATAATAAAATTAAAATTTCGGATTTTCTTCCACACATACATATTGCATCACTGTCACTGCCATTCAAATTTTCAGTTCCCCGCTTTAAAATTTATCTCCAGCCAAGGCTGTAAAATTAAACACTATAAAATCAACGCATCGTTAAACAAATTGAAGCTACTAAACTTTCCGTTTCGCCGCCTACATCAGCTGTAAAGTACCAGCTGTTAAAAATAAAAACAGCTGTCCAGTGACATCGTGACAGATTAAAATATCTCACATTACTATTACCAACAAAATTGCAAATTTAAAAGTGTACAAGAGAAAGCACTTAAAGTAAAAGAATCGATCGTGAGGTCATGTAGCTAATATTATATTCAAACAGTTATGAAGCCGTTATATCTAGCAGGCAGTGGAATCGTATCTTACATTAAAAAGGCATTATTTTGATTCAATCATGATCGCCTGCAATATTTTAATACTTAATTACGTCATTTTGTTTTTGACTAGGGACAAAATGTGACTCAAATATATTCTAAATACTAAATATAAAGGAATAAAAAATATTATTTCACAGTTTGAATCACTTTGTTCAATATACATAATGCTGTGTAAATTTTAAAAAAAAAACATGGACAATGAAGTGACATATTTTGATTCACCATTAATGTTTTGAAATGTTTTATACCCTAAATGTCTTATTCAGATTCAAATAAACAATTACAAAGTTTACGATTTTCACCTTAAATTTGTTCTTCAATCTTAACGGCATGTTCGGAATCAGCGCAAAGTTTCTTTTAAATTTGATACGTCACTAAAAATAACCAATACTTAAACCCCTTTTGAAAATTTTCCTCTAATCCCCGATATTTTTGAGCAACAATGCTGAAAAACTATAGAGTTCTACTCAAAGCAATTTTATATTAATATAAATACATTTTAAATCAATCGATTGATCCTTTAACTCGTTATCGTGCCTTCACGAAAATCGGCTAATTTCTTAAAATTTTTCTGCATATTTTGCTCAAATTTTAACAACAAATAAAGATTAATAACTAAAGTTTGTGTAGAAAATTTAAAATTAAAGAAATTATTGGTTTGCGAGTAAATCCAAAAGTCTAAAAATTAAAAATTAAAAATTAAAAACCATTGGTTCAAAGAAAGTGACTTACTATAATTACACTCTTATTATATTCAAATTATAAATTTTTTTAAAATTTAAGCTCGTTTAAGACCCAAATTTAACCATTTACCAATTTTTAATTATTAAATTAAAAAATTTAACCCACTTAATCATCAATCCTCTATTTCTTTCTGCCAAAGTCTTCTTTACCGAGACACATGAAGATTCAACCTGAATTTAAAATCGCTGTTAGACGTGATAAATCTTTATTTTGAAAGTAAGCCACACATTATACATTCTTCAAAACACGTTAAACAAGCCAACATTTTTCGGATTTACAAACATTGATTGAATACAGAACAATATTTAAATATTGAAGTTCGAAATGCCAACAGATCATAGGGTGTGAACTAGGTATTGAAATGTTTGCAGTAAAAAACGTTTTGTCAGTAATACTAATAACTTTGTCAGACAACACTAATAACTTTGTTCCTCAATGAAGTCGTTTTCTCAATAATAACGTTTCCGCAACGATGACGTTTCATGACGTTCTTCAATGATGACGTTTCCTGAATGATGCCTTTCTTCAATGATAACGTTTCTTTAACGATGACGTTCATAATGATGACGTTTCTTCAATGAAGATGTTTCCTCAGTGATGACGTTAACTCAGGGATGACGTTCTTCAATGAACACGCTTCCTCAATGATGACGTTTCCTCAATGATGACGTTCCTCAACAATGATTTTCTTTTACATATAAGGATAGTCGGTAAAGTGAGAAAATAAATAAATATACGTTGCGAGAAACATGTAGATCATGTTTTTATTATTTGCATTTAAAAATACGTTTTAAATATAGCCTATTTAGTGGTAGAAGGCAATATTTATGTTTGGAAGAGAAGCCGTAAAAAAGTTAAAGATTATTTTGTCTCAACTAACTTCCAGATATTTTTTGATGACATCTTTTACAAAACTGTATTTATAGTAAACAATTCTTGAGAGGAATGATATAATTGTGTGAGATTATATCTCTTTAAAAAATAAAGACAGAATAAAAAAACAATTAAAACATGCACAAATACGTGTTCATTAACGGCTACGTAATAACAACACTTAACCGCAATACTCTGCAACGCGGTTCGTTTTTAGAGTTTTCTATTTATAGAATTTGTTTTCTTTTTAAAATCAATATACACCCAACTGGACTAATATTATTAAATAAACAGTAAACCTGTGGCATATCGGACTGTCTCAAAAATCCATAACCATGTTGAATATATACAGTGAAATCTCTCTATTTCGGATCTATTTATTACGGAAAACTCTCTATAACGGCAAAATTTGTTAATCCCTTCCCATTCCTATAGTAACAATATGCATTTTAACTTTCTATATTGTGGACAACAAAATTCCAGGAAACTTTCTACAGCGGCGAAACACGTACACACTTCTACCCCATTTCAGTATGCCAATACGACATTCGAGTGTTAAAAGCAGTGCGTAGTGCTCAACTGAATCCAATGTTTTGTGACTAGTATATTTTACAAGTAGTGCATTATTTTTTTATGCTTTTAAAATAGTGTAATGGCGTCTAAACGAAAAATGCCATCGTTAGATGTAAAGGTTGTTAACGTTGGTTAGATAAAGGTGTGAAGCAAGTAGATGTTTGACGAAATTTTAATTTAGCCTAGTTCTTCTGTTGGCACGATATAGAAAAATAAAAATAAATTAAAGAAGGCCCATAATGAATAAAATAGCTTCTAGAAAATCCGAAAAGCCAGAATTTAAAGGAATTGATAAAGCGTTTCTGCAGTAGTTTTAGAAAAAATATTGCCTTTTTATAGTATAATATTCATAGAATATTATTTATTTAACGATTGTACATCATATAGCATAGTTTTATTTCAACGAGCTTTGCCCTCAGTACTTCAAATTAAAATTAGTGTATAACACGTTTTACAAATAAAATACATTTTATACACGTTTTGTTTAAGTTGTATAACGGAAATCTTTTTGTAGTGGCGAAAACTAATATTCTCTTTAAAGCCGCTGTAGAGAGATTTTACTGTATTAGTAGCTATAACGACAAAAAAGCAATAAAATGTCAAAAGATCAGATTCGTCAAATTGCGTAGGTTATGCTCAAGTTTTAAATTATATATGTAAAATGGAGTTAAGTTATACTTAGAAAAAAAGTAAATTCAAGCTAGAACTTACAAAGAAATCGGAAAAAACAGCATTCAAGGTTAATTATGAATTTTATATTTTCCTTTTGTAAACAGTAATTTGCTCCTACATGATTCGTACAATGATTTGAATCATGATTCAAGTTTAAAAAATATCTCTTGAACAGTTTTTGAACAATTGTAATACTTTATATTGTCAACTAAAACTACATTTTGTAACCAAACGTTTTTGGAGAAATATAGGCCAAAGCAATTAATCGTCTAAGAGTTACGTTTGATTACACTTAGGGGTCATGAAACGTGAAGATCTCTTTAAATTTATTTTTTAAAACTACATTGATACTTGCTTTATTTTTTTTACTCATTTAATAACTAATTTATAATAATAATAATATTATCTTAATATTTATGTATTTTATAACATAATATAATTTTAAATTCAATCATTCTAAAACGGCGTTCATTCCGTCTTTAAGCTATATTTTTAAACACTTCTTAAAACGTACTTGAACATTAATTTTATCGATTTCTTTTTTTACTTTCGAAACTGCATTTAGAGCGGCCTTGGATTTGTTTTATTACCGACTGCAGTTATTGGTATTGACAAGTGGAAGAGGGCGTTGGTCGCAACCACAGCCACAAAGAAATCATGCAAGCCTTGTCGGATGTTTTAGCGTTACAATACCGGTCCAATGTCAGCCAGGTGGACAGATTAATTTTCTCTGCTCTTTGATGTAATTACCGGTATTTGTATCAAATACGCGAAAAGTAATATTTTACGCTTTCTTCCTTAATTATTAAAGCCAGCATATCTTGTGTGCTTGTTGATGGATTGCTTAATCCTTTCTAAACGAGTCGTCAAAACATTACGGCAATCTGTCACAAAATATCACTTAGATTCTTTCTTTTACTGATTATAGAGTATATAAACGTGCAGACCTTCAGAGGAATTTAATTATGGTTTAATTTTCACTTTTCATCTGAATTATTTAGAAAGTATTGTGGCTATATAAGATTGTCACTGATTTTCCCTTCTTTGACCGAGCAAAGCGAGATTTTTGTTTTAACTCGATCGTTCGGCATTGTGTTTGAGTGTTTGTTTGTTATGTTGGCCAAACGCTTTGACCGATTGTTTTGAAATTTGATACGGATGTACTTTGTATAAAACCCGAACGACGTTTGTGTAAATTTCAAGTAGCGGTTTCCGATTTACAAAACGAGTGTGTTTAGCCAAACGCATTGACCGATTGTTTTGAAATTCGGTGAAGACTTTTCTCCATTCACTTCCGTCTTAAGATGGCGACCTCTTATTCAACGTTTAGTGTTTACTTACTGGTTATTTAGTGTAATACTGGCTGAACTGCAAGACCTATAATAATTTTTAACCTCTTCATGGAGAAAGAGCATACAATTTCTAGTGAAGTTGGTTCATTTAAATTTTTCGTAAATATTACGGTTACTGGTTAAATTGGCGGAAAAAAATTCGAGAGCTGTCGTGGCGTGCTCTGTACTCTTATAAGAATAAGAATATACTGAAAAGTCTGCTGTTCTTTGAATTAGTAAGTATGTATATTGTTGTTTGTTATTGTAGAATTTAAGGAAATGGTTTTCCCTTCATCATAACCCCCTTGCATCCCGATACAGCTTGAGAATGTTCTTTTCTTTTTGTTGGTCCTTATCCAATGCTGAACACTCAAACAGGTGCCTTTAATCCATTACTGAAGCCGCCATCCGGCAATGTGCTGCCAAACAATCGTGCCTCGAAGATTCTGAGTCTGAAGTTAAGCAACGTCTTTTCTGGGTTTATGTTTGCTTTTTTCCACATCTCGGTACTGCCATTTTTTCATGGCAGTCTGATGTACCGCTGCATTTCCAAACGACTATATCTCACTCTTTAATTTTCTTGAGAGACACTGCTTTTATTAATGTTTTATTGGCGTATATTTTTCTTTCCATTTTTTTGTCGAACTTGTCAGTAATTTCATTACCATCCATTTCATTACCCAATGAAATAGAACTTATTTACAAATATTGTAGCAAAATCAATTTTTTTACAATTTATATTTTTTTTATCTATTGTTATAGTTTTTCTGTTCTATCTGTTTTTTCCATTTACTCAGACAATTATGTAACATATCCCAAGGATTATGTAATGTAAACGCAGTTTAGTAAACAAATATTTTGAAAGGTAGATGAGACGAAATACCTCAAGGCTTCCCTTCCATTCGAAACTATCACTTTCCTCCACAAAATAAGCATAACATTATTCGAACATATGCTTCCCAAATTATATATTTTTTTCTTACTTTAAGAACTGTATAGAAAGTTATAGATTAAAGACATTAGTACATTTATTAAAATTGACATGTAAGTGTTTTATGTTTATATTTCAGGACCTTTGAATATATATGTTTATGATCAAAATTTGAAGAAAATCCGGATGAAAACCTTTCTTGAAATTATATTAATTTTCAATTTTTTTGTAGAAACGAGTTACATACAAAAAGATTGACAATGTATTCAACAAATTTACAAACATCAACAGGTCAAAAATTAGATATTACAGTTAAAATAGATAAAATGTTACATAAATAGTAATACTAATATTTAATTTAAAAGATTTTTTATGCTGGTAATAATAATTAAATTACAAAGGAAAACTATCTGTTAAAATAAACTATTAAAACTAAATAGAAGTATTTGAAAAAACACAAATTTATTTGATAATATTATTATTGATTATGTTAATTAATATATTTATTTATGTTGTGTAGTTTTATGTTTAAACTGCGTTACTATCAACTAATGCTATTTGATAAAATATCAGATCCGGTACAAAACACAAATCCGCTGTTAACCAAAGTGACTAGATAGCAGTATTTCAAAATCAAGGTCGCCCATTACAGTTAAAAGGAATATAAAGTTGCGATGGTCCAATTTGGTCACGATCCTCGTCTATAATTTAATTTTACGCCATTAAAAAGTGGAACAAAAAACCACTTTCCGTAATCACCGGTGCTGCGGTCGAATCTAATGGCCCGTAACGGACATAATAGCATCTCGCTTATTGAATGGTAACAAATTATCGGTGTTGATTATATGCATCGAGTTGAGCAGAGCAAATGTTGATTTATTGTATACAGGCGTCTGCGCATGCGCGTCGTGTTAATGCTCGGTAATCGTAGTTCTGCCCGGCTACTGGATCTACGCTTGTCACTGATTTATTGCGGAACTATGAATTCCACATGGAACTTTCTGAAACTGAAAATCTTTTTTAAAACAAACTACAAAAAACATTATAGATATGCTTGTATTTGAAATGTTTGTTTATAAAGTGCAATGAGTATTAGATACAAATAGAATGAATAAGTTCAAAAGTAAAAGGCTCGGGGAGTTACCGACAGAAGCGAAGCTTTTTTAATGATATCTTTTCTGAGAGGAGTTCATAGAAAAAAGTAGGTAGTGAATATAGGTTGCGAACTCTCTGAGCACTTGTTTTTGGAACTTTGCTGTGAATAAAGCAGAAAAAAGAAATATATATATGTAAATATAGCGGACAAACGTTTGATTTAAAGGCGACAATATATTGCTTACAGTGTGTATTATGTACACATTATACATTATACATTAAATATATAATTATTAGGCCCTACCAAAAAATTGTTATATATTTTTACATCATGAACATGTTTTGTTTATGATGAATCACACCGGTATAATATATTCGTTACGTTCGTCCGTTACATTCTTCCGTTACAAAGAGTAAATTGGAACCAATGACGTCGCCCGGGATACTGACATCTGCTATGGATAATTTTTATGGTATCTTTATAACTAAATTTCTCAAATCTTACGCAACAGTGATAATAATGTTTGTCGTTAGGTCTAAGTTATTTAGTGGGACAACAGGAGATTGGGGGTTGCGTGGAAGACTATTTACAGAATTAAAAAAAAACTTATACCCTAAAAAATGGTTTCAAAAAACCTTCTGAAGGGTTTGAACGCTGACGAAAAACATATACAATTTTCTGCTTTTATCGGAATTTTCGTGGATTTTAAATATTTTATTTTACAGACTATTATTGCGGTATTAACGTAGCGTGACTATAACTATTGTGTTTACTGTCATCTTTAGACAAAAATGGCCATTAAATTATCCTGGCTCCAATTACATACCTGCATTTTTCGTAAATTATTTTTTCTGAAACTTATGTAGTTTTTTTATTTATGTCTTAAATTATAAGTGTATATGTAATAGTATATAGTAAAAATTAATGTTTTGATCTAATTCATTCTGAATTGAAAACAGTTAAGCCAGAAACTGTTAATTAGACCATGGTTAACTTTTGATAAGCTGACGTTTATAGAACAACAAGCTACTGATGTAGTTAAATAAAACTCAAAGGGCTAAAGTCAAACTTGGAAGGGAATCGGAAAAGCTATTTTCTACAACAAAATTTGAAAATTTCACATTCTTTTGCTTATAATTTCTGCTGCCAAAAGGTGTTTTAAAAATCGAAAATCTATTTTGTTGAAATACATTTCTCTTGAGAACTCATCAAATATCACACATAGATTCAAATTTCAAATTCAGTTTCTCTTAATTTGTACGTTTGCGATTCCACAATTGTAAAATTTTTAATTAAATCGTTCCACTTTTGAAAAAAGGGCGGTAATTGAAAAAAAAAAAACTGTATCCTGCGAAAAAATGTGCTCTTGAAGATTTTTTTACTAATTACTAAAGTTTAAAATTGTTCAAATCAAAACAACACTTCTTACTTTAACATTAAATTATTCCAATTCCTAACTTCACTTTAAATGGAAATGTAGCAGAACAAAATAAAAACCTCAATAAAAACCGCCAACAATTAAAACACGCATGCCTCTCAGCAGTGGCGGATTCTTACAAAACAAATTGCATTACACGTAATTTGTAGACGTAAAAGGCCGTTCAGCGACAAACTTGTTTCGTGATTTAATTTTAATTACAATTTTGAAATTGGCGTCATCTGTCTGCATGATTTTTACCGATCAATAATCATTTCATAAATATTTTACATTTCTTCCTTATCCTAACACCATGTTCGTCAGTTTAATAGCTTGTTTTACTTGCCGCTTAAAGTTTACATGTTCAACACAACCTTGAATCTAAAGTTATTTTAACCGTTTTTTTTGTTATACGTTATTTTTTACCCGATATCCGGATTTTAAATCGTTATCTGTTATATTTTCAAAATTAAGGGATGTCATTATATTACATTATATTAAAAAAAAACTTACACCGTAACATTATTAATATAATGTTTTGGCGGGTGGAAATAATTTCATCTTTACTCCAAACAGGTGATTGCTGGCAAATATGTTTTTAACACCAGAATCTTAGAACTTAATAAAATTCAAATTTTAGTTATACAGAAGATCAAACATTCAAAATTGGTAATATTTGTACACTGATAATGTATCTTTAGATTATGCTAAAACTATATTTGGTGCCGATAACACAAATACATTGTTACAGTAAATCAAAATAATTCGAACTGATTTGAATAAAACAAGTAAAAATCAAATTTGAACCACATGTTACCTAAAAATCCGGTTTGGCAGCTGTTAACAAAACACCAGCAATCGATCTTCTTCTTTTCGGATTAAAACGTTTGGCATTTTCACAATTCCTAGCTTCCATTTTTCTCGTTCCATAGATCTTGGTCCAATCGTCTAACTCTCACTTCGTTATCAATTTCTTCTCTCCTACTAAGTCCCGGTTTTCCTCTTTTTTTGCGACCACGTGCTTTCCATTTTTGAATCTGTTTGGGAAGTCGATTTTCGCCCATATTTTGGACATGGTCAAAACCATCGAAGTTCGTTTGCCTTAATGTCGTCTACAATAGTGAGCTTCGCATCCATGATTTCACGGATTCTTAAATTTTTTATCTTTTCCCGTTTCGACCGATATGTGGCTCTTCGCCAATAGTCCATTTCTGTAGCTTCAAGACAATTTTGTCTTTTGTTTCAGTGGCTATAATTCGCTTCCATATGAGATTATACCTTTTTTTGTAAATGTAATGTATATTCTTTGTTTATTTATTTTCGATATCTGTTGATTCCACATGATGCTGTCCAGTATCCTTATTGCTCTTCTTGCCAAGATGTTTCGATTTTTATTGCTGTGTCTAAGAGTCCATCATTCCTAATTGTTATTACCATTTGTAAGTTGTGCATCGTTTAATTTGCTTATTGTGTTCCAATATAAGATTCCTATTGTGCTCGCCAATGCACACGTACTCCGTTTTGTTTAGGTTTACTTCAAGTCCCCAAATTTCATATTCCTTCATTAATTTTCCACTCACATATGTTCTAGATCCTCATAATCCTGCGCTATTTGGCCATCTGCAAAGCAGAGGGTGTACAAGGTGTTGAAAAATCGATCTAATTTTTCAAATTTCTAGCAAAGCAGATTTTTAGATAATTTTGTTATGATAATTTAACAAAAAAAAATTTGTAAACGGTTTTTTTTATTTAAAAAAAGTTTCAGATGGTTTATATACGTATACTACACATTTAACGTTTCATCAGTCAATTAGTTTTGTCTCTAGCGATTTGTGCACACAATACAAAATATAACAAAAAAACGTCTTCTGTGCCAGAATACCTGCAAACCTATATATTCATAAAACTCTCTCTCTAATAATTCAAACTCATCTTAATGACTATATATTGAACTTTTTTTAGTCACAAAGTAAAAATAATGTGTATAATAATTATGACTGCTGGAGACCTTAACGATTGGTAAAGAGAGTTTGCCTGGTTATAAATATTCTCAACAATGTACTTGAATGACGTAATTCAGCTGTTAATCGTAACAGATACAACTTGAGGTTTTTTCATAAACAAATTTGGCACACATTTTACAGGATACAAGTAATGGACGTTTCAATCTGTTACATGATTAATGACACAACATATTTAAATTACAGCCATTACATGTATCAGTTTAAATTAAGCCAACACGTGTACAGGGTAATGTCAAGGTCAGTTTATAAGAAGAAAATCTTGTTTTAATCATAACCAGCATTAATCAGCGTAATTTGACAGACCGGACGCTGCAGCCAACTTCGAAACAGCTACCAGAACAAAACAAAATGTGCAAAATATTCGGTGCCAATCGTCCTTGATATAAGGTATGTGACCTTCCAAGGACGCGGTCTGTGGGTGTGGTCTTCTGCAGACGAAGGACGGAACCGAAGTGACCGTTAGAACTAGTTCCAGTTCCAGGCGGGAGATTGCATGTTGGACCAATTGTAAAGCGCCGAGCAAAACGTTACGTGTCGAGTGTTTATCAGCGGTTGCAGATCTGGTCGAAAATAATAATAACCGCCTCGGGGAATTTTATTTGGATGTTTGGACTGAAAGTAAATACTACACGCCCATCCATGTAGAAACCATTTGTTTTTATGAAATTAAAAAGTATGATCACTTAGTATAATGGTTAATTCCAACATTTGTTTTATCAAAAACCTGGTAGAACGTTTAGTTTAAAATATGTAAGACGTGTCCTACAAATACACATTTGTCGCAAAGTAGAAACTAATTTAATGTGAAATAAAAATTATTAAGAAATGTAGTACCTTTTTTAGTGAAAAAATAAACTTAACATATATAAAAATTGTCTTGATTTACTTACTGAAGACTTTAACGATTGGTAAAGAGAGGTTGCTTGAATATTAGTCGTTATTTTATACTAATGTACATTTCGGTAATGTGGCTACCATCTTCAAGGAGATACCAATCAGAAGTAACCTACGTCTAGTCTATCAAGCATATGCAGAAACTACACATAGCGCTATATTTACAAAGACTATACATCAGACTTGTTTTATGTAGCTTTAATCTTTCTTGCATTTGAGATGCTAAATATTAAAAAACAGTAATTACTTTGTAATTTGAAATATAAAAATAAAGACAAAACACTACAATATTAAAAATATAAATACAAAATTTGCACTGTATTAAATTATATTAAAAATTCTGGTGACCAATGAAAATAGCGATCTTAAAATTTGGTGGATAAGGTTTACAAATCTTTTGAGAGGGGAAAAGCGGGTTTACAATATGGATGTCCACCTGCTTAACATTGATTGACGAAACTAAACTCACAGATTTCGATAAAATTTGTCACTAAATGACGTTAGGAACAGGGTAATTTTGAAATTTTCTTGAGAAACAAAATCTTGTTTGCTTTTAATGTAGTCTTTCAGTATAAAATCAAAACTTATGTTGTCTTTCTGAAAAATTCTGTTTGTGATTTATCAACAAAAAAACCAACAGCGTTTATATGTTTTATTCATTCTCTAATCGAAAATTTATATTGTTTAAAATTTCTTACATTTATTTCAATTATAAATATTTTTAGCCTGTAAGATAAAACTTTGAGAAAAATCTGATTAATTAGGTTTATTTACTATATTTTTGTCGTTAAATTCTGAAAAAAAATTTTGAGAAAATAAAAGAATCTTAGAATTTAAAGTGCAGTAAATTTTTCTTTGTTTGTCGATGAGATATAATATAAAAAATTAATGTTTAAATAATGTGGAAATGTATTTAAAGTCATGAAAATACATTTTCGCTATTATTATGAAGTCTGAAAATGTATTAGTCAATATCTTGTTTAAAAACCTGTAATATCACAATATACTAAACTAAATGAATCACAAAATTACAGAAAAATCCTTAAAATTAAAAAAATATCAATAGTCTTTATTTCTTAAAAACCTCCAGACTATATCTATCTGCCTAATTGTTCTCATTATATCATTTTCTCAATAAAAAAACTTGTGTCTTTGTTTTACCTAATGTCCATCTAAGAATGATGATCCATCTTACACTGGAATCATAATATGCGTAATTGAAATTTGCATTCGAAGGTTGTTATATAAATATGTTTTTGTAATTTAGCTGTAGGAATTGTAGACCGATTTGATTTACACTTGGCATGACAAATATTTTGGTTGGACTGATTTAGACAAGTTCGTTGTTTAGACAATATCATTGAATGCTATACATTTGGACAGCTGAATGTCGCTATTTTTTAAATCTATAACACAATAATTAACTGGCAATAAAAATGAAAATAAAAATGTGGAATGTGTTGGGTTATCATATTGGCTTATTGTAGGTATACGCTACTTGTAGCAATGGTTTTTGCATCATTAGAGGCTAGCCGCCGAACATATTTAAATTGTTATTTGTACCACGCCGTCCCCCCCCCCAGAACTCGAACTAAAAAAATTAATAAATAACTGGTGCGAAGTACCTTCTCAAGGTCACCAAGATCTAACCACTAGCCTTCTTCCCCTCTCCAAGTTACAAAATAAATAAAACCCTTTCGTTCCAGATTATAATTGTAAATTACTGCTCAGGTTATGCGCTTGTCATTCCTGTTATTAATTTTGAACTGGATTTTCACCTTTGCTGCATTAATTCAAAATCCATATCTTGCATAAATCATTAACGCATGCTCAGTATTAATTACATTAAAAAAATCACTGATATGATAGAAACTAGTTTCCAGTAACTGAAAATATTTAATTACAGTTAAACAAAAAAGAAAGAAAACCGTACATATTGCTTATACAGAGAGCTACGTTAGTCCGTTTCGAATGTGTCCATTCAAAATCCTAAAAGTGTGTTTATCTTATATTTTTGAAATAAAAACATCTCTATGCAGGCCTAGTATTTTTTTTTGTACGAAGAAACACTACAAACTGTCGAATAATATATAAAAAAGAACACTCTTCCTTAGACACGTAATTAGTATTCTTGAAGTGATTTTAAATCTACCAGTGAGCTGAAAGTTTCTGTGCGCCATCAGGTTTCTGTTGTAATTATTTCAAAAACAACGAGTTGGATCACATTATTGTAATGCTGATATAAATGTTTAAATTTCTTAAATTTGGGTGTTCAAAGAGATTGTATTAACATTGAAATAAATTGTTCAAGCACAGTGGTGCTTTTGAAACATTCCCTATCCTTGTTTCTTGTGCTTGTAAATTAGTATCAACAGTTGAAATGTAAATTTGTATTCTGTTTTAAAGAAAGTTATAGGGCTCAAGAATTGATCAGCTGATTTCTGTGTCGTCTGCACTTGCAGTACAGCGAACGAGACTGAGCCAGTTGCTTAGAACTCAACGAGCGGACTATACTTTCTTTGTATTTAGGTGTTCCTTTTGTAAACGTATTTAATTCTCAAATATTAAAATATTAGTTGAAACGTGTTATACCTGCTTTCACCCACACTGTAAAAGGTCCATCGGCGTAAAAAACCTTTCTAAAATTGTTGGTGAATTTATCGAAACAGTTTTTGTCCGTAAATATAAAAATAGCCCTAAAAACTGGTCCGTAAAATATAAAAAAAATTGTCCGTAAAATAAAAAAAAAGATATAAAAACCCTAAAAAGCTGTTTTTGTTTTTATTTAAACTAGGTTTAGATTACATATTTTGTGAGATTTTCTTACTCTAGAGAGAGGGACAGACTATCTTTTGGAAAGGTCTGGGCTCTGTAATTATGAACTCTTACCTGAAAAAACCCCAAACTTGTAAAATAAAATGTATTTCTTAAAAGTTTACCGTTTGACTTGACTTGACTCTAAATATTCTTTGTCGTCAACTCATAAACAACAACAGCAACAAGAACAACAATTAGGTTTGAGTAGCTACAAAGAAATTTTTTTCAAAATTTTATAGTGATCGGTCGCGTTATGATAGACAGACAGACAGACATGCGGGCGAATTTATAAGTGGCATTGGTTTTATTTAAATGCCTAAAAAGTAAAATTAATTTGACATCTTTTTCGTAAAAATTTTGATGTAGGTAATAATTTAGAAAATATTTGAACCTTGACCTTTCCCACGGTGCTCAAGTTCGTCCGTCAATCTGTTTATACTTTACAACACCAGCGATGTTTGTATTGAAGCAAAAAACAATTTTTACGACTTCAGAAAATGTGAAGATCACATCAGCAGAAAGATGTGGAACGAGTATAAAAATGCAGATAATTTTTTTTTAATAGGGATTTTTGTAGTGTCTGAACTCTTGACTCTACAGATATTTTTAGACTCTATTCGCGATTTGTGTTATTGATTTTAGACATTTCTGACTTTTCGGGACTTTTGTAAGTGCCATATATCGCAAGTTGTAAGCCAAAATAACAACTTTTAGACATTTTGTATTTGGATAACTCATTACATACAGTTTTGATCATTTTTTTCAAATGACATCTAATCTGATATATAAGCAATATTTTAAGCCTTCATACTTCATTATTATAACTAATATTTCTATTAATTCTCGAGATTTATAAAAATATATGAACGGTAATTTTTATTGTACAATATATGGAAAATAACAACTGACTTTTTTAATAACATACTGAAAAATGAATTCAGTCTAATACTAGGTAAGCGAAGGCTTGATTTAATCAAGTTATTGTCTCCATTACAAGACAAGACAAGCAATGTGTTTATGTTTAATGCCACAAGACCAGTTTAAAGTGATTTCAGCAATTTCTTGAAAGGAATATGTAAAACTTTTGAAGTTTTATTAATAATTTTTTGCGTCTAAATACAATATGTCAAATTATCGATAGGTCGAAAACACATGTCCAGTGTTCGAGAGTTCAACAACCAAAGTTCCGAGTCACCCAGAACTGCATCACCTCGCTACCAATCTACCGTATTCCCACTGCCTGCATCACTTGGTTAACTGTTCTAGTATTTTCTATTTATGTTTGTAGTGTTCCCCTCTCCCCTCTTACCTTTGTCCTGTCCAAGCCTGTCGAATTACATAACACTTGTAACTATTGTGCCGCCACAATCGGAGTACCGTAATTCGATTTGATATTACGGCAAACAAAAGGCACGATAGATCTACTTCATTATCTCCTTGCACTTCTGTTCTCCTAGACATAATAATCTAGACTTGCACTATGTCTATCCTTTGTTGAGGTATGTTGTCATTATTCCGCGAGATTGAGAATATACGTTAAATCAATTTTCTACAGCTTTTAAAAACTAATTTATTGTAATTCTCGAGAAAATTACATCCTGTTAAGTCATGAAATGAAAGTACACTAGGCATTTTTATGAGTTATTGTCGATGAGGTTTATTTTTGATTGTTACATTTAGTTTGGATGCTTTAATACTACATTTTATGGTAATTTTTAAATAATGTAAAATGATTATAAGACGTCAGTGCAAAAATTCTGCACCAATTATTAACTGTGAACTATTTTTTTATACGAACACAAAATTTGAATTAGGTAAAGTATGTCACACTAATTCTAATTTCAATCTCGGCTAGCTGTTCAAAAATAAAATATTATCACATCTTATAGAATTTCTATCTGAAAATATAACAGTGTGCAACTCAGACCGGTGTCATTAAAATTATCACCGATCATGACCCTAGAAAACCCTATTTATCCACACACACATACACACACACACACACACACACACACACACACACACACACACACACACACACGCGCGCACGAACGCACACGCACGCACACGCACGCGCGCACACACACACACGCGCCGACTTAGTTCAAACGTAACACTAATTTAATTTGAATCCTTTTAACTGTTTCAAAATAGCGGCTCTTCCAAACCTTACAAAAAGTATTGCTGTTAATGTTATATATTAGTGAATTTCTGTCGGAAAATATACTAGATGTAAAACACAGATCCATGTCCTTGAAATAACTCTAGAACACGCACACACACAACACTCTCTCTCTCTTTTAGATTAGAGAGAGATTAGATAGATAGATTGATTTGATTCAAACGTAGCACACAAATTTATTTTGGATCCGTTTAACGCTTACAATGTGTTAAATGCAGCTCTTCCAAATCTGAAAAAATAGTTTTATAATCTTTCTTGAAATCTGATTTCTCTATTTTAATCAACGTTGAAATTTTCGAAAATTTTAATTTTAATTATTAAACTTCCATCCAAACCACGATTGTGAACTTGACGGCGGCCAGGATTCATTTCCTTATTTTTCAATGGAATTTCACCATTCAAAGTAATTATTTACGCAGGTTGTAAGATTCATTACGATAGTATTATCAGATTGTCAAAATATTGTGAAAGAAATTATTGGTATCTGATGTAATATTAATTTTTGAAAATTTGCTTGAATCAGAAAAACGATTATTCAAACTTGTGTTGCTGGTATCAAAAATTATATTAATTTTTTAAAAGTTTGTTTACTTCCTGTTTCACTCTAATACCAATGAAGACGTTAAAGTTTTATAAAATGCAATTTGCAAAGTCAACACTCTTTGTCAAAGTCAACAGAAACAAATTGAAGCAAACACTTGTAACAATCAGCTATGCATGAATTATTAACCGGCTACCAAACAACCGGTCGTACAAAACAATTTACGAGTCGTAACCAAGAACAATTTTTCCTAACACTTGTGTATTTGTCATATTTTATTATGTTGATAATAATGTTCAACATATTTCAATGCGTGTAACCTGTTGACAGATAGCTTAAGTGACGCGAGACTAGGTTGCTTGAGCGCATGTCAGTGGACGACCTTGAGGAGGTCGCCTGTTAATAATAAACCGTTCTATTACTTTACTATAGTATTTAGTTATGTATTAGTACCTGTTTTTATTTGCGTGACGTTGGCAACACTTGTTAATAACAGGTTTGCCAGCTGGTGTTAGGTGGGTAAGCGTCTGCACTTAGTCTAGACGTTACATCTATGTTAAAGTATGCTGTTTGCGGCGTGTATGAATGAATAAAAAGTGGAAATAATAAAATGACAGCAATTACAATTTAAAAAATATTTAAAGAATGGAACACAATGTAAGGAATGCTCAAAATACCAGCGGGATGCGAACCGGCGAGTAATTTCAAAATAAAGAATCACCGATTTATCGCATAACTTTTGATGTTCAAATTAGCAAAAAAATGTTGTACGAACTTCCTCAAATTCAACTCAATTATTTTTATTAATCTTCTAAACAAAACTATGCCTTTTTATTATCTCAAAACAGCAGTTTGAAAGCCACAGAACCGTTTGGCATTTGGTTTGTGTTTTACGCCGTTTTGGCCAAACGAATTGTACGATTGTCCGAGATTCTGTACAGTGATATCCTGTATAAACTCTAAGCTATGGCGGTCTTTGATTTGACAATCGATAGTTCCTGGTTATTCCTTGTAATACTGGCTGAACGACTCGTTTTGTTCGCTTCGTGGATAAACAGTATAAAATGTCCAATAAACGTGGCCCAGTAACGTTTTTTGTAAATATTACCGTTACCGTTACCGTTACCGTTACCGGTTTTAATTGCCGGAAAACTCTGCAAACCCATCAGAGTCATTACAAATGTACTGCGTGGTTTATTCTTTGAACTATTGGTTTAAGTAAGTTTTCCTTCTTTCATGTGTTGTAAACTTGTACATAATTAAACTCGCAACTCGCCAATGATATTTGTATATGACTGGATGTCCTGAGATCCTCGTAACAATACACTAACAGAAGTGAAAAGGTATATTCGCAGAGCCAGGATTGTACAGACACAGCCAAACTGATAACGCTTAATTGTCGCGGTCGTTTTATGGGCATTCCATGATATACACACAGCACAATAATTGCCCTTGTTTGGTTTTGGAAAAATAAAACCTAATTTAAATTACAAGTTTAAATAAGCCCATAGGAAAAAACAGGCAGTGCGGGTGGGACTGGCCGACAAAAGTGACAGCTTCATTTGTTTTTTTTCACTGACTGAATACTTTTTCACAATTATAATTTAATTATTTTTATAAAAATTTAGATGCATGTAGGAAATGGTAACTATTGAAAATTATTTTCGTATTAAATTTCGCGTGTGTTTAGGTACACAACTTAAAAATTTACTGAAACTGTCAAAGACTATGAATTTGAGTATTTAAGCTATATAAGAACTTTAATAATTAATAAGTTATAATATAACACTAATATAACTTTCCTTTAATATTACAACTTTCCTTTAATATAACACTACTTTTGTCAGTTATACTGTCAAAATATAACAATTGTGATTCTGGCATTCAAAAGTTGGTGTTGGTCATATATATTAAATAATTAACTACACAAATTTAGAAAATACACTTTTTAAAATTAACAAGAACAATAAACATAACCTCAATTGAAATGATATTTTGCCAAATCAGCTGTTTAGAAGTAATCAATTCCAGTCTAGATATATACAAGAACAATATATGCATTACGGATTCAAGCGTGACGCGAAAGCAAGTGTTTATAACCATGTTTTGTCAACTGCGACCATACAAATTTTCCCTTAAAAAATACGTATCATTAAACAAAAATTAGAACGTTCTGTGACTGTAGAGCATTCTATGAGGGCAAACTGAATTTTTCTCCATGCAAAACATACGCCCAAATACCACGATAAGTTGTAGTCACTTTAAAAATAGTAAAACATAGCGTAAAAGATCCAAATGTGATGTGAAATTAGACAATGTTTTACTATTCTTGTCAATAGCCTCTGAACTATTGTGTGTGCGAAAACGTTTGTGTAATTTGTTTGCACCTTTCTAGTTAAAGCACAAGTCGGAATTATTACTTTACAGTCAAGTCAACGGCCTACTAAAACTAAATAAACAAATTATGTAAATCCACTGATACGATAGGCACAAGCACGGAGGTAGACATAAAATCTCAGGAAATGTGGCACCGTGGGCAGTGGATGGGCATCTCCCAGTGCAAGTGTGTACTCGTGTGTATAAATATTCATGGAGTTGGATGTAGTTGTCCGTGTCTGTAGTTGTCCGTGTCTGTAGTTGTCCGTGTCTGTAGTTGTCCGTGTCTGTAGTTGTCCGTGTCTGTAGTTGTCCGTGTCGATTTGGAAAGGTGTAGCAATGTCAAGGTTTCGTTTGGCAAAACGTTAAAACAAGCTATAGCAAGTAACTAGCTATAAATCATTGGCACATATATTCATGGTTTTTGTTTTAAAGAATTATTTATGTTAAATAATCCCAAGTAATTTTATATTTGAAGAAATATTTTTTAATGCTGCAAATTGGATATTTTTATACTTCTAACTTTTTCGTTTTTTACCTAAAACCAATGCAATTTACATAACCACTGCACGAAGCTATCTCACTGACGTAATTAGAAGCGAATTTTCAAAATACATGAACCCTGAGCGCTGTCAAATAATATTTTTAATTTCTTAATTTCAAAATTTCTTATTTTTAACGGATTTCGAAAACTGAAAATGTTAACTTAAAGAAGCTTTTAAGGCTGATTTGGGTGGTGAAATCATATTTCTTAAAATTATTTAAAATAAAAATTATGATATTAAAAAAACTTGTAATTACAACCATTTTGAAACTGCTTAACGAAATTGTACTGGATAACAAACATGTCTAAGATACTACAGAAATCGTATTTGTGCCAATTTTTAATCAAATCAGACTATAATTGCGAACGTGAGCTTGATAAAACACACACACACACACACACACACACACACACACACACACACACACACACACACACACACACACACACACACACACACACACACACAAAACACAAATTTCCTAAAAGTAACAACACAATAGTTTTTTTGATCTTAAACTCTTTGAAAATCGTATTTATTATCAGAATCATTGCTGAAAATCTGCATAAGTGCTCGTTGATGTATTTAGATTTTCACGTTGATTATGACCGTAGAATCATATTTTTCATTTTACTGCTTTTACTTTATGCTTATTATGGTAGTAAGAACGAGAGGTAGTATTTAAAAGAAATGACAAAGCTTAAGGCAGTAATTGAAGTCACCAGCTGGTCCTCCAAAAGTTGTAAAATAAAATGAATTATTATTTTTTATAATTTTGAAATAGCCGTTTGAACATAGAAATATATATTTCTGTTATTTAATAAAAAATAAAAATCATGTATCATGTTTTCTCTTCGTTTTTATTTTATTTACAATAATTTGTTCGAAAACACGACAAATTAACATAGCTAGTTTTTAACAACATAACCTAAAACTTATTAATATCCTACCAGCTGTTGAATGAAAATCAGCTGATTGATACGAATTAATATAAAACAACTGATCTTTTACTGTAAGTACCAATATAAATTTGCGCACTCTGATCACGCGACGCGCAAAATAAACATCACAACCAGTCCTAAAGCATGATATATGTTAAAAGGTTGAACGGATTTTCTTGAGTAACTTGTCCAAGCTATTGAAAAAACAATTTTTATACTAAATTTGAACGAAATTAGACTAAATTTTTAAACTGTACAGTCCGATTTTTAACACATATTGCGAAATCTAGCGTACTAACAAGCATACACACCCACCTAAAATCCACCCCCTGCACATACACGCACACACAGACAGACACACACACACACAGACACACACACAGACACACACACACACACACACACACACACACACACACACACACACACACACACACACACACACACACACACACACACACACACACACATACACATACACACACCCACACAAACACCCCCACCCCACCCCCACACATACACACACAATTAGTTTACCTTTCCAGAAAAGTGATTAAGTTTATCGAAAAAGAAATCAGGGTCAGTATCAATTTCAAAGTCTAGTCATACTATAGAGGAGGCTCCAATTTTTGTTTTAATTTTCTAATGGAAATGACCTGAGCAAAATATAATTTTAAAAAAATTTAAATTTTGGAAGTTTCTGTCGTTAGTTTTTTCGAGTCGCATTTTATGATCGTATACCGATCGATGCGTTTTGTTTCTTCTTAAGCCCTTGTAAATAATTTAATTTGTCATGGGAAAGTTTAGGCAACGTCTTATTTATTTAAAATAAACGTTTGGTTTCTTTGATATATGAACGGGACAAATCAACAGAAGTAATTAATTGGTTGAATGAACGCAAAGCCTCGTTGTATTCAGTGGCCGCTGACTGCCCGGGATTAGCCAAGATTAATCATGTTACGGCCTGTCATGTTAGCTTTACCTTCACATCTGACTCCGGTATTGTTATCACAATACATTCACAGCCGTATGGTTGTGGTCTGTTAAACACGCCAATATTTGGTAGCCAGAAAAATAACTCTTTTGACACATTCGGATTAGTGATATTAAAAATAACAGTAGCGAGAAGTGAATAATCCAATTAGTTTTTAATAATAATAAAATTGAAATTATGTTATAACTTGAAAGGAAATTAGCATATTTAAAAAAATTCTTTTAAGAAGTTCCGAGTGTAACTATTTATTATTATTATTATTATTATTATTATTATTATTATCATTATCATTATTATTATTATCATTATCATTATCATTATTATTATTATTATTATTATTATTATTATTATTATTATTATTATTATTATTATTATTATTATTATTATTATTATTATTACTATTATTGTTATTATTATTATTCCATAACTATTCAACATTTCATTTATTATTTATACTAATGGCATACCTTTTAAAAATATTTCATATATTATTACACAGAATATTCTGATCGGTTTTGTACAAAAAATAAGGACTTGAGTTATTGAAACTACATATTTGGCTTACCTACAGGTTTATAAGAACATCAAGGAACTCTCACGCTTCATACGACTCATTTTTAAAGCTTTACAGCAAAAAATAATACAGACAGATAAAGGCTTTGTAAACAAATTTCCAGAAGCTGTATAAAATGTCCCCGTTAGAGTGCAAGACAATGATGGCTTAGGTGACAGAAATAACTGTGTGTGTGTACCAAACAGCTGACTGCTAAAAAAACATGGTTGAAAGTAATATTTAAATTATTACTTAGAGTCTAAGACAATCTAGATAAGTTCTAATATATAAATGTTATTAAATAAAAGACACTTCTTTTAAATACTGTAAGAACAAAGTAAGAGTTATTATATTAAGTAACTTAAATATAATGAATTATATTTCTTTACTAACAAGTGATAGAATTATTAAATATAACTACAATGTCTGTTTTAATATAAATTATTATTAACAAGAAATATTGGCCTACAAATATCAGCCAACGGTATTATTTGAGTTATTTTATTTACAGAATTCATGATGTTTACGTTCAATTACGGATAGTAATTTCATAAAAAAACCGTTATAACTTCTATTCCTTTTCGTTCATGTACCAACAAGGAAAATTATCATTGCAAAACAAATAAAATTATTTTGCCAACAAGGAAAATTATTATTATTAACAGTGCTACTTTAGATTTTCCAGACAGGCTGCCCCTGAGCCATCTCAGATTACAAAATTCCGTAACCAGTGATTTGTTCAATAATAAAAATATATGTTATTACACTCATTGTGCAACAAACTCATTGATTTGACATTTTCTTAAGAAAACAAGTCACTTCCGCCCCTCACGCTTTATTCTGTCCCTCACATTTTATTCTGTACCTCACACTTTATTCTGACCCTCTTACACTTTGTTCTGACCTTTTTCACACTTTTTTCTACCCTCCACACCTTGTTTTGCTACCCCTCCCACTTTTTCTGCGCCCACACTTCTTCTGCCCCTCACATTTTGTTCTGACTTCCTTCACACTTTTTTCTACCCTCCACACTTTGTTGTTCCCCCCCCGTTTCTGCTCCCACATTTTCTTCTGCTATTCACACTTCATTCTGCCCCTCACACTTTGTCCTGACCTCCTTTACACTTTGTTCTACTCTCAACACTTTGTTTTGTTCCTTCTCACTTTTTCTACTTTCAACTTTTTTCTGCTTCAGGCACTTTGTTCTGCCCCTACCCTTTGTTCTGATCCTAACACTTTGTTCTGCCTCACACTTTGTTCTGACTTCAGACTTTGTTCTGATCTTAACACTTTGTTCTGCCTCAAACATTTTGTTCTCGTTTACATTTGTTTCTGCCCCTACACTTTGTTATCATTATAATACTCTGTTCTGTCTCCCACACTTTGTTCTGCCACCACACTTTGTTCTGCCTCCCACATTTTGTTCTGAACCTAACACTTTTTTTGCCTCCCACACTTTGTTTGCCATGAATATATTTGCCATGAAATATATTTCATGGGTCATATATTTAGACCCATTCGATAGTTTATGAAGAAGTGTTATAATACTTTTCAACTTCTCGCTGTACAGTGTTGATATTATTCGTTTCTTTTGTTCATGAACTGCGATAGGTTGCAAGGACCCACTGGTGCCACTAACCCCATAAAAGGGTTATGGCAACGTTTAACGTATGGGCAAGAATATGGAAAAAGAAGACGATGTAATGGATATATGAGAAGAAAAAGAAGCGTGATGGTGTCAGGATGAAGGTTAGAGAAATCGGAATTCTGGATGCAAGAATATGAGGACCGATTTGGTTCCATAGTAATTGCAATATTTTCCGTATGTTTGGATACTGATATTTAAAAAATACTAATTTTAATAGTTTTCCAACTTACAGTTACCAAACATAATCGCGTGTTTCGCTGACGTGATGGAAGCTGATTTCCAAAAAGTAATAATATCAATCATTTTTTCATCTTATAAATTTTGAGATTATAACTTAATAATCATAATCAGCATTAAAATTTGCACAAATTATAATTTAAAATTTAATTACATATACTAAAATGAACCCTGACCGATATCAGATTAATTTTCTGTTATTGAATTTTAACGTTAATTATATCGGTGAAATCAATTAAAAAGGATATGATTTTTTAATATCTGGAATTGCCTTCGTTTTGAAACGAAACAAACTTGTTCAAATTATAATATAAATAGATTCTTGGACTAAATTTGAATAAATTTGAATCAAAACTGCCAACGCTATGATACTGAAACATACACTTACAAATAAATTTGTATACCTGCATCAATAAATAATTTTAACCGCCTATTAAGAAGTGTTTTAGAAGTGAGCATTTATGTCCACAAGCCCGGAGCCTTGCAAGTACATAAACAACAGCGGTTATGTAGTTGCTAGAAATGAGCCGGTAGAGGGCAGTACTAGTATCGTATTGCAGATCTTGGTTTGCTAAGCATGAATAATTATCCAGTCTATTTGAATGCAAGTGAACCGGTAAACAGTTAGACTGAGTTATTGTTATCATTAAATCAAAAGTGATCCATCGAATAGATTATAACACCACTTGCTGTGAACCTGGCCTTTACCACAAGAAATATTGGTGAGGCGGGTCAACGTGGCTTGACTTCTACTTGGCCTATAAAATAATTAATTATTTTCGTAATTTGCCATTAGGCCCTAATATAGACCATTTTTAATTTTCGATCAACAATTTCAGTGCCCATTTAGAACGACAACATTTGGCCTGAGTTGTGTCATACCACTAGTTTCAAAACGTCGACATGAAAAATGTCAGATTAACTGTATGAATCTAAATAAATATTACGGTGACATCGGTTTTATTGATTAAAATTGTCTCTTATTAGGCCTATTTGTTGTTAACAAAGCTTGGAAACACCTGACCGGTTAATATAAAAGGTGATTTAGTAACAACAGCTGTTTTTTTAGAGTTGAATAAAGCACCCTACATTTATAAAATGTAACTTATTTCAACATCAGTACAAAGGATAAGTTACATGTTGCAATTACATATGAAAACATTCGGGGATTATTTCGATAACCATATTCCTTGTAGGGTTGTATATTCACTGTTGTGGCATTTCCATCATAATCTTCAAAAAGTTAAAACCCGATGATCCAACCAGCCCAAAATCCACATCACACAGTTACTCTTTACTAATTATTATTAGTGATCAATCTTTCGAACACGTTTTGAGAGGTAAAATCTTTGTGAAGTCTATACTGTTTGTATACAAATATGTGTGAGTGTGTTCGCGTGCGCTCACGCGTGCTTGTGTGTTAATATTATAATTTATGTAATTTTGGTCTCATTTGGTTCAAACGTGGCATAACGATCGATTTTGGCAATAATTTATAAAACTACATTCAAAAAAATAGATGGAATTCAATATGTTGAAAATAGGCCATACAAACATTTTATTGCACATTTTAAATAACTCTAAACCTTTTACGAAATCTCAATTACTTTTTATTACTTAATGTTCCACAATATTTACACTTAAACAAATGCGAAAATTTCGTTTTCTATAAACCGCTTCATCGACGTTCACGGCGCAGAGGTGAGACTCTGGCTAATAAAAAAACCACTT
This sequence comes from Callitettix versicolor, assembly GCA_022606455.1. NCBI lineage: Eukaryota > Metazoa > Arthropoda > Insecta > Hemiptera > Cercopidae > Callitettix > Callitettix versicolor. The sequence goes on from CM040186.1 coordinate 77,474,987, forward strand.
TGCATTCAAATGCGGGCAAAAACCGGAGAACGGCTTTACAATCTGAAGATAAAAAGACGCCAGCTGGTATCGTGGGTAACAGGTCGGGCGGGATTTAGGATACTCAAAGAGTTCGATTTTTCGCGGTTAATTTGTTCGTTTTATTTCTGCACAAGTTCATTGTATAATTTTACAAGTTTAAACAAATCGTTCGTTCTGAAATAAGAATATGAATCCACTGTCCAATTAGTCAGAGGAAAACATCAGATGCCGTAGTCTGGGTTGGGGTCAAAATGTTTCGATTCGGATAAACTCATAAATTTCTGAATAAACTGCCTATTTCTTAATCTTATTGACGTTCGTACCAAAAAACTTGATTTAGCTAGGTTTCTCTCTCACTTTAAATTCTGAATTTAGAACCAGTTTTGTAACTTATTTTTAAAATTCAACAACAATTTGGACAAAGTAAATGTTTGAAATTTGTTTCGAAAAAATATATTGTCAAAAATATACGCCCTCTAAAGTCAAACAATGTGTGTATACAGATTGGCTAATTGTTTCTCCGAACAACAACTACAACAACAACAACAACAACAACAACAACAACAACAACAACAACAACAACAACAACAACAACAACAACAATAATAATAATAATAATAATAATAATAATAATAATAATAATAATAATAATAATAATAATAATAATAATAATAATAATAATAATAATAATAATAATAATAATAATAATAATAATAATAATAATAATAATAATAATAATAATAATAATAATAAATAATAATAATAATAATAATAATAATAATAATAATAATAATAATAATAATAATAATAATAATAATAATAATAATAATAATAATAATAATAATAATAATAATAATAATAATAATAATAATAATAATAATAATAATAATAATAATAATAATAATAATAATAATAATAATAATAATAATAATAATAATAATAATAATAATAATAATAATAATAATAATAATAATAATAATAATAATAATAATAATAATAATAATAATAATAATAATAATAATAATAATAATAATAATAATAATAATAATAATAATAATAATAATAATAATAATAATAATAATAATAATAATAATAATAATAATAATAATAATAATAATAATAATAATAATAATAATAATAATAATAATAATAATAATAATAATAATAATAATAATAATAATAATAATAATAATAATAATAATAAATAATAATAATAATAATAATAATAATAATAATAATAATAATGATAATGATAATGATAATGATAATGATAATGATAATGATAATGATAATGATAATGATAATGATAAAGATAATGATAATGATAAAGATAATGATAACGATAACGATAACGATAACGATAACGATAACGATAACGATAAGGATAACGATAACGATAACGATAACGATAACGGTAACGGTAACGGTAACGGTAACGGTAACGGTATTGATAATGATAATGATAATAATAATCTTACATCTTATGTATCACAATTGGTTAAAAAAATGATTTTTGAGATTTTAATAACATACTTTTTTTTTAGAAACACTAAGTAAAGGAATGAATTTTATCTGGACATTTGTCAGTACCTGTGTATGCGTCTGCGTAGATGTTATTGCTGGATATTAAACGAATTGATCGATATAAGTTTTATACTAAAATTTATATTCGAGGAATTTTTGTTTAAAAGTTTTTAATACTATAAAACATTTTTTAATAATCGAAACAGATTTTTCCCCTGTTTTGTTCAAGCACTTTTAAATATTCAAACAAAATGTTTTCTCCAAAATTATAATTCGTGACCTATAGACATAAAAAAATTTGTGAAAAACATCTCACTAGATTTTGTTGAAAGTTTGGTTTTATATAAGATGAATAAATTCAATCAGTATAACAAACTTTAAATGGAAATTTTACTGATGTGAAATAAAAAAAACAGTTATCAGGGTTTTATTTTTTTTATTAAAACATATTTTGGTGGCTTAAAATGTTTGCACAATATGTAACAATTTTGTAAACAATAACATTTTTAACACTTGATCGCGTAATTTTATAAATCTAAAGAGCAAATTTTTTGAAAAAATAGCAACTGGGTTTTTCTAATCGTACATGAAAGTGACCACTTACGTATTAGATTTTCTTTACAACTTTTAAACGAGATGAAAAACCAAAATTCACAAAGTTCTTGAAGTCTTTGGTAGTTTATCAGTAAATTTTCATTGGAGAAAACTCTCTCTCTCTCTCTCTCTCTCTCTCTCTCTCTCACACACACACATGTTTAAATTTTCATTGACCAATTAAACACGTTCAAGAAGTGTTCAATCGGAGCATATTTATACTCTGTGCTGTATTTTGCTATGATTTGGCTGTTGCAAACTTCTTAAAACATTTTTACTAACAATGAAATTTATTGGATAAATCATTTATAAAACACACTTGAAATAACAAAAATGAATTTTGTCTATTCTTCATTTATGATAATGAGATATTGTGCATTGTAGTTTTCTCAACCTCCCTCTCTCTCTCTCTCTCTCTCTCTCTCTCTCTCTCTCTCTCTCTCTCTCTCTGGCTCTTACTGTCCAATTAATATTACACATGTTGAAGGCCTTGTTGAATGCCTTAGTAAATCAACAACATTCCTAGAAGTGAAATATCTTTGTGCTAAGTATAAAGCTAAGAGGCGGCAACTGTAGAGGCATAGGCGGGAACCCAAAATTATTATTTATTGAGTAATTAATTAAAAAATAATAATAAATATTTTCTTAACTGGATGCGAATAAAAGTCACTACAATGCTTTTTTGTAGTGAAGTTTTTGTTTTAATGCTGAATGATTATCTACTTAAACTAGTTTTTTAAGTATTTTAAAATTACTTAGTGTTATGTCTTGATGTTATTTACAGCAATGTTATAAATAACATACATTATTATTTGTTAAATAAATTTAATATTTAACAAATAAATGGTTAAAATTTATATTTTACCATTTTATTATTCTTTTCTTATTTTAACTAGATAATTAAAAAGAAAAATTAAGTATGATTTTTGATTTTTATTTCAATAATTTCGTTTAAAAAACTAAATGTTTTAATAAAATGTTGTTTGTAGCATTTTTTGCTTACTGTTTTAAATTAATAAAACTAAATTTTGAAAAAAATATACATTATAAATAAAAATTACAATGCACTATATAGAAAATAAAAAAGATTTATTTGGGAAACGCATACTACTCGAATTTAGGAAGCATGTTTATAAAAATACCACATTTTTTACAATAACCAGCAAAAACACTTCTTATCTAGGAAGAATTAATAAAACAAAAATTAAATTTAAATTTCCCTGAAAATGAGCTATTGTTGATATTTTTTTCGTTTTATTTTAACAAAGATTAAAGGTAACTTATCAGGTATATGTTTTAATGCTTATGTTAGTAAAACACGTTTAAAATATTTTCCATCCCTATTTACAGAATTATTTCTTGTGATATTTCTCGTAGTATTAGGTAATTTTAAACTGTTCATTAAAAGCTATACAAAATGTGTTCTTATTTAAAATTAGGGTTGCCTACTTAGCGTTTTTCCAAGAGGTCTAGAAGCCAAATGGGTGAACCAACCGATATTTCTACTGTATGAAATCTTCTTGTGAAATGTTTGTCGTATGGTTACAATATCTAAATACTATGGCTGGTGCGTATGTAGGTTTTTGCCCCAACAATCTGACTTCGTCGAAAAAATACACTTTCGAAATAATATTGAAATAATATTGGTGAAAAATATTATTATTTCACCAATAATAATAATGTGTTTTTAATAACAATGTCGTCTGTCGCAAACATACAAAATCACTATAATTGTAGAATATGGTACTAAGACACGTACCATATGGAAGCACGAGTACACAACAGGTAGAGGGGCTCTTATGGTTTTATAAACAAGATATGTTAAGACTTTATCACTCAAGCACTTTGAGACAGACTTTACGACTTGGCGCACAATTTACTGCAGCCTTCTTGTCTCACTGTAGAACAGGAAATTTTAATGCTCTGTCTTATTACACCTTGTAATAGCTAACACTTGGTGTACAAATTGTCCAGATGGTCTTGGCCACCTGACGTACTTCTTTAAAGTAAATTATTATTTTCTTTACTGTAACAACTAACCACATAAAACAAATAATTACAGTTTTTTTTAGATTTTAAAGTTTTACTTGAATTATATGTTTTCATTTTCCATTACACGAAATATATCTGTGTACAATAGACTAGAAAAAGCAAGTGATTTTGATGAAAAAGAGCAAGTATTTACAATTTTTTATACATTTCGGATTATTTTAAAAGATATTTCAAATATTTCAGCAGTTCTGATCAAAATCTTTACAAATTAATCAAACAAATTTGATCGACTTTCAGAAATTAAGTCAACGTTTCCATTTTTTCACAATTTCTTCAAGTCCGGATAATCTGGGGAAAAAGTCAGAAGTGTTACGGTTTTGTTATTTGTGTAAAGTTTGAAGATTAAAAGGTGTATTTATTTCTGGTAAAAATCTACATTTTGATGCCAATTTGTGTTGTCTACATATAACCCAATCATGGTTCATGTATGCAAATGGAAGAAAGAAGGACCCTGACCGCCGGCCGGGTTTAATTTTTGAATTTACTCTCGAATAGTACAATTTTTTAAGTTAAAATTTGGAACACTTTGTTCAACTGAAAATCTTTATATTTTACCAAAATTTGAGCGTAAAAATAAAATCTCATGAATCGTTATTTTTATGAATATATCGTTATGAAGCAGATAGTTTTAGGGAAATAATTGGATGAGAGAAAGTTTTTGTTTAATAGTTTTCAGCTACGGTTTGTGTTTATTTATCAACTGTTAATTTATTTCACGATGTTAAAAATGAAAAGTTGTAAAATATTTGTTACACCTATTTTATAAAGTGTTCAAGGTGAACATTCAAATAATTGTAAACGTACAATTGTTAAGATTAATATCATTTTTTGATAAAATGTTATTAATTTATTACGTTCTTGGTATTTCATTAATTATTGAAAGATTTTATAGAAACCACAACTGGATTTTGCTTTCTTAAACATGATAGACAGTTTCTTTATAATATTTATAATGTTTTTAAGTTTTATGGATAATTGATTATATGAATTAAATTGTATTCGTTTAATTGTGTGAATTGTTTGTGAAATTAAATTATTTACATTTAATTACAAATTTATATATTTAAATTACATTTAGTGAAAATTTAAAAAAATCCTGAGTAATAGAAATTTAATTTAAACTAACAAGAACTATTAAAATTAAAATATACAGAAAAAAGTACTTAATATAATACTTGTTATACATTTTTTACTTCACCACTATTTGAAGTTTATAGAAGTTTATGAAGAAAGTGGAAGAATTAAAAATTTAAATTTGGTTATATCCGTTCTCAAAAATGTGTATCAACGTTTTGTAAGCGCCATATCTCTACTCTACTGGCATTACAGCAATAAAACAACAAATCAAAGGCAATTTAATAGGCTATTAATTTTAGTAGAATGAAGTTTTACTTGTTTTTAATATTTACAGAATTATAGGGCAAAAAGGATCAATCAAATGTTACCAACTTGACCCCTTCCACACCTTTAAATTAAATTTGCACAAAACCGCTCTTGTCAGCAATATTACATACATCTCAAGGAGCATTTTGCCAACTTGGAAATAAAAATCTGATTAGGCTATTTTTGTTTTGTACTGGTCAAATGCTTCGTTTATTAGCATAATTTTTTTGGTTAAAGTTAGCATTTATAGACGAAAAATTGTGTTATTATAATCACTAACTTATAAACACTTCTGAAAATGTTATTAAATATTAAATGAAACATAATATTGTACAAACTTTCCTGCATTTTGTTATTAATACAAAAAAAAAAGAAAATGGAATTAACAATGAAAATAATTTTAAGAATATTTATCAGTAGTTTTGTGTCGATAGCTTTTGAAACGTGGGATTGGTGGGATAGTCCAACATTTTGTTTTGTTATTTAAAGGCTTCAGCCATAAAGAGTCAACATTTTATGAACATTACTAAAGAAGTTTTTTTAGAAGATCTGATTTTTTTGATTCAAGTAAAACACATTTTTTTTAAAGACTCTTGAAGATATAAAAACTGAAATAGCTTTAAAATTTCAAAAGGTTTTTTCCACATATCCAATACTTAAGATAAATATTTTCTAAATGAGAATAAACCTTTTGTTCATGAAAAAATAAAGGGTTTAAAAGAACAATAAGACAACTCACCTTGCAAAACATGTACATCAAAATAATGACAGTTTAATTGTTACTAGCCGAGTGAAGTGAGGTCCTTATTTCAACTCGACCGTTCATTATTTGGTTTGTGTGTGTGGTTATTTTTGTTTGTTTGTTTGTATGTTAGCAGTCTTGGCCAAATGCACTGACCGATTCTTTGGAAATTTTGGTACGAATTTGTACCTTAGACCCGAACGACGTATGTGTATGAATTTTTCCAATTCACTTCCGTTTCAAAATTGCAGCATCTGTTTTAACGATGACAAGTGTTGTTGATGTTTATTTCCTATAATACTGGCTGAACTACAAGACCTATCATGATTTTGACCACTTCATGGAGAAAGAATATACAATTTCTAGTAAAGTTGTTAGTCCAGTAATATTTTCCTAAATATTTCGGTTACCGGTTAAGTTACCAACACTTCAGAGGGGATGTCGTGGACCAATGACCAGACACTGCGAGGTGTAATGTTTTTTGAACTACTAGTACGTTCAAGACCGTTGTAAATTTAAGCTACGTTAAGTCAAACATTTGTTTACATCCTTCGACATTCCTTTGTATTCGGCGGATTTGTTTATAAGCTAATATTCAACTAATCTGTGGTTTAACAGGTAAATAAATTAGGAAATAAAATACACCGGCTTCGATAAAATAATATGTTTAATCTGTTTAAAACTCATTAAGGTTAATTTACAACTTTCCTGCTTCATTATCTCTCTCTTGTGTATTCGTTTCGTATCGCTGCTGCATGTGTCTGAACACAATGTCTTAAAGTGTAAGGGAGATAAGTCAAAATTTGGTAAGTCCATTTAAATTGTACTTTTCAACAAATGTGCTACAATAATCTTAAATGTATAATTTGAAGGTATTGTGGTTTTATTTTATGGCGTTTTGTAATAATTTATTTGACTTTAAGTAAATGCAGTTTTAGTTTAAATTTTATTTTGCTAAAAAACACGTTAAAACTAATTAGTAATCTGTTTTTTGAAATCATCTCAAACGAAATTTTCTTCTTAATTGCGATAAAACATAAGGGTAAGTAGTATTCAAAAATTCCTATTTAAAATTACCGTAAAAAATCTGTTAATAAAATATTTCTGAAATATCGGTAATTTATAAAGATTCTTAAATCAAACCAGTGTATTAAACTAAAAAAAAATCTAGCTAAGCTACTGCTTAACTTGATTTTTTTTAGTTTAATACACTGGTTTGATTTAAGAATCTTTATAAATTACCAATTTATCGTGAACAGCGAAAATAAATCGTGATGTTTGTCGATGTTTGACGTTTTGAGCAACAACAATGGATCAGCTGATCTTTTCAACAGTAAATTAGGCTTAAAACTGTTTTTTTTACTTACACTACGTTGTTATGGTTGTACGAGAAAATAAGATAAAATAATATGATATAAAACGAATAAAAAAACCAGGCGCGAAACTAGAAACCACTTAAGCACTTGACTGGGAAATTTGAATTAAAGCCAAGGTCACAACTGAACGATCAAATTATACCCCTTAAGGCAAATTTGTTTGACATGTTTTGACATTCCCCATTATGGATTTTACCTGCCACGGGCTAGCGGTTAAACTAGAGTATAATTACAGTGTATTTGTCGAAGAAAGCCGAAGTGCGACGATTGTCCCCGAGGTATTTTTGTTGTGTAATTTTATATTGTAAACATTATTTCATGTTCTGTATATATTTAAATTAATTTTTACAAACTACTATATTCATGCTTTTTGGAATACACACTTGTATGAATAATTATAAAATTGTAAATTCTCTCTCATTAATGTTCAACTTTTAACTTTATTTTTACAAAATGCTCTTCAATCAGCGCTATACTCAGTTTTAAAAGTTCCAGATTACTTTTGTAACTATACAACGTTGAATGTCATTACTTTGGAGCTGTTTTAAATGTAGTTAATTCATATAAATTCTCGTATATCTTTTCGATCAGACATTTGCGTTCCGCCAATGTATAAGGCAAAGTCACTCACTCATTGATCACTGTATCTCAAGAACGTGGATCACGGGTTCTAGAATCCAAAAGGGTTGTCTATAAACTTTATAGTTTTTTAAATTATTTCCTGCATTTAAACAGCCAAGTTTGACGTCAATTTTCTGTCTGATACTGTAAAATGTTAATTTTGTCGCTATGCACTACTAAACGTCTTGTTAGATTTGAGTGGAAACTTCTATATTGTCAAATAGAGTGCTTAGTAGGTTTTTGGTTACCTGAATTTTTCCCCCTTTTTGAAACCAAAAGGCGGACACTCAAAATTCCATTTTAAAGAAAGATATTTTCGATAAATCTAGCAGTTAAACGGATTAACCAACTGACAACGGTACTGCATGAGTTCATCGTGTAAATTGTAAGTTGATTTTTTACAATATCTTAAGTCCAGAGGTGGTGATTGGTGTTCTTCTTATTTGCCGAAAACGTTCTATATTCAACTAATAACAAAAATAAAAACAAAAGCTTCACTCCCAAAAATAAAAACTTACTACATAAAAAAAGTATTATATTTCAGTTCAATCTATAGGGAAGCGTCATCAATAATACTGGCGTCTGCATCTACTTCAGAATAATACAGTTAAAAGTTTATACGTTTATGACATCATAATTACATTTTACACTATTTTCTTACTATATACAAAAAAATACAATAATTGTTTAAATATTCAACAGATCGATTGTAACAGATTTTCATGCTTAATGGCTCTATAACTAGAATAATTGTTGCTGTCCAAATCCGGAAAAGAGTTTTTTTTGTAGAATTTGTTGAAATTTATTAAAACATTAATCGTTATTTTCATTGTCATAGTGACAAGTATTTTCATTGTTGTTTATTTCCAAACACAGAAACTAAGTAAATGGTAATCGTGTATTGAAAAAAAATAGTCTCTAATTTAATGGTTGTAAGTCGTGGTCCAGACCTGCAATAGTTAATTTTATAATATAATATTGTTTCGATACGTAACTAATTTTTTACCCTATTAAGGGTTGTTTTTTTACTTAAAAAACCTTTCTTATTAAGCTTCTGGGAAATAAGAGTAACATTTCTGCAAAACTTCAACTAGCTAGTTTGCTTTTTTAGTTTTTAAGACTAGTCAGTATATATATATATATATATATATATATATATATATATATATATATATATATATATATATATATATAACGATATAGTTCAGAGACATAGTTCACTTTCAAAATGTTATTTAACTTAATCCCCAATACGGTTTCGGAATTACCTAAGTAGCCTACACAGAAATATCCTTAATAAAAACGAAAAATTGTTTTATTATTATACAAAAATTGTCTGTAAACGTAATTTTTTCTCGAAATATTTTTTTTTTTGAGTGAAATATTTAACTGTACTTTCTGATGATGTTAAAACGGTTTGCAATAGACGAGCGTTTATTAACAAAAGCAAAAGTTATTATTAAAAAAAAAGTAATATAATTAAGTAATACTGCGGATAAAATGAATACAAAAAATTACTAAGGATTACACCGATTCCGTCCAACATACGGGAACTGCAATTAACCCAGAATGCAGTTTCTTGCACTTCGTACGGTCATACCACTGCTTCGTTATCTGAACACTTAATCTCGTGATCTAGAAGGCCGTGCCAGTCGGCCTTGGTGACATTGCACCGCATAGATTTATCCTCAACCTTGACTGACCTCCAACTTGTACACATGGTGTGTCAGTCAGATGTTCAAAAAAACTTGTACGAACTGTATTTGTTTTGTGTCTGTGTTTAATGGAGTTGGAACAATAGGCGTGTTTAGAGAGCATCAGTCGTATCGGTTACAACCGTGGACAGAATTCCTTTCTTCGCAAATAAGGACAGACAGCAGATAATCGTATTTCAATCATTACTAGAGGAAATGGTACAAAAACTTGCCCATTTTCTCGTGTACAACATATAGGGTGTTCAAAAAGATGTTTACACTTACTTGGGTATAATTTTATTGAAAACTCACAAAGGTTATTATAATTTCTGTAAGTTATTTAAAACAATTAACGAAAGAACGAAACGAGGTTTGATTCAACTTGAGTGTTCAACATTTACATTGAGTGAGTGTGTGTGTGTGTGTGTGTGTGTGTGTGTGTGTGTGTGTGTGTGTGTGTGTGTGTGTGTGTGTGTGTGTGTGTGTGTGTGTGTGTTGTTAGCAAACGTTCGTTTAGAATTTTGATGACTGTCAGTGTTCGTTTCCCAATTTAAAAAATCTGTGCTTAAAAATATACATGCAGATTTTATCGTATATTGATGCTAAGTGTGAAATCATTATTTTAAAAGTTAAGGGGAAAAAGGTTTTAATTTTATAGTGGTTTGTATTGATTTTGGTATTCGAAAAATACAAAAATATTGCAACTTTATTTTTGAAATTCACTTTTATCACTCTAGGAAAATTTCATGCTGCGGTTATTTCGGTTTTAATTTATTTTAAAATAAATTAACGGTGCACATTTGTAAAGATCCCTCAAAGTGTATTTAAGATCCCTCGGTGTGTGTGTGTGTGTGTGTGTGTGTGTGTGTGTGTGTGTGTGTGTGTGTGTGTGTGTGTGTGTGTGTGTGTGTGGTGTATGGTGTGTGGTGTGTGGTGTGAGGTGTGTGGTGTGTGGTGTGTGGTGTGTGTGTGTGTGTGTGTGTGTGTGTGTGTGTGTGTGTGTGTGTGTGTGTGTGTGTGTGTGTGTGTGTGTGTGTGTGTGTGTGTGTGTGTGTGTGTGTGTGTGTGTGTGTGTGTGTGGGTCTACACTAATGTTAATACTATTTTTGTTCTTTAATATACATTTTGTTATGACGGTCTCTTCAATACCTCGTTTCACTAATAAATTAGTTAATTTTGCGCCTTCAACTCAAAAGGCAGCAGCAAAATACAAATCCATCAAAATGTCAATAAAGTAAACGATTCAAAATAATTGAAATAATTGTTCACTAAAATATTTTTAAATTATGTACTCATTTGCCTTTATAATTAGACTACTGATTAATTTTAATATTAATCACTGAACTTACAAAACTAATTATTATACATTTTTTCAAACAGGTGTAAAATATCACATGACATTACAGAGTGTTACTGAAATATTGCTCAAAAGCAACAATAATCAAAACTTAGCAGTCAGAGTTAATTTTTGTTCATTTTTGGATTGTATGTTTATTTTATTTAAAGCATAGCACTTACACAAGTTATGAATATCTTTAATATGCAGTAAAAGTTTTAGATAAATGACTTTCGGGAAGTGCATATGTATAATAGTACTTCGAGAAATTATTTTTTAAGAATTTTTATAATTTTTGGTAAGATTTAACAATTCAGTCAGAAAAAAAGTACAAATGTGGAACTCGGGGAGTTACCGACAGAAGCAAAGCTTTTATTAATATCTTTTCTGAATACATAAATAGTTTGAAGATATGTTTACAAATAACTTTTTTGTTTAAATAAATAAATACGTGAACCTTAGATATTATTTTCTGTAGTTATAATAAAAGATCAGTTATTTTATACCAATTTTTAACGATCAGCTAATTTCATTGTACAGCTGATAAGCTGTAATACGTTTCAGGTTATGTTGTTAAGAACCAGCAATATTAACAGCAATCATTATAAACGTTTATATTAATTCCGAATGTATTTTAAACGGTTACAATGTGCACTTGTTCGTTAACTGAGGAAAAATAAATAAACCAAAGCAATACAACGTTTTCATATAATATAAGTATACTGTTATGGAAAAGGAGGAAGAAAAAGAAAGAGACTGAAATAGAGGGACGAAATCAGTGATTTCGTTATTATTTTGTTCCATATTTCCGTTACATTCTTCCGTTCGGCAGACTTTTTTCTATTCACTCTTCTCGCCAAAGCTAACAATAAAAGTTTTCTTCAAAAATCTGTCCCTCATCTTAGTACGTGAACGATTGCAATAAATAAATAAATAAATATAAAACACACACACGCATACACACACACACACACACACACACACACACACACACACACACACACACACACACACACACACACACACACACACATACACATAGAAAAATATAGAAACATCCAATATACAAAAATTAAAAATAAAGAGAAATAATTATTCCAGAAACCACTGTTTTGCACTATGAGGACATAAAAGAGCCATTGTCTAAGTCATAATGTATTTGTTGTTCATATACATAATTTTCTTTTCATAAAACAAGTTTAGCGAGAAAATATAAAACTAGAATATAAAGAAGGAAACACGATATTTGTCAGAAAGTTTGTGCAATGTTTGTGTGAAATTCAAATTCGAAGCACAGCTAGCCGGGAACCTTGGCCTAAAGTGGCAAGGGCAAGTTTTTCACTGATGAATAAAAATCACTTTTTATTGAGACAACGTTTGTTTTGACATCTTCTAGCGGTTAGAATGGCCACAGACAAGATGTAAAAACATTTGTTGCGAGACTTACTGCAATACGTTTTGCTTTAAACAGAATATTTGTTTTTAGCATTATTCTTTGACAAAATTTGTGGGTGGTCTTCAGCATAGTGTTATGTTCTATAAAAACAAAAACTTGTGATATTCGAGTCATAAGTTTAGGATCTGTTGTATCGTACATCAAGAACTGTTGTATATCGAGCGTGTATACAGTCGGTAACCCAGTGACAGGATGTAAATGTTAACTTAAAAAATTACGTTATGTGTTTTTCAAGTGTGCGATTAAAATAAACTAAGAAAAATTGTGGAGAAAATAATATTGTACACGCTATTTTTTTTTGAATATGGGTTTTAATTTATCCTTTTTATCGAATTTCTATTTTAAAACTCGCTGTTTGAGCAGGTATCATAGTAAGACCATGACCCAGGATTTTCAAATGAACTCCGATATGACCACTAGTTTGTGGTGTGTGTGTGTGTGTACGCGCGCATGCTTACATTTGAAATTGCATTCCAATATGATTAAAACGAGGCACATAAACCGATTTTGTACAGCTTAGACAAACAATAGAAATTTCATTTTTTTCAATAGCAAACATATTTAACACTTTCAAAAATTTCTGCCTTTTCAAATTATTGAAAATTCATAACTTTTTGTTTTTTATATCTCTTAAAATTTTATTTCATTATCACAGTCAGCGTTAAAAATAGCTTAACGCATTTTAAAATTTCATATGTCTGTTGAAATAAAGAAATTTAATCTGATTAAGTATTGTCATAAATTACCCCCTTCCCAAAATTGGCTTCCTTTTTTTCGATTTTCTGTCTAAGACAAAGTTTGTTGGATTATTTCTTAGTATTTGTGGTAAATTAAGTGGATCTAGTAATTCAATAAAAGATTTTTCATGTGTTGAAAGCGTGAACAAAATAATATTTACTTAAATATGTATCTCTTAAAAACCACTGCAATTATTTGGTCTGTTGGACAGGTTAAGGAAATCATTTCTAAAAACCGGTTTATGGGAATCATGGAATATTACGTTCTAAAACATCTTTATTTACCATATAAAACATTATCTTTATATTAGTAAAAAAATTATTAAAAAAATATCCATGATTATCTATGTAAAATGAGCAAGTAACAGTTACGTTACACTGACAAATTTAAATCTATAATTGTCTTAAATCTATGTACAATGAGCAAGTAACAGTTACGTTATACTGACAAATTTAAATCTATGATTGTCTTAAATCTATGTACAATGAGCAAGTAACAGTTTAGTTACACTGACAAATTTAAATCTATTATTGTCTTAAATCTATGTACAATGAGCAAGTAACAGTTTAGTTACACTGACAAATTTAAATTTATGATTGTCTCAAATCTATGTACAATGAGCAAGTAACAGTTACGTTACACTGACAAATTTAAATCTGTTATTGTCTTAAATCTATGTACAATGAGCAAGTAACAGTTACGTTACACTGACAAATTTAAATCTATGATTGTCTTAAATCTATGTACAATGAGCAAGTAACAGTTACGTTACACTGACAAATTTAAATTTATTATTGTCTTAAATTTATGTACAATGAGCAAGTAACAGTTACGTTACACTGACAAATTTAAATCTATGATTGTCTTAAATTTATGTACAATGAGCAAGTAACAGTTTAGTTACACTGACAAATTTAAATTTATGATTGTCTCAAATCTATGTACAATGAGCAAGTAACATTTTGGTTACACTGACAAATTTAAATTTGTGATCGTTTTAAATCTATGTACAATGAGCAAGTAACAGTTTAGTTACACTGACAAATTTAAATTTATGATTGTCTCAAATCTAGGTACAATGAGCGAGTAACATTTTAGTTACACTGACAAATTTAAATTTATGATTGTCTCAAATCTATGTACAGTGAGCAAGTAACATTTTAGTTACACTAACAAATTTAAATTTATGATCGTTTTAAATCTGTGTACAATGAGCAAGTAACAGTTTAGTTACACTGACAAATTTAAATTTATGATTGTCTCAAATCTATGTACAATGAGCAAGTAACAGTTACGTTATACTGACAAATTTAAAACTATGATTGTCTTAAATCTATGTACAGTGAGCATGTAAGAGCTTCTTTACACTGACAAATTTAAATTTATGATTGTTTTAAATCTTTGTACCAGTTACGTTACGTTGAAAGTAATGTGAGTGTAAAATAAAAGTTATTTTATTGTCAGCAGCAAAGAATAACCATTAACAAACCAAGTTGGCCCTTTTAAAACTGCAAACAAAACAATGCATTCATTTGTGTCAATTAAACAGTGAAAAACAGCTGGACCGGTTGGTTATTTTTACTTTTAACATAAAAAAAATAAAGTTTAAAACCGGGCGCAGTCTGGTTTTTAGTTGGTCCAGTGCACATATTTTGCAAAGCTTCTAAAGTTTCTCGCATAAACGCTGATGGGTTAAGAATTCCTTGTGTACTTTGTTTATAGAATTTTAAAATCCAAAACTGGTTTTTGTTCTTATAAGCATTTGATTGTACGGATCGTACTTCAACAGTTTTTGTGATAACTTTTGTATTAGCTTATCACCAGAAAGACTTTTACCATTCATTCTGAAAAAAAAAACACTTCTTTAAAAACAGCTTTTATCTAAGTTTCTGCAATATGATAGTGTCCTTAAGGGTGAGCGAAAATAGTGAGAAATTATAAGACTATAAAAACAACAGTTGAAATTTATAACAGCTTAACACGTATAAAGCGAAAATTCACAAGGTAAGTTATTTGCGATAATTTTAACAACTTTTTAAATATATTATTTTATGGCAGTTCAACGAAAAATAATAGCATAGTTTTAAAGACTTTCTTTATTTATAACCATATAATATTTAAGTAAAACTTGAAAAATACACAACAGTACACAAAAACATGGTAAGTTAATTTAGTATAAAGTAAAAATGGGCAAAATCAGTAAAAGAAATTTTACATGAAAAACATTATATGAGTACGTGCAGGAGTCCATACTTTTTTATTATGCGTAACACTTTATATAACAAGTTTTCTGACTTTCGATTTAAAGAATAGATATATTTCTAGATAAAAAAGATTTTACCTATTAGTTTTGCATTAACTAGAAATTTTTTATATTAAAAAAAAATAAACAAAATAAACAAAAAATATTTTTTACTAATCTAATAAAACAAATACTAAAAATAACAAAATAGTCTTAAAAAGTATTTACTTTAAATATAACGCATAAGTGGTCGAAAAAATGATATGGTTCAATATATTTCCAAAAATTGGATGCGTAGCTATTGACCATAAACTGGAAAGTAAGTACAGTTTCTCAAAAAAAAGAAAGAAGTTTTTCTCAAACTTTAGTGATATTTAAAGAATTTGAGCTAAAATGACACATTAAAATAAATATACCGTTATAAATGAAAATGTATTGGAAGTTTTTGACAAAGCTTCATTTATTCCAATGATAGGAAGGCTTTTGTTTTAGAAATGTTTAAAAAGATCCGTTGATGAGCCACACACCATGATGCTACAGTATCTGAGCGTTTTCCTGCCTGCTGCTGGTAGATAGTTACCCTCTAGCGTTTTAATGATGAGTTAATGTTTAACACTTTTTGTATGAAATCCTATGTTAATTTGAAAGAAATTGGTTAAAAGCAGTTTTTTATGATTAAAACAGAAAACAAATTAATTACTTGGTATCAATAATACCGAGTAGTATTGGTATTATGATATTTTGATACCGATTTGGGGGAATTTATCAGATTTTCTATTTTTTGTCTATAGCTTCCAAACCGGATTTTCGGAGATATATCGAGTTATAGGTTTTTTTCAGTACATAAGGACTATTTTTGAGCTAAATATTATCAAAATCGTTAGAGCTGATTTTGTTAATAACTGTTAATAATCTGAAAATTAGATTTTGTTAATAACTTTTTTTAATGGAAAGGGCTTTAATAAAATTGTTTGATTAATAGATGGATAAACTGCATCTATATTCTACAAATTTCTTCAACATTTTTTTAATGTGCCTTAAGCATGTGTGCCTTAAGCATGTACGCACACGCAAGCACAGATGGACGTAAATGAAAATAAGATCCACGTTTCTTGTTCAGTAACCCTGACTAATGGACAAATCTATACAAATTTAAAAATTGCTTATTTCAACACGGCTCTACAGTATACAGTTTTCTGTAATTTTGCTACTATTATAAATAGGTCTACACTTAATGTGAACAGAATATGTAATTTTTCTTAGAAAAAATAAAATAAAGGAACAATATTTTTAGATGCAGCCACAAAAAACTCGTCGACCACAAACCACTTAATAATGAATTCATTAAAAACATTGAGGTTTGTTCCAAATACCACGACAAACAACTATTACCCGCAGATACCGCAAGTGGCGCTAAAGTGTGTAATTTGATCCTTGCGCGTTTCAATTACATTAAATTGCAACTTGATGACATTGTAGCAGATACTCTGTAATTACAATTTATTGTTGTTTTTAAAAAAGATTACTGTTATTATAACTGACCACACCCATTGTTGCCGCGGCTATTTTAAAGTTTCAATCAAATAAAAATTGTTTTCAAAAATATATATTCCAACACGCAGCTAACGCATTCACGTGGCAATGTTGGTGTAAAAACACTACACTAACTTTATAACAATAAATTATTTTGACAAAAAAATCTATAGAAAAAATGAAAAATTGTCTAATTTCAACAACAATTGGTTCGTAAGTTTTTTCTCAAAAATTGATCACGCGTGTAAAGATATAATTTTTTTTTAAAAGTTTTCTCTAATAATGGAAGTATTTTATTTCAGATAGGCTACACTGACTTGAGTCATGAATTTTCACACGAAACTAAATTTCAAGAAAGTCTTAAAAACCGATATTGAGAGATTAAATAATTGCTTCTTAACTTTCCTTACTGGAGTCCTTGAACCCTATTTTTCGGGAACGTGATGACCTTTACATTTTATTTTCAAAGTTTGTTAAAAATCGTTAAAATCGATCTTGAAAATTTTAGATTTTAAAAATTATCTTCAAACAAAAAGAGACTTCAACAATATTTTTTGACGAATTAAAAAATTTTCCATTTTATATAAGAAAACTAACATTAACAAAGTCACAAAAATCTGTCATTTCATTTGTTTCCAGCGAAGAGTACACAGTCAAGTAGTAAACGGTTATTAATATCAAAGATCAGAAAACTATAATATATATGTTATTATTTTTTTGCTCTACAAAATGTAATAAAAAAGAGCACGATCGGCGCTCATTCAAGGTCTCCGGTTTGGATCTTATAATGTTGCTTCAATAGAGATTCAATATGACCTTTACAGCATAACTTTCTTATTCAGATATTAATATCATTTATGTTATTATTTAATTATTAGATCATAAATGCTACCGTTAGATCATTAGGCTACCAAATGCAGAGCGGAGCTGCGCTGAACAAAACGGATTACACATTCAAAACCTAACCTATTTTTTTAAAATGTAAGTGCAGCTACTGAAATCGCAATGGAGTCAAACGACGTCGCTGGTCTTCGCTCTGCGTAGCTTCGACTCTGTCTAGGTCGAGTTTAAAGATAACTCCGCTTCCCCCACCACGTCGTCAAAACTTACTGTTTCGCGTTACCGATGCTTACGGTTAAGGTTTTAAAACATGTTAGTTACTAGAATCTGTTACAGTAGGTCTTAATATTTATATTTAAAAGATACAAACACGTTCTTTAAACTAAATGAACTCCGCTCCCGGTTGCCGTTCATCTTCATTCCGCTCGGCTCAGCTCAGCACGGCCTTATTATAATTGTTTACATCACAATGTTATCTTAATTAGCCTAATAGTCTAAGTGATTTGTAATAAACAATTTACAATGGAAATTCATAGATAAAATTGAAAACAATTTATATAAAACAACACTCTTTCATTATTTGTCTAAATTAAAAAAATTTAATATTTAATCGTTTTAAAGTTTTTTCAAATAAATTATGTAATTTTACACTGATTGTGCAATAAATACAGGTTAAATTAATATCAGTTAGTTGATCGATAAGGCAGAAAGTTTAACTTGTATCGTTTATGTGTAAAGCTCCTACATTTTGGAACAGTGTTTACGATATATTTACAGCCTAGAAGTCATGTTGCTCAGCATGCACGCAACAAAGAGTGCACACTAATTGAAAGGCGCGCTCCCACGTAGACTTGCCCGGTATGCGCGCAAAGTGTGCGTATTTTATTGAAAACGACTTCTAACAAAGATCCCCAACATAAATTCAATAACAACGACCTTAACTCAATTACGATTTAACGGTTGCAAAAATAAAGTAACCAATTTGTTGTTCAAAGTAAACATTTATCGAAATACACGATTAAACATATGCTGTTTAGTTCTGTACTTTTTAACAGTTTTACGTTGTTTGAAATTATTTCATTCCCTCATGATATCCACTAGTGATGTTATTTAACAAAGACTTTTTTTCTTGCTTAGTACGTATTTATTTCACTTCTTTCTTGTCGTTTATACTCATTTACAACAAAAGACATTAGCTTTATTTAGATTAATCAAAACAGAGGAGTCGACCTTACACTCGGAAAAAATCCATGAGTAAATAACTACATTCGAATATGCGTATACGGTCAAGTTTTAGGGTATTGCCTTTATAATAGCTCTCTCTCTCTATCTCCCCCCTCTCTCTCTCTCTATCTATCTATCTATCTATCGCCCCCCTCTCTCTCTGTTTGTGTGTGTGTGTATGCGCGTGCGTGCATGATAAACACACAATTGGTAATATGCTAATCGACAAACAATTGAAAATTCGTTACCAACAAACAATCTTGAATTCGCTAATAAACAAACAATTGAGACTTTACTAATCAACAAAAAATTGGTAAAAGGCTAATCAACAAACAATTATGAATTCCCTAATCAACAAACAATTAGGAATATACTAATCTTTAAACAATTGGGGATTCGTTAATCAACAAAAAATTGGAAATTCGCTAATCAACAAAAAATTAGAAATATGCTAATGAACAAACAATTGTGAATTTGCTAACCAGTGTGTGTGTGTGTGTGTGTGTGTGTGTGTGTGTGTGTGTGTGTGTGTGTGTGTGTGTGTGTGTGTGTGTGTGTGTGTGTGTGTGTGTGTGTGTGTGTGTGTGTGTGTGTGTGTGTGTGTGTGTGTGTGTGTGTGTGTGTGTGTGTGTGTGTGTGTGTGTGTGTGTGTGTGTGTAAAAACCATGATTTTCTCCAAATGAACCCTGATTATTTTAGCCCGAATGTAGCACAATGTATCCAAATGGATAGCTATCGCTAAAAAATCCAGTTTTGAAAAGCTGTTGAAAAGAAAATCTGGGCAATCTATTATTTTTCATGCTCAACCTATACAATTTTATTCATTTATGAGAATTCGTAAATGAAACAAGTGGACCAAATTTGTATTGACAAACAAATATTGAGTAAATCGAAAACAAAAATTAACACAAAATGAAGATTTAACTTTAATTTTTCTGTAAGACATAAATTCAACAGTTTAATTCGCAATATTTTGTGGAGATTTTTTTTTAACAATATTCCTTCATCATTTCAACGTGAAAGGTGAAAAATGTCGGAGAGGGACAAATGTATCTAAAAATGAAGGGGAACATTCATCTTAGTTCGCGATGTTATGACAAAACGTGTTTTTCGTTTTTATTGTCGAACGGACCGAAAACGCAGGCACTAAACAGGACTTGTTGAGAAAACACCAACAGTTTACTTTTGAATCTTGTTTCAAGATAACTTGACAGCCGTCTCTTTAGATATGAATGATACTTAACTCTACCCATTGGCATAACATTTCAAATTCCCGAGTGGCGTAATGTCCTTTGTTTTTCGGCTGCAGCATTCAAAAAGCCACATCCATGTTTTGGCATTCAGGGTGGGTACCTGGCAGTTTTCGTGCCACAATAAGGCCAATTTACACTGCCTAAATGTCAAGGACGGCCTACAACAATGTACACTACCTAATTTACATTGTTGGCTGGATTTCTTTGCATTGTTAAAAAAACTTTCTTAATAAATAACTGCAAACCAAGAGATAAACTAAATTTAAGCTACCAGTTAGTATTTTGACCCCTGTAAGCTCCGACCTTGGACACTTCCTTAATGTCATTCCAGCACTAGTATTATAATTTTAAAATTCCAATATTTTCTCTAATAATATATTCTACACTTCTATCAAATAAATTTCTGTAACAAGTTTTTTTAGTGTTGTAGGTACACGCTAAGCATATTTATGTTTTCACGCTAGCGTTTCTCTGCCGGTGAAACATCTAAATGGTTTCCGTTAGTTATTAAACTATAATTTGTCTTCAAAGTTAGAGCTCAGATATAGAAATACGAGAATATTAAAGTTGTAGAATAATTAATTTTTAAGATAGTAGTAATTGGAGATAAAGTTTAATATAAATTTTTCAATTAATGTGATATTTGATGTAAAAAAAAACAGAATGTCAAATTAATAATGATTTCAATAAAAAATGATGAAATTATCGGGCTGAGTCCAAGCACTAGTAACATTTAATTGATTTCGGTAAAATCTTTGACACGTTTGGTGCTCAGTAAAATCAGTTTGTCCGTTTCAAAATGGACGCTAATCGTAACTTTTAAAGAATGACTAATTTACTTTTACTAAACTTTAATTTCACAGTAATCAGTATAATCGCTGTGTTATAATATAGCGATATAATCAACACAGAAAATTTTAAAAACAATCTTATAACCTGATAATATTTAACAGCCAAACAATAATTGTCAGTAAATAAAGTTGTTTCTGCGACGTATTAGTAATCAATAATTATTTATTTGTAGAAATATCAAATGATTATCTAAATATGTAATTTTTTTCGGGATTAGATTAAAACAACGATGCGAATGCATTCTGTTTGGTTGTTAAACAATTGTGTTATTAATACATATGGATTCTTGGTTAGGTTATGGAAAATAATGTGCTTAAATGACATAGATTAGGATAAGTGAGGAACTAACTATACAATACAGCTACTATGTTTTTTCTATATGGCCATTGGCCTATGTCCATTTAGTTTAATTGAACTTAATTAACAGTTTCAATAATAATAATATTTCGAGTACAATTTTTGAAGTATTTATCTACTTTGTAACGGCTTTATTAACAAATTTAAATTTGAAAGTGAGTTTTAGAAAGAGCCATTAGGGACGGTAAGAAATGCGTGAATTTAAAATCTACACTGGTTACTTGCATATCCTGAAAGGTAATTAACATTTCTACACTTATTGATATTTAAAAGTTTACAATTTGGTCCTAAATGATTTGAACTCGATATAAAACGTTATTTTGATGTCCATTAAAAAAATTACGGCTCTTCAAAATATTAAAGGTAATTTCATTCTCTCTCTCTCTCTCTCTCTCTCTCTCTCTCTCTCTCTCTCTCTCTCTCTCTCTCTCTTATTATGGGAAAAAGAAAGAATCAATAATATACAGCAAGAAGATTTTAGTTATTTTACAGCAATGCCATTCATTATATTTAGTATATTTAATACAATAGGGCTTTGTTCTATTTTCGTATTTAAGACTATAACCTATAAAATTAATGATTGAATTGTAACATTGAACCTTAATGAAATATTTACAAATGAAACTAACTATAACCGGATTTTACATTATATACCTAAATTAGGCTACAATATGTACAGTTTATTAAAAGCACTGTCTTTTATTTAATAACATTTACATATTAGAACTGGCCTAGATTGTCATTTATACTTTAAAAACTGATTCGGTCAATAACTATAACATGAACAAAAAGGAAAAGAGGTTAGGACGTTTCCTATTTTTTTAATTAAATCGTTATTCGTAATTGAATGTCAGTATTTATTGTTTCCTAAAAGCAGAGTTTTTTATTTAATAACATTTATTATAGCTGGTCTAGATTGTTTCTACTTTAAAAACTAATTCGGTTAATAATTATTCAAGTTTTGGATACAGTAATAATTTAAATATTACTTTTAACAATGTTTTTCTTGGCAATCAGCTGTTTTGGTACACACACACACACACACACACACACACACACACACACACACACACACACACACACACACACACACACACACACACACACACACACACACACACACACACACACACAATTAATTATCACCTATTTCTGCATTGATCTGCACTCTCACGGGGACACTTTATGCTGCTTCTGGAATTTTGTTTACAAAACTTTTATCGGTATTAAATAGGTTTTGTTTTACTTTAAATCCTTAATTAAAAAGGGAAAAGTAAGAGGGGTGAGAGTTCTCTGGAGGTTTTCTGACGAACCTGTAGGTACCCCGTACATGCGTAATTTCAATAACGCAGGTCCTTATTTTGGATACAAAACTGATCCAAATGCTTTTT
Organism: Callitettix versicolor; assembly: GCA_022606455.1. Classification (NCBI taxonomy): domain Eukaryota; kingdom Metazoa; phylum Arthropoda; class Insecta; order Hemiptera; family Cercopidae; genus Callitettix; species Callitettix versicolor. The sequence goes on from CM040186.1 coordinate 77,498,216, forward strand.
CACTAGTTACACGAAAGTGAGGAAGGCCTCTTATTCTCATTTTCAGCAGTGAGTAATGTTTCTTCTTGCTAGTCTGACAGGTGCCAAACGAGGTTCGCCTCGCTTTACTGCGCATTGCATAAATTCAGACTGGTGTGATGAGCAAAATGTTAATCAAGATGGCAGCACCTACGTCATGCTAATATACAGGAGAATGACCCTCTGAAAGCGTGACAATATTCAACTGGCTGTGCCCGCCGCTGCTTAACCGAGCTATGTAAACAAATACCGGTTTGTTCACTAATTTCAATTTCTTATGTTTGCAGATAAAGATGGGAGTCGATGCCGAAACTCTTGGCAGTTTGTTGACAGCATGCTTGATTCTACTACAGGTAATTATGCTATATCAAAAAAGGTGCAGAAAATTGCCACCAATATTTTTACACTCGGGTGGCTACAATATTTAATGTTACGATAAATTATCTAAACTATTCTCGTAGCTTCGATTAAAATGGTTGAATTCTTAAGCAATAAAATAAAACTAAAAGAACGTTAATTTTCTGCACATATTTCCTATGATCCGACCAGCAATGTGTAAATTTAAGAAGCAAAATTTGGGGCTAACAATTGTTTGAAGTATTTTTCTATATCAAGTAAGGGAATTAAATTTGAAAAAAAACGCTAAAAGAAATGGATAAAAAGATTGTTGTGTTTTGAGTGATGTATCCTAAGTGTTGGATCCTTCACCATTACAGCAATTTTACTGCAGTATATAATAGAAATTTTTAGTTGCAAAGAAAGGGCAAGATAAAACAAAGCTTCTTTCCGAAATTTGCGTACATTACGTCAGCGAAACAGCTGTTTGCAGCGGTTACTGTAAATATTATTACTGTTTAAATGTAATAGTTGCTTTTACTACTGTATCTAGAAAAATCGAAATTCGACGAATGAAAAAACATGAAAAGCTTATTTTCTGAAAATTGTTTAACCCGATTTTTCTTGGACAAAATAATATATATATATATATATATATATATATATATATATATATATGAAGATTTTTCTTAAAGATATTTTAAGAAATAAATTAGTGAACAGTTTGAGTCCGAATCGGAAAAGACAAACCGTTACTGAACTAAAATGTATTTATGTTTTTATTATTTATTCTCAAGTAGTAAATTAATATTATTTAAAATTGTGGTATTTTTTCTTGAATTTACATACATTCTTCTAAATTTTCTGTAAAAGACTGAGAAAATTATAGAAGAAACTTTTGAGAAATTAGGCTGACTTTTCATTATAAGATTATAAGTCGTAACAGTTGATTTTGGAAAAAATAAATTTTAATAATTTTTTAGCATTTTAAAAGTCAACGAATGTGTGAGGACTTTTCAGACTATCTAAAAATTACGAAATGTGCAAAACCAACTAAATTGAAGTTAAACATTATATGATTAGTGATTCACAACGAGTGTTTTGCGAGGTTTGCCAAATATGCAATCGACTTTGTGTGCTGAATGGTCGCGAAAAATAAACAAAACAATTTCACCTACTGATCAAGTATTTATTGTTTCATACTTACGCCAAAACCATTAGAAATATCAATCCTGAGCTTGTCGTTTCTCACACGGAAGTTCAAAAATCATGGTGGAATTGAAGTTTTCAACTGAAATAATTTGAACACAGCCTGTAGGCCTACTTGGTAAAACGCCATATGATCCAGGAAAAATAGAACACTTATATAGTTTCACGAAAATTCCTTTTTTATTCCGTGATATATGTTTCACCATGAGGCATCTTCAGAAATTTAATCTCAAACAAAACTAATTATAAGCCAGCTCTTTACCGTACAACGAAATTAGGGAAGCACAAAATCAACAATAAAATAGATTTTGTTCTAAATAGTATCGTACATAACGTTTTCTGTGAAGAGTGCCCTTGTGAATACGTAGGACAATCTGAAATACCTACAAAAACTCGTGCTAAAGAACTTTAAAATTTTTGGAAGTATTAAAAAATGACTAAAATTTTGCTAATCGGTTATTAGAATCTGGACATTCCTTAATTTGAACAGTATCACTGTAATCCGTATAAACTAAAATGGTATAAAATTAAATAATTTACAAATTGAGGAAATATATTGATTTATTTGTAAATCCTCTAATTTTAATTTAAATGGCCATACTAACTTCAACACCTTTCCCTTAGGGGCCTATTGTTTAAGGGTTTTCCCAACCAACTGTTCACCGACCTTCTTACATTGCCAAACCTTCCTTTTTTTACCTTCTCCCTTCCAGTTTTAACATCACCTGTATTAGTATATAAGCAGACTTTATAATTTTTAAATTCACTATGTCTAAAGATGCCTCAAGGCGAAACATATGTCACTGAATAAAAGAATTTTGTGAAACAATATAAGTGTTCTAAGTTTCCTGAAATAATTACCTCATGTTTCTTGATTTTCATGTTTGTTAGTGGTAACTAATCATATATATGATAATGTGTCGCAAGAAAAATGGTAGAGAACTATTGAGATGTACTTTATTTAAGCAGATTCATTTAATAACCAACAATAAATTTCCAACGAAGAAAACACAGACATCCATCCAATTAGGATATAGTATGAAAAAATCCATATACCTATATAACTGTATTCTGACAAAAATCCATTTTATGTGTAATATTTTTGTCCCTTTACCTTAACTAGGAACAAAATTTTCGTATTAAATTTTCGCCCTCGAGACGTTCACACTTAAATATGCAACAATGCAGCCCGAAATAAAAAGTAATATTTATGTAGAGTCCAAGGAGCTTAAGAAAAACCAGAAAGGTGAATTTTGGCAGCGTGCCACTAACACCGGCTCTTGGAATGGCGGTTTTTCGATTTCTTTTTAATTCGGCCTGAAAGACAATTTATATGCGTAATACATCCGCGTTATAAATTAAAATTGTATTTTAATGAGGTATGATGAATACATTTTCGGTTTGATTGCTCACTATTTATTGCATGCTTGAAGTCGTATAATACAGACATAACGTATTTAATTCCGGTCGTTCAGTTTATTTTTTGCAGAAATAAAATTAAACAAATTTGCAAAATCATTGCACAAACTTTCTCATATAAAATTATTTTTTTAAATTATGTAACTGGCAATCATCAGAGTTATTTTTTTAGAAAATAAAAACGAATTAATTTGTTCAAAGTTTTGCTATAGGCCGTATTCATAACTCCAGTAAGTGTAACACATTTGAAATAAAAGACATTTATTGTAGAAGAATAAACTTAATTGTAATACGAGCACTGTGGTGACATTTTTTGAGTCCCTTACCACGCTTGGGAATAAACAAAATAACAACAAAAAAGTTTGTTGTAAAAAGTCATTTCTTTATTCCTATTTAACCGTTATAGCCATAACGATAACAAGGTTATCACCTTCAGAGGGAGTCAACAAGAAGACAACAAAGAGTCTTTTTTGTTAAGATTCCTTCTGAAATTGGTAACCTTGTTGGCCATTAGGCCGGGCGGCCACCAAATGCTGAGCGGAGCTTCTCTGAGAGAACGGAGCTAAACGGAACGAAGATGAACAACAAACGAAAGCGGAGTTCAGTAGTTTTGGTTTTTTAAATCTAAATATTTAGACTTACTGTAACTGATTCTAGGAACTACTATGTTTAAAACCGTAACCTTTGTAACCTCGGTAATGAGAAATAATAAGTTTGTAGGCGTGATCAGAGGGAAGTGGGGTCAGCTTCAAAACCGAACTAAACAGACCCGTAACCGCTTGACTCCGTTCAGCTCCGTTACGCTTTCAGCGGCTGCTCATACTTAAAAAAAATTAGGTTAGGTTTAGAATGCGTAGTCTGCTCTGCTCAGCGTAACTCTGCTCCGTATTTGGTGGCCACCTAGCCTAAGAGTTTTAAGTAGGAATAAAGAAATAACTCTTTACAACAATTTTCTTTTTATTGTGTTTAATCGAAAGTGTGGTAAAGGATTCCAAAAAATTTTGAGGAGTAACTGACAAAACCCGAATAAGAATTTTGAAGTTCGCATCACACAGCGTCTAAGTTAACCAGTTTTATGTAATATTATTTTATCACAATGGATCATAATTTCGTTGGAAACAAGTTTCGCCGATTGCCATCTAAAGGGGTCCAGTACACAGCGGGGCGGGGCGGGGCGGTAGCTTGATGACAATGCTGATATCTGCGCAGGCGTGGTGGCTTGACGCGGATTGTTACAAGGATTGCGCTTGAGTCTATTGTTGTTATAATCTTTAGGTTTTTTTCTAACACGATTTATTAACTCTTTAACCTTGTTCATATATCAGTGTCAGACAAAATACATTTTAAAAAGTCGTTCTATATGTTTATATTTGTACTGTTTGGTGTAAGTATGGTTTAATACGAAAATTTCGATCGTATATAACTTAACAGTCGTTTTATTAAAAAAAATATGATTTGTTACTTCACACAGGTGGCAAGTTGCCGGGAGATGCCTCGAGGCGTTGTGCATTGATAGGGCTCCGTTCTCAGTTTATGTAACGCGTCAAAACACCTTGTAATATTTTGATTATCTTTGTTTATGCGAAGGACCACAAAATGTCCTCGTTGTCTGGGTGGCCATCTAATTTTTTTGCAATAAATTGTTGTAAAAGCTAATCTATTGCTCATGAAAAATCGTGTATCAGTCCCCTCTTGATCAAGAAAAAACCAGAATATCCTATATGTAACAAATTTGATCAAAATACAGTACGTCAGTCTATAAATACACTAACAAAATGAATGGGTTCAACAAAACTTCTTAAAAATTCCAATTCGATAGTCGTCTGCATTAGCCCAAGTGTGCACAATAGTCGGACGTTAAACACAAAAAAAAATCCAATTCGATAGCTTTTGATAAATTCTGTCTAATTTCCTAAAAGCGATTAACCAGATTTTGATAATTTACGAACCCAATATTTTCGTTATTCATAACACTGTTTATGAGTAAATAGAAAAAAACACAAAAATAAACCCTGACCGATGCCAGATACTACAGAAATACTTGAAACTAACCAAAACATCGCATTAGGCCCCCACACTGAATGCGACATCTGCCAAGTTTTTAAGTGACAAAAATTAATGGCGACAAAAAGGTTAAAGGTTAAAGAGGGTTAGTTTTTCGATTTAATTTTGAATCGTGATTTTTTTGAAAATATCAAATTTTATACACTGACTTCAGTTGTAAGTCATCATCTATTAGCAAAAAAAAAAAAAAAAAAAAAAAAAAAAAAACTAATGAATCGATTAGTTAATTTTTTCAAAACTGGATTTGGTAAAACTGCACTATTAGGCCTCACGTCACTATTAGGCCTATTCGATTAATTCTACACTAAAACACTTTACTATGTGCCCAATAATAATCCAAAATATAAAGTGCGGAAACAAAGAGAAATTAGAAAAAAATTAACGTAAAAGTGACAAAGATAACCTCAAAATAACTATCATGAAAGTAGGTAACGTGCTTTTTATACTTTTAAATACGTTTTATTAATAATGAAATGAATATAGTGAAAAATAAACAACTTTAGATCTAACTCGACCTGGTTGTAGTGTGTTTACCTAACTCAAATCAGTTACAATGTGATAACGCGCATGAGCAGTGCTTCGCTGGGTGAAGTAGGCGTAGTAATCTTGCGTAGTAAATCTAGCAAGTTCCATCGTAAATAAACAGCAACGACGTGACAATATAGTTCAGTTAAAAAAACTTATACAAATCCTAAGTTATTGTAATAAATTGAATCTTCCTTGGATGACTGTAATAATAAAGTTAATAAAAAATCGTCAAAATTACTACTTTAGTATGAGGCCCAAAAGTGCTGAATACCCTGGATTTTCTGTTGGAAATATGTATATATAAAAACTTTTGTGTATGAGCGTTTAAGAGCTTCATTTAAGCTGCTTTTAGACTAAATTTAATATGAGCAAGTATGTGTATTGTTTTTCAGCAATTATTGACTTGAATCACTTGTGACCCTTTTAGTCAATACTGTATTTTTTTAGTCACTGATAAAACATGCGTGGGTTTAGTTTAAACCTCTATGTATTTTAAATAAATCATTGAGTAAATGCATAAAGTGTATTATGGACACATTAATAATCCTTGCAGCTATACGTTGTAGCTACAAACTGCATTTCACCCACGTGATCTGACTTGGCCACCACAGCCTACTGAAAAGGCAACTTATTTATTACTCTATGAACTATCTAGCAGGATGCAATCTTGTAAGCTGTGATACCACAGCCATCCAGATGTTACAACAGCCTAACAGCTGTTTCTGAATATATTTATCCAAAAAATTCCAAACTTAAATATAGTAACATTTTGTATGTTTTCTATAAACAATTTTTAAATGTTTGTTTTTTTTGGGTCCCTTGATAAAGCACCTTTACTAGCAAACAATGTGACCGATCATTGAAATTCAGCAAAAATGGTCTTTATTGTGGCTCAAACTCGGGGAAAATATATATTTATATATATTTACATTTATGAAAAATGTATTCATAGGTTGTTAATGGGTTAAATCAATTTGTACAACTTTGGCCAGTGTAGTTTGTCCATATCGTAGGACCTTTTATTAAACCATAAACACATTTCTTTTTTTGAAATTACTTTTTTGGTCTAAAACCTCTTTTAAAATTAAAGAAAAAATTTTAGTCGGGTGTAACTATTTCAAAAAAATTTCACTCAAACTAACTGTAGTTCTTAAAGACTTAAACAAAACTTGTAGGTAGTAGGGAAAACATCAAATTTTCAGGAGAAATAGAATACAAACATTGACAGCTTTAGGGTTTGTTTTGTTGTTTATCGATTTACTCTCGAAACCTCTTTCTTCATAAAAGTTCTTTTATTCAGAAATTGGACTGACTTTTGATATGGAACTATGTGGAAGATAAAAATTTGAACAAAATTTGATCAACAGATTTTGAAAAATTATGTCAATTTTCTAACCAATTATGCTCATGAAACATATTTTTGGCGATATAGAAATCAATTTGTTTTGCTTGAGTGCTTAGGTTTTTTTATTTGAATATCTTTCAAATAATTTAATTTAATGTAACCAAGAATGTATGCAAGAATGCTCCATTTACATTGAAGACAGCTTTTGATTGAATTATTATATAAATGAATATTATTATTATAAAAAAAAACAGCACGTTATTTCAAATAAAACAAAGATCGAGAACGAAGAATAAAGTGAGGGTGTAATCAACATGACATTAGTTTAATACGGAACCATTTCGTTCACTGTTATAAATTTGTTGGCAGCCTATTAAAAACGAAATACCGGGCCGCCCAGATAATTAAATTTAGAATCAAAGTTAATTGCCATTTTATGTAAATCGTTCAACAGCGGGTATCGGAATTCATTTAATGAAAGATTACTATCAGATGGCAGTTTAATTAAAGAATTATTGGCAAAATATTGGGTAACATTGTGTGTTGGAGTGCATCACTGAAACCGTTTCAGTCTTTGGAATTGGTTTTAAAGTTGTGCTTATGTTAAATGTTCGCACGCAGTTTGAAGTTTGGGCGCTAAACAAGTTGTCTTATTGTTTTTGCTGAACGCCTATTACACATAAAACACTATTTTCTTAACGAATTTTCGTTTGAAAATGAACTATTTAAGCAGCCATTATGAAAAGAATATTTTTGTGTACACACACACACACACACACACACACATATATATATATATATATATATATATATATATATATTTATATATATATCTACACATACATGCCTTCTTTATGCTCAAACATTTTATATTTGTTGACGCATTTCGGAATACTTCCATTATCAAAACTGTTTGTTTTACTGAAAACGTTGTGACTACAGTAAAAACGTTTCGATAAGAGATATATTCCAAATGTTCATCAACAAATATAAAATGTCTGAAGCTACGTTATCTACTCAACAAAATAACAACGTTCCAAGCGGAAAGAGATGATTACATTAAGAAAGTAATTTTATTATGGAATTATCGCCTTGATAAAACCCAGATGCGTAACAACTAAATAATCGCCGATCCTGTTTTGTGTGTGTGTGTGTGTGTGTGTGTGTGTGTGTGTGTGTGTGTGTGTGTGTGTGTGTGTGTAACGTCTTAGGAAATTTAATTTCACCATTGTAACATGTCAGTGGAAAAGTTTCATTTTGAGTTTTCAATGTAGTTTAAACATTTTAAATGCTTATTCATTCAAATTTTATCAACGCTGGTTATAATTGTGAAATCGAATGGTAAAAAAATTATTTGAGTTTTATACTTTTTTTAAATTCTATACCTATAGCGTCATCGAGATAGCTTTGTTATGCTTTTATTAATATTTAACACCCAGTATCCCATTGCTTAAACTGTAGCGGAAATTGTTTTAATAAAATAATATATTGTAACTTTACATCACAGTTCTTATTTGACAATCCTCTTTTTTCTTCTTCTTCTTTCATTTATTTTAAGTCTGTCCTCCTTTCGGTATTTTGCTTATTCTAAACTCCAGCGTCATCTAGTTCTATTCCTACATCTTCCTAGTGTAGTAACACCACTCGATTCCGAATCGAATGTGTCCGAAACCGGTTAGGAACAGCAAAAATTAAGATTAAAACTGGTTTCGAACAATTTGTTTCGTATGCATACATGCGATCTAAATATCGCGTAACATTTCACAGAAGCAGATTTCTTTATTTACAAATACATTGCTTTACAAGTTAAAAAATACAGAAGGACTTTGCACAAATACAAATTGACCATTGTTACGTCACAATTAATAAATTAATTTTTTTTTTTACTAAATTCCTAAAACTCAATGTTACATCGCTCTTTATTTCTTAGTTTTGTTTGTGGAAGGTATTGTAATTACACAGTATTTTCAGTTCTGCAACCTGTTTGAATTATTTGCTTCGTTCAATATTTATATCAGTTATAATGTTTTTTTATTAAGGTACTCACATAGCGTTACACTCTACATACATACATTTTATAAGACTAGTTAGCCTGTGCTACCATTCACAGTTAATTGGAAAAAGAAACGAATATACAACAATGTACAACAAAATGTCGAACAGTGATCTTTGTGGACTATGTTCGAGCAGACAACAGAATACTACAATCAATTTTAATTCAATCGTTGAAAAATCATGTAGGCCATCTATTTCTTGTCAAAATTAACTTCTGTTAAAATAGACGTTATAGTTATATTTTATACTTGTATGACCTGTTAAAAAACAATGTAATTTATTATATTTAGTTTATTTAATACAATATTCCTTACTTTGTTCTATTTTCTTATTTATAACTATAAACTATAAAATTAATGACAGAATTCCAACATTGTACCTTATTAAAATATTTTCAAATGACCTACTATAACCGAGTTTTACACAAACATCATAGGATTTGCAGATGATTTGGCCCTATTTGCCCTTAATCTACAGGAAGCAAGAGAACAAATAATTAGCCTTGATAGCATTGCGCAAGGCTTGAGAATATCATATGAAAAAATAGAGATCATGGCCATGGACCCGCTATGCGTAAATAAAGTGAACATTAACGGAAACACCATATAGCTCGTGGAATGTTTCAAATATCTAGGAGAAACCATAACATACAATCTGGACGAAAAACCTGCACTACTCAATAGGTTAGCAAAAATTAGAAAAGCCCAGCTACTAACTTGGCCAACGTACAAGAAAAAATGCCTGTCAATAAAAACAAAAATACGCCATTACAAATCAGTGGTACTCCCAGAAACATTATATGCTAGTGAAACTCTCTTCCAAATCAAAAACTATAACAAGAAGGACCCGCTGCTTAAGACAGAGAGAAGGATCATCAGAACGTGTCTCAATAAAAGCTACCGGAAAGACGGGACCTGGAGAATAGCCACCAATGAAACAGTATACAAATATATCGACCCAGTTCTCAGTGTAATGAAAAAACGAAGAATTTTCCACTTCTTTCACATATTAAGAATGCCGGAGGACAGAATCCTCAGACAACTGGTAATGAGAAGCATCAACAGGAAAACACAGGGAATATACATCACACAAGTCCTCATGGACCTCAGTGAAATAGGACTGAAAATGGATGATGCAACAGACAAATGTAAAATAACACGCATTCTTAAGACTAATAAATTTAAAGTGGATAAACCGAAGAGACACAAGAAGGTAGAGATCACAGATGCCGTCAGAAAGCAACGATCTGATCGAATGAGGGATTATTGGAGAAAAAAATTACAGTCCGATTTTGGGAAGAACTGAAATTTAAACTAAAGTGGTTCCATGAGGCCAAAAAAAAAAATTAAAAAATAAAAAAACCGGGTTTTACATTACATAGCTAAATAAGATTACTGTATTTACTGTTTATGTAACAGGTCAAGCAATAGCTTTGTAATAGCAAATTGCACAAATTTGCAAAGGTATCTTCCATAAGACTGTTATTTTCGTGAAAGGTTTGCATAAGGGAATTTTGGTCTCAAAATCGCAATAGGCGTTCCACAAGGTATCTTTAGGGAGTATTGTATTTACCCTTTACAAGAAACATTTGAGGTTCTGACAACGTTAAAGTGACAACATTTGCAGATGATATAGCAATAGTGATTGAAACACTGTCGAAGAATTAACAAATAAATTACAAAGTTCAATGTACGCAGTGAGCAGCTGAACACTCAATTGGAGAATTGGAGAATGAGAAGAAATAACATATATTGGTCCGCTATTATGACAAGCAATATAATAGAAATATATGACATGATTTGTCATAAACATGTATGTAAGACATAAGCAGAGATTAAAATAGCATAAGAAATAGATTAAAAGAGTCTCTTATGTGAACAGAACAGTATTTCGGTACGACCATTGGTGATAAACCATTGAAAAATCATGTTAAGAAAACTAGAATGACTAAACCTAAAATATACAAATATGCACTGGTTTTGGGGAAAATATTCAGAGCTGTCGGTTCAGTTTAAAACTGTTGCTTAGGCCTATCGACAAATGATACAACTTTTGTACGTATGGTATCCCCAAAATTCTAGGACCACGAAGACAAATAATTATTATTCTCAACGTTATTCAGAAGTCCAAAACAAAGTACTTGGAAACATAGTAATGTGGTACATTAGGAATGATGGTATACACAGAGACATAAATGTAGATTTCATCAAAAAAGTAAAACACAAAGTAGTAAAGCTTGATCAGCGGCTTCAGCAGCTAAGAGAAGTTAGATCAATGTTGAACATGGAGGTTAAATAGAACAAAACGTTTTGACCTAGTCCTATTGCTAATCATATTATGTGGGTTTCTTGACTTCCTGAAAGTAGCTGTTTGGTCGTAACCATATAATGATAATAATAAATTGTAGTAAAAAAACCTAAACAGTAAATTATTTCATTTAATATTTGCTACATTGATTCGATATAATTGGTATATTGATATATCGATACATTGATATATACATTGGTAAATATAACCAACATTTACCAATAGGCTATATGACCAACATTTAAACAAAACATGATAACAGATTTTTTTAAAAAATACTCCTACTTTTTACTCTTTAATTGATAGCAATGAAATACGACTTTCCGTAATACTGCGACAAAACGTTTCTTTTCGATGTACTTATGAACTATATTTGTGCAAAAGTTTATTAAAATCATTGAATCCGGTTTTGAGAAATTAAAATATTTGAGTTTTTTTTATTGAAAAGTGGCTTTAAATTAAATACGTATTTTTATACTTCAAAAATACTTTCAGTATTTCAACCAGAACTCTGTTTTAAATTTAATCGAAAATTACCATTCCGTCAAGTCTCCTGCGACTTGACTAGGACTACGATTGAGTGTTGTTACTTCTCTCAAGCAACTCTTATTAAGATTTTCTATCCATATCTTAAAAAGATCGCTTAGTAACTTCTCCGTATCAACTTCATAAATCCTACAGTTAACAACCGTTCATATTTACAAAAAGCCGCCTTGGTGGCCTAGTGGATAGCGTACTAGGCTTTCACCCCGAGGACCCGGGTTCGATTCCCGGCTAGGGCTTGGCATTTTCATACGCTATAAATCATCCCATCGTCTGCATTAACCCAAGTGTGCACAATAGTCGGACGTTAAACACAAAAAAAATACAAAAAAAACTTTATCCCTCTCTTTTAGGCTTACTGTAGTTAAGCAGCACTTTATTTTAAATAATTCAAATCAAAGTGAGAAAATTTATCGAAGGTTTCTACACTATTTATTCGAATTGTAGAATAAATAGAATTGTAGGCAATAGCCTACCATTTAAAAGATAAGTACTTCCAAATACACAGTATCATAACTGTGTACACATATTCCAAGATCTTTATTTGTAAATACATTTTTCTCCAACAAGCACAAAAAACCTAATTAAAAAATTCCACAAACGGGTCAATTAATTAGTGTAATTAATTTACAACGTCATTACATAATTAATAACCTCGGTTAATCAATTAATTGGACAGACCTAATTGCATATCGAGTACAGGGATCAATGCGTACTTAGAGCCGACTGGGGGCACGCCGTATTTAGTACAAGGACCAGTTTTTGTCGTATTCGGACGGGATTAAAGTCGATTCTAACAATTTGTGTTCCGATTCTGCCATTACTTAACAGATTGTTGTTTTTAACAAATTCCAATACTTTGGTGTAAAAAATTGCTATACAAAGCGGGTTTCTTAGGCCTCACCACAAACGTTTTCCATGCGATCGCCAATTGTTCGTGGTAACTGGAATATACCGTGTTGCAAGTTAATTCACAATATAATAAAAACAAAGGGACACGTGCAAAATTTCGCACTATGAAAGTTTTAAGCAAAAATAGCGTTTGAATAAAAGTAGTAGTTGGGGTAAGGGATGTAGTTGGAAGGAAGAGAAAACATATTTAAAAAATAAATCGTAAAGCGATTATTTTAAATAATAATCACAAATTTATTAGTCATTGTAGTATACAAATTTCAATACAAATAATTGTTTTTTTTAACAAGCTTGCCGGTAACAAGCTTAGTGGTTTTTGGCTGTGAAATGTGTGACACTCATTTGGATTATTTCACATCCAATATTGTATTATATAAGGTTTTACAACACAAACATGTTTAGGTAAAAAGAGCATAATTATCTTAAAACCAGTCAATATTACAAAAATATTTTATGTTAACCTTCAAAACCAAAACTTAATTTCATAATATTCGTTTCTTTTATCTCAAACTTTATCAAATAATTGAAAATTAATTGGTCAATGATGGATAACCAACTTTCTATTTTGGAAGTTGTGAAATTATTTCTGGTGTATTTTCTAATGACCACCAAGCCTAAGTTTTCATTGCGTTATCATTGCGTTTTCTAATGACCACCAGCAGCTAAAATTGCGTTATCATCTAGTCTTTGAATACAGCAATGAAACTTTAGACTGTCATAAACCTCAATATTGGTACTTAAAATTTATTGACTGTTACCTGTATAACGTACCAGTGCTCCTCTACATGTTAACATGAATCGTTAACAATGAAAAAGATTGAGATTATGATAAGTCGAACAAACAATACATTGAATGATCTATGAATACCATAGATTAGATTAATCTATAACAAAGTAATTCAGGCGGACTATAGAGGGTAATTTTCTGCCATCTATTCAAGTACTACATTTTAAGAATTCATGCGATAATTATGTAATTATTACTTCAATTAGACGATTGAAATTGCAAAAAAACCGACCCAGTATCTATAATGTGCAACATTTCATTACAACCCAAGCAGTAGTTTATATTTATATTCTAGCAAACATATATAATTTTGATTTTATAGATAATTACCCAGAAAATTCAGTTTTTATATTCATCGTTATCAAACTAGCCGTTTCAGGTATTCTGCCACTTTTAGATTATGTTTAAGTTATGAAGGATTAAATAAAAAAAAACGAAAACTTATAAAAGTTACTACAGTAAATACTATGAGCCTATGTAGATTCATACACATGCGCGAAGTAATAAAAACATGTTTATTAAAACTAACATATTAATTAAAAACGCAACTAATGGAAAGATAAAATCCAACGTAAATAATAGAACTCAAATATTGATATCCTAAAGATAGTTTTGAAAGATAGCATTAAATTAGGTAAATCATCTTACACGAAAAGGGCGGAGTTAGTAAATTTTCATTCACGATGTAGTGTTACTCTTTAAGTTCAGCACTAAACAATGAATAAGCCTAACTTTAACGAAATTATTACGCGAGAACAACATTTTTAATGTCAGTAGAAATATACGAATGGCCATGTTTTCCAGTTATCAACTACACGTTCGGCTGTCTCCGTAATGAATATGTAACATCTAAAAGATAAGTCGGGTATTTACGATATATTATAAGTGGTATTTAAGTGTCTGACACCATATTTAGGAATAGATTTTAAAGGTTTTACAAAATAAAACGTTGAGTTATAAAAATATCTTGTTTGAAGTTATTTTAAAGTGTACCTGTTATTAACATATGTATTTTAGATTCAGAAAGAAAATTATAATGGACGCAATCAAAGTAACAAATATTATAAAATACATTAAAAAACTAAAAATATAAAAAACATTAAAAATTCTTATAAACATGAGTAAGCAAAATTCAGAAAGTTTTACTGAATTTACATTTGAAAATAAATTATTAGAACAGGGTTACAAGATGCAGTCCGATAATATTATAGTGAAAGAAAATTTTCTATCAAATATAATATATATATATATATATATATATATATATATATATATATATGTATATAATATATATAATCTATTTTATATAATATATATAATCTATTTTATATATATATATATATAATATATATATATATATATATATATATATATATATATATATATATGAAAAGAGTTTTGTCTGCGCTTCTGTGCGATGTCTGTAGCTAAATCAATGGCATGCAGAGATTTGAAATTGTTGACGTAGTTGGATAAGCCAATACTAGCTGTACCAGCACAGTGTTGCCAGTGAAATTCAAATGTTTTCAAAATGAATGTTCTACGTAAATAGGTGTAATTATCTGTTAAATACTAATTTAGAAAATTTAAATAGACATTTTAAAATTTGGCGTCTTGGTATTGTCTCCGACTTTCTGCCCAAAAATAGGTTAACAATTTCAAATATCTGCTTACCATATATATATATATATATATATATATATATATATATATATATATATATATATATATATATATAATACTTTGTACTTCCATTTTGTATTTCCCATACACACTAGCTTCACTCTTCATTGGTTTGTCCTTTTGCTAGTTTCAACAATACCCATTTCTGTTCCCCTTAGCATATTATATATATATATATATATATATATATATATATATATATATATATATATATATATATATATATATATTGGAAATCATTGAGGAGGGCAAGCACTATACTACACTTTGCAATTACTGTAGAAGCCGAGAATACTGCACTTCACCATGCAATCAAATCAGAGTTAAAAAATAAATATTTATATAAGAGAAGATAAATAAATATATATATATATATATGAATCTCCCTCTCCTTCTCTCTCTCTCTCTCTCTCTCTCTCTCTCTCTCTCTCTCTCTCTCTCTCTCTCTCTCTCTCTCTCTCTCTTCCAACTAACAATACTTATGTTCTCCACGTGCAATGCCACTATTGGCTTGTACAGCAACTTGCTGGGGAAGAAATAGAAGCCAGGACTTCTGAATTCTTACTTATGTCCACCTTTTTGAGTACTTCTTATGCTAATAACTAATATTATGACAAATACAATAAGATGTATATATTTAATGATTCTGCTAACCAGCAGCTTGGCAAACAGTCATTTTACCAACTGTAATATGATGCAAGAGTAAACATTTCAGTATCATAGCTGTACGGCATAGATAATTAACTGTATAACAATACCTACATAAAAAATCACTTACTATGTGATCATGAAAAAGATGAAATACACATTTTTTTCATTCCTGTCTGACCTGGATAAGACCCCCTTACAAGGATGATAAATTCAAGCTAATGGATTCACTAATTCTTGTATATATATATATATATATATATATATATATATGTGTGTGTGTGTGTGTGTGTGTGTGTGTGTGTGTGTGTGTGTGTGTGTGTTTAGGATAATCTTAGTGTTAACTTTTAGATGCATGAAAAATAATTGTTTCAATGCTTTGTAGACGGTCATTCCAAACATTAAGAAAATCATAAGTTATTCGTACTTTTTTTGAAACTTTGATTTAACTACCACAACTAGCGTTAAATTTTGCATAAATTATCATTTTAAAATTTCCAATTTCAAGGAAAATACGAAATAAAGCTGACGACTATCAACATTCGTTATATATTTTCAGTGTAATATTATGTTAATTTATGTAAATGATGGTCAAAATATAGGCGGTAATGTTAAGTTGTACGTTTGTGTTAGGTGATTTATTTTGTAAATTCACTTCTATCATGTCAGAAAGACGTGCTACGATTATTGAATTTTCAAGCAGGGTTACAAAATTCAAGATTTCAAGAAAAAACAACATATTGTAGGTCTATTTATTAACTGAAATATTTTATAATGTTATAAACTAACGGTAACTTTCAGTCAATGCAGTTTTAACCTAAAAATGTTATCGCAGGAAACGTTTTTGAACAAGTTCTCCTTGTAGTCAAGTTAAAGAAAACTAAATTTGTTTAATTACTTGGGCAGTCTAGCTGCTATACAGTTTGTATAAGTATACATACAAAATCAGTATACATGTTCGAAATTAATTAATTAACATCATCTTCAAATAACGAACACCAATTCGACAGCCGTATTTAAAGCATTTATCTCAAGTCCCTGTCAAAACAGTTTTCGATTCAGACTCTCCACTTCGAGAGTGAGGTATAACTTAATTAATTAGGATTAAACCGTCTTGGTTGCTATAAATTAAGCTCGTTGAGTAAAAGCATTGTTTTAATTAACAGAGTAACCGATATCTATTCAAAACACTCCAAACTTCCTCACTATATACATCAATTAAAACTTGGCCCAAATTTAAGTCCACAAATGAGGTTAGGTTACAGCAGAATAATCTCTTAATGAGCATTGTGGGTTTTGTAACGCTATAATGGCCGACATTTCAATAAGTCGCAGCTCGACGCCTTGAGAGATGACAGATAATGTGTACGGACAGAGCCGGGCGTTGTCCTAATTATTGATTAATCTTTCGTGTTTGTAAGAAGCTTTCCTAACGCCTGTTTCCGCGGCCGATTTTATCGCCTAAAATATGCATATTAGCCAATGACAATTGATTAAGGGCGTCAGACTGTCAAAATATTGATCCGAAACTATATAACGGAATTGATTTATACGCATAAACGTTAAGCAATGTAGTATGCGGTCAGCATATCGGTTTAGTGTTGTTTTGACATCGAGTGGGCTGAAGTATATTTACAGTAAAAGAGAATTGTTACAATATTTTTTGTTATAATAGCCTACAGAATTAAAAAGTACAATAATTTCATTACACGAACACATATTAATACGATATTTTTTGTCTATATTTTCTATTGTAACTATGAGAAATTCAAAACTATAAATTTATAGGAAAAACTATTACCATTCAAAACATAACTTATTCAAAATCCATCTAATTTTCGACTTAAACGTTCTCCGGAGTCTTCAGATTCCTAGCTTCCAATTTCTGTGTCTCCCCATAGATCCAATCCCCTCTCTCTTACCTTCTTATCAATTCCTTCTCTCAGTCTCCGTATTATTTTTTTCTGTGACCGTGCGGTTCCCGTTTTAGAATCTGTCTGGGAAGTTGATTTTCGTCTATCCTTTGAACACGGCCAAACCATCGAAGTTGTTTTGTCTTAATGTCGTCTACAATAATGTGCTTCGCATTCATGATTTCACGGATTCTTAATTTTTTTATCTTTTCCCGTTTCGGTCGACCTACGACTCTTCGCCAACAGCCCATTTCTGTTGCTTCAAGACAATTTCATGTATTGTGTTTCAATTGCCATACTTGGCTTCCATATGAAATTATACTTTTGTAATTGTATTATTGTATATCCTATGTTTATTTATTTTCGATATCTGTTGATCCCATATGATGCTGTTCAGTATCTTTATTGCTGTTCTTGCCAAGGAGTTTCGTTCTTTTATCGCTGTGTCTAAGAGTCCATCACTCATAATTGTCATTACCATATACTTTGTAAGTTGTAAACTCTTTGATTTGTGTGTCGTGTTCCAATAGAAAATTCCTGCTTTTTCCTCCAGTGCACTTGTACTTAGTTTTGTTTAGACTTACCCAAGTTTCCAAATAACATTCCAAATACTCATATATTCTAGATTGTCATACTCCTGCGCTATAACTATTTGGTCATCTGGAAAGCAGAGGTGTTGTTTTTAATGGTATACCCATTCTCTCATACTTAAGTTTCTAGTTGTGCAGTGCTTGTTCGGGGTAGATTTTATACAGTGTAGAGGTTAGGGTCTTTAAGTCCCTCGGTGACTTTTGAAACCTTAAGAAAAATCAGAACTTAAATCTTCAGATTTTATTTTCTACTTTTACTTTTGCTGTTATATTTTCATACAATGTTTTGGCTGCTCTTATTAAAGTTATTGCTATATTAGTATTCGTTAAAGACGTTTAGAGCTTATTGTATGGTACACTGTCGTACGCTTTTTCAAGGTCTACATGAAAACAATCTATTACACTTCTTGAGTTACCGACATCTCAATTATTTGTATAAAAAGCCATACCAATAATCAAAATTAATAAACTATTCATATATTGTAAATTAGTTTATTATAAAAGGCCTAACAAAAATCTATACTATAATGTATTAAATAACGAATAAGTTGAAAAAGAGTAAGAAGAACACTTCAGAAAGAAAAGAAATGGAACGGAAGGCATTATTATTGAATTGATATAGCCTTACACATTTTTGTTTTACCTTTGTTCTATAGGCCATGAAAATTGTAAATTAATATTGACAAATCGAATTATTGTTACAATTACAATAATTTCTGTTATAGAGTAGGCCTATATTTTTTTTGCATTAGTTAAGAAGAATGTCACAAAATTTAAAGTAACTATTTGTTTATCAAGGTAAATTAATTCCCCTTTTTATTGTTTTGGAAGTTATTAAAGTTAAATAATGATATACTCTACAATTTTTAGTTGATTTTTTACAAACACTTAGACTCTTGTACGGTATTATGTTTTAAGGCCTACAATACATTGTTAGTATTATGTAAATAATTTCTTAATTATTGAAGTAATTGATCATAAAAAAGTTATTACAAAAAATCGTGTTGAAACAAAACACGTTTAATATTAAACCAGCGTCACAAGCAAAAACCACTGCTAAATTATCTAAAAAATGGCTTCCAAAGGTCGTCAAGAACATACCACAATAATAGCGCCAAGCGTGCGGAATTGGTTGTACTTTTTTCACAATATAAATCACAAGAACAGCGAAATTGCTCACTTAGCTCATGTTTAAATGTAAAAATCAGACAAATTGGGTGTGTAAAAACAACAGCTTTAATTTGTGACCAACGAGGCAGAGAAATAACCGACCTAATTTGTTGCATTTAGTCGAGCCAAGGCCGGCAGGAGCGCTATGACTTTAGGGCCTGTAGGCAAAACCAAGGCCCCGTGCGCGTGTCCGTTTGATTGTTTGTCTGTCTGTTACGCCCCTCTTATTCGTAAGCGATGTAACTGACCATTATAAATTGGGTGAAAATAGTCCTTGTAATGGTCAGAAAATTTATACGAGTTATAGATTTGGAGCGAAAATTATTTTGGTATGCCTGACTTGAATTTTGATGGAGAAAAAACTGAATTTTTGTTTGAACTAGCGTCAGATAAGGTGTAGTGCACTATATTTGGGGATTATGTTTAATTTTTTTCTGAAATTGTAGTTTCCAGCCTTTATTAGGTTGGTTCAATCGGCCAATAACGTTTGCTTTAAATATGACTATTTTTTACATTACATATTTGTTTGTTTAAGATAATTCAGAAAATTATGAAAGTTTTTCTCGGGTAAAAATTGTAGGTTTAGACACAACACACAACACTTCAAAGAAATATATTGAGTTTGGGGGTCAAATTATAGGAGACAAATTGCTCTCTCAAATATTTTATTTTTAATTTTAACAAGAAAATAATTGTACACCCAAATATAACAACAAATTTGAACTATGCGCTCTTCTTTAAGTTAAGTTTCCTCCTAACATATAAGAAATCTCATATGTTTCTTTATACATTCATGTAACTTAAAACAATTTTAAATAACAGTTTTTGATAACATTTTCATTTGTCATTTAATACCATTTGAAAATGTATTAGTTTTTTAGAATACTCTTGGACATAATAAATATTGTGACTTTTTTTAACAAAATATAGAACGAAGGTGTAATGTATTAAAGGTGTAATGTATTAATATTTCGGGATTATTGTTTAAGTGTTTTCTGAAATTTTCGTTTCCAGTTATTGTATAATTAGAGCTAAAAAATGAGTTCAATATGTGCAGTGACGGTTTGTAGCTTAAATATAGCTTAAAACTAACCCTTAAAATACCCAAACAAAACATTTGGTTACCTATACCTCTTGTTTGAGTGTTACAGTAAAAAAATATTTAAAGACCATCTGATCGTGCACTTTTAATCAATAACAGGTTAAACGTCAATCCACTTTATTGACTGGTTTTAAAAACAAAATAAAAAACAAACGAATCTACATATACAAACAACACTCGAATTTTGAATTATTTGTACACATTATTTTATCCGTTCTAAAATACAGTCTCTATTTACAGTCATGTTATATTTCCAATAACATTTTCTAATGTTTTATACATTTTAAAACTACCTCAATTGTAACTTATTTGTCTGCGTTCAGAAGATGACAGACATATTTCTCTACCTGCTAATACATTTATCGGCAATATTCCCCCCCCCCCCAAAAAAGAACCGGATTAGGCTTTGTTACAGCCTATGCCTAGGCATGTATTGTCTAACAAAACCCAATACCTGTCATTAAGTGACAGGGTTCACACTGTACATCATATATCCTCTACACCTGCTGGCTGGATTCCAGGATCTCAGGCGTGGTCCAAAGTGGCCTTCAACAGTTCTGTTTACTTTTATTGTACAAAGTAGGGACCGTTTTAATGAGCTTCACTCCGTTAGAATATTATACTTTTAGCGGGGCGTTGTTTTTTTATCTGAGTTTTGTCGGGAAAAAATTTTCCACTATTATTAACACTGTTAACTGTTTAAACATTTAATTTAAGTTTCGAATGATATAATTTCTTTGAAATTTCATTCAGAGATTTGAGATTTAGACTATTTGTAACAAAAAGAGGTGGTTGGAATGGCAGTGGTGTAAGTCAGTTAAAATTATATAAAAAAAGTTTGTTTTTACAAAGCGCATCATAAGATATAAGGTCTATGTTTGATTACAAATACATTAAATCCAGTTAAGTAATATATGCAATATTTATTTGTTTACTGATGATTTCACAAAACCTTCAATTACGCAATATATAGTTAGAATGACTTACAACGCTTTCATTCTAGCTAGCTTAAAATATTTCAGGCGAAATCCGAAGAACAGATTTTAAAAAAATAAGTCTTTTAGATTTTTTCCAGTGCCAGTTTCTTAAAGGGTTTCAGTAATAAAAAGTTTTGCTTAAACATTATGTAGAAAAAGTCTATACCGTTTATTTTACTAACTGATAACCTGGTTACAGTAAGTAATGCAAAATTGTGCAAGAAAATTGTTAAGAGCTTCCTCAAAATTTTTCTTCAGGAATTAAATTATAAAATGTGATAACGATTTTGGTCAAATTTGGATCTTGTCAAACACTCAAACAATTGTCTCTGACGCCTTGAACATTATGGTTTGGTTGCTATCAACGAAAACTGAAAGAATTGGCAATGAAAAAAAAATCTAAACTGTACAATTTTTCAAAAGCTGTAAAAATAATTTCGCTCAATTTTTAGTCGTAGTTTTATAAATTATAGTATCAAATACATAGTCATAGGAAGTACGTAGGCCTACATAAAATATTGCGCGTGGAAAAATCGACCTTGAGATACATATAATATTTCGAGGCCCACTATGTCCATAATTAGTTTTTACAGAAAATGCCTGTCTGTATATGTGTAAAAGTACATCACTGTAAACTAAATTTACTGACCAATGTCCTTGAATTTCACATAAATTTGTAATTTTCTGCTATATTTGGTTTATAAACAAATTATTTTCAATTTATTGTACTATTGAAAACACAGCGGTACTGGAGGAAACTCCAAATATGCCTCACGGAAAAACATACACGTATGTAACTAAACAAACAATTTTTTGAAACTACGAGTGTTCTAATTTTCCTGATCTGTTTTTTATAAAATTTTCTTCAACAATTTCTATATACAAAATTGATTTTCTTATAATCAGTTTTAATTATTTTGATCAAAATCTAATCATGTATAGTTTTTAAGCAAATCGTAACTCTAATAAAATCTGGTTTATGGTATAAACACACAAGATGATTCATAACTGAAATCAGTAAATATAATAAGAAAGGAAAAGATATTTACGATTCAAGGACAAATCGAAAAAAACGAAAATTAATCTAACTGTCATGAAGGTTCATTATGATTTTCGATTTACTTTCATGCCGTATTTTTCTCAAAATTATTAAGTTTTTTCATATGAACTACCTGCTTTTTCGCTAAAATTTGATTTAATTTTGCAATATAAAAAATTGCAATATGTGAAAGAAAGTTTGTGCAAAGTTTATACACCTATTCCTAGGTTTTATGGTTCACTTATAAAGAATGTGTTACGATGTTTAGACTTATCAGTTAAACACTAGAGTTGTATTACTGACAAGACAGGCATAAAGATTTTTGAGTAAAATAGTCCTTGTGTGTATTTCTACAGACCTTAAAAATAAATCGTTAAAATTTTTTTGTTGATACAATGAATACCGAAGTAAAACCAAGATCGTATCGGTTCTGACCGACCATAAAGCCTGATGGAGATTATCGCAGGCATTCGCAAATCAGACCAATACCTTTTGTGGACCTCGCTAACTGGTCTAGCTGGAGTTTGTTATTCAAAGTCTCCAAAATAAACAACTGCATCAATCCGGTTTCCCGCCAGCGTGCTTCTATTGCTGTACCTCCCTCACACAGGCCATTAATCTCTAGCAGCCGTTTTTCAATCAATGTTTGCACTGAAGATTAATTTCATGTAAATTGCTGTTTTTAAACTACATTTAATTCTAACATATTTCACCTGAGTTTGAATGATGCTTCGAATTTGTGTACGCCTAAGCAAAATGTAGCGTAATATTGGGCGTGATTTGTTTTAGTTCTTTCTTGGCTTAAAATTACTTTAAAAAGTTTTCCCACGATTTTGTAAGGAACATATCATTTTAAAAGGCGGAAAATGTATATTTTCAAAGTAGGTTTGAAAAAAAAAAAAAAAACAGTTATGTCCTTTATTTTCAATAAGACGAACTTCTGGCATTTAGTGATAAGTTCAATGTTCTTTCTGTTAAATTTATTTAAAAATAAACCGATTTTGTTAAAAATAATCTTTGCAAGCTAATTTAATGAATAACTGTTTCAATATGTGTCCGTTTTTAGTTAATTGCCTAATATAAAGCGATCGATTGAATTTAATATCTATCCAGTACATGTTAATATTTAGCAAACGAAAAGTCTTGTTTTTTGCAATTATAAAACCAGACTTGGCAACTAATATAAAGAAAGAATAATTTTTAAAACAACTCATTAGTTGTTTCATATTTTTACAACCAGAAAGATGATAAGCGTTATCAGGTAAGGAAGTATTTGCCGAAAGTTGT
Source organism: Callitettix versicolor (assembly GCA_022606455.1). Taxonomy (NCBI): domain Eukaryota; kingdom Metazoa; phylum Arthropoda; class Insecta; order Hemiptera; family Cercopidae; genus Callitettix; species Callitettix versicolor. The sequence continues at coordinate 77,522,148 of CM040186.1, forward strand.
TACAAAAATTAACTCGCTACAATAATATTATTTCAGTTTAATGTTAATCACATTTTCCTGCGTGCGTCCGTTCTAGAAGAAACATTGTTCCAACGTTTTTGTCAGAATCATACCTTCGAGGTTATTCTCGTTCCAAGTCTTCGACTTAATATTTCAGGCTTAAATTCGACTTCAGATTTGAAGCGAGAATATCCTTGAAGATGCCAGATATGATTTTTGGCGAAACGTAGGAACAATGATTCTTCTAGAAAGAATTGTGTCGAACCAATTTCCAATTTCCAGTAATATATATTAGGTTTTCACCCCAAGGACCCGTGTTCGATTCCCGGCCAGGGCTTGGCATTTTCATACGCTATAAATCATCCCATCGTCTGCATTAGCCCATGTGTGCACAATAGTCGGACTTAAAAAAAAAAAAAAAAAAAAAAAAAAAAAGTGTGTGTATGGGCGCGCGCCTGTTCAAATCACTGGATACCAAACAAATTAATCGACTTCAAACAAGTTTGGCAAGTGTAGTTTACACATAATTTGGGAGAGGTTTAGACATTTTTACCAGGCATTTAGTCAAATATTTTCTTATTACATTGCTTTGTAAATATATTAACAAAACTAAAGAACATTCTCGTAAAAGAATATTTTCTTAAGATATTTGGTCTGGAAAATATATCCAAAAGATTAAAAAATGGTATAGTTTCTCAAATTTTATTCACCAAATTTTGCCAAATGTTTGTCGTACTTGGTGATTTATAAGTCAAGCTTCTGTGCCACATTCGTAATATAAGAAACTGTTAGTGAATAAATTGCGGGAAATTTAGTAAATTTAATACACTGACTCAGGTTATGGATATGATTTGGTTTTATATATATATATATATATATATATATATATATATATATATATATATATAGTCGCCTCGGTGGTCTAGTGGATAGCGTACTAGGCTTTTACCCCGAGGATCCGGGTTCGATTCCCGGCGAGGGCTTGGCATTTTCATACGCTATAAATCATCCCACCGTCTGCATTAGCCCAAGTGTGCACAATAGTCGGACGTTAAACACAAAAAAAAAAAAAAAAAAAAAAAAAAAATATATATATATATATATATATATATATATATAATATCAGACGACACATATTCTCTGAGAGGATCTGAAAAGGATAGAGTTACCAAAATTTTACAAGTGATTTTCTTCAAACTGTAGAACCAATAATGAATAAGCAAACTTATAATATTATATATATATATATACCTATATATAAATCTAAACTTGCTTGCACAACTGAAAGTATGATATAATTTGTATCTTCATCAATGAGTTATACAATTCATTGATAGGCCACGTCTAGTTAAATGAAATGTAGCTATCTTGCATTGTTTGATTGTCAAAAGTGACTTCAGTCATGCCAACATTTCATACAGTCCCTCTTCTTTATCATAATCTATTGAATAAAGGTGATTAGTCACTCTTCTATTGTCAAAATTATTTATATTGCTCTAGTATTAGTTAAGTCGATTTGCAAATTGTAACTAGGCCTATTCCTGTAGCAGAAAACACATTTCACAGTCATGAAAAGGGCATCGTCCTTAGGTTTATAAAATTTTGTTAAACCAAATTAATTCTTTACAGTGTGCGGATACATAAAGTTATTTTTTAAGTAAAATAATTCTTTATAAGTAAATAAAATTCTTTAGGCGGGCCTAAAACTTTTTTATATGAGAAAAAATTTAGTCTTTTTTATATGAGAAAAAAGTTTAGTCGTGATAGCACGAGTAACATTACAAAACTTCGAGCTTTCCGTGTACACATTAATAGTATTCTTGAAATGAATGCCAATCTACCAGTAAGCTGATGTTTCTATATACATTCTTAACTCTGTGCTATGATTTATGCTAATGAAACAAAGAGTAATGTCAGTTCAAAACCTGGTGTTGACCTCAACTTTTTACATTTAATTTGTGTGTTTGAAACATGTTCATTTAGTTAGGTTCAGTAATACATACTGAAATTATAATTAACGTCATTATGTTACATACTTCAATCCATAACACAAAATTGTTACGTGCGTTTAAGTTAAATATATCTTGTACATTGCATTTAAATAAATTGTTCATTAACAAATATTGATATTATTAATACATGCACGTTGAAATACATGTCCAGCCCAGCCGTGACAATTATAAGAACATTACCAGTTGAATGTATTCTAAAATATCGATGCTTATATATATATATATATATATATATATATATATATATATATATATATGATTTAGATATGTATCCATTGTTATTAATATCAGTTGTGTATAATTTCAATTTATCAATAAGATCAGTAACATAATTGGACTAATAAATGTCAACAATGAGAAATGATTACTCCAATTTTAAAAATGTTCACTTCTGTCGGCCCTTATCCAGAGTGTTTTTTAAAATGATAAATGATTATGATGTAAATCCTGAATTTTAAGATATTAAATAAATGAAATAGGTGAAAAAAATGAATATTTATAAACTTCTACTAAGAAAAATACTTGACTAATCATGAATATTTTTCGTAAATCAATTATAACTAACCGGGTGATAGTGTATTTGATTCATTGTATTCACTCTCTAAAACGTTTCTAATATTATTTTAAATTCTTAGTATGTGAAGTATAAGGAATTTAAAATAATAATAATAATAAAGTATTGTGGTATTAAAGAGTCGATCTTGAGATTTTGATGAATTCGTTTCCAAGTTCCACGATTTTAAAAAATGGACATTGATATGTTCATTGAAGAAGATTAATTATTTGAACGACTATGATGAAATTTGGCATACATATTTGGTTTTTCTCATATCTTTGAAAAGTGGTTTAATTTTTTTTCATCAAAATAACTAGTTTGAAACTCTTTTTTAAATAGGCTTTAAAATTTTAATAACATTTTGGTAAACATTACTCAAATCAATAGTGCATATTTCGGGAGCTTTGAAAAAAATAGGAAATAATTTCTTTAGCAAAATCGGTAACCAGATTTTATTCAAATTAAGGCCAAACATAAAGAACATTACATCTCAAACCAATAGCAAGTTATTAATATATTATTTAAGAATGAATAAACTTTGGCTGCCGTCGAAATTTGTTTTGTTTTTTCGAGTAGTTCACAAATTGTAATTTTATTCTAAGAGTGATTTCAGTTATAAATATTTTTGCGCCATAATATTTGAGAAAATCTTAAAAGCTAAGTTTCATTTCAGAAATTTTTCAATCTGGGAGCGGTAATTGAATGTAAAACATTGTGTAGTGTTTTTATACTATTTACTCTATCTTATTTCATAACATTAAATACATCTCTTTAAAAGTCAATTCGTACCAAACAAAAACACTAACATCCGCCTTGCCTTTACATAATATTAAAACAACATTTGCAAAAAAAACACTGTAAGCTTAAGCGAAGGATTAACTCTGTGCACGACCAAGTCTTTAAAGCACAAAAAGTAAAATACATTACACTAGGACATGCAGAAGTAAAAGGTTCAATGGTCAATCAGTGATTCCAATCAAGGTCATGCGATAAAATCCTCAAACTAGTTTTTTATAATGTATATTATGAGACAGGATCGAGTACTTTATATTGTAAAGGTGAGCAACACCGACTACTAAATCTGCCCGTGCAGATCGGCTTTGGAAGAAGAATTTGTTCATTGCTCTTGTGACTGCTTTGCCTGCCAGGATAATTCATCCAGTACACGGCGCCTACGTTTACAGTACGTCTACAGTACGTTTACGTGATATTTCGTCCACTACACGGCGCCCACTATGTTACGTCTACATACACTATGTCCATCAGACATTTCGTCCACTACACAATGCCTACTAATTACGTTTTTAATTTGTCCATATGTTATTTCGTCCACTACAAGGTGTCCAATAAATTACGTATACAGTATGACCATCTGACATGAATTATAGTTAAATAAATTACGCTGCAATATGTTCATTTGACATTTTGTCCACTATACGGCGCCCACTATATTACGTCTATATACACTATGTTCTTCTGACTCACTAAATTACGTTTTTAATTTATCTATCAGTTATTTCGTCCACTACAAGGTGTGAAATACATTACTTATACAATACGACCATCTGGCATGTAGTTAACTAAATTACGTCTACAATAAGTTCATTTGACATTTCGTCCACTACACGGCGCCCACGTCGTTACGTCTACATACACTATTTTCGTTTAACGTTTCGTCCACTGCATGAGGTTCAATAAATTACGTTTAATTTGGCCATCGGTCGTTTCATCCACTACAAGGTGTCCAATAAACATATACAATATGACAATCTGATATTTTGTCCACTTACGTTGAACACTAAATTCATTACGTTTAAAAATTGCCCACATGCCATTCCATCCACCAAATAATACACATTATTTCTATAGCCTATGTGCCTTTGTGGTTTAAATAATATTAAAAACCTTAAAATTATTTTAGTTGTAAATTAAATTTAAACAACCTTAAATCGAGGAATTTTTTTTAACACGTCTCAAATGGATAATTTTTAGACCACTAATAATCAGTCAGTGAAATTTAAATGACAATTGGCATAAATAGACAATAATTATTTCAATGTATAGTCAAGCAAAATAGTAAAAAACATAATTTTGTTCACATCGATTTATTCCCTCCCCCAAAATTTCTCCCCTAATTTCTCAAAATAGATGCCAGAGAATTTAAAGATTTATTAATCAGATCAGTATATTAAATTGAAAAAACAAAAACTTTAGAGTAAATCGAATACCTTCAGGGTAAAACAACAATGACGGAGAAAATAAAAAAATGGTCAACTCGAAGAGAACGACAGTTAAAAATTACACTAACAAAATTTCGTTTAAATTTCACCAATCAACAATTTTATTATGATAAAAGTTTGCACTTAAAACAAAAACAAAAAGGTCTCCTAAAACATGATGATTACATCAGATGAAAATATTTTTGTTTTTGGCTTTATGTTCATATTTTATGCCAGTTAGACCAATGAGGACGAAAGATCGGCGATAATGGAAAGGGTGTAGCTTACGGCTATGACCGCTGTCGACCTTGAGTTGCGCAGAATACAGTCGGGTGAAAAAGTAAGGGTAGATACCCTTACTTTTGTACACGACTGTATTCTGCGCAGATACGTTTTGTACACACTTTGTGTATATTTATAGACTCTAAAATGAGAAAGTGAAATGTAAAACTTAAAACGTTACTTAATGATTTTATAAATACAGTCACCCAATAAGTTAAAACCTTGCAAAAACAACAATTTTGGAAAGTATGGTTTTGAAATAAAATTTATATTTTGTTGCTACAATAACTGAAATTGTGCATTCTCAGATTTTAGAAATTGCCCCTACGTGAAACTGCAAACAATTGTCGCGCGTACAATTGTTGCAGATGTAAATATCAGAAGGGGCAAACACATTTTCCATTCATATTTACGATATGAAATGAGTCAAACGTATTCCTGTAATATTTCAAAACGATAGCTACCTATTAATTTGTTAATGCTCGTAATTGTGTTACCGCTTCAATATTTTAAGAAAATTATTTAACTTAAAATAATTTAAATGTTTGAAAATAAATAAGTAATCCGTAGGAAAAATCAATTTTCGTGTTTGAAAAGTAATTATAAACTAACAATTGTGCAATTTTAGTTTAATAATGAATATGATCGTAAAATCAAATTTTGAAAAATACGTAAGTTAGTAAATAATGGTTGCAAATTTGCTTCTGTCATGTCGGCGAGACGTTATTTAAAATGTCGTTTTTCATAATTTCGAAATATCAAAATAAAAACTATTTTAATGTATGCATGTTGTGATGTTGCAGATGGTGAGGGTATCAGGCCACGGAAGATTGATGGACCCGCCAGCAAGGAACAGCATGTGGCGCTTTGGCTTCCATAATCCCGTCGATTATAACGACAACGAATTGTTCTGTGGAGGATACGCAGGTTTGTAGAAATATAATGTAGGTTGTCATGGCGTGCTTAGTCATAATTAATTGCGATCTTGTGGTGTTCTTCGTCATAATTAGTAGCTATCATTGTAGTGTTCTTATTCATAATTAATCGCGATCTTGTGACAATCATTGTGATGTTCTTATTCATAATTAATTACGATTTTCTGTTTTCTTGTGTAGTATTTTGTAAGAAATAATTTTACAGAAACATGTTTGAAACACTGTTTAAACTATTTGAACAATTGTATAAAACTTATTGAAAATGATTGAAACAAACACTTCAGATATATCAACAATTTAAATACGCTACGAAAACATTATAGTGCTGTTATGAAAGGAAGGGAGGATTATGATATTTTTTACCAATTTACCTGATTTTGCACCACAGCTGTTCTTTCTATAGATGTTTTGTTCCATATATAAGTTTTTTATCATTGTTTAAGGTAAATCACTATTAATAATAAAATATTTCGTATTTGTGAATACAAATAATTAAAGTAATTATTGTAATTAATTATGTCTTAACAGCTGGACTGAAACTAAAGAAGTAATTTTATAAAGTAGTTTTTAAAAACAGCCGAGAATGTATAGATTAATTGAGCGTACATTATTAACTAGGCAACTTTCTTAAAATTAGAAATATTTAATTTTTCTAATTCATCTGTAAAGAAATACATTTTAAGGTGCTACTTTAATCACGGAGAAGTTTTAGAAACAACATTGCCACTGGGTTTGGTGGAATAACTTTGTAAAAGTACTCATAATTAAACACAATTTGAATTTAGCAACTTTATTTCAGATTAATTTATTTTTCATTTGAAACAATATTTCAGTACAATGGCAACAAAATCAAGGACAATGTGGAGTCTGTGGAGATGCTTACAATTTCAAAAGTCCAAGACCTCACGAAGCGGGCGGGCAATACGCCAATGGCATTATTGGAAGGCACTATACTGCGGGACAGGTACGTTTCGAATAATATTATAATAATAATAATACAAATAATTCTCGCACTTATGGTGAATGGTGAATGTTTATGTTCCGAACTATGGATATTAATTTTTTTTATTCCCAATAAGAAAATGTCAACTCTATTTGCTTTAAGGGCAACACTTTAAATAAATTACAATTTTCTAAATATTTTTCTGCCGGAAAAATCAAATTTAAAAATATGCATTAAGTTATAGGAAAAAGTTATACAGATAGTTTAATATTAAATAGTGAAAGCGAAACTAAGTCAATTAATTTCGATCCACTGACAGAAATATTTCCCAATCTTCCCGCCATCTTTATGTGGCAATAATGAAAGATTGGTTAAATGATAAGCGATAGCCACTGACTGACTGATCACTATGTCTCAAGTAAGAGTGTCTTAAAACCAGTATTGTATCTGATCCTTTACAAAAGATATTTCAGTTTATGATAACGTTATCAGCAAAGAATGCAGGGATAAAGGCTGTTGGAAACACTGACGAAGAAGCCGTAAAGAAACTATAAAGCTCAAATAATGCAGTGAGTAGCTGGACAAAACGTTAGTTCAGAATAAATCGACTATATAAATTTCATAAATTGAACAATCAATACGATAGCAGTAGAAATGCATTCACAAAGAGTTACGTGTGCTCAACAATAATCTAGTGTTCGGAATTTTCATTCTGATTTTGAATTAAACTTGGAACACAAATTTTAGTAATTGTTTGGACAAGTTTGTTAGCCAGCAAAAGTATTGAATTGTTTCAAAATAACCACCGTTTCAAATAGTTAAAAAATTGTAAATGTTTTATTGTACAATTCGTTTTAAGCCACCTAGCTTCATTGTCGTATTCAACTAAAATTCTGTATACATTAAAATTTTAAATTCCCAGTTTCAATTGAAAATCTTGAAATAAACCTAACGGCGATAATTTTCGTATTATTTGTTTAATCTGAGAATTTAAAATGGTACTTTATGCAAATTTTAATGCTGAACTTTATGTTGAATATTTTCAAAAAAAAAAAAAAAATTAAGGTAAAATAATATTTTTGAATAAATGTCGCTAAATTTTTGTTTGATCGTATTGCAATATTTAGTTCAAACTTAGCGCACTGATTTAGGTACAAGTTCTACAATTTGGTCTAGACCAGCGGTATTTAAACTGGGTTCCGCGGAACTCCACGGTTCCGCAGGCCATATGCAAGGGTTCCGTGGGGCCTGTGCACGGATAATAATATTTCTTTATTATGTCAACCTCTATGTAATCAATTATACTGTTTAAAAAATCAACAATCTTCATAAAGAGGGACAGTTATAAAAATAAAACCGTGCTTATAATAATTTTTAAATTTTGCGCTGTAATCTTACTTTGCAATCACTGGAGTCAGCTGATCGGTGCCTCACTTTTGCAGATTGCAGCGACTATCGAGCTCGCAACTTCTGGAGTGGCCCGCGCCAATACCAGCCGCGAACGAAAATGAAGCCAACATTGAATAATTTTCTTTACATTTCGTATTTACGTTTTGATGTTTATATTTCGATGGCGTCTTATGTTTAAATTTAAAAATTTACTTGAAGCGTTTTTTGCGAACAACAAACATACAATGAGAAAAACGTAGAAGTAAGCAAACAAAAGAGCATATAAATGCGGGTGTGTTTATAGCCTATGATTATTTTTGGTAATCGTTACTAGAATTTTATATTGGATTGAACGCAGAATATCCAGAGATATCAACAAGAGCAATTAAAATATTAATTCCTTTCGTTTCGACCTATTTACGTGTACAATCTTTTTCAGTATAAGTAGCAACAAAGACAAAATATAGAAATAGGTTCGACGCAGAAAGTAAGATGCGTCTACAACAACAATTCGTCGGATTTCAATTTATTATGCAAGGGCGAACATGCTCACCCCAGCCATTAGCATGTAGTCTAATTTCGTTTTATGGAGTTTTGTCTAGTTTTCGATTAACATTGAATTTGTATTTTATTTTTGTATTTTTATAATAAGTGAAAATTTATTACTATTATTTAACATTTATTTTATACTAATTTTCCTTTATAGCATTCTAAAATTGTCATAAGTAGTAATATGATATTATTTTTTCCTAAGTGTTCTGTTGAAAAATATACAAACATTATAGGGTTCCGCGGCTCAAAATAGTTTGAAGACCACTAATCTAGACCACCCCTGTCATTATTATTGTTTGTATTACAAAGGTTACATGAACCTGAATTTGTTTTAGGAAATTGATGTCGAAGTTGAACTGACAGCCAATCACAGAGGGCGCTTTGAGATGTTCTTGTGCCCCAATAACAACCCACGCTACGAGGCAACACAAGAGTGTTTCGACAGGTATGCGTTCTATCTTTGTAGATCTATTTTACACAGATCCCACTTTCTGTATTCCCAAGTTACAGTGCCTTCTCCAGCCAGTGTCTTAATAAAGTTTAGGATTTGGACAATATTCAAGGTGGACAACTTCTGTTTAATTGATAACTTCTTGGTTTGTTATTGAGGTTCTTGCTCTGCTAATTCCCTTTCAACTTTTTTCTCCTCTTACTCCTTCTTAAAGACGTTGTGCTCCATTCGTCCACCTATTGGTTGTGTCTATTTTTTATTTATGGAGGTCACGCTCATTTTATTTTACCTTTTTACACATCTTGTTCGCACAAGTAGCTAGGGAAATGAGGTCCGCCTATACACAGTCCCGCGTGTGTTGGTGCACTGGGAGGTCATCAGTTATCTCAGGGCTCCGTTTAATACACCACTAGGTCGGTGTCATTCATTCAGTCAGCACGGGAAGATATGTACAGTAGTGAATGCGTGTCTTGAGTAGATGCGTGACAGTAATATATGTGAGATCGCTAAGCCGATAAGCTGGCCAAAACAGCTGTCTCCGCTATACATAGAATCTTAAATTCAAAACAGTTTTTGTACCACATATGATTGATAAAACTGTTAAAAAAGCCTGTGAAGTCTTGTAAATAATTATTTAACGTGTGTCGATGCTGCGCAATGATATTGCCATTTCTGCTTAACTAATAAAAACTATTCGAATGTTTTCAAAGTTGATGGTGTTGCCTTGTATTTTATTATTGTTAATAACAGTCAAAACCAGCCAAGAATGAATAATGTAGAAAATAACGTCACAGGTATTGATTTCTAAGTGTTTCATTTAATGGTTTTATGACATTATTAATTTGATATCATCATTATGTGTCATTTAATCTGTTTTTTAAATTTGAAACGATGCTCTTAAATTACAATCAAATCCTTATAAAGAATGACTTTCTTTTTAGATGATGCAAATTCAAAGGTGTGATTTTATTTTAAATGTTATTTAAAAAAAGTTTGTCTATAACATTTTACATTTAAATGGGTAAAGCTAGATACACTGGGAGGTAATCCAGTATCCCAGAGCCATCAATCAAGCCATCAGCTCGGATCGTTTGGAGTTAGCAAAGCTATGTAGAGTAAGGGATGTATACTTTTTATGTTAAATCTCAGATAGTATATTTTACATAGTTAAAGCTACATAGTTACAAGTTATATATTAATTTATCTATAACAAATTAATAAATCCTATAAAATAATAGTAATGTAAACAAGCTGTTATTTGAACTATTTTTATTTACTATAATAAATATCAAAATGTTTCAAACTATATTAAATCACATATGCATCAATTTTAGTTCTTTGGTATTAAACTTTGTATTATTTACTTAATAACAATAAATTATCATTTTGATTTAGATACCCGTTGTATATATCTGGTACCAGAGATGTAAGGTTTTTAATACCGAGAGCTGCTAAAAAGAAGGAAATATTCAAGTACAAAGTCCGATTACCGCCGTACATGACTTGCTCACAATGTGTCCTGCAGTGGACTTACTATACAGGTATGGACATTTTTTGTATTTAAAAACAGAGTATGTTTACGGAGGTTAAAGCTTGTAAATAAAACTTTAGGATCTGTACCTATCCTGTAAACTGTAGGTAGGTACAGGTAGGTTCATGAATTTGACAAGTTATTTGACTTGTTCTACTTCTCAATAAAACAAAGCTACAGTGGGTAACAGAAGCATCATATTTGTGTCAAACAATTTCTTTACAGAATAGTTGCAGGAAGGAAACTAATAGAATTACTTTGGTTTAGAAGAAATACTGGTTCATGAAATTCATTTTTAAAAGCAACATGAAACAAAAACTTAAAACTACACCATTTAATCCATATGTCATATGGAGTAAAAACATGGACTCTATCGAAGAAAGAAATCAACAGGTTGGAAGTCACAGAGAGTTATGAGATACAACATGCCTGGGTCTGTCTTTATGAGATAAATTCAGAAATACCGAAATAAAGAAAATAACCCAATTAGAAAATGGTAAACGTCAAGTAAAATTGGGCTGGACACTTAGCAAGAATCGATGACGAAAGATGGACAAAAGTATGTACAAATTGGCAGCCATTTAGAAATAAGAGAAACACAGGTAGGGACGAACTAGTCAGTCACGTGAAACCTGAAAGAAACAGACATGGAATAGTCTTCGCCCAAAAATGGTTATAGTTTCCTATTAAATATTTCATTGTGATTTAGTGGTGTTTTTTAAAAGTTTAATAATTTAGTAACCTTTTTTTGTTTAATTTAGATAAGATGTAAGATGTATGAGGTTATTTCTGTTCTTTATTTATTATTATTTTATTATATTATATTTTATAAATACATAAAGTAAAGCAAAAACTGTAAAATTAGGAAACTAAATAAAGGTATTCGTATTATTGTGTGATTCGTTCACAGTGTGCCTTGCAGTTGATTACCTGTCTAATTTACAATAAAATATTCCATTCTGTTTCTGTGAAAAATCTGAATTTATAGGTTATTTTTAGCAAAAAATGTTTAATAGTGAAATAGCACAAATTGCTTAGATTAATTATTTTTAGATAATTGGTTGACAGTTTAAATGATTCCAGCTGATCTGGTTTGATTAAAAGTTTTATAATATAGTCCCTAAAGGAAGTATGCAAAGTAAACACATCTATGGAAATTTCCCCTAAACATTTTCCTAATTTATCAAAATCGAATCATCAGTTTCATTTAAATTTTATTATATAGCTGTTGCAGTAACTTTAAAATGAAAGAAAATTTACTACGTGCGAATGGGTATAAAACAAGAAATCATGGTTGACACAATAATTTTCTTTACTTCTATTCATTTTTGAACATCAATAGTCATTAGTAAAATTTTGATACACTTACAAAAAATTCCATTGATTCAAAAGACTACAGATAGAAAAAAATTGACTTTGAGAAATTTGGTAAATTTTTGAGTTTTTTTGATAGCTTTTAAATAAAGGATGTTTTTAGGATATAATGACTCATAATTGTTAGTGTATTTAAGAGTATATTTTGAATAAAATTTAGTTAAAATCATTAGAGTCGAATTTGAAAATTATCTAATTTTTAAAAGCTTGTTATAAAAAAACTATAAAACAAAATAGGTTTATTAAAAAATATGTTAATTAAATGTGTTAATTTATATAATTAAATATGTTAATAAGTGTTTAATGATTATTTAATGATCTGCATAGACATTGAAGACTTCAATTTATATTTTCTATCTTCAGGTAATATGTGGGGAGTGTGCGCCAACGGAACGGAAGCCGTGGGCTGCGGCCTTCCCGAGACCTTCCGGAACTGTGCAGACATTTCTATTACCACCAGTACTTTGGGTTTACCTCCGTCGTTTGTGTCAGCAGTCTTTCAAAATCCTTTCGCACTTAGCTTTAGGGACGCACTGACTAACACTATTACGCCACTTGTTATCAGGTATAAAGATATTAAAGTTTTAGTAAATTTTATATTATTACGCCACTTGTAATCAAGTATAATTAAGATATTAAAGTTTCAGTCAATTATTTATTTGACATATTATTTATTAATATGTGACATATAAACACTATTATGCCACTTGTAATTCGGTATAAAAATATTAAATTTTTAATTAATTATATACTATTACATCATTTGTAATCAGGTATAAAGATATTAAAGTTTCAGTTAATTATTAGTCAACATACTCCTTGTTAATTTATGTGACTGTATATCAATATTTAAAATATTAGGTGAGCTAGTTGCCTCAAAAATAAATTATATATTGTAAAACATGATTATTCCAAATAATCGTTTCATCCGTTAAATATTACATCGATTTGTTACTTATACATAATATATTCAGTACAATCAACTACTTTTTATCAGGCCATAGATAGAACAAAAAGCTGATTGATTATTACCTAAAAAAATCACTTTTATAAACAATATCAGCTGACTATTGTCAATCTAACAAACATGTGTTTTTGTCGCTAAAATATTTCTAGTTAAATCTAATAAAAAATAAAGAAATATTCAGTTATTTACGCTATATATTTCACATCTTAGTTTATTAAATTACAAACTATTTACAATGAAACTTTTTTAAATGTTTCCAAACCTCTAATTACTGAAACAAATTCGGCTGTTAATTTGATCATTTAAATCGTTATATATTTTCGTACAAACTATAAATGTAATAATAAATTAGTGTTTTTAGTTAATATGTATACTTGAATATTTTTTACACCAAAACAAGCAATATAACTCTAGAGATTTAGCAAATATAGTTTGTAATTTGTTGTGGTCATTTAAGCAAAAGACTGCAAGCACTGTAATTGATTTGTTGTATTGTACAGGTCTCAGGTATGTGTTCCTACAGCGAGATACAGGATATTGCCAGGAATGGACTACTGGTGTCAGTCAAATTGCCTTCGTTACCCACAGAACTGTCCTAAGGAACTCTGTCATTGCCCGTAAGTACAATCAATTTGGAAATTACTTTGAAATTTACAAGATATTAAGTAAATAGTATGGTGAAACACCAAGGAGGTTAGATTGTTTTAAAAATAGAGACAGCCCTTTTTGAAAACGTTCCAGTAAAGATGGATAAGGAGAACATAATAAGATTGACTGCACTATGTTCTTATAATAAAAAAGTAAAAAACTGTAGCAATCACCAATACTTTTAAAATTAGAATTTTCTTGTTTTACTGAAAAATTACAGAATCAAACCCAATTCCGATTCTCTACGTTTTATTTAACATTTATTTTTAAAAAAATATTCTATTGTCGTAATCAACGTTAACACCGCAACAGTTAGCATTCTAAGTTTAAGAATTGATGGACAGAAATTTAACTTGTTTTAAATTTAACTAGCTTAACACCATAAGTCTAACGATTACAAAATCTGGTTTATAACAAAGTGATATTTTGAATGACCTTCATTTTAAATGTTTGAAAATATTTTGCAAAAAAATGGATAGTAAACTTGTATAAGCTATAAGTAAAATAAATTTTTATAAAGAGTTTTAAATTTAATATAACAGAAGTTGCAAACTTAATTTATTGAAGTTGATTTATTAAGTAACAGAACGTTAGGGTGTCGAAATATATAGATACACAACTTTTACATACATTCATTGCTTCTTACATACATATAGATATCTAAGTATATTTATGGAAGCTTAAATGAAAAATGTTTACAGTTGTATAGGTTTGAAAAACTATTTTTGATTATTATTATGTTTTATTTATGAAGATGTTTATCGATTTTTATATTTATGGACTCTCAATGGTTTATTTCTGTAATCTACTCCATAATATAAAAACATATATCTTTCGTAATGGAAATAAAAATTTAACCCTGTAATTGTTGTCAAATGACGACTGTTTTTATTCGATAATACTATGTGAATTGAGGTTATGTTTACAAAATGTACTGTTTCTGAATTCGATAAATAAAAACCACAAATTGGGATTATTCTAAATTCATATTACTCTTTTAAAACTTGCAATGCCAAGCCCGATTTTACTGGACATCTGTTTTATATAAATTGAATACCAACATTCTTTAATAACACTCTTTAATAAAAATAAATAAAAAGTATGAAGCAGTAAATTAAATAAAAGCATCAGTGGACGGTTCTGCTGGAAGCTGACAGAGCCAGGTTGAATTCTTGTGATTTGCATGGCTGAGTTTTGGTACTTTTTTCTTGTTATATACTGTTTCCTCCAACTTGAAAAAATAATTACCATAAGATATGTTAATTTAACCATATGTCAAAAAAAAAAAAAAAAAAAAAAAAAAAATTGTGCATGTAAAAGATCCGCAGCAGTGAAAAGGTTAAACTAAACAATTGGAATGTAATCGAAATATTTGCAAACGAAAACTGATTATCTGTAGTTTAATTTTAACATACAGTTCTAAAATGCATATGATTATTTATATCATTGATCATTGAGCACAATTTAGTGATTATACAATCTATCAAAATATGTAAATATTTAAAATATGTAAATACAAAATCTTACTTTTTTATTTGAAAAATGAAGCAGTAAGGATTTGACCACTTGTAAATCTGTTCAAAATAAAAATTTTAAAAATATAGGCTACATGAAAATTCGATAATACTGTAATAAGAAAAACGATAAAAATAATTACACATGAACTAACAGTTTGAAAAGTTCTGTTTACTAGCGCTTCTAAAAGAAAATCTTGTTTCATCTTTGATTCCAGAGAACAGTGTGAAGCCATCGGAGAGCTGGCAGGAAGAGACGGTGCCGATGTCTACTGTCAAGACCAATGCATCGTTTACCCGCCCCACTGTCCTGCAGATCGGTGTAGATGTTATTAAAACATACGCAACTTATGTTTTAAACAGAGTTTTGCTCAATCATACTTTATTTGCTAATGCTTACTTTCAATCAAACTGTAATTAGTGTACGTACTTAAAGTAGTTAAACTATTCCAAAACTGATTTTTTTATCTGTAAGTTTATTTTCTGAATAGTTACTATCATACGATAAGTATCGTAGGTAGGTAAAGTGGATAATTATACTGTGCCACAGTCAAACAATCAGGCATAATTTATTTTGATTTAAAAAAATACGTTTTACATTTTTTACAAATTTTATTTTACATAAATTTATTAAATTTGTTTTGTAAACACTAGTCGAGAGGAAGCACAATATTTAATTGTAAAAGTATACAATTATTTTTTTCAAAATGGTGGCCGCCAACGGTTTACAAAAATACAATGGGTTATTGAATTATATACTTATACAGCACAATTTTATAACTTTCTAATAATTGTAATATTTGCTCTTATTAAGCTTTTAAAGGCCGCCATTTTGTTACGGTTAGTTGAATTTAAGTTGATTTACCTTTTTAACACAAACCAATCCTCACTACGTGTCCCTTTAATTTAATGCACTAGTTACAATTTTTTTTTCGTTTTATGTGTTTCCAATTTCGGTGATTTTTTTTTTTAATGAAAACTGTAATACAAGCGCTTAAAAATCAGTTTTTTTTCTTAAAAACAACAACGTAACAGTGCGACCAGAAAGTACGTTTTAGGATTCTTTTATTTTGTGAAAGGAAATAAAGTATGGTTTAGAGCAAATATCTGTTAAAAACTGTTTGTTTCAAGACTATTTTATCGGATTACATTGAAAGACATGACAGCTTATATACACTAGAGAACGAAGCTACCTACTGAATATTTGACTACCATGTTTATATGTTTTGTTATATTCCACATAATTTGCATAATAGTTATGAAAACACAAACGTCACACATAAATACATTTAAATTTCATGTCAAGGAATATACGTTTTACATAATGATATTTTTCTATAAATGTATCCAATTACTGGCAATAAAAGCAGTGTATTTCGAAAAAAATGAAGATAGGTTAAATATAAAATATACAGCTAAGATACATAATAGGCCTTCATTATACCAACGAATACCTCAAAATATATAATTAACAAACTTTAAAAAAAACCATGTATTAAAGGTGAAGTAAACAAATATATAGATGTAAAAGCGATAAGAAATTTAATACTATCACTTTGTAAAATTAAAATTTTAAAATTCATTAAAAGATTAGAACATAATTTTCTGCAATTTAATAATATGGTATTTTTCAGATTCTTGAATCAATAATATTAAATTTATGATATTTTTCACACAGATATTTGTATTATACATTGCAGACTTACCTTTTAATCGCTAGAGACGTTACCGAAATACAGCTGATAGTATAATTATTGATAAAGTTTACCCAGAAATAATTTTGGCAATTAACATTAATAAATTAGTTGACGATTATTAATAATTCAATCAGTTATAAAATGCATTTGAATGAATTGAATGCATTGAATGAATTTGAGAGTTTTGAAAACTTTAAATAAATGAAAATACATTCTACATAAAATGTCTATAATACATAGAGCTTCCACCCAATGCCAAAATGAAAGGTAAAATGCACGTAATACCAAAACCCGACATCAGAGAGCTCTGAACTCGTTTTTCTACTACCTGTCATTTCTTGAATTTATTATTTGTTGTTGAGTCTATAAGTCTCATTAACTTATCTTACACTCGATTAAGATGTCTAATTAATGTAATTAGTGATTCATACATTAACAAATAACCTAACCTTAGTCTCAAAAGCTAACCTAAAAATACGGTTCGTTTCCCTTCTGATAGATAGCGTTCTCTATTTTCAGTCACACAATTTCCTGTACAGTGAGATCTCTATGTCTTGTAGACATAAGGTTAATGAGCTTAAAAAACAGCTTATGATAAACCGAAATTATATTTACTGTTATTATTTTACAGTAGTAAAAAATTATTGTATGCATAAGTAAGTAAGAAGTACGAAAAAGTAATTGTGAACATTTCATTGCCTTTTTATGTTCCTTTCTTAATTTAAGTTTCAGCGGTTTATTGTCCTAAATGAACGGAGTAAAGTTGAAATTGATTCAATTTTTAAACATTGAATAATTTGTTTTGAAAGTACTCTCTGTTACTATACAAAATTTTTGTAAATATGAATAAAACCATTAGAATTAATTTCTCGTCACCATTTAAAACTGTGAATTTTAATTTGTAAGTATTTATAAAAAAATGTGATGCTAATGTGAATAAAAGTGAGTTTTGTAACTGTAAAATGTCAACAATTATTTTTGTAATTATTTCATCAATTCCTTTTAAAACAATATTTTTTAAATATTTTTATTTTTTACATTGAAAAAAAAACAATTAATGAGTTCAACTAATAAAACATACCCATTTTTGAAACACCAGCGATCGTTACATTTTTATAACTAGAGTAACGTTTAGAGCTTACAAATATAAACTGAGCACGCAGCTGTTTCGCTGACGTAAATAAAGCGAATTTCCAAAAGTATTTTTCATTATCTTACCATTTTTTAAAATTCTGATTTCATTATCAAAATTAGCATTAAACCTGCATATATATATATATATATATATATATATATATATATATATATATATATATATATATGTCAGCATTTTAAAACTTTCAAGTTGAAAATACGAAAACAAACACTGATCACTGTCGAACTAAATTTGACTGTGATCAGTATTCAAAATGCTAATTTATGCAGTTTTTTATCGCTGATTATGACGGTGAAATATAGTTTTCAAAATATTTAAATCAAAAAAGTTATGCACTTTTAAAAAACGTCCGCCATTTTTAAACTGTTGAATGAATTTTTCTCGTTAACAAACTTGTATCAAGGTATTAGCATAATCAATTATTGTGCCACGTTTGAGTCAAATCGGATCAAAATTGCGAACGTGAGCATGCTAAAACACACACACACACACACGCACTCACTCATATATATATATATATATATATATATATATATATATATATATATATATGTGTAATTCTGCACGCCGGTTCTTTAAACGTACGCGTATGTACGGGGTTCTTTCCTTTTTTTGCTAGTTAATCATTCTTATTATTTCCTTCATAATCTCTTTGACTAAACCAACTCACCTTCACGGTCGAGAGCTTAATCAACGTCTGGTAGCATTCTCAATAACTTTGAATTATATTCGTGTGCATTTAAGCACTTGACAACAGCCTGGTAATCCATCTTCGCTCATTTGCAATTTCTTTCATTGCACAGTTGTTCACACTCCAGAATATCTCACGCTTCTCTCTAATATATCGTTACAAACTTCCACACAAGTGATACTAACTGTCAACATTGTTGATTTTCCATGGCACCTAAGTTCTTCGGAGTGTGAGATTCGTCTGCAGCACTGTTTTCATGCATTCTTAATATTCTCAATCCTATTTCCCCTGTTAAGGATGCTTGTTTCATAAGTTTCATAAGCACGGAAACTCTTTGTCAGCTGTAATGCTAAGGTCAAGTGAAAGCAAACCAAGTAGTGTGTCCGTGCTTTGAAGATTTGTCAACCTGTTCATTGTGCATATTTTAAGCTTTGTTTTAAGATTGTTGTGTGTCCAATAATAATTTTTGAAGTGACTTCTTCTTATCGCGGGGTGTATGTTTTGCATACACAATAATTTGGTTGTGTATGTTTAGGCGTAAAAGTTGTAAATAATTACAACCATGTAAACAAATTCTGTGAAATAATTGATAACACTGGATTGGAATGCGGTAATAAATCTTGCATATCATTGGCACAAATAAGCAAGAGTGATCTGATAGTATACAATTACTTGTTTAATATTTGTTTTCGAAATATTTTCCTAATATCTCAGTAAAATCCAGATTGTATTAGCATTGCGAGTATCAAGTGTATATGTATAGACTAGATTCAATTAATAATATTTTATTATTTCTTATGGGATTGAACATATGGTAAGCATTACTTGAATATCATTAATCAGCTGGAGTGTGGTCAGTGTTTTTGATAAAAGATTTAAAAAACTACTTATGTTACATATATATATCGGTAATGAATTTTATCAAATAACTTTAAGTTCCAGATTGTTAAAACATCACATTCTTAAATAAATGTACGTTCCTATTTTGATGATAAAGTTAACTTTATCGTTTATTGTACCTACAATTAAATGATTAAATGAAAGCTTTATTTGAAGGTTTGAATAGTAGGTTTGTCATACGTCCAATTTTGGACTCTTGTCAAATTTGAATCAGAGTCAAAATGATTCAGTTTTGAATCATCAGTCAAAACTGACAGTGAAATAAAAATTATAATAAAAGTAGCCTAAGAGCACCTATAGAAATTACTTTTAATGGACGTTCCTGTCTGATAGCTCTTTAGTCTTGAAACACCCGTCAGCATCTTCAACGCAATGACATTTTTTTATTGTTTTACTACTTTTTACTAGCCTGCCTTCGGGATACTCAGTATCCTCACCACTCCTCGATATCGACAAATATAAAAATAAAATAAACTTTTTTAATATTCCAAGTCAACTTTAATATTTAAATAAAACAAATATTAATTTGTATTATTTTGATCGTGTTCAGCCTAGTTTAGCTCGGAAACGATGCATTAGTGGGTTCCGTGCGGTGATTTTTATTTAAATTTTCATTCCTTTAAAATAGTTCCAGTAATGAAGATCAAAGGACACGTTTTACGTTTTGTACTCCGAAAATATTGCTATTTTGTCTATTATTGTTATTTTTATTAATGACTCTGGAAACTTAAAATTAAAGATCTTGTACTATTTCTGGGCTGAATTAAGGTATATAAAATAAACTATTGCAATTTAAAAAACCATTGTAGCTGCGGTCAACACATATCTTCAAGATGCAAGAAAAAGTATGTAGGTACTGAGGTAAACTGAGTAAAAGTACTACTTAAAAGAAGTAAGGTATTTCTTCATAATATAGGCTGTTTTTGAATTGAAAAATCGATTTTTACGTTCTTACACTACCATTTACAAAAGAAATTGTGAACAATTTTGTAAAGAGAAACAATATTAAATAGAACTTATTAATTACTTTAAAATAAATATAAGTGTTATTAATTTACATGTGATGAACCCTTTAACATAATCTTAGTCAAAATTAAATAACAACTTAATTGCAGGCAAAACTTCAAGCCCGCAATCTACATTTCCGAATTGTAGTAAAATAAAAAATAATGTTATTAGTTACAGTTTTGTATAGTTAGTCGGGACCCCTTAATTTTTTTTATTAGGTAAACATTTTATGTAGCCTTCACCTTTGCTAAGAGGGTTAAGTTCATTAATACAAAATTGTTAACTTTTAACGTTCAGATATAATTCACAAATGTATATCGAATGTAAAAAAGTTGATATAATAATGCCAGTTCATATAAAAGTAGTAGATTTAAATATTATAAATGATTGTTTGATACAGTTCTAGACACAAGTCACTTCTGCTTTAACTAAAACTTTTGTAAATAAGCTAATGGATTAAGTATGTGCTCTCTCTTGTTACATTTAAGCTATTGGAATTAAGTAGATCTCTTCCTGTTACCTTTAAGCTGATAGAATTAAGTATGTGCTCTCTTGCCTTACCTTTAAGCTGATGGATTAGCTATGTGCTCTCCCCTGTTACATTTAAGCTGTTGGAATTAAGTAGAGCTCTTCCTGTTACCTTTAAGCTGATAGAATTAAGTATGTGCTCTCTTGTCTTACCTTTAAGCTGATGGATTAGCTATGTGCTCTCCCCTGTTACATTTAAGCTGTTGGAATTAAGTAAAGCTCTTCTTGTTACCTTTAAGCTGATAGAATTAAGTATATGCTCTCTTGCCTTACCTTTAAGCTGATGGATTAGCTATGTGCTCTCAACGTTTACCTTTTTTCGCTCATATGGATTCTTAAGAAAAATCTTCGAATCACAACTTTCTAAATTATGCACAATATTTTTGTAGGCGTGTTGCGTTGACGAACTATTTTGCACATGACACGGACCTTAAAAGTGTTACAATTATTCCATAGTTACATCAGTGACATTAATTATAATATTTAATTCACTTAGTTTATGTAATAAACTGATAAACTGTTTTTACCTACTTCAAGACATTCACTAGTCTAAACAAATTCCTAAAATCTCTAACCATTTATTACCCAAACAATATTCTCCGAAACATTAGAGATTCAACAAAATCCAATACACCTCGCGAAACAACTTTATAATTTTAATTACAGAAACTTACGTTTTCTCTGAGCGCGAACTTACGAAGATACATTTGGCTTTGTATTTTATCATTAGAGCCAAATAATAAAGGCTGGGTAGTTTTCTTTCCAGATAAGTTCTTTTCAGAAACTATCAGAAAAAACTGGGGAAATTGAGAAAAACAAAGTCGTCAGTTTTTGTAAAAGTGGTTCAGACAGACTTTGATCGTTTTAATACTAACCTAGATAGTATGTAAATTTGAAATAAAAACAATGGCTGGTTAAAATGTTTTAATAAATTCCCAAAATTAACTCCAACAACAGTTAATAATCGTCTCTACCATAATTACGTTACAAAAACATGACTATACTGACATCTTCAAAAGAATATAGGAAACTCATCAATGCTACTGTTTATAGTTCCTGTTTATAGTTAATGATGAAGACTAATGTCTATAGATCAATTTCTTATCAAATCGCAATTACATAACGCTTGACTACACTGGTTAATTATTGCATTCGATTTGTTTGTGTTTAACTCTGCACAGCAATGCACTTATGGATAACTTCTGTTCTATTAGCAGCTCCGAATCTGGTTCTTGGTTTCACTCGCAATGTGTCGGGTGTCGAGTACGAGATTAAACTTCATCTGGAGGAAGGAAGTTGTTTGATAAGCGTTGAACAGAATGCCAACAATGAGGTGACAAATCCATGGGCAGCCAATGTGAGTTACCGTTCAGAGTATTTGCAAATAGGGTACGTATTTAGATAATGTAATCATAACAATATTAAAAAGCGAAAATTAAAAAAGTTTAAAATAATATTATTTATTTGAATATTTCTAATTTCAATATATGTAGTGCTATCCTAACATAACAAAGAATGAATTATTCTTGAAATTAAACAAGATATTTCAACCCATAAAACAAAAAATAAATGGTTAATTTACTTGTTTAAGAATGAAGTAAAAATGTGAAAGTCTTAACGCATGAGACAAATTAAAAATAAATATAGAAAGTAATTAATTCACCCTGGGATGGTATGCAACAGTATTTCAGGCTGAAGTAATGACTGTATTCGGGAGAACTTGAATCGGGGCTTCAAAAAGGCACGCATTCATATTCATACCTATAGTCAGGCAGCAATAAAAGTACTTGCGGGTACTTTAATACAGTCTAAGCTGGTCTGGGAGTGTCGGAAGAACCTTGACGCTCTGTCCCTGGGTAACAGCATAACTCTTCACTGGGTTCCGGGGCATAGGGGAGTTGAGGGTAATCAGGAAGCACACCGACTGACTGGACTTCGATCTGTACCTGAGTTTATCGGTCGTGAGCCGGCTTCAGGGAATTCTCTATCTTTGGCCAGGTCTGCTATTTATTAATAGGTGGATTACAAATCAACACCGGGTAAGATGGGATGACCTTCATGGGTATTCCCATAGTAAACGTCTCTTAAGCAAAGTTCCTTTTGGAAGACTTAAAGGGGCAGCAGATGTCCTGGGCAGAGCACAACTCAGGAAGATCATAGGGCTCATAACAGGGCACTGTGGTCTAAGGGAACACATGAAAAGGATATGTATGTACCATGGAGAAACCGTGTGTAGGTTTTGCAGGAAGGAGTAAGAAACTGCTGGTCACATAATCCTTGATTGTAAGGCTCTTGCTAGTAGGAGGCTAGGGGTTTTTGATTTTCAACACCCTAGGGATCTTCAGTAGAATGAGTTATTCAGTGGGTTGCTGGAACGAATTAAGGGCACCAATCTGCTGAACTACACATTTTAAGAGGTTTAGTTGCACAATATCTCAGTCGATCGCAGTGCCTGGGGTTGTACTTTCCTTCCTCTAGTATCTAATCTAATCTAATCTAAGTAATTAATTGATGGAAAGAATATGATTTTCGCTTTGCATTAAAACAATGACATGTAAAGTCCGAAAGTGTTTTAAGACCAAAATGTTTTGATATAGAAATATTTTTCAGTGTGGAAGAATGAATCATGCAAATTTTTTAAAGTATGATTTCAATAATCCCCTTTTGAAATACTAAGTTCATATTAAGAAGATAATTTAATATACTAGTCTTCTTCTACTAGTACTGCTATTTTGTTTTAACGTAGAAGACCATATAAAATGACATGAATTTAAATAATAAAACTGAACGATTTGTTTGTTTGTTTTTTTAATTTAAGATGGGATTACGTAGAAGTAGTTACAAACCCTAACGCGCTTGACGTCATTCAAGCCTTTTCAGCGGGATATTGCGAAGGAGTTTTGACTTGTGAATCCATCTTCAATCTTTGGTCAAACGTCATGAAGGATTTCTGTAACAATCGAGATGACTTCTGCAAGGAAGTCAATACGTTTTTGGACGGAAATACAGAATGGGTGGACGGTATGATTGCGGCATATGCAAATGAATCCTTCTGGCACCAGGTAAGCTTAACACAAAATGAATTTTTCATAACATGGCAATTGTTTACTAATTAATTCAATTCAATAATTTGTAAGCTTGAAATATGTCACTTATTAACAAACTAAGAGATAATGCATGTGTTTATTGTATATTGCACCTACTTAAAAAAAAAAGAAACAGCTAACATCAATGTTATCTGTAAACGTATTACGGTACTACTAGAGGATAATTGTTTTCGGAAAGGATTATTTTTTTGATGGTTAAATTAGGTTCTGTTAAGCAAAGTTGGTTTAAGTTAGGTTAAACATTTAAACATTTTTAACTTCAACTGGAACAGTACTGGTTAGATTAAATTAGGTATTATTATGTTATGTAGGTTATACGTACATAATTAAACATTTAACTTTTTAAATTTAAGTTGGAATAGTATTAGTTAAGCTAAGTTAGACTACTCACTCAGAATTAAACATTTAAACGTTCTTAACTTTAGCTGGTTAACTTAACGTTAATTAAAGTTAATCTAACTTAACCTAACGGTACTAGTTAGGTTAAGTTTGATTATTAACTCAAGTAAACATTTAAATTTTTCTAATTTCACCTGGTACTTTTAGGTTATGTTATGTTAGGTGAGGTTTGGTTACAAACCAATAAATATTTAAAGCTTTTTAACTTTAGATGGAATAGTGCTGGGGTTAGGTTAAGTTAGATTATGTTACCAACAAGTAAGCATTTAAAAGCTTACAACTTGAGTTGGAATGATAAGAGCTGTCCGATTCTGGTAGACAGACCTCTCAGTAACGATCCTGTCAAGGACTTTCGTCATCCAAGTGTAGATTTCGTAATCAAGTGTCGTGAATTTGAGGATAGTTTCTTATGTATTCGTAATACTATCATTCAAAATAAAACAATGAACAGTTTTCCGGAAAAGTTCGATATATTTATATCTTGTAAACAATCTAATTTTGTTTTGTTTCATACTAGAAAGTTTATTCAGTTTTTTCGTTCCTATTATTTTATTCTGTTTATGTCGTTTTAGGTTAACTTATACAACATTCAGTTACACGGCATATTTGAAGGACAGAAAAGATGCAAAAATCACGTCATTTCTGAACGTGACTTGCTGTAAGTATTGTTGTTGTTTTATAATGCCTTGACATATTAGGATGTTATATTATGTAAAGCCCTCAGGGCCACTGTCGAGGAAAAATGTAAGTAAATAGTAAACAAATGTGCTTGTAAATTTTTTATTACACATTATTACGTTCTACAATCAATGTCGAATAGTAAAAAAAAAATATGTTAGGCTATGAAAAAATTTCAGGTTATGTTGCTAAAAACTAGCAATAATAACAACAATTATTATAATCGTTTATATTAATTGAAAAATGAGGCCGTTGGTCTCGTCTCTATCAAAGATAAATAAGGGTTTAATTTTAAATCAGAAATTTTCATCGAATATTGTTTTGTGCGCTTAATAAATTTTGCATTACATAATATCTTCTAATCTAATTATTTTTTTATTAAATTTTACAAAATGCCGAATTATTACATAAAAATGCAAAACTTTCACAAAAACCTACATACTTTTTAAGTTTGATTTGCATTCTTCATTTTTTCTTTTTCATTTTTTTTTTTTTTTTTTTTTTTAAATATCTAGGTATGACACTCGATGCAAAGCTCCGATGGAAGGTGCATGTAAAAAAGAAAAAAGAGGAGCTACAGCTAAAATTCAATAATATGTTTTGGCTTATTGGAAGAAATTCAGAACTTTCGATAGACAACAAGATACTGCTATACAAGCAAGTTCTAAGACCAATATGGACCTATGGTGCACCACTCTGGGGATGTACAAGAAAAAGCAATAGTAAAATTATTCAAGTTTTTCAAAATAAAGTATTGAGAACGATTGTCAACGCCCCTTGGTATGTGAGAAATGAAAACATACATAGGGACCTAGGTGTTGAATCTGTTCAGGAAGTCATTAAAAAGCTCTCGGTTAAGCATTATTGCAGGTTAGAACAGCATAATAATACAGAGATTGTCCAACTACTATGCCGCAGTGACAACATCACAAGAAGGCTGAAGAGGACCAAGCCAATTGACCTCTCCAGGCCGTAAACACATTGGAACCAGCCGTCGGGCTGCACCCCAGCACACAGTGCTGATAAAGAAAAAAATTACTAGATGGGGCATGCCTCAGTTGTAATTAATAAAAAAAAAAAAAAAAAAAAATTAAATTTATATTTTTTATTTCCTTTTCGACACCCTCTTTTCGAGTTTAGGCCCCTGGCGATCTCTGGTTTCGTCGATAGGTAAATACAGCTTTGTTAAGAATTATGTTTTGGGGATTACAAATTTTGAAATATTGATTAAATAGTTTACGTTTTTTTAAAGGATTAGATAGATACAGACAAGATTAAACTTATATGGCGAACCGTTATAAGTTTCTCGCAAATATATAATCACTTAGGGTACAAAAATACAAGATGTACGCACTACATTTTTAAAACTAGTTCTACAGATTTAGCTGTAATTTTATAAGTAGGCTAATTAAAAAAAATAAAAGCTATTTAAAGTTTACAAAAAATAAAATATAAAATATTGATTACACAAAACAAATGAATATGTTTATAGATCAAAATATTAGGTTGTTTATAACTTATATTTTAATATTAGCCACTGGAAACGTGCTCATCAAATTTTTAATAGTTATTTTCCTTTAAAAAAAAAATATTTGACGTGGAAGCTTCGTAAAACGTTTCTATCACATTAATTAGTTGAGAAAATGTGTATTTTGAAAAATGTTTGTTAAATCAGGCCTAAGATTAATTTCCATTTTAATATTACTGTTATCCTTGCCAGCTTTGCGGTTCAACCCAGGTAGCGGTTGCTGTAAAGTTATGGAATCATAATGAACTCATTAGAAAACACATTTAACGAAATAACATATTAAATTTACTTGATAAAAACTTTTAACCGAAAAGATCAAGCTATTGGTTTGATTAGTAAAAAATATCTGAATTAAACTTGAACTGTTTTTAAATAACAACGTAACCAACTAACTGTAGTTGGAATTTAGAATTTAAACTTTAGTTTGATTTATTTCTTAAATTTTTTATTTGTTGTGGAATTTCGGTATAGATTTTTTAAAACGAAATTTGACTTACATAATTATATTAACCAAATAGTAATTGTTTAATTTCAGAATGATGAACTTAATGGCAGAAATCGAAGAAATGGAGTACGCGTTCAATGTGTCAGGTGGAAATAATTCCAGGAGCAAGGAACAAGGATCGAGTCGTTGTTCCGCTCTTATAAAGCTACTTCCGGAATATTCGGATCTACTGGTTGCTCACAACACTTGGTCAGGGTGTGTAAGTTAATTAATTATTTATACCAGACTTGAATTATTATCAGGGACGTAGCAATTAGCTGATTTCATTGAACAGCTGATACGTCCTAATAACGTTCAGGTTATGTTATTAAAAACTAGCAATATCAACAATTATTATTTTAAACGTTTGTATTAATTTCGAATGTATTATAAACGGTTACAACGTGCACGTATTCTTCAACTAAGGGAAAATACCGAAACCAAAGCAACACAAAGTTCTCATATAACACGCGTGTAATGTTATCGAAAAGAAGTAAGAAAAATAAAGAGACAATTGGAGAGACGGAATTCGTTTACTCGTTCGTTCCCTTACATTTTTACTTTTGGCAGACCTTTATCTATTCACACTAAAAGCTTCGCTTCAATAAAACAAAACTTTTGGACGCTATTTCATAAAAAAACGTACATTGTAGGATTTGTAATAATAATCCGTAAAATTAACTTAATTTATTAAAACTTATTCATAAAACATTGAATAATATTTAAAAATTTCTAATTTAAAGTCAACATATTAAATTAAAATTTTTTTAAATGCAATCAAAACAAACAAAATTGATACAGTAGTTATTGTTTTCGCATTAAGCGAAACTGTGATTTCTTTTATTTGAAAAATTTTCACTTGAACTTAAGTTACCAGTCTATAATACAACCCTCGCAGGGGGTGCAGACTACCTGCACATATTGAGAGGATTTAGATGTCCCTCGCGGTATCCGAGTCTAACACACACATACACTTACAACACTACACTTACGACTCACACTTACATTTAGGGAGGCGATAATAGCCTCAATGTGCTTTTCGCCTTAAAATAACAAAAAAAAATCTATATTACAACAAAATATTCAGTCAAATCTGATGCAATTCTTTTGAGATATTAGGCTGATTTTGACTTTTTCAATCGTTAGCAGTACGTCCATAAGTTTAGTTTGTATATAGGCTATGCTCTAGTGACTCAATTATGAAATATTCTTAATTATTTTTCGTACCAAAGTTAATGTTTACGGCTTAAGTACAACGATTTTTTTGAAAAGATCTTAAGTGCTATGACCAACTCAGTTAACCACATGACCAACTCAGGTACGGTAGTATGTGTATGTGTTAGTACACTAACAAGGCAAAAAAAAGATTAAAAAAGTAGACCTCCATTTGCTTGCCGTGAATGTAACCCTCCCTCAAAAGAGTAATGCATAATATTTTTCCTATTTACTTCCGTTTCAAAATGGCGACCTCTGATTTAACAATGACGAGTGTACGCAATTTTAATCAAACGCATTGGTCGATTATTTTGAAATTTCTTACAGAGGTACCTTGTATAAAAACCGAAAGACGTATGTGAGATTTTTCCCATTTATTTCCCTTTCAAAATGGCCTCTGATTCAATTTTGAGAATGTAGTTGCTAGTTATTTTCTATAATACTGGCTGAACTAGAAAAATAATTTTCACAGCTTCATGGAGAAACTGAACAAAATTTCCAATAAAATGAGTGCAGTAATATATTTTTGTAATTATTACGAGCACTCTGTATATTACTTAAGAATATACTGCGAGGTCTGCTGTTCTTTGAACTTAGTAATCGGTGTGCTGGCCATTTACGGAGCATTAATCGTTTACATTAATGCTTATAAATTATCAGTCAGTGTGTTAAACGCACTTATAAAACGTTTTGTGCTATCTGCCGCCATTTTGACCTGTTAATGTTTATAATGTTTTATGATTGTGAATATGACTTTATTGCCATTTACTTAACAGTTTCTGTCTTATATCTGCAAAAATATCATTATTGCTGATTAGTCGAGTACTTCCTGTTTTTCAAAAAAACAATCTTTAAAGATACAACTAAAACTTTGTGAACTTTAATTAACTTTGGGAAACTCGCCTTTAAATTTTAATTTTTTTTTACTGTAAAAAAAATATATATAGAAAAGATATACAGAAAAAGTGATCTTGATATCTCGGTTTTTCTCGGTGATCTTTATTTTGTGTGTGTGTGTGTGTGTGTGCGCATTTATGTGCTCGCACGTATATATGTCAGCATACGCAAGTTAGCTTGCTTCTATTGAATATGTTTTCCTTTTTCTTATGTTTCTGGTACAAACGGGAATGCCTATATTTATCTCATCTTGATTTTGAGTGACTGTGTGCATGAAGGATTCTTAGTAAATGTTAAATATTTTCATAAGGCAACTGTTTTTATGTGTTCTTTAGATTTTCTGCTAAAGCGGAGAAGGTATTCAGTCACAAATCCTGCCGCAAAAGAAAGGCAACTAACGCTTGACTGTACAGCTAACAGCTGGAAGTGGGGTCATCAGTTGTCAACAAATTTTTCATTTTTTATTGAGTTTTTTTTTGATAATGTGGACAATTCATTACTTTAATCAACATTTTAGAAATAATCTCATCCAGCTTTAAAACGGGTGTACTCGATAGAGCAGAGTCTTCCAGTTTTGCAAAGTTATCATAGAAGTGTATGCTGATTCAAACTCTTTCAACAAATATTTTATCTCTGCACGTTTTCGCAACTAGAAATTTTAACACAATTTTACAAAAAATTTGTTTTTAACATGAATAAAAATGTTGAAAAACATTGATGAAATATATTTAATTTCTTTTCACTTTGCTAATTAGTTTACTATGAGCTTCCAGGTATACTTTGAATTCTGTACATCTAAATTAAATCAAAAGATAGCCCAATCTTTATGTTTACTTGTATTAAAGGTACGACTGGATGCTACGGCAGATAAAAAAGTATTCTCTCGGCTACCATATCCATCCCTACTCTCGAGAGATCATAACTGGCAGAACTATGGCTTTCTCCGGATATCCAGGCATCATTTCATCAGTAGACGATTTTTACGTGATAGATTCTGGACTGGTAGTGCTTGAAACGACTTTAGAAAACCCCTTTACTGAGCTTTGGCTAGGTATGGAACCTGCCAATCCTATCAATAAGGTAAAATAGAAAAATTAATTTTGCGATACAGATTTGTGATTTAAATATTTAAAAAAAAACGTTTTTTACTCAAGGGAATCTAAAACGACATATGTGATGAGAAAATATAAAGATAAAATTAGATTTATTTTTTTAAAGTCCTTTATTAATTTTTATATGGTCATAATAGTTACATAATTACAAATAAATTGTATGAACATTAAATATAAAAAGTAATTTAATAATTTTTTTAAATTCTACAACTATTGTATAGATAGCCTACAAAATGTTCACGCTCTACTTATATGAAATGTAAAAATATAATGATTTTATGTTTTGCACTAATGTGGTTCAAACCCAAAGTCCAGTTTTTCAAACAATTATTTTTGTTAAATTGTTCATAATACCATTAACAGTTTGCATTTTATCTTCGGCGTATTGGGACTTAATAATTTGTATTTAAGGATGAACCTTTAAAAATCAATGGACTTAAATTTGTTTACGTATTTTTTAAAACTGAAACTAACATTCCATTTGATTAAAATTTTATTAGTTATACCATTTTCGATGTTTAAAACATAATAAATTTAAATAGGGATTTTTCTAGTTTCCTTCGTATCCTTTCAGAAATTATTGTTTCAAACACTTTTTTTAACTACCCTTCAATATGGATCTGTGTGATCAGTGCACTAACGCAGCCTTTTGTTTGGATCTTATCTAATTGCAGTTCAAATATCTTATGATGTTTTTTATAATTATAATTAATATTTCCAGGTGTCAACACTGGCGAGGGCAGTTGTAGCCAACCGGCTGTCAAAAAACGGCAGCGATTGGACGTCAAATTTTGAAAAATACAACAATGGCTTTTACAATAATCAATGGATGGTTGTCGACATGAACAGATTTACTCCAGGGTGAGCAAATTAATAGTAATATTAATTATTAAAAGCACCTAAATAATTGTGTGCTACATAATAAAAATAAACGATATAAACGTTTTCCAATAATTCTGGCACAAAAATTTCTGTTCTGGTTCGACAGACATCGAAAAAATGGAAAAAACTGAAGAAATTAAAACAAAAATGTCGTATGTAACGATATACGAGTTGCACGGCAGAGTTTGGCCAAACCAAATCTTATCTTTGTGCGTTTTAATAAAATTCGTGTAATTGTGTTTAGTGTTGTGACGTGTGTTTTCAATGTTTTGTTAACTCTATGATGACCTCGACAATGCGATTTAACCATTCAACTGAAGATGAAACAATGAAGTTTCGAAACCACGGTAACGTTTACAAGGATAATTAAAAGACCAATAGACGGAAGAAAATAGGCCATAATCTTAATTATTTTAAGAGAAGAAGATTAAACACATGCTTCAGCAAGAGTTGAGGTTTTGTAAACGCCATGCTTCAAATGAAAACATCAGCTGACTTCCTGTAACTTTTGCATTGCCGTTTCCCGGACTGAACCGCTTGCAGCATACGACTTAAATGATCTTTTTTAACATATTTGTTTTTTCAAACATAAAATTTACTTTTGAATAATAATCTACTTACTACTACCCTCATATTTATACCGATAGTCAGGCAGCAATCAATGAAATATAATTCGGCAGCAATGCAGTCCAAACGGGTCTGTAGAGTGTCAGGAGAAACGCAATACTCTGTTTCTAGGAAACCG
Source organism: Callitettix versicolor (assembly GCA_022606455.1). Lineage (NCBI taxonomy): Eukaryota > Metazoa > Arthropoda > Insecta > Hemiptera > Cercopidae > Callitettix > Callitettix versicolor. The sequence continues at coordinate 77,554,548 of CM040186.1, forward strand.
GGTTACTTCAAATGGGTATAACGGAAATAACGGTGTTGAGGGCAATGAGGGGATGGCCTGACTGACGGAACTGGGATTTGCATCTGAGTTTATGTTTAGCCGGCTTTAGGGATATCTCTGTCTTTGGCGGGTCTGCTATCAAAAGGTGGATTAATCTTCATGGACATTCCCATAGCAAGCGCCTCTTAAGAAAGGTTCCTCATGGATGATTTAGAGGAGCAGAGACATCAATGGCAGAGCACAACTTAGGAAATCGGTCAAAGCGTTTTGTCAAAACTGCGTAGATTCGTTATCGTAAATCAGAGGCCGCCACATTGAAACGGAAATGAATGGGAAAAATCTTACATTTAACCCTTAAGTGGGCGCGCTAGCGGCAAATTGGCCGCAATCTTTTATTTTCGCATCTTACGGTAGGTATCGATGGAGAAATGTTTTCAGGGCTTTGACTATTTGTCAAGACCATCTTGAGGGACACGAACTGTATACAAATAATACCACCTTATCTTCAGTCCCTGTGGAAATAAGCCTTGAATGCGAGATAGTTACGTCTGCGGCCAAGTTGCCAATCGTGTAATTGCTTTCGTAGTGTTATTCTCACTATATTTGTGTATACTTAGTCACTTTGACCCTTCTTTTTTTGTTTTGTTTTGTTTTGTGTTTAGTATTTTAGTTTAGTATTTTTTACCGTGTTTCTATTCTATTGACGAAGATTTCAAAAAGTCTATTGTAAATTTGGAATATAACGCTACAAAATGTGGCGTTGATACTGTCGATCAAATGTGTGCCCGACAACCCGACATCCCGAAGCACGAGACGTTGGACAATGACCCTTTTTTATTGGCATTTAAACATTGCCGGAATAAATGCAAATATAATTTACAAATTCAACCATCTGGATTACAGTGAGTGAAGACGAAACTTTTTGAAAAAAATTAGCACTCAGTTTCATCAGTGGACACTTTAAAGCTAGAGCGACAATCTTAACTCTTCCAAACGATCTTCAAGTTTTTTTTTTTGGAAAATATACGTTATTGGAAAATCAACAGGCTCAAGTACTAACACGTAGACCTATTTGTCATATTTGCGGACCACACAAAAATAACAGAACCAAATTTGTCTGCAAAGAATGTAATAAGAATGTTTTAAGAATCACAGCCAGATTACCGCTGTTTGTACAAACTGTTTGCACGAAGCTAAAGCAATGGACGTTGATTCAGATTAAATTTGTAAATATTAATTTTTAAATTTTTGTTATAAATTTAGTTTTTTGATAAGTGTGACCACTAAGAATTCCGTAATATTTGTCATGTTTCTTGTATAAAATAAAAACATTTTTCAGAAAAGTGTTTGTATTCATTAACTATTGTCTATGTTTCAAATATTAAATCTTTTTTAAATAAATATAACTATTAAAAAACTGAAAATTAAAATAAATCAACTAGAAACAGTATAATAAAAATAATGCAATGTGTCCACTTAAAATTAATTTACATGGATACAAAAGCGGATTTAGACGTTGTGTGGTACACCTAGACGCGCCCAGCAAAGGGTTAAACAAGACACTTTTATAACATATAAACACAAACCAAATGCCAAACGGTCGAGATGAAACAAAGATTTCACTTTGTTCAGCCAAATATTGTTGAAACTCGGCCAAAATACGAGAAAGCACCAAGAAAACTTTTTATCAATATTTTCGAAACTTGACCTGATAAAAATTGGATTTTTCCAGAACGGAACCACGAGATGGAACGTTATGGGTGTTTGAACAGATTCCAGGTTTCGGTATGGCCGAAGACATGACTCATGTGCTCATAAACAAAACATATTGGCCAAGTTACAACAGACCTTCGTTTCCTTTGATAATAAATATGAGTTCGTGCGTTGAGCTGGAGAAGACCTACGGAGACTGGTGAGTGTTTATACTTTAAGCAATCAACGATCAAGCGGCATTTTCTTTAAACTCGTGTTTGAAAGTAGTTTAACAAACTGGCAAGTTTCTCGAACAAGTAACATAATTTTTAAAAAACTTACAATAGCTTCAATGACCAACCAGGTTTACTCAGTTATAATAATCTTAGTTCAAATTCAGTTTAGCCTATAAAATTTTAGTTAATATTTTTAAGTACAAGGTGTTTTAAGAAGAATATTTTTATTGAGGGTTACAACTAAGTGCAAACTTATCTAATAGTTATAACTTAAGCAGACACTGTGTGTTAATTGACATTCCAATGAATGGTTCTGGTTGTCAGCTACAGCCTCTTAGCTTGGTATGTTATCACTGTATTTCTTCGTATTGGTCTTCGTTCTGAATTTCTATGTGCCAGCATCTATTAAACACTAACATTGGTATGGTTTTAGAGTCGTTTTTTATGCTTTGTTACTTATATCTTGATTTTATCATCAATTGTATTCACTCTATGGTCTCTGCGAATATTTTCATTGCGTATGTACCACGGCGCATTTACTATTATCCGATGAATTTTGTTTTGAATAACCTGAATTTTTCACATTACTTCTCTTGGCACATCCCCATATTTGCAGCCCATAGCTCCACACCGGCTTAAGAACTTGATTGTATAAAAGTAATTTATTACTTATACTTAATCCTGAATTATAACTAAATAGTCAATACATCTTATTGAACTTAATTCATGCTCCTTTCTTTTCTTTTCTTTGTAATGTGTGACTTCCATTTCCGCTTTCAATCAAAATTCATTCCCAAACATTCAACTTCATTTCTGTATGAAATAATTTTACTGTTTATTAGTACTGGCACTTCTTTCTCTTTTTTTATAAGTAAAATTAACATAGATTAACTTTGCCTCATTCAGTTTTACACGCCACTTTTTGGTCCACACATTAATTTTCAGCAGGGTTTCCTGCAGTTTCTCTGTTGCATCTTTAACATTATCGTCAACAGCTAGTATAGAAGTATCGTCCGCAAATGTAACCAGTGTGGTTTCTTCATCCAGTGGCAGATCACCAGTGCATAGCTAGCACAGTAATGGACCCACGCTCCCTTGTGGCATATCAATACTGATTACTTTAAATTCCGAATATTCATTTCCATATTTCGGACGGAATAGGATCCTAGAATAGATCCAAGGTGAATAGATTCCAAGATGCATAGGATTCATCCCGTTTGTAAGATAGGCTCTTAGAATTTCACAGTATTGTCTAGGAAGATCTCTTTCCAATTTATACATCAAGCCCTTATAGGCCCTACTACACCTTGTCAAATGTCCCTGGGATACATTAAGAAAGACGATCGAACAATCTTTCCTTCTTTCAAAGCTACTTTCTATTATCGTATGTTCGCCTGATGAAATGTCAAGTTGTTTGCTTCTAAATCTGAATTGATAATTCGGAATTAGTTCTCTTTCTTCTTCTACCACTGCTTTTATACGTATTAACAAAAGACTCTCAAACAGTTTTCCAACAACTGACAAAAGAGAAATAGGTCAGTATGATTTTCTATCATTTAGGTGTTTCACTGGTTTATGAATCATTATATCTTCAGCAGCTTTCCATTGTCGCGGTACATATTAGATTTTAATTGCTGAATTTACAAGGTTAAACAGTTTTAACACAACTTTATGTGGTATTTCTTTTAATATTCTTTCTGTGATCAGATCATACCTTGATGCTTTTTTGTCCTTCAGGTTTTAAAGCTCCATTAAACGTTCATTAAACGTCACTTGCCTAATATTTACATTGCCATTTACTTTGTTCAATAAAAGTGTTTCACACGCTGTTTTTGCTCGGGATACGGTTTCAAAATCTGTTCAAAATGAAGAAAAACATGCCAAAATTCACAGGCGTATTCTATCTATTAAAATAAAAAAAAATGTTAATATAAGTTCAAAAGTAATTTCCTTGGAGTTCTTATGTAAGCGTTGTATGCCTAACTGAAATTACCGGGTAGATTTAGAGATTTTATGCCATTCTTAACCTAAAAAACTGAACAAAAACGTTTTACAGTTTTATGTTCAGTTGAGTCTGTTGAAAAAGTACGCATTTTCACCCTTGGCAAAAATATAACAACATCTGTATATAATTTAATTCTTGGAAAGTTTACGTATGTAAAGGCAATAAAAACGAATGCAATTGTTTTACTAATCCATATTTATTGCAATACAAACACAATTAAAATTTACGAAAAATGTAAACGTGTAAACAAGTATTTTTAGTACGTCGGCTATCTGCTAAGAGCGCTGATCTACATGTATGTAAATAAAAAAAATACTCTTATTATTTATAATTTTCTTAAAATTGAAATCATTACAAATTTTGTTTTATTATTGTTTTCTATTTAGCAGGAAATTTACACAAAATTAGTGTTGTGCAAAATTAAAAATACCTTTTAGTTTTCCTGATTTGGTTTTCATCTCTGGCTTGTCGTTGATAAATCTAGGATGTGGTGATTATATTTTTCTAATTGAAAATTTAACAAAACCATTAGATTTACACAGTATTTTTGGCTTCAGTAAGGGTTAAAAATATATGTTTACAAAATTCAAGGAATCGTAATTTTCTAACGACACACTTTTGATCCTGTAATTACATAACTTTTTCATTACTTTGATGAGTGTAATACGCCTGCAGATTTCAAACTCCGTAAACAAGAAAATAAGTTAATATTAGTACACGCGTTTGCTGCTAGGAATATTGAAATACATACGAGTTTTTAAACATTTAATAATTTTTAATTTTCTCAAATAAAACATACTGGTTGTTTAATGACGTTTTATGGTTCAAACGTATATCAGAATGCTTTCCGAAAGGTTTTTCGTTAACAACAGTGCTGTAATTTGTTTTATTCAATTTTCTATGTTAGAACCTACGTAAAATCATTGAATTTTTTAATTAATTTTTGGCGTAAGTAATTTAAGTAAGTTCATTTCATACTTTTCCATAGGAATATCGTTAAAAATTAAAAAACCTAAATATGCTTACCAATCGTTTTCAAAACTATGTTTACATACATTTTTTCATTACTTTGATAAGAGTGAGGAATACACCAATGAAAAATGGGGTTGGATTCCTACTGAAACACCCTGTAAAATCTCTTACATCCATATATTAAGATTTATTAAAACCTAGCTAAGCACCTGGAAACAAAATTCACCGATTTTGCGCCCATCTCATTTTAGTTTTTTATCTCAAAAATGCTAACCAATTATCTCTTAACGCCGTTTTCAAACCAACTAATGATGTGGTTAAAACCACATTAAAAAAATTAAATTTTTAATGATCATTTCCACTGTTTAAAAAAACGGTTATTTTTTATTGTTGTCTATTGTAATCCATTCATCTTCTTCGACTGAATTTTACAGGATTTCATATGAAAACACAGCCCGAGCCAAGATCTTTGCGCGGGACCATAGCAAGGTTGTAGACACGGACACAATGATGAAGCTGATGAGATACAACGACTATATGAACGATCCATTCTCTCGATGCAACTGCACACCTCCGTACACTGCTGAAAGTACAATAGCTTCAAGGTGAGTATTTACGCAACAAAGACACTTCATCCATCGTTCAATGTAATTCTTGATTAGTACAGAAGCAGGCATTATCTGTCTTCCACTATCCACTATCAATTATCCGTCAAACATAATCCTCCCTCCAAAATCAGTCATCAGTAATCTAACATCTACCATCCATAATCAAGCATTGATAGTTCTTCATTCATCCTTCATACTCAGTCATATATTTTCCAACATGTACCACCAATAATCAATCACCGATAGTTCTTCATTCATTTCTTATATTCAGTCATATATAGTTATTTTTCTCATCCTACATATTCAGTTATCTATTTATTATCCATAATCCACCATACATAATCAATCATCGATAGCTCTTCATTCATTATCCATACTCAGTTATAGATTATCCAACATCCATCATCTATAATCAAGCATCGATTGCTCTTCATTCCTTTATTATCCAACATCCATCATCCATAATAAGTCATCAATAATTCTTCATTCATCCTTTGTATTAAATTTTATTTATCCAACATCCACTTACCATAATCAATTATCAATATTTTTTCATTCATCCATCATGTTCAGTCATGTAAAGTTCAACATATACCATCCATAGTCAAGCATCGCTAGATTTTCAATCATTCTTTATATTCAGTAATCTATTATCAAACATCCACTATCCATAATTAATCATAGATCGTTTTTCATTCACATATTCATACATATTCAATCCATAACTAACATCCACCTTCCATAATAAATTATCTATTGTCCCTTATTTACTAATCATCTATAATCCATCATCCACCACCCATAATCAATAATTGATCGTCCATCTTTAACGATAGTACATTATCCACCATCTAGAGAGCAGGCGTATGAGGTAGTTAAAAGTACTTTGTAATTTGCTTGTTCTATCAATTTGCGCATCACAAAGTCGTAGGTTCGAAACTTAAGTTACTCATATGTTTTTGTTATACAGCCACGATGATAAAATGAGAACCATTATCTGACTCAAACCACACAGGTGAAACAAGTAAGGAAAAGACCCGCTAGTAAAAACGTTTAACGTCACACTTGACCACTTAATAATGCACAAATAATTTGTGTGACTTCTGTACGCCACACCGAGCTACATAAACAATATTTCTAAAAAAATTAATTACTATAAAATGTTTTTTGTTACTGCTTTTCCACTGTATGTAGAAACTAGAAAACAAGGAAGTCGTAAGAAAAATCAACCTTCAGATTTCAAAGCATACATGGACAAATGGATATAATACAAGCAAATGAGAGAAAACAACACAAATAATAATTAAAAATAATGGCCTTAAATATAACTTTTTTGTTCGAGTGCGTTTTCGTATGTTTAAAAATAATTACACTATGGAGTCAAATTTAATTTTAACGCTATCGACGCTGTTTTGAATCTGTTTTAAACATGGTATTTGTAATTATTAACCATGTGTTATGACCCCTTAAACAAGAGTAAACACAAGGGGTCATACAATTCAATACAATTTTAAGTTGTAATGAAAATTACTTTAAATTGAACATTGTATTTGTAATTATTAGTCTAGTTTTATGCCCCATTTAAGCAAGAGTAAACATAAGCTCTGCCGATGTTGTTTTGAATTTGTCTTAAGTTGAACATGGAATTGGTAATTATTAGCCTACTGTTATATCTTATTTAATCGAGAGTAAGCTAAACTCTAGTGACTTTGTTTTAAATGTGTGTTAAATAAATATGGTATTTGTAATTAACATAATGTTATATCCCCTTTAAGCTAAAGTAAACTGAAGCTCTGGCGACGTTGTTTTAAATTTATCTTAAATTAAACATGGTATTTGTAATTATTAACCTAGTGTTATGTCCCTTTAACCGAGAGTAAACTTAAGTTTATTCATAACTTACACTATTCTTAACTTAATGTTTAAATGGGATCGAATATTTGATACGTTTATATAATAGTACTGTTCAGAAACCATTCTGGTACACTTAGTACTCTAATTTGCCGCTAGGTTGTGCATTAATGTAATATTTTTCGATTGTAGCAATCGAATCACAGCCCGTGTTTTTTTGAAATTTTAATTTCATCGTGAAAGTATGAGTCCGTTAGTTATTATGTTTTCAACTAGTATCATCTTTAATGGTGGTTTGAAATTATTGTAGAATTTTCAATTAGCAATGACTTTTTGAGTACATGACTTAATTGTACATTAGCTCTTATGTAGTGTAATTTTGAATAACTCTGACACGTCTTCCTTTGACTCTTAAGGACTTAAGTTTACCTTTTTGTTTTCTTAATGTAAAATGTTTAGCCACGTTTTCCAAATTTTCAGATGTGATTTGAATCCTGTGGACGGCAACTATCCTTTCGAGGCACTGGGCCATGATAACTACGGAGCCATCGATGCTAAACTAACAAGTTTCAGTCTTTCTCAGAACTTAAAATTCATTGCAATAAACGGCCCCACCAATGGCACAAACCTTCCGGAGTTTGACTGGAGGACGAGTGTGTTAAACAAGACGGTACATCATTACGGACAACCCGATGTCTTCAGATTTCCTCATGTAACAACTGACTGGAAAATGTAATTACAAATGCTAAATAATTTGTTATTGTTTTTATAACTTTTGCTCCTCATTTAAATACTTTCACTCTATTATATTTTATAGGATTTTATCAACAAAATTTATATGCAGTTTTGTTGAAGTACATGTATCTCACAATAAATTATTTCCTGAATTAATGATCCTTGTTTTTAAATTTAATAAGTTTTATAAAAATAGTTACATTAATGTATAAACGTGTGAAGTTTTTGTTGTTGTTTTTTTAACGTTCATACTTCATGCCAGTAGAACTTATGAGGACTGTACTCGAACGTACAACCTTGAGGTGCGCATTTCAGAGACTGAACCGGTGTTTTAGTCAAGTTGACGAAACATCACTCGTTTTAATAATATAACAAACATAAAAATACGTTAAACCTTTAAGAACTTTTTTTAATGTTAAAATATGCATCGCCTAATTTTAATTTTAAAAATATGAAACGTGTAGTTTTATTAAAATAAATTTTCTAAAATATTAAAAAAAATTGTTTAAATTTAAAATTTATTATCATTTTACTTTGTAAATTTTAAATAAGGCTATTTTTTCGCCGTGGGAGTATAAATATAAAATTAATACTGTAACTTCATTCCAACTTACTGATTGAAATAGTTAAAGAAAACTCCACAAGAGAGCATCGTTTAGGGACTTGATAATTGACGAGAAAATCCCGAAAATTTTATTTATTTCCTAATGGAAAGTATATTATTTTGACGGGAACATTTTCATATTGACTACGAGAAATTAGTGGGAATTCCACATAACAAATTTGAAATATTACTTGAATTTTCTAACAGGTGTAGATTTAAATATTGTGTTTTGAATGGTGCTGCTACCTGGTAGAACAATACTGAAGCTTTTGTTTATGAATTAAAGAAGAAACGACAATATATGTAAAGTGTTTTATTTAAAAAAAAAAACTATTTTTACTTTCTTGTTACACACAGTACAGAGAAAATGTAATGTTTCTAAAAACAATTTTGATAAATCGTATTAATACGTTTTTAAGCCTCCCTGAATTATTAAAAATGTTTTTTTAATTTAAAATTTAATACGTATGTGCATGCTCACGCTCGCAAACTTTAGAAACTAAGCGAATTGACCGACTACGGTGAATTATGGCTATGTACTCGTAGTAAATGACTATGAACACGACTGCGTCTTTGAACATCACACTTCAATATCGTAGTATCAATACTGTAGTTACTGCCGTAAGCTTTATCTTAACAGGTACCTGCAAACAAAGTAGTTTTATTTCAACTTGTGTGTGTGTGTGTGTGTGTGTGTGTGTGTGTGTGTGTGTGTGTGTGTGTGTGTGTGTGTGTGTGTGTGTGTGTGTGTGTGTTGAATATTTATTATATTTCTGGAGACTAAATTGACTGATCTACTATCAGGAAACTTACTGACGTACCCTGATTTAACGTTCTCACCCAGATTTAATTCTCTTTGTTATCCTTATGAAGTAGAAGTTCATCGAGAAAAGTTCACTAGTTTGATATTTGCTCTGTTCATATAAAATATTATTTTGCTTTTTGTATTTGCCAAATTAGGAGTCAAACAAAGTTATAACTGTATCTATTATTTCAAACAATTACTACAATTAATATTCCAATGTTCTTTTTACCCAGATACAATTATGAGTATTCGCAAGTAGATTGAATTGTTCAGCCAATAACATAGCTTTCTCTCTATAGACTCTATACATGTACTTTATAGCGCTATGTATAGCTGGAAAGTAAGAATCGATAACAAAATGCTCGGAAAAACAATTGCGCCGAGTTAGGATAGACGGAAAGGTTAAAGCAGTGAGGCGGAAGTAGGAAGGGGATGATCTATACGAGAGAATATCACAGTGGCAGTGAATTGAGCCAATCGAAATGTCTGAGTAAATCCGTTCGAAAATTTGTTGAAATCTCATGAAATGATACGAAAGTATTTCTAAGCATTATAATTATGATTAGCCATTGAAGAACGAACTCTTTTCCATTTGTTCATTTGCGTGCAGCAAATTAATTTGTGTACTCGTGCTGAACAATAAACAAAATATCCTAGTTAAAATCATGTAAGGCATTTAGTTGTAGTTTCCAAGGTGTTTGTTTTTAAGCCTGTTTTGTTTAAAAAACTCAAACATTTTTATTTCAACGAATTTGTTCTAAAAATTTTGATCTAATTTTTCTGAAAAGTATTCCTTTATACTAAAATGTAGAAAGCCTGACTGGCCATCTCCACCCCCCCCAAAAATAAAAGTTTAAAACTTATTACAAAAATTGGCATAACTTTTACAATTTATTAGTTTAACAGGTTTTATTCAAATTCAGATTTTATATAAAAACTTTACTACGCCAAGTCATTATAGCAAGTTTGTAAAAAGAACCAAAAATTTGTTGCATTCCAAATTAGTTGAATTATTTTTGTTTGCTTCTTTATTTAGAAGCAAAATGAGATTTTGAGAATTTTTATTAATTTCCTGTTTTTCTTCGGTAGTTTCAATACGAGAATTTCCAAAATGATATGCACCATTCCGTCGCTATTGAAACCATCGAAGCCTTTTATTATTTGTGTTTGGGTGCCTATAAATGTTTTCATTTAATCAGTTTTTTAATAAAATAATGTGCGAATATTTGTGGACTATTTTCCTCCCCATTTATAAACTATAGGGAACAACCCTGCCTACTCTGTGGGCCAACACACTCAGTATTTTTGATTACCAAATTGTTTGAACAAAAGAATAAAAAACCCTATTCCTATATATTTAAATTTCAACTTTCATTGAGTTCGGGCAAATTACATTTTTGTTTGCTACGGCTTTGCTAACCCAAAACAATGAGTAAATTTGAACTTTACATACTGTTTTTACTTTTTCTCACGCTGCAAAGACACATTAATAAAATTTTAAGTTTTAAAAACACAACTTATTTGTACAATGTTTACTGTGACATCAATCATATTATATAGTATTTTCATGTTTACATGTTCACGACGACGGCCGTTGTTACATGTCATAACATTTTGTGTTACGGTAATTAACATAAGATCTCAACAATAGGTGTAACATTTTTTTCCGTAAAATTGTTAGAATATGTGTCTATACAACGTTTTAGATGATATTCAACCGGAAAAAACTGTATTCTATACATTTTAGAGGTTATGTCCGTACGTCACTGATGGCACGCGATGCATATTTGTAAACCATTGATATAATAAGTGTAGTGCGTCACTGGTGGCACACTGTTATTGATCCGTACACACATAAATTTTAAAGTAAGAGACTCCATAAGTTATTCCTTGATGTCGTAGTGTTATAATTGTCAATAAATAGATAATATTATTTTGAATATGTTTTCATTTGAGTTTACCAATAAAAATCACCAAGTAAAGAAAAAAAAATCAGTGAACCAAAATATAATATTACTTCATTATATTTAAAATTAAGTGAACGTGTTAAATAACTTTCCGGGTAAATTTTATCAATACAATTAACACATGTATATTTAAAATACGTATGCAATATGTTGAAATGAACATTGTGCATAGTAATTAAAGCACAAGTTCGTGAGTGTTATAACTCAGAATAGTATTTTTTTTCGGTAGTTCAGTTGGCAATACTGTAGATACTCTTGGTTCCTAGTTACTTTAAGCAGTTTAAATAACATAACCTCTCACTCTGTTTGAACCGTAAACTACACTCGTTGTTTTGTTGAATTAATACTTTTAAATAATACTATAAGATATGTTTTTGCAGTTCGTGTGCAAATTGTCGAGACAAATGTTCTCTTTCTTTTAAAAATAAGCCACTTCGTTCACTGGTTGCACAAAGTAACTCTGTTGTAACGTTATCCTCTCGTAAGAATTTAAAATTTAGAATCTTCAATTTACGCGCACAAATATTTGATCTTGAAATTATAGTTCTTCCATATTTTAGTTAAATATTTTCTCTTTTACATTTTTTAATTAATTAACTGTAATTTTAAAAATACATATTTTTTCTTGTAATTATGTTACACTGAACAAGTAAAACTACTTTGTAAATATTCTTAAAATATGTTAACGTTTCGGATCATTTAAAAATTTACAGCTTATAAAATATATAAATTGAAAAAATGTTTTGTCATAATTATGAACAGCAATATAAAAAATGGATTGTACTAAGTTTTATTAAATTCGCACACATTTTCATTAAACTTTTAAAGATTTTATTTTTGGGATCTAAATGAAGAAATATATAATTTTTTGAGTTTTTTTAATGACCTCCACTATTTGGTCAACGTGTGTTAAATTTGTCACACACGAGAGGCTTTTCGTCGGGGCTGTGTATTTTAATGTCGTGTGTAAGTGTATTAGATACTTAAAGTGTATTTAGATAAGGCTATATAAACGGTACGAAAAAGATTTCTGAATATAATGTTTTCAATACAAAACAGAGAACAGTAAGCTAGTCAATGACACATGACTATTTGGTCTTTGTTCTATTTAATTAATGAAACTTTATACTTTCATTTTAACTAAAAATACAGACAAAGGATGAAATGCAAAAACAGAGAAATATTCGAAACTTGACTACTGTTGCATCATCTGCCGGCATTTTATTGAACTAGAATAACGTCTGTATCTATGGGCCGTAAGCATATAAAACGAAAACAGAAAATGTCTTTTCAAAACGAACATGAGTAGCCTAGTAGTGTAATAGGGTTCAAAATATTTTCTTATAATATAAAAACATATTATACTAGCTAAAACTACGTACAATACATTGAAAAATAAAAAAAAATATTTCACATATTGAAATAAATCGCGCGTAAACGTTTTCACAATAAAGAAAACGATTCACAATAAGTTTAAATGAAATCGTTAATCATCCTGTAAGACGTATCTGTAGATCTAATTATTTTCAACAAAGACACTGTATAGGTTGTCACTGTTTAATTTAAAAAAAAAGAACTATGTGGGCGATCAAAATTTATTTTCAAAAACGAAACTGTACATTGGGTACATGTTTATTTTCAAAAAAACTATGTGCGTGGTCAGTGTCTATTTTCAAAAGAAAAACTATGTGAGTGGTCTGTGTTTATTTTGAAGGAAACGTTTAGGGCAGTCAGTGTTTATTTTCAAAAAAAATATTCTATGTGAGTGGTCAGTGATTATTTAAAAAAGAAACTGGGTGCATGGTCAATGTTTATTTTCAAAAAAGAAACTATGTGGACAGTCAATGTTTATTTTGTATTAGTATCAAACCGTAAATGGTATAGCTATTTCATAATAGCTACACCGAAATGGAAATTCTGTTAATAATCTTTCTATGTGAATAAAAATTTAGCAAAATCTAATAAAATAATATTGAGAAAAATGAGTAGTACTGAACTGTCATAAAAACTGTTCTAAAAGCGAATTTCCAAAAATACTTTACTTAATATTAACTTTTGTTTAAAAATCCGGTTTCACCATCGTAACCAGTCTCAAGATCTTCATTTTCAAAAATTTAACTAACAGAGAAAAAACTGCCCAGAAATCCATCAAATTAAATTTCGCAATATCAATGGACATTAAAATTTCAAAAATCTGATTTACGTAATTTTTAACGCTTATTACGACGATGAAATGAGAATTTAAAAAAAAATTAAGATAAAAAAGTTTTACGTTTTAAAAAAAGTAAAATGGCTGCAATGTTGAAGCTGTTGAACGAATTTCGCTGATTAACTTGTCTACGTTATTACCAAAGTTTTTTGCGACAATTCTGAATCTATACAGATTAAAAAATCGAACATTTTGTTATAACATACACACACACACACACACACACACACACACACACACACACACACACACACACACACACACACACACACACACATTCATGAGCTGCTCAATAGCTCATTTTCCAATTTTTCAAAGGATATGCGCTAAAAATGATTTGTTCAAGCTACTTATGCGTTTTGTTAAACTGAGTACTTAACCATAAGATTTTTTACTATGGGTACTATGTGTAAGATTTTATCATGTTTGCCACAGGTAATTCCGAAAAAAATAGATTTTTGTTATTCTTTTAACATTAAAAAATAGTCCTTTGGCATAAATTATACGACCAAATAATTTATTATTGGTAATTAACATTTTATAAAGATAAATAAACATTTTATAAATGTAAAGATGCTATTTTTATTGTTCCAGTAACATGCACTGATAATAAAAAAAGTACAGTATATAGTTTTGGTGGATTTAGTAATTAATGATTAATTAGGTTAATTCATTATTGCCTCCAAGTCAGGAGGTGACCACAAGCTCATAACCACATCTTGAATGCGTTACCTTGGGCGGTAGGCAGCTGCATGTAGGCTATTAATGTATGATTTGATGCAGTATGATTTACTAGCACACAAATTAATATACGTACAGTATAACAGTAGTTCAAAGAACAGCAGACCTCGTTGTGTGTTGGTAATTAATAGCCTCACAACTACTCCACGACAGCACTCTGACGCACTAGCAAATTTTTCCACCAATTTAACCGGTAACCTTAATGTCTAAGGAAAATGTTACTGCACCACCTTTATTGGAAATTTAATGCTCTTTTCCTAAGATGCTGTTGTTGTGATAGGCAAGTCATTCAGCCGGTATTACCGGACATAACAAGCAATTTACACGTGGCATCTTTTAATCAGAGGGCATAATAATAGAAGCAAATTTCTAAAAGTATTTTTCTTTAACTTACTATTTTAAAAATTCTGATTTTACCATCATATAGCACTAAAATCTGCACATATAACGATTTTAAAATTCCAAAATACCATCGAAATTATGAAATGAACCGAGGTAAAAAAAATCCTCAATTTCAACCGATTTTGACAAATAAAAATACCAATTTATACAGTTTTTAACGCTAATTACGATTGTGAAATCGTTATGAATTTTGAAGATTCGAAATGGCCGCCATTTTGAAGGTGTTGAATGTTTCTGGTTAACGAACTATTACGAAAATCGATTATTGTGCCAAATTTGAATCAAATCTAACCGAAATTGCGAAGGCACTAAAACTTACCTTTCAAAGCGCTGTCAAATAAATTCCATAATTTCAACGGATGTTCAAAATTTAAAATGATAATTTATGCAATTTATAACGTAAAATAAGATTTTAAAAAAATATTTAGGACTGAAAAAAGTTACGCACTTTCAAATATTTGAAATTTTCTACCATTTTTAATCTGTTGAACTAATTTTGCTTTTTAAAGAACATGTTCAAGCTTTAACCAAAATCGATTATTGTGCAAAGTTTGAATAAACCGGACTTTAATAGCCAATTTGAACACACACACACACACACACACACACACACACACACACACACACACATACAAAATTTTAACGATCCCTTAAAAAGTGATTGTTACAATCGGTGCTAATTCGAAGTTCCCGGGTCTGGGTCTTACCATGAAGACCGCTCCAATATTTAATTTTTCCAATTGAAATTTGGTAAAAACGTAGTAATTAGACGATGTCTGTAAACTGCCTATTTTCGTTAAATTTGAAGCTACTTCTTAACATGGCTTTTAAATAGTTGCCAATTGCTACAGGATAAACTTCTTTTATCAGACATACACCTTAGACCTTTGAAAACGTTTGTTGCGTGAAAAGTAAGTTATTTTCTGAGTTACAATCCACTAAAAATGGCTTCACATTTGAATATCAATTTGTTTGCGATAAAATGTAATTCCTTTTTGTAACAAAATAGCGACATCTGTCATCATAAGTTTCTTTGTTTAGATCTAAACTCAAGCAAATTTGAAATCGTTTGTTACGTAAAAATTAAATTATTTTCTGAGTTATAATCCACTTACAATGACTTCAAATTTGAACATAAATTTGTTGGCGTTAAAATGAAATTACTATTGTAACAAAATTGCGACATCTTTAAACATAAGTTTCTTTGATTAGATCTAAACATAGATCTAAAACTAAGTGAAAATTGAGTTATTTTATGAGTTAAAATCTACGAAAAATGGCTTTAGATTCATTTTTCTAGAATCTAAATAGAAACATGAATTTGTTGGAATTAAAATGTAATGCCTTTTTGTTATAAAATCATCTTTAATCATAAGTTTCCTTTAAACATATTTACCTTCAAAAACGTTTGTTACTGAAAATTATGTTATTTTTTGAGTTACAATCCAATAAAAACGGCTTCAGATTCGAACATCAATTTGTTGGCGTTAAAATGTGTTTACTTTTGTAACAAAATAGCGACATCTTTAGTTTTAAAGTTAATGGTTATAGAAGAACTTCGTTATACGTGGATAAATGTAACACGAGAGTAATTCCCGGCGTAACAACTTCTAATTCCGCTCATTACCTCAGGATGTTTCTGCCAAGTTACCGGGACGCATCGAATTTAAAGCAATCATTTCATAACGCCTAGACGTTTAATTTTACTGAGCTGAAAGTTGAAGCTGTTTGCCGTACTTTAACATATAGGCCTATCATGTTTTAGGACTGGTTTTGATGCTGGATTTTGCTGGACGCGTGATGCGGAAACACGTTTATTTTTTACATAAGAGTATATTTTGCTCTTCGCAAGTCCTCATATTATTTTTTTTTGTGTGTTTAACGTCCGACTATTGTGCACACTTGAGCTAATGCAGACGATGGGATGATTTATAGCGTATGAAAATGCCAAGCCCTTGCCGGGAATCGAACCCGGGTCCTCGGGGTGAAAGCCCATTACGCTATCAACTAGGCCACCGAAACCACTTCAATTAAATTAATTATAACTAAAAATATCTGTGTTTTCACCGAGGTCAAATTGGAGACTTTCCGCGTGTGATGCAAACGCGTTAACCACCACACTATGGAAACAACGAAGAAGTTTGACCGAATTAATTATATGAAATAAATCGTTTATTCAATTTTGTTAGTTGTATTAAAAGATCAGTTGTTTTATATTAATTCGTAAAAATCAGCTGATTTCAGTGATAGGTAACTAAAATAAGTCTTAGGTTATGTTGTTAAAAACTAGCTGTGTTAATTTGTAGTGTTTTCGAACAAATTATCGTAATTAAAATTACAAAAAAAAGTTAAGAGAGAAATATGATACATGATTTTTATTTCTAATACAATAACAGACATTTTATTTAATTAATCACGTAAGTTTCCATTCGCATTTCCAGTTTTGCAAAATTTGAAGAATAAAAAATAATGAAAACACATTGACGTAAAGTCATTGGTTACGTGACTATGAAGCAACGATCTCAATATGAATAAATTTGCATATTCGTCCACACATTAAGGTTTTCCCTTAAAAAGTGCGATTTTGAAAATACCAATCACTCGTACAAACATACATTTCAGTAAAAATACCTTTTTAAAACTTCTGCTTCTTGATGAGGGATAAATATATTTTAAAAGTAAAACTAATAGAAGTCAGTCGTGTGGTACTATCCAACCGATTTGCTTAATTTTGTTTTACGAAAGGTATTTTTTTTACGTGCAGATATTTAATCAAGTATTTAAACTATTATTTTTCTTTTATGGTTTTACCTCATTGGCTTTCAAAGTTCCTACGTCAATCTTATTAATGTAAGGATGAGATTTTATTTGATCAGCTGATTTATTAAACATAAGTTCATTATCTGATATAGTTCTTTAGGTTCACCACAGAATGCAGCACACGCAACTGTTTTATTTCCGTGTGTTTACATTTAGGCCGGGTAGCCACCAAATGCAGAGAGGAGCTAACTGAGCTAAGCCTAGCTGAGCGGAATGAAGACCAAAGTGCAACCGAAAGCGTAGTTCAATCAGTTTAAAGAACGCTTTTGTATTTTATTAAACCTTAATGTTTATGCCTAATGTAGTTGATTCTAGGAAACTAATAGGTTTAAAAAACCTCTTACCTAGGCAACTGTAATCTAGGTCTAATCTAATAAGCTTAAAGGTGTGACAGCTTCAAAACCGAGCTAGTTTTGAACCTCCGAGCTACGCGGAGCGGAACCCAGTGACTCCACTTTTTTCCGCTCAGCTCAGCAGAATGCATAATCTGCTCCGCTCAGGACAGGCCACCCGGCCTAATGTTAAACAGATTTTCTCTTGTGAAGATTTTCGCATTCATTAAGTTTCTCAAAATTGACTTTTCACGACTAAAATATTTTCTATATAGGCCTACTGCGCAGTGAAGAATTATAGCCTAAACATTGGAAAATGCAAAATAAAATTTAAATTAAAAAAATATTTGTAAGTTTTTAAAGCTGAACAATAATAGAGGTTGATTTTTTCGTTGATAAAATGCGTTCTTAAAATTAACAACGATATTTTATTATTTCATGGATGATTATCCGAGCTCAACTTTACATTTCTATTTGTTAAATCTAACTTTAACGTTTCCAATTATATACGTTTTAAGCTGCAGTTTCAAACTGTTTAAATAGTTTAAAATATAATAACGAACTACCTTTGAAGTTTTTTTAAGGAACTGCTTTTTAATATTATTTCGTAAGTATAACAATATAGTTAAAATTAAATACTTCAAATATTCTATTTAAAATATTTTTCATTTTTTTAAAAAATAATGGTTTTACTTCCAAAAAATTAAAAATGTTCAAAATTGTATTTTATTTTTTTTTAATTAATACCCTATTTAAGAGCATTATTATTTTTAAATATGTTCACTTCATTATTGGTTTTCACAAAAAACCATGAAAACAGTGCGAACCGCGGTGTGTGTGTGTTTTCAAGTTCGCAATTCTGATCCGATTTATTCAAATTTAGCACAAAAATCCTTTTGGTGAAAGCTTGAACATGTTCGTTGAATAGTAAAATTCGTCCAACAGATTAAAATGGTGGCAATTTCAAATATTTGAAAGTACACAACTTTTTAGTCTAAAATATTTTTGTAAAATCTGATTTTACCGTTGCAATCAGCGTTAAAAACTCCATAAATCAGCGTTTTGAATGTTGAAAATACATTGAAATTTAATTTGACGGCGGTCGGGGTTCATTTTAAAATTTTCACAAAAAACATTTGAAGTGATAATTTTTGTAGATTTTAACACTGTTTATAATGGCGATATTAGAGTTTGAAAAAGAGTGTAGGTTACAGAAGTTACTTTTAGAAATTTGCTTTCATAACGTCAGCGAGGCAGTCGCGTGCAAGACAAATGTCTTCGGGAAACAATTTTCTCCGGACGTTGCGTTAATAATTCAACAAGGAATAAATCAAAGGCAGATAATTCACTTTTATATTTTTTATTTATAAACAACACATATAATTAAATATAAAAGTATATTTTCATATTGTATCTGGTGTATTGCGTCAGACTAAAAGTATGCAAGCGAACAGTAATTTGAGACCTCTGTATACTTACGCCTAATTTAATTACGTATAAAATATTAATTACTAACTTACAAACGTATAGGTAACCTAATAAACTCCTTTTATTTTTATTTACTACATAGTTTTCACGAAGGAACTACTTTCTCAAAGACACAAATATGCTAATATTTATATAAATGTTATACGATCGTGATGATTTATATTATATACAAGTTGTTTTAATTTTAAAAATATCGAAATCTGAAAAATATACAAATTTATATTATATATATCACTTAACCTGTTACAGATAGAAAAGTTAAAAACTGAAAATTAATATTGATTTATTTAAAACAATAGATATTTTATACCTGTTTGAACAAACTTATAACTAACAAAAATGTTCCAGTACTTTGTTCAGAAAAGACTGAGCAAAACATTATTTAGGACTATAAAATATGAGTTCATAGTGATTTTTAGCTATTAATTATTTAATGGTAAGTCCCTATTAATTGAATGAGTCAATTGTTTTTTCAAAAATGGGCACGAATTAGCTCGAAAGTCAAAATAATTGTTAATAACTGTAAAAATGGAATTATTATATACTATATCACAAGAAATATATTTTTTTCTAAGAACATTTTTCAAAAAGTCAAAAACATTTGTATTAAAACTGCAATACTTCAAAATCTCAATAAAACAATAAATTAAAATTAGTTTTCTGAATTATTTGTATTTTAAGACTGTTGATGTAAATCCATTATATTAATGAAATAATAACACATTTGTATATTTCCAAAACTTTTTTATTTGAGTCTTGCCAACCAAGGTTTCACTCGTTAGAGAATTTTCAAGGCCACTTCGAAGTGAACCATTAGATTTAGGTTATTCTTTAAAACCATTGTCCAGGCCATTATATTCTCCTTCTTCGTCCTGTACTGTGGGTTTCCCTAACACAAATATAATGTTGTAGGCCTACTAGCTTGTTTTAACTTCAGCTTTAAAGTGAACTTGAATGTTCTAACGAGTGACACATTGTTTGGCAAGACTCGAATAAAAACGTCGTAGAAGTATAAAAACGTGTTAGTATTTCATTAATTTGTTTTCTGGTAACATTAATGTGAAACTAACAAGTAAGTAAATACAAAATATACTTTAACTTTTTTTTCTTCTTGATTTGCTTATAATGTAAAAAATAACCATTCTATACTACAACTACATAGTAGATTTGACAACAGCTTAGTTGACAGATATGTTCGTTGGCAAAACTAAGTATAAATTAGCTATTTTTTTAATCACGTTTTTGGACCAATTAAGCTCGAATTTACCTAGAACCGACCATTTTATATAAAAACGAATTACTATTATTTAGTACAGTATAAAATAATAGTATATAACACAGTAAAATTTTAAAGAAATACACTATTTTTAATATGAGACATGTGCGCGTTAGAAATGTTTACAGACAGGCAAAACATGAAAGCTTTCAATTTCAATTTCAAGTTTTCAAGGCAAAATATTTACAGAGTTTTAAATTCTCTATATACTAGACTAACGTTTTTGACCAGAAAAGATAATCACAACACTTCAGTTACCTCAGAGGCACCAAGAAAGCAATTAGCGATGTAACTTTAAAGTAATAAAGTACACAAATACATTATTAATAAAAATATTTAAATGCAAAGCAAAATAAGTAATTAGTAAATTAGTTAGTAAATGGTGCGTAAAAGATTTACTAACTTTGTCAGATTCTATAGTTATTTAAAAGGAGTTTAAATGACACACATACACAAAACTCCAAAAATCTTTGATTGTAAAGAATCAAAACGTGAAAAGGGTTTAATTTCTTTCTTCGAATTTTGTTCAGAATTTCTTCATATATTCCGATTTATAGTAAAATAATTAATAAACTAAAAAAAGGCATCAATAACAGCCATTTTTGTTTGTTTTAATTGCAGATTGTTTTAATTTAAAATTTGCTTACAATTTTTATAGATTCTAGTATAACACCAAAATTTGAGCAAATATTGATGAAAGAAATATTTTAGAAACAAGTTGCTTTACGTACGTTTATTTTGGATATTTATTCGCGATATTTTTCTGAAAATTCGGATCAAAATCGTTAAAAACGATTTTGAAAAAATCGATTTTTAAATTAAGAAAGATTTTGAAAAAATGTAATTTAAATTAAATTCTAAGGGTTTCGCTTCACAAAAAATGATTAAAAACGAAATTACTAGAAACGTGTTTCGGGCTTAATAAGTCGGTTGATCTACAGCGATTCACATATTTTCGCACTTAAGACAAAAACATGTGAAGACGAAAATTAATGTGAAGATATATTTTGTTAATGTTAATTTTCCCTTAAAATATAATATATAATAATAATAATATATAATGTTTATAGTAAGAAATTCAAAACTGCAGTAATTTATAATATTTTTTGCGAGGAACGAAATCTACTCTTGCAGATTATTTTCTTACTCTTTCATCAGCTGTCACTACACTAACTGGATCATAATTAATTATTCACTACCCACAGAGACACGCTATTGTCATGCGGCCTAACGAAAATAGATTTTTATTACTGCACTTTAGAATCAGAGCAACTACAAACTCAAGGATACCGAATAATTCATTTAAATCAACGATGTTCGTGCCTCTCGAAGCTATACGTGTCTGTCGAATCTCCGTAAATGTTTCGTCTCAGTAAATTTAATATAACAAATATCTTAAAAATTATAACAAAATATTTGCCTAAATTTATATATTTTATTAAGAGATAGCCAAATATAGTAAAATACAAAATATATTTTACGCATGAGAACTAATTTTACGCAAATTCAGCAGTGTGTGAACTAGTGATGCGCTATTGCGAGATATTTACAATCGAAACAATCGACCATCGTACAATAAACAACTAGTCCCAGTCGAGTTGAACAATCGAGATGTGTGATAATTGTTATCGCGATTGTCCTGATTGCCGAGTTGGTTTTTAGCGCAATGTTTTCCTTTACTTTGACTCGACATCACAAATCGGCAAAAACGATTGCTTTTTTAGTCAATTGTAAGTGCGAATTATTAATATTAATAAAAACAGTGCTTTATTATTACCGATAATATAAAAAAACGAAAATCAAACATCAACTTTACAGATTCATCATAAAAAAACTTCTTTTACATGCATTACTTCAGCGTGATCTAAGGGACTATATTTTGGACTGAAAAATTGTTTAGTTATTGTCTGTACAAATAATATATGCACCAATAATATTAATAACCACTCAACAGAGAATTAAATTAAGAAACAATTTATGTACTTTAATTGCAATGTGTAATAAAAAACTATATATTTGTACATACCAAAAAACCGCCATTTAGGTCTAATTAATTAAAAAAAGTACATTTTTTAAAGTTAGTAAGAGTGGTCAAACCTAACTGGAAGTGTTTAAACAATTTGACGATTTACTCGATTGTTTTGTCGATGATTCAGGCCTACTTGAATTGAACAAGTAAACATGCAAGTGTAAGCAAGAAGAGGACTCGGCGAGTTGGCAAACTCGGATAGAAAAACAATCGTCAAGTGACGACTGACGGGTCCAATACAATCGAAACAATCGACTAAAACATCTCTTAATCGCGCATCATTAGTACGAACGCAATCAATGTTTCAAAATGTTTGTTTTTCAACAGTTTGAAACATCGCGCATGAGCAGAAGAGATATTAAGAGTACAGATTCAGAAAATAAACAGTAAAATCGCATATTTTACAAACAAAAAAGAAAGAAAATATTTCTATACGAAATCAGCGTTTAACAAATACTGCAATAGGGCAACTAAACAATCAATTTGTATAAATTAATACAGATTTTCATTTGCGTTTATCGTTTAAATTAGCATCAGTAATTTGTGTAAACCGTTTTTTTATTTTAGAAATGCATTTTTTTAAATTAGTCTCTTTGCAGTAAGTTATATTCATAAAATGTCCAACAATTAATGTTATATTTGGTCAATAACAATGAAAGTAATGAATAATTTCGCTACAACATGTCCTTGTTTGCGACACGGAAAGGAAATTTCAAAAATATTCCATTTAGATACGCGAAAGTTAACAAAACAAATGGTAAAAATAATTATACATCTTTTATGTAATTCTATTTTTTAAATTTGATTTCTCCATTGTAATCAACGGTAAAAATTATCATTTTAAATGTTCACAATCTACCTGAACGCTATGTAATATTGTTTTAACAACCAATTAAATCGTTTTCTCTAGGCCATGATCTTGGTTCTGAATTTTATGTGTCTGATACATTATCAACTAGAAAGTCATTAATAGTTATTCTATTAATAGCATCTATTAATTAATAGATTAATTAATAGATTCTATTAATAGAATCTAGTTATTCATCAAATAGCAAACGTTCTTTGCTCGGTATTTGTCGAACTCCTTAATCGTGCACTAATAATAATTTAAATTGGAAAAGCAAATAAATGTTTTACAAATTTATAGCTTAAACTACACTGAGCATCATAAATTACGTAAACAAGCATATTTTTCGAAAAAATATTGCAATGCTAGTCTAAACGGTATGAAGGTAAAGAAGTATTGTGTTTTGTGTTCGTTATACATGGGAACATTGTAGGCACGTGGTACTGATATGCGCTATTTGGTTACATGTATATTATATAATTGGTCTCATACGTGGTGTTTGTTGTTCAGTGTAAGCAGAAGAAAGAAAGCTCAAGAAATAAGTTTCGTGAGTGTAATTTTAGTGAAATTATTATTTTAGAAATCTCACAGACCCTACTGCAAAAGTTGTCTTCTTTACATTATAATATTGTTATCAAGCAAGGTAAATTACCTCGCGCGTAGTAAATTAAAATTACACACTAAGATAAATATTTAACAGTTCCTTATCAAGGTGAAAGGTAGAACGCAGTATTTACTAATTTGTATCATATATATGAAAAACAAGACAAACAAATATAAATCAAAATAAACCTTTTAAAAGTCGGGTGTTATTTCGATTTTTTCGTTTTAATTTAAATATTTGTTAATTGTGAACAGCGTGACCACCTTTATCCGAGAATTTATTATTTTTTTTTTAAATATACGTTATTGTGAACAATTTTTTGTATGGCTTCAAAAATTGTCGTCGTAGCTTTGTTTGAGACTGCCAGTTGTATTGAATAAGATAGCGATTTCGAAAATTGTTTTCTTTGAATGAAATATTAGATTTATATCTGATAAAACGTAAGATTTATCACTGACTAGTAACGTTAATTTTATTTCACTAAAATTTATAAAGCCTTTTTTTTTTTTTTAGGTGTGTTCACGATTTATTTCAAAAACCTTTTTGTTTCGTGATTCATTCCTTGTGACTGCTAACTAATTTCTTGTTTTTTGTTTCATAATTAATAAATTTACATTGTAACCAATATTTTTTTAAAATGTTTTAAGAACCTAACTAACGAAAGTAGCCTTAAAGTTACTAAACGAATTTTTAGAAATGTTAAAAAAATTAAAATATGTAATACAAAAATATGATTTCGGGTTGCCTACTTTCTGCGTCTGGTGGCAAACTCGCTAACTGCACTGATTTAAATATTTATTTATTTTAGTGATATGACAGGAATATTAAAGGTAACAAACAGTCCCTTTAATATGTAAACAAAATTGTTGGTTAAAAATATTTTTAAATATTGTGTAATTATATTTGTGTAAAATAGCATATAAAATTGCTATTAGATGGTTATAAACATAAATGATGAAGGTATGAAAGGCTCATGTAATATTTGTACTATTCAGTGATAAGTATTATGTTTTATCTGATATAAATCTAATATTTCACGCAAAGAAAGCAATTTTTAATTCGCTATCTTATTCCATACAACTATCAATTTTGAAAAAAAAATCTTTGTCACATTCAGAATATCGAATATTTTAAAAATAAATAAAATAATTCACTTTTAACAGTGTCACGATATTTTTTACTAATTCCAAGAATGTTATAAAAAATGTGAAACATTGTCTAGAGTTAATGTTAATCTTTATAAATGACCAATTTATTGAGAAGTGATTTTGAAGTAATTTTTCAAAAATTTCTTTCCGATTGTTTTAGAACATAACTGTTGAAGGAATTAACTATACACAAAAAAATTGTAAGATATACATTAATTTTGCTATAAAGTTTGTCTCAGTTTATATTATACCTAATAAAAAGTGAAGAGATAAACTATACACAGAGTAGGGTAAATATAAGTAACGATGTTTATAATGTCGGTGTATAGCAAGAAAAGTTTACAGTATTTGAAGTAACGTTTATACGCTTTATAACTCATTTGTTTTTATTATTCCACACCTGCGTTGAACAGAAAGTAGGTTGGTATGTCAGGGTGTAGGGGAGACGTTAATGGACTAGTTTAGTATGACCTACACCTACATAACTAATAATGGCCTGGTTATCATGATTTTGTAGCGTAAAATTGAAAAATGAACTGTTCATATTTGTGAGTTTTAAGTTTTTGAATATAGGCTATCTCGCCTGTAGAGCAACCATATATGAATCCGTTGGACTTCAAGTTTGGCGGGTTGCATTCGCCAACTTATGTTGGTCACGTAGTTAGAAAGAAACACAAGTATTTTGAAAAATTATAATTTTGGAGTAGATATTGGATAAAAAAATGTGGTGGATACGGTTTTGAGACCACGAAAATATATCCCTAAATAAGTTTTAAATCTGCGTTTATGAATAAATTTCTTAAAGCAAAAAGTTTCGCCTTCAATTGTTTGTATGCAGCTAATTCGACGCAGAAGCAGTGCTGTTTTGTATTC
Source organism: Callitettix versicolor (assembly GCA_022606455.1). Lineage (NCBI taxonomy): Eukaryota > Metazoa > Arthropoda > Insecta > Hemiptera > Cercopidae > Callitettix > Callitettix versicolor. The sequence goes on from CM040186.1 coordinate 77,580,792, forward strand.
GATCTATCGGCAGGCGAAAATTATAATTTTTTTTATTCATGTCCAGCACACATGACATTTCATTGAAACTTCCGGTTTTCAACGGAAATAAATTGGTTAGGCATTGTTGTGATTCTATAGGAAACTATTTTCCCCATGATTTAATAAAAATAACATTTTGAAAGACGGAATATGAAATGAAAAACAATCAACGTTAGCTACCATTAGTTTTAAGCATGCCCCTGATGTGTTACAAAATTATTATTTTCTTGTTTTTGTAAAATCTGTTTAAAAAAATAACTGTGTTTTCCGAACAGGAACTCATTCATTTGTAACACACTGTAGTTTTCAACTCAAACTCTTCAGGTTCAAAGTAAAAACACGAAATATGAACAAATATATATATATATATATATAACAAAATCTAGGCAAGCAGAATATAATTATTAAAATTACCAAAGCGAATTAGGAAAAAATTGTAATTACGATTTTGAACCTAATTTAAACTTATAATTTTTTCAATGCAAACAAATTTCTGAATTAATTTTAGTAAACCTACTATTAGTAGAGGCTCGATTAATCGTCTAGGTGTTAGGCGATAATAGCCTCAATGTGCTTTTCGCCTTAAAGTACACCAAAAAATCGATTAACCGTCACACTTGCAACAATCACTTTCATTCTGTCTGGCATTTGTAAATGTATGTCCATAGTAAATAATTTGTAACAAATAATAAAAGTAATCCTTAGACAAAACAAACACTGTAATTGAACTGGACTTATATACAGCACTTACTGACTGCAGCTGACACTAATTGCTACCCTAGGCAAACATTGATAATAGAAAAGTAAACGATCCTATAATCCAATGGAATCAGACAAACACTTTAGTGTCAACCGACTCGGAAAGAGTGCATAATGTTTCTATTAATAGATAAAAACTTTCACACTATTTAAGATAATATCATTAAGCGTATAAGTCGAGTTCTCAAACGGAGATAATTTACTCTATTTAAGACCCATGATTGTAAAATTTGTGAAACACATAATTATATATAAATAGAAAATTTAAGAAACTTATCACATTTTCCAAAATAATAATAATAAAACTTTTTGTGCTATATCGATGTGGTCTATTTGTGTTATCCAACTATTCTGTCATCGGTCATTCCAACGATCCAGTGGCTGATGGTTAATCGAGTCTCTACTGTAGCTACAAATGTCACGTATAAGAAAATACAAATTTTCTGTAGATTTATTTCATGAAACTTAATATTTAGGTATTCAGAAACTTATGTATTTGAAAGTTATTAAATCAAAACTACTTAGAATAATTTAAAAAAAATAATTTTAGAACAAATTGTGTGATATATTTTATTTTTTAAATTAACGAATATAGTCAACTTCAGAGTGGAACTAACAAATTTAAATTTTAGGGGTCTAGTTGTTTATTTTAATCTTGTTTCTTTATATTATAGGTTAAAAACATTAAAATGAATAACCTCTACTCTAGTGTACTTAAGAAAAAGTGAAATATTACATAATACTTTGGTCCTTTGGTGATTTTTTTAGCATTTTGAAAATGTAGAATTGAATGTAATAGTAAAAAAAATATTTTTACTAGATTTAATATGTTAATACTTGTTTAGATTATTTTACTATTGAACTACGATAATATTTCAGCTGATTGAAAATAGTTAACTGAAATAAAACACAAACAAGGGCACAATTGAAGATGGAATTGGTTGCAAAACTCATGAACAAATATGTGTATTTTGAAAGGATGTTATGTGAAAATGTCAAATAACCTGACAGTGTGGAACTGTCTAGAAGTGACTACTTTTTTTCGCATGCCTGACTGTATACTTTTTCACTATTATGATTTAATTATTTTTATAAAAATTTAAATGCATGCAGGAAATGGCAATTTTTGACAATTATTTCTGTATTAAATCTCGCGTGTGTGTAGGTACACAACTATTAGAAAATACACATTTTTGAATTAACCAGAATAATAAACATAATATCAATTGAAATGATATTGAAGCTATTGTACGAAATAAATTTTTTAAAAGTAGCCACCTCAAGTCTAGATATATGCAAGAACAATGTACGCTATAAGTTATACATTACGGATTCAAGCGTGACGTGAAAGCAAATGTTTATACCAATGTTTTTTCAACCGCGATCATACAAGTTTTCACTTTAATCACTAAACAAAAATTAGAGCGTCCCGTGACGGCAAACTGAATTTTCCCCGTGCAAAACATACACCCATATCCCTCGATAAGAGGTATTCATTTCAGAAATATAATCGTGATCTGTTGTATTTCGCCTGTAAGACGATAAATCGGCAATATATCGAAGCATTAGTTGTGCAGGTTGCAGAACAAAATAATACAGGCACACTTTGCGGTTATCACACTGCCTGGATTATGCAACTTCACCGTATTTATACTGTGTTCAATAGGATTGGATTAAAAGACAGTGATCGATATGAGCTAAGAGGAAATTGATATCGAACAAAGTGATGTGTTAGTTTCAAAATTAATTGAGGGTAAGGCGTTTCCGGGGGGGACACAATTTTAATACTGTGCACCGATCGGGCTCCCGTTATCTGATTTTTAAGTACGGCATTAAAGCTGGTTACTTGGTTGGTTACTGTGTGCTTATTTGGATACAATAAGGTCACGTGACCATCATGTGGGTGTAAGCGTGTAAGTACGGCACGTGTTTTAAATTATAAAATAAATATTTATTACGAATTTGTTTAACTGTTGCTAATGGTAACAGTTTTTTTCTAAAATAACTTTTTCAAATAACATTGATTTAGGTCGTGTAGCAGTAAATTTAAAGGTATGTATTTTAAAAGCTGAACATTATATGAATTTAAATATGTGGTCGTTTCCCACTGTTTAAAAAACTAAAGATGGTTTGTTATACCTAGGCTTATTATTACTATTAAAAAAATAATCTTTAAAATATACGTATAAAAAACAGTAGACTTACTTTAAATACAAACGATTGTAATAGATGAATACAGCTGTCTTGTTGACGTGATGGAATCAAATTTTCAAACCGTAACACCGAATAAGCAAAAATAAATTTGTAAAACAATATTTTGATCATAGCTTGGGCAGTCCTATTAAGTTTTATTAATCCGTTCCAAAAAAACCTTTAAAATTTAAAGAAAATAAACATTTTTTTGCTCTTTTTTAATATATGATTTTTTTCTGAAATGTGAATAGTTTTGTACACATGCTATTCATATGAAATATTAAAAAACATTTTTCTTATTTGTATTTGTAATACACGTTAAAGTCTAAAATAATTGACATTTTAAATGTTCATTAAACTTTTAAAGTGTTAAGTTGTGAAGATGTTAACGTTCATTTAAAATGAAAAAATCGTATTTTCGAACAGGCTGTTAAAAGGTTGCTGATTTAAAATGGTTAAAACATATTTTGCGAAGTAACGAACGGTTTTAAGCAATTAGCAACATAAATTTTTCTACCAAGTTTGAATAGAATTAAACCAAAATTTGAACGCCGTAGCAGTGATATATCACGAATATATGAACACATAAGAGGATGTTATTTTACTATGTTATTTTGGAAAATTAGTCTTTTCATTTGAAAACAATAATATAAAATCTATAAAGAACTCTCAAAACGTGCACTAGGCTATTTGGCGCCCATTACATGTTTCTGCGACTGGGACTAACACATTTTACAAAATATCTTTTTGTCGCAATTCCCTAACCCATTAAAATTAAAATATTCCTTGAACACTTAGGTAAACTTTTTTAAATAGCTGACATTATGATATCACTAAAAGTTTCGGTTTTAGCTTATATCCCCATTTATTTTACTTTTAAATGTGATTTTGTTATTAAAAAAACATAATTTTCCAGGAAACAATAATTAAAACTGAAATAAGTTATTCTGCGATCGTTTTAAGCTACAAATGTACAGCAAGATGACTCTACTACTATACATGGATGCATTAATATTTAAACACACGCATTAAGGACAAAAACCTTGTCATCGCTGTTCTGAACTAGAGTGGATTTCGATACGATTGTCCTACACCGTTAAATAAGTTTTTCAATCAACTTTCGTGATCGTCAAATTTGAACTAGAGGTGGTGAAATTAAGAAATCTTCCTTCCTACGTCAGCTAGTGTGCGTGGAAATTCTGGAAGTAGAACCTTACAGAGAGCGTTTCTTTTCGCCCGAGACTCCGATACTAGTGGGAGTTCAGAGATCAGTAGCTGAAGGGAGTCACGTTTATACATCTTTCTACAGAAATTGTGAATATTTCCCGTTTCCAAAATAATAGATCCTAACAACAAAATGATATTTTCTTCTACATTTTGTTAAAGCACGAACAGTAGTTTCGGACTGGTTACGACTGGCTTTTCTACAGCAGCTGTATGATCCATTGTTTTACTTTTGACACAACTTTGCGACCTCGCTACTGAACTTCTGAATCCTTATCAGTATAATCGTGAACTATTTCTGAGGACCTTTTGCAACTTCATCCATCAATGGAGGCCCCCCAAAAAATATTTCTTGTTATTTGATGTTTTTTTTCAGATGTTAAGTAAATCCGAAAACTGCAATGAAGATCGTCAAAGAAAATGCAGTTTGTTTCGTGCGGGCAATTCTCCGCTAGAATGATCAAATCTATCCTGACAATACATTATTTCCCGAAATGTTTGTGTTTGGTATTAGTTCCTTCATCAGCATCTGCTGGTTTTAAACTTGAGTGCCTGGGTCATCAGCCTCTATCGCTGGTAACCTTTGCAATTTGTGTCGTTCCTTCCTGGTGTCGCCGTTGCGGTTGGTGGTAACAATTTCGAGTAAAGGTTCCGGAGCTTCCTGAAACTGAGCATAATTTTTAATATACTTTTTTAAGAATAAATTAATTGTTTTCTGCTCTAATTGTTCTTTATTACACCAAGACAAGAGCAAAGTTGAATTATTATTTTAACAAAAAATAATTAGTAATTTCGTATGCACTTTTGGCCTACAAATTTGTGTTTGAAGTTTAAGTTAAATGAAATAAAATATTAGGTTTTTTTAAAATGATTTATTGATTTAATTAAAAATTACAGAACTACAATATAATTTAAAAATTAAAAATAATTCACGTTTTTGCACAATGAGTTTTCATTAATATTTGTCTTGCTATTTTTGTAAGGAAAATTGATGTCAGAGCAAATGATAAAGGAGCAATATTAAGTTACTACATCAAAGACATGCTCTTGTTTGTGTTTTAAGAGCTTTTATTCAATAATAATAATTTGTCTTCATATTACCTTATAACATTGTAAGCAACCATAATGGGTTAGTGTTTCAAACCAATGAGTTTTATGTTTCTTAAGCAAGTGTCTTTCTGACTAAAATTTACAAGAACTTATAAGTATTTTAATGAATGGCTGCTTTAACTTCAAAACTACGTGATGAAATTGAACTAGTTTCAAAACTAAAACTAAAAGGAATTACGTTATTTCGGAATTTCTTTTGAAATATAAGGTAAATATGAGGTGAATAAATTATACTTTGATGTAAAAAGGTTTATCCATTTTAATAGTCGTCTGAGTTGAAAATTTGATTTTCCAGAATACATTATTGACGACAGTAAATGTGTAAACAAAGGATTTTATTTTAAGCTTCGTTTTTTATAAAAAAATAACCCTTAATAAAATCGGATTTTCTGTAGTTTTTCTAAGTAACTTTTAAAATGTCTTTTAGTACCACCCTTACTCAAGCAAACTCTAAAACAAAACGGCTTCGGAATTTGAACATTATTTGATTGTCGATAGCTTTTTTGGGAAAATAGCATCGCATAATGTTATCTGAGTGCTTAGAACATCAATTCAGGTCTTTTAAATAATTTTTGAAGTACTTCTTTAGGCTGTCGTAGGCACATTATAGTATGAAGTAAAAACAAATACACGATAGCACGAATAATATGTAAAAAATCTGTATACACATAATTTATCCTTGAAATCTATCAATGAGGTAAAAATGTTAATGCATTTGTAGCTCAGTGCTTTGATTTGCGCTTGTAAATGTAGAGGACGTGAGTTCAAAACTCGCTACTCACTGGATGTTTTATTTTTGTATATGATGTAGACAAGTGTCCATTTTATTTCATATCAGCTTTACATAATTTAAATTTAACAATAACATCAGTACTGCCATTTGACTATTACAGACCAACAACGAATAGTTTCCAGTTAGATATTTTACTTTTTCACTTTGGTCGGCTCGTTTTCCGACTGCCAATTTTTTTTATTGTGTGAAAGTTTTTCGAGTGAATTTATTATTTAATTTATTTAAACATTTTTAAATCGTAAACCATAACTAACCTTAAACACATTGTTTTTATCATCCGTGTCATTGTTGTTGAAATGCCTCGGGGTGGATGGTTCGCTGCTAGGCCTCTGTCGCCTTGGCAACGGTGTGAGCAACGGGTGTCCACTACCCGTGGACGAGTCTGAGTTCTGACGGATACAAGTCTGACACCTCCTCTGCGCCAGCCGGAACGTCACGCTTTCATACCTCATAGATTCACCTTGTATCTGTGGCAAACAAAACGATTTTGATAAATGCTTTAAAAGTTATCTATCCAATAAAATCCTTAAAACTGCATGCGTTTTGTTTTTAAATTTAATTTTAAAGACATTAGAACACTACATTTTGAGACAAATTTATAGAGTATCTTTTGATAAAGTTCAAAGTTTTTTTTGAGGGAAGATGCCTTGTAATTTAACAAATATCAAACAAACAACTAATTAGGTGGATAAGTGTATTAAAATCTGCACGAAATGTAGTTAGTTGTAGTTATTGCTATATAATAAATCACTTTGGTATCAACGTAACAGTAAAACTTCAACACAATTGAAACATTTTCTCTCTTGATGAAATGATTCTAAAACCCTTTTATATTTATTATTGACATACAGTGACAACTTACAGGATTGTAAGTAGTGACAAAGTCTGCAGGAGGAATGTCTGTATGGTGGCATTCTGCCGTCGACATCTGGAAGCTTTGTACTGACATACTGTCACAATGAGAGGACGCCTGATGCCTCAGCTTGGGCGGGTTACCCGGAGGTTGTCCTGGAGGACACGGTGGTACTCTCCACCTGCACAGCAACATTTAGCCAATAAACGTATCGACGTTTTAGTATAATAAAACTTATTTACGAGTACAAATGCCATATTTGAATTTCACGTTAGCAAATCTTTCTAACGAATTTAAATTGAAAATATTTTGGAGCGGCTATTACGGTAAAACTCAGATTCACGATTTTGAACTTTAAACGATTTGAATTCCGATTCCGACCTTAAAGGTGTTGCTCAAAAGTATTTGTTAAGTATTAAAGTATGGGTCACTATATTCCCAAAATTCAGTTTCAGAAATTAACGAAAAGGTGAAAAGACAACATAATTATTCCAAATGGGTTATTACAATTTCCCTAAGTTTTGGTATGTTATGGAGATTCATCACTCCAATCAGTTTGTCAAATGGAAATAAAATAAATTTACAATTCGAAGTTGATTTAAAGGAATTTTAATTAATTAAAAAAGAATTTTAATTAATTAATTAATAACTGGACCTCTTAATTTTTTTATTAAATCACCAAACGTATTACACACACACACACACACACACACACACACACACACACACACACACACACACATATATATATATATATATATATATATATATATATATATATATATATATATATATATATATATATATATATATATATATATGTATGTGTGTGTGTGTGTGTGTGTGTGTGTGTGTGTGTGTGTGTGTGTGTGTGTGTGTGTGTGTGTGTGTGTGTGTGCGTGTGTGTGCATGCGTGCGTGCGTGCGCGCGCGCGCAAGAATAAACATTATTAACAAAGACGGAGAAAAATTATAAAACTGCTGACATACTGGTCATTTAAATTATAAAAGCTTCGGGAAGAAGTAAAGGGGGGACCGGATGGCCCACTGTACTTCGGGAAGTGACCGGGCTCAAGAGGACATTCCAGCCAGGTGGTGCTGGAGAGCAACGGATCGGCAGTTCACGGGATCAGTGGATAGTTTTTGCATACTGTCGTTTCACGTTCCCTTTTTGGGTTAAGCAAATTGGGGCACGATTTTCCGAAAAGGATTTTGGAACATTATTTCAGGGAAACATTTTGATCGGGGAATACAATAGCGTTCATTCTTGAATTGTTACCAAGTGTAGAAACAGACGAAACAATATAAGAAGATTGTAAAAATAATTAAATGCATTAAAGGATCCAAGTTAAGATATTCCAAATACCCATAAATTCATATTCATATATATGAATATGAATTTATTCATATTTGTAATACTGACTTGTTTTTTAAAGATTTATTTAATTTAAGATTGTTTAATTGACCAAAATGTAAGCAATATCTAATAAACTGGTATTGATAAATCAGGTTTAATTTCAAGTTTTTGTCTGTAACTTACGATATATATATATAAAAATTAACCTTAAAAATGTTTTGGTAATATTTTTACACATTTTATTATTAGTAGTATTTAAAAAAAACTAATTTAAAAACTAATTTTTTAAATCACTAGTTATAAATTTATTTTATAATATAGTATTTATTATAAATTGTAAATTTATTACAATATTAGAAGCTCAGCGTTTCCTTCTTGGTAATCTTTGAAATATACCTACTTTTGTGTAATTTCAAGTATTTTAAATTTAAATTGTTTGTGAACTATATTAATAGAACTTCACATAGTAATAACATCGGCATTTAAGATCTCGTAAATACATACCAGTGAATGTCTAATATAAAATAATCATATTTAAAGTCAGTCAAAAAAATTGAAATGAAATAATGTAATTAGTAGCACAGTATTGTGGTGTTAATTAACGATGTACACAAAAATAAATCATCAAAAATTAAATAAAACTACATATTTTAAATCATAAAAGTTAATACTTTAAAATTTTTGTGATTTATTCTTTTGAAAATAGGGTTTAATATTACTAAACAGCCTGAATAGTGTGTTTGGCTTTTCAATTATTAATATGTTTAGCATTTTACCAATAGTTTAAGTATCCAATTATATTATCTTAATTGCATATATTGTACTGTATGTATATACTGATAATTAGTTTTCATTAATGGTATTTCTGAAATAATTTATTTCAAATTTTTTGTTTTTTTGAAAAATTTTTCGAATAAAATAATTATAAATAACTACTGAAATTCAGAGAATAAATACAATGGTTATGAAACAACTAAACCAGTTTGAATAAAATTATTTTAAAAATATAAATTTCATGCATGACAATGATAATGAATAAACATAGTACATACCAGCATACTACTCGGCTGGCCTCTTTCCTCACTGACTCGTTCCTAAAGACGTACACGAACGGATTGAGTGACGATCCCGAGAGAGCACAGAGTGTGACAAGAGGTCGCGGCAAGGAAACACCGCCCCACGTCTGGCTTGTGGCGGACACAAAATACGGCGTCCAACAAAACAAATACGAGGCAATTACCATGACGGCGGTTTTGACTGCTCTTCCTTCTTCTCTAAACAGAAGCGCTGAAAACGTGGCGTTGGACGACCTCCTCGCTAGTTCCAAGTCTCCGGTCATGCTTTGTCTTCTCGTCCGTAAACTGTTCCTGCAAAATTATCAACAATTCTGTAACTACTCTTCAAAGATACTTGGGAATATTTAGTAGCAGTTCAAAGTACAGTAGATCTCGCAATATATTCTTAATTAATATACATAGCGCTCCACGACAGCGCTCGTAACTCTTCCGTTAATTTAATATTACCGGTAACCGACAAATTTTACCGGACCAACTTTGCTGGCTCTATGAAGCGATCAAAATGAAGAACAACTCTGTAAAACATTCTGTTAAATGAATCGGTGCAATCGGTACATTTAGAATGTATCCTTCTAAATGAATCAATTATAAGAATTCACACTAGAGCTCTGCTTCTATAAGAAAATTACTTTCATTGAACTCGCTTTGGTTCCAGTTCATTTTCTTTAAATTTAATCAGTAGCAGAATTGCATTATTATTGCGTAAAAAATTAATTAAATGAATTTTACCACAAACTGGAATTGCCAATTTTATCTTAAAAACGCAATCATTTAATAATAATATTTTTAAAAAATTTTAATACATTTTTTATTTTATAAAATATAATTAATAACTTTTAAAATTTTTCAAACTCTGTATTAATTTTTGTTTCTAAAGATCAAATTCTATTATTTAATCAGCTGTGTGGTTGCGCTAAATTGGGTGTACAGCTGTACTTCTATTTGACAAATTTAAAAATAAAAAAAATGTGTTTTATCGCTGTAATTATTAAATTCAGGCTAACTGCAACTTTTTTTAATTTACCAAAATATTAAAAATGAAATAAAAGTTAAACTTTCGGGCACTGAAAGAAAGTAAAGTTACGTTTTAACTTTTTTTGTAGAATTATTGGTAGACTTGACAGATAAAACTTTGCGCCCTAAATACTGCATTACTGCGCTTCTTGTAGTTGACAGACATCTAAGAGATAGCGCTGTAAAATGTTCAAAAATAAAACATAGAGAATTTTATAATTCACTAAACGAATAACAGACAAGCAAAATAAAATTTTTATAACTGAAAAGTTTCAGTAATAAAAATAATATAAATAAAATAAATAAATAATAAAAAAAATAGCTTCAGTTTAAAGAATCTGTTTATTTTCTTCAGATATAAAATACAATGAATAAAAGATGTAGGTTAACACGGTAAAAAGTCCATCTATGTAGCTTTAATACTAAGGCTTGTGGGAGTTTGAAACTCTCAGTTTATGAGTCGATTAATTTGATTTATAGCGGAAGTTATTAAATTTTATGACAACCGATAGTTTACAAGTTACCCAAAGGAGAGAAAAATGTACAAAGAAAAACACTCAATGTTATTCTTTTCCAAAGTCACTGAGAATAGTAAAACATAGAGTTTAAAAATTTATTTATTTATCTTAACATATAAAATGCAATGTCCCGAATGAAACACGAAGACTGACTAATTGATCAACACATAACAAAATGCTAGTTACATTGCGTAACAACTTTTAGGCTACTTTCATTTTGTAACGTAGAAACGCAAAAGAAATAATTTTTTGAAAACAATTTTTTAAAGGGTTCACTAATTTATCCTTCAAAATTCGCTTTTCTCTCTCATAATATTTACATACTTTCATAACAGCTGTTGAACAAAACAAAATTATAATTTCATAACAGCTCTTAAATAAAAACAAAAGTATAGTTGCATAACAGCTCTTAAATAAAAACAAAAGTATAGTTGCATAACAGCTCTTAAATAAAAACAAAAGTATAGTTGCATAACAGCTCTTAAATAAAAACAAAAGTATAGTTGCATAACAGCTCTTAAATAAAAACAAAAGTATAGTTGCATAACAGCTCTTAAATAAAAACAAAAGTATAGTTTCATAACAGCTCTTAAATAAAAACAAAAGTATAGTTTCATAATATCTGTTGAGTAAAAACAAATGTATAATTTTATAATATCTGTTGAATAAAAACAAAATTGTAATTTCATAACGGCTGTTGAATAAAAAAAATATTAATAATTAAGTTCTAATATTGGTTATTATGGTTAAAAATTTAAATAACTAAATTTAAATAAACAGGTGTTTCTTGAGGTTGGCCCAAAACGTCTGAAGGGATTTCTCCTAGTAATGAATTAAATACCAGCATACAGTTGTTTCGTTGATGTGATGGAAGCAAATTTTTAAATGTAAATTTAATGTAAATTTAAATGTAAATGTAAATGCAAATTTTCTTATTATATCACCTTTTTGTAAGTCTGATTTACCATCATAAACAGAATTAAAACGGGCAAAAATTGGCATTTTATTATTTTTTTAAATTGGGTAAAAATACGGAAGTAAAATTTTACAACCGTTATATATATTAAATTTCGAAATTTTAACAGATTTTGAAAATTCAAAATTCTAATTTAGTTAAGAGAGAGAGAGAGAGTTCAAATGTGAAAGAAAATGTTCAAAAATGTTTAAGACAAAGAAGTTATGAATCTTTAAAGATTAAAAATGGCTGCCATTTTGAAATTGTTGACAAATTTTACTGATTAATTTGTGTACTAACACCACACACACACACACACAATCATATAATCCACATCACACCACCCACTATATATATATATATATATATATATATGTATGTATATATATACATATATAACTAAAATGCTAAAGAATGTCCATTGAAAAACGAGCTATTGACGCTCCAATCATGATGAGAGCCAGAGAAATATATAAAGAATTTATCATTTACTAAAAAGTGATCTAGAGGTTAATATCGAAGCTCTTTTCAATGGCGGCCGCTCAAATAGCTCATTTGCAAATGGAAATTCGATAATATGTGCCTTTCTTCATACTGACATAAATATTTGCTAAACCATACTACCAAGTCCTGAGCTTGAACCCGGAACTTTTGATTTTGTGCTCCAAAACTTTTACTCTTAAGCTATTCAGACTTCTATTAATAACATCATTACACTTACATATTAGCTTAATATATTATTTATATAAATCATTAAATTAACTACGATTAAATCTAGTAGGTTTAAAGTGAATGCTACTACGTTTGTAAGATAAATCAAATACAATTTAAAAAATAATAAAAATATTCTGAACTTTAATTTAAATTGCCAAACTTACTTATGAGCAGCGACGTACATTCTTGCATAAATCAGGACCAAAGCAATCAAGGGAATCGTAAATCCAAGGAGCAGCAGAACCAGAGAGTGTGTGAGCCAGAAGACGGGAGTGTCACAGGTGAAAAGTAAATGTGGTGAGGCAAGCAGAGCGGACAGACTCCAGGTGACCCCGATAACTACAAAATTTAGTAAAACAATGCACAAAACTTATTATATTAAACTATAACTGGTAGTTCAAAGAACAGTGGACTTCGCAGTATATTCTTAATTAATATACAGAGCGCTTCGCTACAGCGCTCGTAAATTTGTCCACCAATTTAACCGGTAACCGTAATATTAAAAAAATGTTACTTTCCCAATATTATTGCAAATTTTATGCTCTTTCTCCAAGAAGCGGTCGAAATTATAATAGGTTTTGACGTTTAGCCAGTATTAAAGGAATTAACCAGCAACTACACTATCAATTTTGAATCAGAGCCCACCATCTTGAAACGGAAGAGAATGGGGGGAAAATCTTACACAATAAGTATTTCAGGTTTTATACAAGTTACCTTCGTACCAAATTTCAAAACAATCTGCTGATGCGTTTGATTAAAATTGCTTACACTCGTCGTAGTTTAATCACATCCATCCATCTTGAAACCGAAGGAAACAGGAAAAATGTTACACATACATCATTTTGGCTTTATACACAATATTTGCTTAACAAATTTAAAAACAATCGAATAATGGGTTTGTCCAAAACTGCGTACATTCGTTATTGTGAATCAGAAGCCGCCATCTTTAAACGGAAGTGAGTGGGAAGAAATCTTACACATATGTAGTTCGAGCTTTATACAAAGTATCTCTGTAGCAAATTTCAAAACAATCAATCAATGCGTTTGGCCAAAATTGCGTAACAAATAAATAAACGAACAAACGCACAAGCCAAATGCCGAATAATCGAGATGAAACAGGGAGTTTACTGATGCCATCAAACACACAAATAAAAAAGATTTATCTAAAAAAACAAGTATGATATAAAAAAACTGTAAAATAATATTTTTATAGATCTGTTTACCCAATAAAACTTTTCTCAGTATAAAGATACATAACTCAAGTCAAAGTGATACATTTTAAATGAAATAATTTTATGATTCAAAATTAAAGAAAAGAATCAATGAAGGTTTATTATTTTTTATTTCAAGTCTATTCTCGAGTGTATTATTTTTTATTTCAAGTCTATTCTAGAGTTTATTATTTTTTATTTCAAGTCTATTCTAGAGTTTATTATTTTTTGAATTTGTTTTTGTTTTACGTCAATATTTTATGTCAGAGTAATTAGACCAGGGATCGGCGTTAACGAAAATGGTAATGGTAACGGCAGTAACTTCAGTATTGAACCTACGACGTTGAGGTACACAAGTTCAGAGAAGTAGCAAACTGACTACCTCAAACACGCCGGTCCTGTGTTAGTCTGTGAGGCTTATTTCGGCCTAGATAGATATAGAGGCCTGTCGGTTATTTCATATCAATTCCTTCTAATACTGATTACTTCGCTATTTGTTAAAATTATGTTTAATGGTTCATTTTAAAGGTTTGTGTGTAAGAATATAGATTGCGTTTTATTTTTATATACATTTTATACGTCTATAAATCTTTGTTGTATCTTTAGAAATAGAAATATATAAACATTAAAAACGCATTCCAACGTAAAAGACTTTAAAAAGAGATATCAAACATAATTTTATGTTAACAAATAGCGGAGTCATAAATAATAATCTTATAAGAAAAAGATTAAAAATGGCGACAGGGTCTACAGTGTCTTAACAATCGTTTGTAAGACTAAAGAAATCTCATGCAGTAGCTTTTTAATAAAAAAATAATGCAATGAAAAGTTTTGTGTTTTAAACATGATTATGAAAGGCCGATATTTTGAAACATTTATACAAATTTGTCTAGGTTGCAAACTTTTTCAAACAATTACCGAAAGCAATTTTTTCTTGAAATTTGGTTAAATAGGACCAAAATTGCTCACATTACAAATTCGAATACTCACACTATTAAAAATATTCAATGACAGTAAAATGTAAATAAGACTTAATTTATAAAGTTTTCTAGTACCGAAAGGGAATAAATAATTGAAAATTAAAAAATAAATAGTCCCCAGTTTATAATTAAACCCAACAATTTATAACTGGGATTGAAATAAATAAATCTGTTTTGCGGTCGCCTGGAAAAACAGGTCTTATATTTATATTTTCTGGTGGGAGTATCTCTCCAATTTAAGGTGAATAATTATATACACCCCATTATGACTTTGTAATTTAAAAACTTAATTTTGGTGACACTGCATTATTTACACAGAAGAGTAGATGCAAGGGGTTGGGTGGGACTGTAAATTAATTATAGCACTTCTTTGCAAGGACACCCTCATTGGGTGGGTCGTGCTAATCTATGCTTTACTGACGGGCTGAGATACATTATGTTAGTTTATTTTGATTATATTTAATGAATTCGGGAGGGAAATGAATCATTTCTACTAGCCGTCTTTAAAGAAAGTTTTAGAATAAAACAAAACTTGTTTTTAGCAAATTTCCAATAGAGAAATTTGTTGCAGCTTACATCACTGTAAAAACTGTAACCCAGGACCATGAAATCAGATTCTCGTGACTTTAGAACATTTTTGTTTTAACTTTTAACTTTACTTTATTCGAGTTAAGGAAACATTGTGCCAGGTTACAGCTGGAACTACAAATTGAAATTACTAGCATATGGTGTAAAAGTTCAGGGACACAGCAGACTTTGAAACTCTGAAACGAATGAAGAGCCTTTGCTGGTTGACGAAAATGGCAAAGATATTATTAAAAATAAATTTTTGAGATGTAATAAATTTTTTTTAAGTTAAAATGTTTGTTAATGTAATTTTTATGGTTGACAGTGTTCGAAATTTCATATTCATCACGTCAGTGTGCCAACTGCATTTTGTGATTATTATTATTATTATTATTATTATTATTATTATAAGCTTCCATATTTTATTACGCTAAGCATTCTGATAGGTTTTATATTAAAAATGAGGACCTGCATTATTGAAACTACACATAAGGCTAACCTACAGGTTCGTTAGAACACCAAGGAACTCTCACGCCTCATAATTTTCCATTAAGTGTTTGCAATAAAATAAAACTGACTTAAAACCGACAAGGTCCTGTAAACAACATTCCAGGAGCAGTATAAGATTACCTCGTGAAAGTACAGCACATTTTAGGCAACTATGTGTGTACCAATACAGCTGATTACTGAAAAAATATTGTTGAAATACATTAATTATTTACTGAATTATTTTTCAAAGTAAAATTAGTAAAATAATCAAGGCTAGTTCCAATACGTAAAAGTTGTTAAATAAAAGACTTAGCTTTTAGTAGTAAATTTAGTAGACTAATTTAGGTGTGTAAAATACTGTAATAGTAGGTTTCATTTGTAAATATTTCAGTAAAGTACAATGAATATTTACAAATATTTACAAATATATTTACAATATATTTACAAATATTCAGGCACTAATTTCATAAATTGTAGTTTTCAATGCAAAAGTAGAACAAAACTATAGTATTAAATAACATTAAATAACATGTTTATTTAATGTTATTTTATACATGTTAATGTATTAAATAACACAACGAATGACACTGCTTTATCAACAGTCTATACAAGTATTATATATGTAACTATAATACTATTTTAACAGAAGTTTATACTGACAAGAAATAGTAGGCCTACATAGTTTTGCAACTATTTTACTTGGGCAGGTATATATAGTAATATTAAAGCATAAGTATTAAGTTAAGTTAGTGTTTTATAGTAATTAAATACAAGCCAATGATATACTATGTTATACATTGTTATATATTATTCGTTTCTTTTTCTCATTAACTGCGAAAGATAGCACGGACTACTTGTTATTATTATAGTATATGTCAAAATCATTATAATGTCTGCATCATTGAACTTAACAATAATTTCTAAACAGTTTACTAATTTAAGTATAGCGAACATATATAATATTCTTGCAACTTAAACTTTTTGGGACTCACGGAAAAGTTACATTTTTGAAACCTAGCAAACGGTTATCTGTCGCATTTCCGGAATCTACAACAATGAAACCCAAACGTCTGAATTAACATTACATCCAATAAATAAAATTCGTAAAACTTCCCTTTTTACTTAAGAAACAAAGTTTATGAAATTTACTTACATCTTAGTTGAATTAATGCTGTCAGTTTTACTTTCTTGATTTAAAATAGTAACGGAAATTGTTGAAATTTGTTTTAAAATCTTGCAAGTGAAGTTTTGTAACAAATGGTGTCCACAAACGTGCAAGAAAATCGAAGTTATAAACTGGTATAAATGATGTTAGTTTTCGTGTTTAAAGAAAATATTCACAATCGTGTTTTCGTTAAATATTTCACCTATACACAAATAATTCTTAAATTGTGGATTATACAAACTTTTAATTGAGACGGAGTTTATGTTTCATACGTACTTATAATAAGATTATTGAACCAATACTTAGTATTTCATGAAAACAGTAGTGAATCAATTAATTCTAACTCAACTCAATACATTGTCATTGTGTTTACAATATAGTTTTATCAGTTCTTAATAGTTAAATAAAAACCAATTATTATTAGCGAATTTTCATTAGAAAAATTAGCTATGGGGTTTTTCTAGTACAGGGGCCTCGAAATGAGCGCCCATCCTGATCTCTACATCACTTTGTGAGGGTGTAGTTAAATAATTTGTGTGTATTTGTGTGTTAGCAATTTAGGTCCTATTTGGTTCAAACAACATAAAAAGTGAATATTTACAAGTTTTTTATTTCAATTTTTAAAAAATCAGAACTATTTTGTTAATTAAAAAAATAAAAATTCACCATCGTAATCAGCGTTGAAAACTGTATTAATCAGCATTTTTAGTTTTCAAAATCCATTGGAATAAATAAATGTCAGGGTTAACTATCGAATTTGCAAAATAATCTGAAAGTTTAAAACGCTAATATATGTAGATTTTATGTTGCTTGTGATAATGAAACCAAAACATCAAAAAAAAAGGTGAGATAAAGAAAAATAATTTTGAAAACTTGCTTTTACCTTGTCAGCGAAACAGCTGAGTTCCGCGATTATTAAAATTACTGTAATATTTTAGGAAAATTCGTCAGTCACCTAGCCTGTTATCTATTAAAACATAGTGAAAATTGTAATATTATTAAAAAATGTTATAGCTAATGGACACTCCATTAGAATATTTAGTCTCGCCCTTGTGCCGTAAAACCTGCTCAAATTAATTTACAAATATTCTAAACTTAATAAATACAGTATAGTTGTACTGCTTTTGTGTGTATTCAATGTTTCTAAGACTTAATTGTATATATTCACACAGGAAGTTACCTGCAAGGCTTCTTCTTCTGGTTACCGTCATAGCGTAGTGCAGAGGACTAAGGACAGCACTGTAGCGGTCCATGGCGATGGCTAGAATGGAGAAGACAGAAGACGTTGCTACCAAAGCGCTGATGCCTTTGGACAAAGAACTGAGCCGTGATACAAGCACAGGAGCCAGTACCACAGAGGAGAGAAGGTTGGCGATCACAAGACTTCCGACAAACCTAAGCGGAAAAAATGTCAGCCATTACACAATCAGCTCAAACACAATACTTACCTGGTTGCAAAAACGTCCATTTAATCCTCGTTACTTAAAATTATTTAAAAAAATCTTTACGCAAAATAAGTTTAAAACTTTGTTAAATTGATCAACAGTTTAATGGCTGGTAAGATGGCGTCCTACGAACAGCTGATCATTTTCAGATTATTCGTACAATTGTTTTGATGGATATGTGTTTTGTTTACACTGTTTTTTTATATTTTTTCTACTATCAGGACTAGTGTTACTATTTTTGTATCCTCAAATACAATAATCGAAAACTGTAAAAAAATAATGCGACATAAATAACATAACAAATAAACGTTTAAACGACATTTCATTTAAAAAGGAACTATTGGAGTGGTGATTATGGAAAACCCCTATTTATGTATGTCATAAGTTTGCGTATGTATAGGGCCTACCTTGTGTGAGTGTATTTTAGAAATGTTCTGTTTGGAAAGTTGGTCCAGTTTAATTAATTAAGAAATTATAAATTTTGTTAATAGTTACTCAGAAAAATCTGTCCAACCAATCCAAAATAGCGTACATTGAAAATACAAAAAATGAACCTAACAATAGTGAGGATTCATTTTCGTGTCTTCTATGTATTTAAAATTTGAAAATGCCAATTTGTATAGATTATGATGACAAAATCAAATTTTAAAATAAAAACATAAGAAGAATATTTTTGGTTGAAAATTCGCTTTCATAACTTGAGAGCGAGACTGGTAAATGTTGTGAGTTCAGTTTGTTATTTGAAATGTGATATCGATGTCGGTAAAGAGAAAATATAGTTTATTACCAAATAATAACAAACGAAATATATTTAGAGCAATTTGTGGTTTTCTAATATACAGCATTATAAATAAATAATTGACCATTAGTATATTGTACTTTCCAATGTTGCAATTTGTTATTGATTGGATTTTTCAAAGCTTGACGCTGATACCCTGTCTTCATTAGTCTACTGGCACGAAAACCGCAACAAATCTATTGAAAAAGATATTTTTTAATAATAAATTGATTGGTATGTGAAGAAACAGCTGTTAAAGTGTGTACGGTATCAAAACAGTAATAGGCATGATTTAGTTATTCTTTTTTCCGTAGGTATCTTCTGAATTTTGTTATGAAGTTTATAACAAAAATGTGGAATTTTCAAATAAATTAACAGCTGTTTACTTTTAACAAATAAATTAACAACTGTTTATTTTTAACAAATAAATTAATAACTCTTTATTTTTAACAAATAAAAAAATATAATATATAACAAAATCAAAATTTATTTTTATAGGTTATAGGCCTATAGAATGATAAATTATAAATGATTTGTCTTAAAATACTAGAATGATTGTTTTGTTACCGAATCGAAAAATGTGGAAAAAATAATATTCTTTTCCGGCGAAGAATATTCGGGGGTGGGAGAGAAGTGGGGACTCGTAGCATTGGTATACAAAAGTTTTTATTCAGCTAAATTTGTTAACACTAATTTTCCTGTTAAATAACCTGCTTTTTGATTCATAAAAGAAGAATAATGGCTAACATATCATCATTGTTAACTTTACGAAGAAAAATTATAGGTTATGTAGTTAAATTTAGGAATACTAAAATAAGTTGATACTAGTGGAAAATAGTAGTCACCGTTAACCGAGAATTGTTTTGAAAATATACGTTATTCTGAATATTATGGTGGACAAAGTTTTGGGGGATTCAAAAGTTATAGTCGTAGTGCTTTTTGAAAATTGCTAATTGTATGGAATAAGATAACGGTTTCGAAAATTTCTTTCTTCAAGTATTAGATTTATATGAGACAAAGCGTAAGATTTATCCCTGAATGACACAAATATAAATGAACTACACTTTAGCATTCATACAGTCACTGTTTATAACATTCTAATAGCAATTTTATTAATTTATTTTAGATTTTACACAAATATTTTAACCAACAATTATGTTTACATATAGTGGGCTGTTTATTCCTTTTCTTATTCTTCTTACATCAATAAACTAAATAAATATTTAATGTAGTGTAGTTAGCGAGTTTGCCACCACAAGCAGCACACAAGCGCAACCGGAAATCACGTTCCTTATTGCAAATTTTTAAGCATAAATTGGAAATGTACAATACACACATTAATACGTGTTAAGTTTTTCTAACCGTGTTATTAAATTCTAAAATATCTTTTTAAAATTTCTATTGTGCTCATTATTAATAATACGCATTTTTAATTTAATTTTTGTGGTGAAAATTACGTTACCTACTTTCACGTGGTGTGATTGAGGTTATACACCAAAATGCTTTTTTTTCATAAAAAAACACTTTTATTTTCGATATTTTTTAACTTGCTGTTTTATATTTTGTATTATTACTAAAAGCATGTAATAATACGTTTTAAATTTGTTTTTAAGGCATGCTTTTTTTTAAATTTCTATTGCTTTCATTGAAAATTTATTAATCATGAAACAAGGAACAAAGGACCAGTTGACCGTAACAAGGAATGAATCGCAAAAAAAGATGGCTTTTGAAAAAAATCGCAAACACATTTCTCAGAATGAAGAAAATGTTTTACAAATTTTAATAAAATAAAAATAACGTCAACACAGTTGTAAAACGTTTAGTAAAAGTAAAAATTATAGTTTATGTAATATTTACATGCTTCAGTGATAAACCTGACATTTTATCTGATAGAAATTTAATATTTCACACAAAAAAATCGAAATCGCTATCTTATTCCGACGTAGAAATAGCAATTTAAAAAAAATCGCTACAGCAATAATTTTGAGTCACCACACATATTTATTTTTAAGTAAAACATTTTGGGATAACGACGGTCACGCTATTCTCCACAATTACCAATTATTTTAATTAAACATTGGCTGCATCTATGCACCAGGGGTTTCAATAATTTAAAGGTTGTATTTAGGCCTGTTTATATGCATTTATATATATAAATATTATATATATATATATATATATATTTATATATATAATATATTATTATATATATATATATATTTTATAGAAATTTATTCTACTATGTGAAACTGAATTTGATAGTAAAATTTCCAACTAAAAGTGTCGGTAAATGTACACTTCATTTTAAAGATCTTATCTGCTATAGTTTTAATATAAAAAAAACTTCAAATCACTTATACATTTATTCAGTTTAGCAAGCCAATCCCATACATCAGAATGCATTCGTGAAAAATCCAGTGGAAACCAGTCGCTCAATGAATAAACCGTTGACGGCGTTTACAGAAACTACATTTAAAAGCGACGTCCAAACTTTAAACAAAGGCGTAAGTTTCTCAAAGCAAAAAACTCTTGAGCAAGTTAACAAAGAAAAGTCACCTGTTAGAAGGAGATCTTAAAGTGGGACGGCGGTAGAACACCAGCAAGACGACGGAATTGGAAAACAGTCCTGAGAGAGCCAGCAGAGTTAAACACACGTCTACAATAGCTGCAACAAAAGAAAAGAAAAGAAAACAATTCATCAAGAAGTGTTGTTACGTCTTTTGTTTTAAGCTACAGCTGAGCATTACCTCTAGATAAAGTATCTCTTGTTATTTTTGTGTTATCTAACTTTTAATGTACTTTTGATATATTATATTTTAAAATTTATTTACAAATTGTTACGAAAAAGTAATTTAAACATATTTTATATAGCCTATAATCAGCGAGACCGTGCAAAATTTCGCACATGAAAGTTTTAAGTAAACACAGCCTTTTGAATAAGTATTTCATTTTTTTAATAGATACAAACATGTTAGTTGATGTAGTTACCCTTGAAAAGGCTACATACAATTGACTCTGAGTAAAGATGGCATTTGCTAAATACAATTCTGCTCTTTTAAGTGTTTGTCCCTGTGACTCGTTTACAGTGATAGCAAACACAATTTTATTAGGTCTGTCTTCTAGTCAATTGTAAAGGCATGTTCGATAACATTTAAATGTATTTTGACATTTTTATTGTACTTATTATTTTATCTTATTAACAATAGATATTTATCTATTATGGAAGGAAAAGCCATATATTTGTAAAACAGAGTCCAAAACATGTATTTGGTTTTCGAAATATTTGTCCCGGCTTGTACGACGGGCAAGAATAGAGGAGCCACATAACCTACAAGTTTAAAGACTTTTAAGTAAACAACGAAATTGTTTTAAGCGCGTTAAATCAAAAAAGATGCAGTTTTAATTGGAAATCGTCTATTTGTGATTAATGAGTTACCTTCATAAAAAATACAAAATATTGTTTGATTTGTGATGCCGCGCATGCGCATCCAAGATGCCGTTTTGCCTATGGCAGTTAAAAGTGTCTTTATGTTAAAATTTTTCACAAAAAGTAAGTTTTAGCGCAAAATCATTTTGCAATGTCAGAAACCGGTAAAAAAATCTTTCTAAAGATACCTCATTTATGCCAGCACAACGAATAGTATGTGCTGAGAAAAAGGGATATTGACTCCAAAAATAATGCATGGTGATATATTCTGACTGATTCACACGCAATATAAATCGCAGTAGCTAGAGATCTGATATTTTTAGTATGCTCATTTCATAAATAAAATGAGCGCACTAAAAAAAGGAGGAGCACTCCTAAACAGAGTAAAGGACTGGTTCCCTTCAAAGTACGTTTTTCCTTCACAGGATTTATTTATTTTCATTAAAAACAGTTGGCAAAAAGCAAAATTTTAAATTACTGTGTTCTAATATTGGGTTATATGATAATAATTTAAGATTTGATGGAGCTGGACAACAAATTGGGCAGGGATTTCCTTGGATTTTTCTAGTATTTTTCGAATTCATAGTAAACAACTTTAGCTTAAAAGTATCCCAATTTGAAACTTAGTTAAAATTTTTAAACATGTTAATTTCATGGTTTTCAGCTAATAGCATTTCGTTTATATTATCTTAATATATAAAATGCAAAGTTTTCATTGACTGATAAACGCACAGAATAAATTATAGTAGCTTTTGATGAAAATTTCTAGAAAACGTTAATTTTGTAACGTAGAGGGACAGTAAGTAAGGGATTGGAAACCAAACAGCTGTTAAATAATAATAAAATGATAAATAATTGAGTTTAATGTTGGTTTTTATGGTTACAGTTTAAATAATTAAATTTAATTAACAGAATATCGTAAGTTTGACCAACGAAATAGCTGTTTTTTATAGGTAAGTAGTGTATGTAATAAGAGATTTGCTACATAATTTATTGTTTATTCTAAAAGTACACGTATTTTGTTTCAGTAATTTTTTTATCGTTGTGTATTTATTAGTTTGTTGTCAGCCTTATTAATTATGTCTAGAGCTGACTGAAATAAATACAGTGTTTTAATAGTCTATGTTTCCCCAAAATTAATTTGCCTTTGAAGTTCAAGTATTTTATTGTTTTAGTTTATGTGAGTGTTAATAATATTAGTTTCGAATTTAAAATCAATATAGTCTTCGGAATCGTCTTTCGTGTTTATTTGAAGATATCTTGTAATTGTTACGAAACATTATTTTTTTCGAAAAAAAGTTAGTTTTTTATTTTCAAAAAGACTGTATTTTGAGCAATTACTTTATTTAAAGTAATTTGTTTTTTATTTAAAAAAATAAATAAAATGTCATAGACGGAATACAATAATTTATGTTATTGTAATTATTGTTATGTTAGGATAAAATATACTTTTTACATATTATTGTGATAACGGAAGTTTTTAAGAAAGTTTCGTTGTTAATAACTGTCTGTAACTATTATCTAAACAGTAAGTTTAATTATATATTTCTTTATTTAAAATTGTTATGCATTAATTAACGTATTAACCCATTTTCTGATTTATTAAAATTATTTATTTGAAATCGTAAAATTTCAATAATCTTGCATTTTGTTTTCTTATTTAGAATTACATTTTTGTTAGCCATTTAAGTGTGTTTAATGATTTATAAATTAGTTTCATACAGAACGTATTTGTTAAGAATTTTTAAAATATATCCTGAAAATAGAACATTGAAAAAAGATAAAATATGTTGAAACTTTTCCGAATTAAGGTATTAAAGAGTTTCAGTGAGGAAACTACTTGAATTTAAAAAGTACATTATTTACTTCGCAAAGAATTTGCTTAGTTAAAAACTTCCTCTTTTAGTTAAAAACAAAAGTTATATCTTCTATTATTTCCTTTGTAATTGCATTTTTGAAGTTTGAAGAAATTCCGTAGACATTTTCAGCATTTCGTCATTTTTATTCTTAGCTGTACTTTTTACAAAATGTTTCCTCAAATGTAGGCCAATATTTAACTTCATTAAAACTGCAAATTATTTGTAATTTGCAACTCTAAAGAGCTGTTGCCTGACAAACTAATTTAAATTTAAATTTCCTGCTTTGCCAAAGTGGGGGTGCAAGTATTGATACTTAACTGGAGTCGTTAGGGCGCCTTTTAATGGAAGAATCTGGTTGAACATCAAGCGAGAAATAATCGACATAAAAAGTTAATTAAAAACTGCTATTGCGCGTTTTCTTAAAGCTAATAAACTAATTTCATTTTGAGTTCAATTAACTATAAATATTTTTGTTATAAGCTGACTGTTTTGTATTAACAAGTTTTGAATATTTGAGGTTTGACAAGTAATTATATTCTTGCGTAAGTTTTAGCATAAATTTGCATTAAACATGTTGGAAAAAACCACAACAACAACAATAATAAAACAAATTGCTATATTTTTGAAATTTTATATATAAATTACAAGTTTTAGTTAATAAAAATATATGATCTAGCGGTTATGATTTTCCGATCGTGTTTTGTCGTGGGAAAAACGTAATTAATAATTTGTCTTTTACTTAAACATTGAAACTCATTTATTCTAACGTTGAGCATTTTTATAAGCATAATAATTATACACTTGATAACAAAATTGAACTTTAATAACGTCGTTCATATCATAACCTATACAATTCCTTACCTTCCCATTAATGAAACAAACATGTCATAACCTTCAAAAAATACAGTTAATCGCAAAACAACCATAAACACAAACTATCTAATTAACTAAATCTAATCCTGAGGAAAAATTAAAATACCCTCTTACTAAAGAAACATCAGTACATTTCGCAAATCAATGCCTGTAGATACGATTATAGATAAACTATTTTACCTTATATCCTAGTTGGATTTCAAACTCGTTTCTTAATGCTTACTCCGTGTTAGAACAAGTTCAATGCAGATAGCTGACTACAAAAATTGTTAATACGTTCGCTACAATAATAAATCACAATTCGGTATTCGAGAAAGAAGCTTTTGAAGCAAGTAATTGTGAAATTAAAACTTGAAGAATCAGTTATTGTGTTGACTATTGTGGAAATCGAATCAGTTGTTATGATAATTATTGCATAAATTAAATCAGTTATTGTGTTAATAATTATAGAAATCGTATCAGTTATTGTGTTAATTTTTAGAGAAATCGAATCAGTTATTGTATTAATTATTACAGAAATCGTATCAGTTATTGTGTAAATTATTATAGAAATCGAATCAGTTATTGTATTAATTATTATAGAAATCGAATCACTTATTGTGTTAATTATTAAATTATTATAGAAATCGAAACAGTTATTGTGTTAGTTATTATAGAAATCGAATTAGTTATTGTGTTAATTATTATAGAAATCGAATCAGTTATTTTGATAATTATTATAAAAATCGAATCAGTTATTGTGTTAATTATTATTAAAATCAAATCAACTATTGTGTTAGTTATTAAATTATTATAAAAATTGAATCAGTCATTGTGATAATTATTATAGAAATCGAATTAGTTATTGTGTTAAGTATTATAGAAATCGAATCAGTTATTGTGTTAATTATTGTAGAAATCGAATCAGTTATTTTTTTTTAATTATCTGCAGATCGATTGTGTGAAAGTATCGATTTTCTCGTCGACTCGGAAAATCGCACAAAGTTCCTAGTCCGAGTAGTCACAAATGGCCTCAAAATGAATACAACAAAGATATGAATACAGTAGGGTTTCGATAAAACCCTTAAAAGTTATTTTCTATCAACCGTCAGGCTAATTCTGTTATGTAACATTTTTAAATAGTCTTCTATAGTAAATAATTTGTAATAAGTAATAAAAGTAACCTTCTGACAAAATATTAAAACTGGACATGACTTATTTATAGCATAGGCGATGACAGCTGATACTAATTGCTACTTTAAGTAAATATTAAAAACATAAAAGTAAACGATCTTATCTCCTAGTGGAATGGGATAGAAACACTTCAAATGTTGTCACAAAATTCGGAAAGAGTGCATAAATGTTTCTATTGAAAGATAAACGGTATTAAGGATAATGCCATTGATTGTATAAGTCGATCAGGTAAAGTCACGTAACTACTCTGTTACGTGAAATTCTTATCAAAAGGTTAACTACGGAAAATTTACTGTATTAAAATTTGTATAATACATAATTAGACTATTATTGTATTTTACAAAATAATAATAATAATAATAATAATAATAATAAATCATTTTGTGTTATAAACCGAGTATATTATTTTTATCGTACGGGTGGTCAATTTCTGTTACCCGTTATACCAACGATCCTAAGAATGACGGTTAAAATGTTGATCGTAAACTCAGTAAAATTTATTGAAATTATAATGGAAAATAGAAACTAATCACTAAAATTTATTAATGTTATCAAAAAGTTTGAATTATATACAAATATGCCGTCAGAATTGAAAAATCCATGAGAATTTTCAAAAGAAAATCCGTATTATAACTGTTGAATAAAAATCGATTTCTTAGTTTTTTGATAGAAATACTTCTTTTATAACTGCTGTTTAAGGATTTAAAAACCCTTCAAAACATTGAAATTTTTGGAGTTGGCAATTATTTTAATTAGATGACTGTTAATAAACCTCTTACTAAATAACTTATAGTCTGAACACTATACAAGTATTTGGAGAACTGGACATTTTCTCGGTGCGAATGCATTAGTGCCAAAAAAACGTTAACAACCTATTTACACGCCTTCTCCGCTACGTCCTTGTACTAATAAAACACCCCGGCACAAATATACGTGCGTTTAAAAAAACATTTACTTCTACTAATACCTAAACTAATAACATACACTAGTAGACTAGTAGACTTTGAAGTATATTGTTGGCCATCGTTCCACGACAGCGGTCTTACTCCACGAAGCGGTCAATAATAGGTCTTGCCGTTCAGCCATTATTACAAAAAAATATCTAATAACTACACTCATTGTCGTTAAAATCAGAGGCCGTCATCTTGAAAAGGAAATAAATGAAACAAAACTTACATATATTCGTTCGGTTTTTATACGAGCTGACGTAACAAATTTCAAAACAATCAGTTCATTTGACTGAAACTGCGTACTTACGTTAAATCAGACGTTGCCATTTTGAAACTGAAGTAAATGGAAAATATATTACAGATAGTTTGTTCGGGCTTTATACCAGCTACCTTTTTCGTAACAAAAAAGTTACTGTTTTGACCGAAAATCACTAACAAACAAACAAATACAGACAGACTTTCGCTTTGCTCGGTCAATTATATCGTTTTTAGAACATTTTATGAAATGGACGAAATATTATATATTTCTTTTTAAAAACTGAACGAATTTGTGTTTCAATGTAAAACAGCTGCATACAAGTTTATGACATACATATATGTAACAATGTAAATGGTAAAAAAATGCATGAAAATGTTCCAGCTAATTACCATCAGCCGTATCTATGCTCATACTGTGCGCAACGACCGTCTAGCACCATCTGCTGCCATGTGTACCAACTGCAAAACAAAAAAAAGCTTATTATTACGTCACATATTAAAAATGATTGAAACAAATTGCATTTCTGTGAAATAGTGTAAATTATGACTACGCCATGTGAACCTACAGACCTATAATTTATTATACTATACTTTTTCACAATACGAATTATCGATATTAAAATTTCAAAATAATTACGGAACGCAGCTCTTTCCCTGACGTTACAGAAGCGAATTTCCAAAAGAATTACTTCTTTGAAATTCTCTTTACACTTTCAAATATGATAATACGAAAATAAACCAACAAATATGTCGAAACATTCCTTTATGTCAACGGATTGTGAAAATTTAAACTGATAATTTAAGAAATTTCTAACGCTAGCCTAATTATAATGGTGAAATCGTATTTTCAAAAACAAATTGTAAGTCGAAAATGTTATAAATTTTTAAAGATTTGAAATGACCATTATTTCGAAACTGTTAACCAAATATTATTGATTATCTAAGCTACTTATTATCTAAGCTACTACTATCGTAAACCATATTTGTGCCAAGTTTAAATCAAATCGTTGCAAACGTGAACGTATTAAAACACATACAGACATGTAATACACACAATATAAAAAATCGAATTGTAATGTCTACATTCAACATGTTTCAGAGGTAAGGATCAGTGACCATTTCATAGTCACGACTTCGACTGTTTTTGAAATTGTTTGCAAATAGATAATTTTGTTGAAAATATGTATATAATTATTACTTTATCAATTTCATTATTGAAATTAGAAATGTTGAATCTAATTTTAAAAGGATTTCATTTTAAATTGGTTTTCGCACAAAAAAATAATAAGAAAACCAGAAACGTATAAATTCAATCTAGTTAGGGGAAGCAATATAGAGAGCCTAAGTGTAGACATTTGCATGTAAACTTGTATATGTAACTGTTTCGTGGAGCGCAGTGAGGTACAGGAAGGTTGTGGGAAGATGTGTCCCGCCTTGTAGGTCACCGGGTCAAACTTGTGCCTTCCTGTTCCTGTCTACTTGCCTCCATGTTTAATCAACTTTACGTCAGACGTTGAGTTCACGTAATTCTTTTAGTCTACGTAATATTTTTTTTTTAATTAAATCGCTTTCAACAGTTTTTATCTGTTTGACAACAAAGGTGTCGTTACAAGTTACATATTAGTTTACAATGCGTTTTATAACAAAATATATTTACGCTAACTTGAAATCTGTTTAAATTTTGAAATAACAGTTTTTTAATATTGATTTATCGTTTTTTAAATCTTTTTGGCTTAAACCGTTCTCCGGCGACTTCCGATTCATAGCTTTAATTTTTCTTCTTCATTTAATAGATATTGATACAATACCTCTCTTACATCTTTATCAATTCCTTCTATCCAACTAAGTATCGGTCTTCCTCTTCTTCTGCGAACATGTAGTTTTCATTTTAAAATCTTTTAGAGAAGTTGATTTTCGTCCATTCTTCAAACATAGAAAAACCATCGAATTTATTTTGTCTTAATATCGTCTATAATGGTGTGCTTCGCATCCATGATTTCACGGATTCTTAAATTTGTTATCTTTTCCCTTTTCGACCGACCTGTGACTCCATCAATGATCTATTTCTGCAGCTTCAAGGCATTTTTCTGTTTTTTTGTTTAAGGGGCCATTTTTCGCTTCCATATGAGATTATACTTTTTATAGCTGTAGGCCTATTGTATATTCTATGTTTATTCATTTACGATATCAGTTGATCCCATTAGATGGTATTCAGTATCCTTATTGTTCTTCTTCCCAAGGTGTTTTGTTCTTTTATCGCTGTGTCCAAGAGTACATCATTCGCAACTGTCATTCCCAAATACGTGTAAGTTGTAAAAGCATTGATTTGCGTGTTGTGTTCCAATAGAATATTCCTGCTCTGCCCTCCGATGCACATGCACTCCATTTTGTTTACGTTTACCTCAAGTTTTTTGAAATGCCTAAGTAAATGTATAACGACAATAAATAATTATTGGAACTTGAAAAATTGATAAAAGTTTTCCATTTTAGGTCCACGAAGTCGAAAAAAGTGGTTTTTAAATTATGTCTATCTGAAAGTGTGTTGTTAAAAAACAAGGGAACTGATTTCAATGAAATTTCATATGCAAGTGTAGTTTTCTGAATACTTAAAAAAAGTATTTAAAAAAAATTATAAATTAATAAAAATATAATTTCCTTAAACGATTTTGGTACAATATATGTATAAAAAAAATTGAAAAGTAGATCATGTTATTTATTAGAAGTTTTTATTTTTATTTTTGTTTACATTTTTTTCTGTTTACATTCGTTTCAAGATGGCGGCCTCTGATTTAAAGATAAAGAGTGCATGCACTTTTGGTTAAACGCACCAGCCGATTGTTTTGAATTTTGGCACGGAAGTCCTGAAATGTGTAAGATTTTTTCCAATTTATTTCTTCATAAAAATGGACGACTCTGATTTAACGTCGAGAGTAGGCTGGTTATTTCCTGTAATACTGGCTGAACGGCTAAACGTTTCAAAAATTTTAACCGCTTTTGAAGAAAAAGCATAAAATTTCCAATGAAATTGGTATAATACATTTTTTTTAATATTACGGTTATCGGTTATATTGGCGGAAAAAGTTACGAGCATCGTCGTGGATCGCTCTGCATAAGAATTAAGAATACACTACGAGGTCTAATGTTTTTTAGACTACTAATAGATAATAAGTATATGTGTATGATGAACAGTAATTTCATAAAAGTTCGTTGTGTAGTTGTATATTAGTTTTATTGTGTTAGTTTTAGGACTATGTGGTACAACAATAATGGCCAGGGGCCATGGGCAGCGGCTACTGAATTCACACGTTATCAGTGATAATAACCTGAACAGCGACCAATTATTTTGGTATAAGATTGTCATCTTACTTAAAAAGACGGAAAATTTCACAGTATATACATATTTGTATAAAATAGATTTTAAAAAATATACATTTTTTAAAAATTATAATGAACATTTTTTAAAATAAATTTAACTTTCATAACAACATTTCTGTCTTTTCTACTGAAAAGAATATATTATTCAGCAGTTCAGTATTTGATATTATTACAGCAATAAAACGAAAAGCATGTGTGTAAGGTAACAAAGTATAAAGTTACAGTTTTATTACAAAAAGCACTATCAATATTTTGTTAGCTACAGAGTACAAATTATTAACTTCATCTCTATTGGCCGTTTAATTTAGCCTGTTGCCTAGGTTATACAATATGTAGGGCTGCAGATGAAAATGTAATAAAATATGAAATAGTTTCAGTAGAGTTTAATGTCATACAGTGACACAGCGGTGAATGGGCAGAACTCAATACAGAACAGTCTACATTTATAAATAACTAATAACAGTGCCTATTCTACTAGTGGAATATGTACTCTAAATTAAATTGATTAAAAGTAAATTACAAATACATTCAATGCAATGTTTGGTTCAAAATTATTGCATAATTCTTTTTCAAAATTTTATACATTTTGGTCGTATTATAAATTTTAAATTGCAAATAATGAAGCAAATTTGAAATAAAATTCTAGGTCGAGAAGTAAATGGAAACATTATTTTTCAAGAGATTTTGTTCATAAAAAGAGTAGATGTCCAAATTATTTGGGAAAAAATTAGAAAGTGGTCTTGGAAATTCGGGTAAAATATGATGGGACGATTTTGAAATTAGGTCTATTTTCTGGTTTTTTGTTGATAGCTCTAAAAACAGGATGATAACAAAATGTAAGTTTTGCTTATGTACTTAAGTAGCGTACTTTATTTGTATTTTAACAAAAAAAGAGCAAACAATGTTTAAAATTAAAAAAGAACATTTTAAGCTATTTGTAAAATAAGCTATTGTTTTGGATAAAATTGTGTCAACTCTTTAGCGGTGTGTATATACACACAGACACAGACACAGACATTCAGTTACATTAAGAACCACTTTTTTATAACCGGGAACCAGAAAAAGGAAATGTACTTGAAAATATTTGCGAATTTTTCATAATTAAATTTTATACAGACCTAAGTAGATGTTGATGTTCTAGCTATAATAAAAAGAGTGAAATTATTTGTTTTTTAACCAAGAAAACACATTTTTAATAATAATTCAAACATAGTAATAACTTAAAATATTTTAAATAATTTCAACACGATAAAATTTTCTATGTAAAATCAAAAACTTTAGGGTTACATTGGAATACCGCTCATTAAAAATATTACTTAAAAAATGAAATAATCTTATATTAAAAGTGTATAATGGGCTAAGTCAATTATGATAGATTATTGTTGTAAATTCACCAAATATTATAAACATAGTTATTGCTGATGTTATTGAGAGCACAAGATGAAATATAGTTGTATTATAAAAGGTTGTAAGGAACTTGATTTTGGGGGAAATAGTTCTAAAGCTGTATTTATATACAAAAACACTTTTATTTTCCTAATTTTTATTCGACTTAATTAAAAGAAAATTTTGCAATTTCTCAAACATTGAACTCAAAATGAAAAGTCTATTTTCCAGACTTTTCATCAGTTTATAAATATATTGACATATTTTCCTTGTAAAATGAAAATTACAATTCACATACTTTTGCATATCTCGAGAACTAATAATCATGTGACTATAATACTTTAAAATAGGCCACATCGAGTGAGATTTCATTCTAAAAGTTTTAAGAAAACTCTAATAAGTTATGGAAAAAACACAAATCTAATATATGTTTAAAAGTTGTTGCTTACTAAAAACATCATGATGTATGTGGCTTACAACACCAATCGATTGAGCTTACAACTTTGAGAATAAGCTACAGAAATTCATAACAATAAATCTTCACCGGGATAGACATGTGATCTTTATTGTTTACCCCATGTAATTTTGTTTTTATGCTACAGCTGTTTAAAGTGGTACGTTTTGTCCACCTACAGCTGATTGTAATGAAACGTTTAGCTGAGCTACAGTTGATCATATTAATTGCTATAATCATTGTCTTACTTTTAATTATTTTGAAGCGAAGCTTTTAATGCTAGCTTTGGCGAGAGGAATAAGTATCCCGATCCTTTTTAATATAACGGAAATATGAAACGGAAAGGAGCAAACGAATTTCGTCTTTCTATTTCTGTCTCTTTATTTCTCCTTTTCGCTATCAGTACACGCTTATCATACGGAAACGTGTGTTTCTTTGGTTTTGGTATTTTTATCTTAGTTTAAAAACACGTGCACGTTGTAACCGCTTATAATAACATTCGAAATTAATATAAACGTTTATCGATGTATGATTTTAATAGTAAGTAAATGGAAAGAAAAGACGCGGGTTTGACAGCCTGTGGATCGTCTAGTTTAAAATGTTTCATATATTATTACACTAAGAATTCCGATAAGTTTTGTACCAAAAGTAAGAACATGTGTTACTGAAACTACAAATATGGTGTACCTACAGGCTCGTCAGAACACCATAGCAATCTCCCTCATACGTTTCAACTTTAAGGCTTTACAATAAAATAATACCGACTTAAAACCGATAAAAGCTCTGTAAACAAATTTCCAGGAGTATAAAGTAAGTGCAGTAATTTCCCGCGAGAGTGCAGCACAATGCAAGCAATTGCGTGTGTACAAAAAAGAGCTGATTGCAACAAACAATATTGTTGGAATAATGTTTAAACAAATTATTACTCTATTCAAGTTCTAAAATATGACCGAATCAGTAAGATAATCTAACCTAGTTCTAATATGTAAAAAATGTTATTAAATAACATACTCTACTTTTAGTTAACAGTAATCACGTAATAGTAAATTAAATTTGTAAATAATTCAATAACTTAAAATGGTAAAGTTCAGTCACTAATTTCAAAAGTCACAGTTTTAAATACGAAAGTATAACAAAGTGAGGCATATTGTATTACATATCCTACGTATAATAAATTACATTGTTTATTAACAGATCGTAAGAGTATAAAATATAAGTATAAAGTCCATTTTAACAGAAGTTTGTACTGACAAGAAATAGTAGGTCTATGGTTTTGCAACAATGTTGTTTAAGAAGATATGTACAGCAATCTTACATAAGAATTAATGTATTATATTAATTAAATACCAGCCAGTGGTAATATTTGAGGTGCTATATAAATGATGAACTTCTTCGCGTACATAGTTGTATGTTCATAGTTATTATTCATTTCTTTTTCCCATTAACTGCAAACGTTTGTACGGGCCCACTAATACTTCCAAATTTGGAGAATCAAATACCTCGGGTGGTAATCATTTAGAAAAAATTAACTAATTTAAATAAAAGCAGTTGGCATATTGTTCAGACATTAAGTAATTACATAGTTTTTAAAACTAAATTGTACAAGAACATTACATTAACTTTCTCACAATCAATTGTTTCTACGAAAAAAATCACTTCACCAGATTGGTCTAACAAGAAGAATAAGAAATAAAATTAGCGCAACAGATTTTGAGGAAGTGGGCCGATGTTTTTTTTAAATAACTCCAAAATACTATTTTTTAAAATACAGGGATCCATAATTTTTTCGGAATATTTTTAACAAAATTTGAGCAAATTTCACAATAGTCAGAACAAGTATCGAGAAAATCGGTATTTTAAAGCTTCAAAAAACGTACTTTCGCAATACTAAAAAAATTAATTGCATTTAAAAAACAGACGTATGTCCAAATTTTAACAAATTCGGTGAGTTAGTTTAGTATCGACCTATGCGTACACATATAGACATAAAGGCACACTTTTAAACATCTTTTAATAAATAGTTTAAACTGATAACTCTATAAACTGAAACTCTATTTTAAACTGATAATTGAGGCTTATTTATCCTCTTTATCTATTTATACTTTTACCATTTATTTCATACTTTACAATTCATACACATACAGACGTATGAATCTCTCTCTCTCTCTCTCTCTCTCTCTCTCTCTCTCTCTCTCTCTCACACACACACACACACACACACACACACACACACACACACACACACACACACACACACACACACACACACACACACACACACACACACACACACACACACACACAAACAAACAAACAAACAAACAAAAACGAACAATTATCAAATCATTTTAAAATTTACCTTCAACCGAATGTAACATTTTATTAGTTGCCAGATTAAGGTGTGTGATTTAGCTACCCGGGTGTAAGCATTTTGCATATCTCGCGCCTTAATTTGACAACTTTAGTCTGTAATTAAATATAATGTCATTCATTAGTCAGCTGTTAACGTCATAATTGTAGCTATTCTAAAGGTTCAAGAATATAATATGCATTTTTTTAATATTAAACCTTCTTTATCCATTTTGGGTGTGAAATTGGGAGAATGTTGAATACATGTTTCTTTTTTTCTGTTTTAGAGAGTTTCGTAAATTTCCAAGAAAATCCTAAATAAAAATACTTTTTAAAGCAAAATTTTATACTACAATTTTTACCCCTTTAGGGGATGAATTATGGAAAATGCTGAAATACTTGTTTCATAATTTTTGCTTCAGAATATATTTTTTTTGGTTGCAAGAAAAGCAAATAAAAAATATTTTTCTCCAATAAAAAAACTAATACCTGTGTTATACATTTTTAACTCTTTAGGCGATGAATTCTGGAAAATCTTGAAATAAATATTTCATTGTTTGTGTTTCAGAGTATTTATGTTTTGTTTAAATCCGTTTTTCCCAAATGTGAACTTTTATATTCTTTTTTTACCGTTTAAGGGTATTAATTATGGAAAAGTCTGAAACAATTTGTGTTTTAGATTATTTTTCTTTAATAAAGAAAAATATTAAAGAATATTTCTCTACAAAGCCAACATATATATCTCTTTTTTGTATTTTTATTATTTTAGGGGATGAATTTGGAAATATTCTGCAAAACGTATATCGTTATTCGCGTTTAAAAGTATTTATCAAAAAAATCCAACTATACATATTTTCTCAAATAAACTGTTCTACTGATCCCTTCAGGGGGTTGAATATTGTAAAATCGTTTCTTATTGCACCCGTACATGATGGTACGAACGTACCCTGAATATTTAATGTAAGTCTCTAGCTAACACAGTTTTGGCTCTGCGTTGATTTTGAGTCAGTCAGTCAGTACTTCTTCTTTTACACATTAAGAAGAAACATGCTTGTGTATGTTTGTAATCACAAGCAATGTTGATATTTTCGTTATTCAATATAATAGAAAATCGAGTTAACCAATGAGTTTTTACTGAATTACTTACAAAATAGTAAAGCACTACAAAAATGTGAAGATTGCTTTTCTTGATCTTTAATTAAAGGTTTTCGAAAAGAAGCACAATTAAAGGTTCTTTAAACCATTAATGTAACTATATTTATAATAATAATAATTAAATTAAATTGATCAAAATTCATTTCACTGATTTAAATCTTAAATTTAACCTGATTTGTCACGTTACGAACGGTTTAGCAAAATCTCACTAGCCGAGTTTGAGAAATTAAGCACAACCTTCGAATCGGTGTTTTGTGCTAGTAGATATAGGATTAAATAGATTATATACTTAGCGGAAGGGATTATAAATACCTGCAATCTACGGACCTATTGTGCAACTAAACCTCTTAATACGAGAAACTAGCTTAACAGATTAGTGCCTTAGTAGGCCTAAGTTGCAATAATCCGCTGACTTGCTCATCCTGCTGGTGGTGCTCAGTATCCTGGTAACCAAAAACCCATAGACACTGCTAGTTATAACCTCACAATCATAAATTATGTGGTCTGCAGTATCCTCCTTGAATCCTTCTCAAGATATAATTTGTTTCTTATAAAAAAAACAAAATTTCGTCCAGACAGAAAACGAGACGTTTTTGGACCAATGTTTATGGGAACTTATCATCTAAGTTTGATATAAGGTATCATATATATATATATAATAATCATAAAAAATTGATTGTTATCTTGTTTGGTTAAAGTAATTATTTCGGCGATGGTAACCATAACGGTTTTTCGCCGGAAAAATAAATAATTATTGAGGAAATAAACTTCTCCTTCTTTAAAAATATTCTCCGTAGAAAAAACATTGCAGAAAAATAGCATTGATTTTACTAATCGGAAGCGTGGAAAAGATTAAAATGCAAATAAGTGTTAAAATCTTACTTAAGTCAGCCGCGGCAGGTTAATTGAAGGAATTAGTTAATGTAAAGTCAGGCGCGCGGGGTTCTGCAGACTGCCAACAAATTTACGTACTTTCACTGGATTATTTTGACGAACCTCGCAAGGAAGCTGCGAAAAAGAGTATTTCTTGTAGCAGAGGTAATCTGTGTTGCAAAATTTTAAGTAGGGATTTACTGCCTCTTACTTAGAAAATTTAACTTATTACTTGAAATACCTTATTGATTTCAGAGCTTCAACTCTTTCTTATAATAAACAGTTATTAAATTATTAGAAAAATATTAATTCTTATATCCATTTTTGAATGTATTATTTTGAAAATATATTTTTAGTAAGACGAAAATAATTGTTGTTCGTGTTTTATTTTATGAATAAAATTCTTAAAGAATTTCTATTGGAAAAGAGGTATTTTGCTGGTCATTGTGATAAGACCATGTTATAAGACCCAAATTCGGAACCCTGAAATGAAAGTCGATCTTCAATTTTAGATCACTTTTTGAAAGGGTTTTGAGGGGTGACATTTATGTACGTTTATAAAATAAAATATACGCACTGATAATGTTTTTGATTTTCTTACGTTTACGTTTGCACTTTGAGTGCGATTTTATTAAAACTTGGTATACAAATAGAGTTCTATAATAGTATAAGCAAGTTTGTTAACCAGCAAAATTCGTTTCAAAATGGCGGTCATTTAAAATCTTTTAAAATTTATAACATATTCGTCTTGAATATTTTCTTTAAAAATATGTTTTTCATCATTGTAATTAGCATAAAAACTTCATAAAGTAGCATTTTTCAAAATCCTTTAAACTATGAAATTTAATCTGATGGCAGTCAGGGGTCATTGTTATATTTTCATACTTAAAATTCGGATATGATCTTAATGGTGATCTTAAAATGATCTTAATGGTGTTATGATTTTCACATAATAATCATAAACTATAATCATAGTTTTGAAAAGATTATAAGATGAAAAAAAGTTTTGGAAATTAGTCTCATTCACATCAGCAAGACAGCTGCGTGCTCTGATTAATTCTTCATAAAACTGAAATGCTACTTCGTGAAATTATAAATTATATTAAGTGTTGTTGAAAATAAAGAATGTTTTTTTTTATTAAAAACCTGAAAATAAAAAACTGTTATTGATCAGATGATGAACTTTTAAAATACCAATTTGTATTTTAATTAATTCATCACTTTAGAAAAATAAACGATAAATTGTTTAAACTTTGAATATTTGTGAAATTATTTTTCAAATTGATTTGATTTTATATTCGAGCAGAGGTCGCGTTCATGCTTGTCATAAATTTTAATAAATTATTTACAAAATTTACAAAATTATGTTCGTGCCTGTCAGGAACAGAGAAGCAGGGTAGGCTGTATCACTGTTGCTGGTCACGTTACTGGATTCGGATTTTTTAAAAATTACTAGTAGTAAAGAATGTTCTTAAGATTCTGAATGGCTGTATTTAGAAATTATTGAGCGGATTTTGCTTTGCTCGGTAACAAATTTGCCAAAGCTATTACACACACACACACACACACACACACACACACACACACACACACACACACACACACACACACACACACACACACACACACACACACAGAAAAAAGAGAGCTTACGATGTAAGCAAATCAAGAAGGAAATCTTATAAGTCAAATCAAGAAGAAAATATTTCAGCAAACATTGGTCCAAAAATGCTTTTCGATCTATTTTGTGTTTTTAAAAAGAATATAACAATCTCGAAACGGTTTTAAAATATTGACTTGAAATTTTGCACGATTGTTAACCAAAAGAAATTTATAAAAAATAAAAACAATCGTTTCCCGTTCAAAACGCCGCCTAATTTTTGTATTCGATGCTAAATTTTATGGAAAAATGTAATTTATTTGAAAATGCTAAAAAAATTTTATTTATTGATAAGACAAAAATCTAATGTGTTTAATAAAGTCGGATACAAAAAAGATTTATTGGGTATTGTAAATTTAATATTGTTTAAAATAATTTTATAACAATAGTACAATCTGTGTTTCACGCAAAAACTTTCATTTTTTGACTGATTTTAGTAAATAAGATGTAACTGTTTTTATAATAAAAATAGCTACAAAATGTCAGCTGTCAGTACATTTTTCATGACACTGTTACAGATTTTTGTGAAATTTGGTCTTAAATATTAAAGTTAGGCGTCATTTTGAAACAGTGAAAGAAAGATTAATTAATTTGTATGTTCATACAAAAATGCTATTGAAATTTAAATTTTTATTAAATACAAAATGGCAGCTAAAAAACTACACATTTTAGGATCGATTGCAATTGCAACTTTTTTCTTTGTTTGTTTGTACAACTTCCTGAAGTTATGCACATAAATTCGATTCACTTTGTGTGTGTGTGTGTGTGTGTGTGTGTGTGTGTGTGTGTGTGTGTGTGTGTGTGTGTGTGTGTGTGTGTGTGTGTGTGTGTGTGTGTGTGTGTGTGTGTGTGTGTGTGTGTGTGTGTGTGTGTGTGTGTGTGTGTGTGTGTGTGTGTGTGTGTGTGTGTGTGTGTGTATATATATATATATATATATATATATATATATATATATATATATATATATATATATATATATATATATATATATATATATATATATATATATATATATATATATATATATATATATATATATATATATATATATATATATATATATATATATATATATATATATATATGTCTCTTGTATTTCTTTTCCTAGTTTTAACAAAATGTCTGTTCGAAAAGCTCATTTTCCAATGGGCATTCCCTAAAACTAAATTTTACAGCTCAATTCATTTTCCGATATTACCGCCCCCTCATCTGTGTGATCATCTGTTTCACTGGTTTTCTCATAACACTGGTTTAAGAAATGAGGAAAGGTAAAATAATATATTATGTTCTTTACTATTTCAAGATATTGAAATATTAATAAATGTCTGAAAACGTATATTACAATGGAAAGTTTTAATACTATTTGGTAATTTTTATATATAAATACAGTCCGATAATATTTTTTTTGGTGTATTTTAGATTTTTTTAAAAAAACATCTATTTTATTTATTTGAAACTAACATAAGATGTGTTACCCAGAAGTTAGGGAAATTTGAATTTCGCATGCGAACCGTTTGTGATATAGTGAGCAAACAGTAAATTAGTGTGCCAACAGCTGTAACGGTAAGAGGCCGCGTTCTTCAGTTTCGTGCTTTTGTGTAACGTTGTGTTTTAGTGTTGTGGCGATGTTTTAACTTGTTTAAGTAGCAGATTTTAACGAGCAAAGAACCTGCATCAAATTCTGCTTCAAGCTTAAAAAAACTGCTGCAGTAGCCCATCGCATGCTTGTGGAAGCATTTGGTGACAGTGCTACGGGTCATAGTAAAACTGTTTACGGTACAAAATCTTCAAGTATGGACAATTGTCTACCGATTATAATGAGCGTTTAGGACAACCATCAAGAAGAACACCGGAAACATCGTGAAAATGGAAGCGGGTATTGTTACAGATCGTAGA
The DNA here is from genome assembly GCA_022606455.1 of Callitettix versicolor. Taxonomy (NCBI): domain Eukaryota; kingdom Metazoa; phylum Arthropoda; class Insecta; order Hemiptera; family Cercopidae; genus Callitettix; species Callitettix versicolor. The sequence continues at coordinate 77,621,701 of CM040186.1, forward strand.
CGATCAATCCATAATGTTAGTGCGGACATAGAATGAATTGTCTTTCGCTTCCGCGCATCGCATCTTCAGACAATTTTGGCATGAGATGCATCGCTGCAAAGTTTGTTCCGAGACTGTTGAGTAGCGACCAAACATCGCGTAGCTGTCTGCACTGAATTGAAAATTACAGTAGAGATAACCCCAACTTTATCTCCAATGTCGTAACCGGTGATGATCCGGAAATAAGCAGCAGTTGTCGCAGTGGAAGTCGCCATCTTTACCGCTGCCAGAAAGCACGTCAAGTTCGTTGCAACGTGAAGTCCATGTTGAAATTTTTTGTGACGTCAAAGGCACTATCTGCAAAGGAATTTATCTTCCTTTGGTTAAACTGTCAATGAAAAGTTTTATTGTGAACTTTTGAAGCGGCCACATTAGCGCATTAGGCGTAACGTTCAGAACAATGGGAATAACAAGATCTCGGTTCACTACTACGACAACGCGTCTGCGCACATATCGTTAGTGGTTCGGAATTGTTTGGCTTCTAAAAACACAGTAGTAATTCCTCACCTACCCTATTCGCTTGACCTCGCCCCGTGTGACTGTTTTCTGTTCTCCAAAATAAAATTGAAATTGAAAGGCCATCTTTTTGTCACAGTTGAGGAGATCCAGGCAGAATGCACTATACAGCATAATAGAGAATATAAATGTAAATATGGCAACTTATTATTGGTAAATATGAAAATGTATTTTATTCAAAATTGTTTCAATTTTCAAAAAATAATTACAAAAGAAAAAATTTGTCGTAGGCACGTTGATAAAATAAAACAAAACTTTTCGTTGTTATCTAATGGTATTTTTGAAAATAGGTAAACAAATGTTCCCCATGGCAAAATGAGAGAAATAGTTTTCAATCACTATATATATAGCTAAAATGTGCTGCTCACAGTAAGTGCAAAGTGTGTATGAAAAGTTATAGTTTGTATATGATGGAAATTAAAAAATACATATTAAAAAAACGTTAACACATTTTTCATTTAAGCACGATTTTGTTTAAAATTAACAAAGTTACTACACATCGGGCATCATTAGTATGTTGGTGTTACTGACAATGTCGAATGAATAGATTAAGCCTACTTAAATACAATTCGTACAGGAAGTATTGAAAATTATGTTTCTACCTGACGTTATTGATGGAAAATCTATTCCTTGACGAAACAACATCCCATTCGATATTCGCTGGGTCCTGGAACTTGGATGTTTTCATCGATGTTCAATCATTAAGCAAGAGATCTGAAAATATATATGTTTGTATCATTTGTATTTTTAATAATAATAATTTACAGGCACATAGGCTCAAGATTCATTAAAAAACTGTTTTTTTAATATAACTACAAAAATTTAAATTAACGATTCATTTCGTATACTTAAATCGGTCAAGTTGTTTTGTACTTTCCGTAATGTAGTTGATTATTGCTAAGTCCCCGGATCGATCTCGGGCGGGAAACACAGCAATTTTGAATTATAATTAATTTAATATGAGACTTGCGATGCGCAAAATTTACTGTTATATATCAATATAAACGTGTTCTTTGCATCACGTGTCCCGCAGAATCCAACATCAAAACCCACCCTAAAACATGACTTTTTTTAATAAATCCTGTAGTTAAATACTAGGTACGATACCTAACAGGAACATTTTGTTTCTTAACATTTTGTTATTAAATTAATAATGCAGATAGGCTAGGACAAAACGTACAAACTGCAACCCCCCCCACTGTATTTGTTTACCTCAGCTGTCAAGATAAGGAATGAAATATAAAGGAACAATTTTATTTAAGCTGTTTTCTTGCTTGTCCTGCTAAGAGTATATTGTTAGCAGTTAGCAGTTGTGTCTGTTAGTTTTAACTGTTAATTGTAACACCGTTTTAGCAGATTAGAAAAAGGCCCGCTATGAAAACCACTGGGACAGGCAGACAAAATATGAGAATGAGAGGTCGGGTCCTCATTCTCTCACCGCAGCTTCCTCCTTTTCCTTCAATATCGCTGAGTAGTAACAGATTGGCAGAAATTCTCGCGCAGGACGTTTACTACGTGGCTAGACTGTAAGTAACATTAACATTAATTTGACGGACATCAGGGTTTATTTTTGTACTTTAAATGGGATTCGAAAATTTTAAAATGCAGATAATTATATTGTTCATGGCATGAAACCAATGTTACATTAAGAGGATAAGGTAAAAAAAAGTAATTTTCGTAATTCACTTCCATCACGTCAGCGGAACAGCTGTGTGTTACGATTATTGTACTTATTTGTTAGATACAATGAGTAGATATATTTTTCTGTAATAATCAGTTACAAAACTTCATTCATTAAACTTCATTAAGAGTTAAACTTCATAATTATTTTATTTCCTACCGTGTCTTGTTCTAGGCACGTTTAATAATTATTCCCACTCCACGGTTTACGAGTTTCAAAACTCTCGCGTAAATATTAGAACAATTGATACACAGTGCCTGCATGATTTAAACTATTTATCTAGGTCTTATCTGTCAGTTGTTTGTTAATCGAATAAGAAACAATTACTGAAGAGATGTAACGGAATAAGACGCGAAACAAGCACTGGAGCGACCCACTGAGTCTGCAGCCGAGCGAGCACTTTCGTTAATCCGACTCCATTTTCTGGGATTTTCTGTCTACCGTAACATTAACAGATTAGTTGTACCACTTAAAAGACCTGATAATAGCTAAATAAATGCTGTACTGTACTCAATCCACTTTATAGCAGTTAAGGTAGAGGAAGGATTTTAAAACGTAAACAAATATTCGTGATTGTTAGAGCTGAATCATTATATATTTAGTTCACTGTGTGTGTGTGTGTGTGTGTGTGTGTGTGTGTGTGTGTGTGTGTGTGTGTGTGTGTGTGTGTGTGTGTGTGTGTGTGTGTGTGTGTGTGTGTGTGTCTGTGTGCCCGAGTACTGTGTACGATAAATTGTACGCATTACAGGTTGTTTAGTGAGCAAGTTTTAATTTGATTTTATTAAATAAAATTTCCAATCATTCAGCAAAACAAAGATTAAGCTATTAGACAGAATAAATAGTGTTTATACTATTGTTTGTCGATGGAATCCATAGCCAGGTTTGGTATCTATTAACCTAAAGTGTAGTGAAGTTTGATAAACACATCATAGCTCGTGTGATAGAAGCAAACTTGTAAAATTAATGTTTCTTTGTATCATCCTCTTTTAAAATTCTCATCATCTTTAAAATCTGCACATATTATAAGGATAATTCCTTATAAACTTTCAGATTTATTGAAAATACGAATACTAATTTGGATTGCTGACCAATCATTCTTTTTTTCTAAGGATTTTAAAATTTCAAAATAATTTATGTATATATATATATATAATTTAATGACCCTTCAAAATGTAATGTAGAGGTCAAGATTGGTACTCATTTCAAGGTTCCGGGTTGGTTCTACAATGATAGCTAAGTAATAGCTCCATTTTCCAATAGACATTCGCTAATAAATGTCGTAAATTTTTCAAATGTTCAATTTAAATAAAGTAAAACGTTTAATCGGAGAGTTTTAAAAACTTTAAAAGTTTCAAGGTCGCAAACTTTAGTGATAGTTTTCATAATATCAACACAAACCATCTCTGCAAGTGGTAAGTACTTAATGAACTAATAAATTAACCGTTACATCGCGCTAATGAACTTGACAATTCTCGCTCCCTCGTAGTAAATGTAGTTCAAGGTGCTTTGAAGGGGTTTAAGTTTATTTAAAATTGTGGTCTCATTTAAATTTCACTGAGCAAATATTATAAGGTGCATGAAACACTTTAATGTTTTATAAATATTTAACAATTAATCACTCATTTTTTAAAAATGAATAACGTTTAATAATTTCATTAGTGTTTGCGTCTATACTTTTATAGGTGTGATTTTCGTTGATAATGTGTACTGAAAAAATGAATACTTTTGTAAAAAATAAACACGTATTACAATAACAGAATTTCGTTAAGAGTAAACATGTGTGCATTTTACAAATTCCTTAAAATTGTACAAATTCTAAAGTGATGTTGAAAGTTGTGATGATGTCTAATAAATAGACGAAACAAATGTATGAAAAATGTTAATAATCAAATTTGAAGAAGCAAGTACTAAATAAATAACATATTGGACTACTTTCAACAATGTATTCATATTAAATCACCTAAACTAACAACATAGTATTAATAATATTTTTTTAAATATTAGTGTCGCACTGACCTACTAATTTATAATATTAAAACATCGTCTTTAAAAAGTCTTTAAATTGTTAAAATCCATTTAAAACCATTTTTCAGCATATCGTAAAGTTTACGATATAAATATATTTCTGTGAACACGTTTGAGTACTGAGTTAACCAACTTTAAAAACAATATTTGCAGATGTATAGTCCTTTAAAAAATTTACATCATACAAGTAAGTGAACGGAGTCGATAAGGGGTATTTGAAAGCTTAGAACAGAATACAAAATTCTTTTTCGTGGCCCGCTACAAAACCCACAACATAAAATATTCACAATCGGAAAATAAATTGCCGATAATGTTAAAGGTAGAAAAATATTAAAGGATAACGTATTTATAGAAAATGTTTAAATTTAAAAAAGTTTTATTCATTTTAAACTCACAATACATCATATTTTGAAAAATATGATTTATTATAAAAAAATAGTTTTCTTCAATATTTAAAATAGCAGCAGCTTCTGTCTCAATGGCTTGATAGACGCTAATTAATTAAAAAAAATATTTTCTCTATCTTGCACTTTAAAAAAAATCTGTTTTCAACACTTAAGTCTGCATAAATTGACATTTTATATTTTCAAATTACACTTTAAAAATATAATGACCAATGACCGCTTTCAAGATTATTTTCGTATTTTTAATGGATTATTAATATTTTTAATGCAGATTTATGCAGATCTTTATTACGTTGATATGCTGATTACGTTGATGGGGCGGATATTAAAAAAAAACAAATGTAATAAAAACGACAAAAAAAAACATAACCGATATTTGCTTACATTCAGTTATTCTCGCAAGGCTCTTACAGAAGCAACAAAAATAATTTATTTAAATTTTAATGAATGAAACCGTTTCTAGATTTAAAAAAAAGAACAAGGGGGTTTATTTTTCTTTTTTTTATTCGTTCTTGTATTCTACCGTAATTTTCTTTTATTACGTGTACGTTGCACCCCTTTATAATAAATTCGAAGTTAATATTAACCTTTATAATAATTGTTGATAACATTGCTAGTTTTTAACAACATAACCTGAAACGTATAGCGATCAGCTGTTCAATGAAATCAGTTGATCGTTACGAATTAATATAAAACAACTGATCTTTTACTACAACTACAGTAAATAATATCTAAGCTAAGTTCACGTATTTATTTATTTAAGCAAAACTAACATATTTTCAAACTATTATATTTTCAGCAAAGATAGCATTAATAAAAGCTTCATTTCTGTCAGTAACTCCCCGAGTACCACACATATCCTTTTTTTACAGATTTTATTTTGACAAAAAATTATTTTTAAGAAATAGTAATAATTGCCGAAATAATGCAACACTTGAATACCAAATTTTATAAAAATTGGTTAATTAGTTTTCTCACACTATTTGCATAGATATGCAGAGATGAACACTTGTACCACTAAAAACTCTTGATTGATTTAATTCAATGTCCTGAAAAAGCACTGATTCATTAAAATTTCAAGATCAATCATTTTTTCCACGAATATCATGATCTTCATACTTTGTTTAGTGAGGAAATAGAAAATATTATGAAAATAAAACAGTATTGTTGTTTGTTGATATATTTATGTAACTGATTTAAGACGCGTTAAAATATAGCTTACTTTAATTGACAAATCTTATTTTTGGATCAAATTTGGTGAACAGACATTGTACAAATATTCACAAATAATCGCATCACGCAGCTGTCTCGCTGATACGTTAGAACCGAATACAAAACATTTGTTTTTATTTTACCATATTTTTGAAACTCTAATTTTACCATCAACAATCTGCGAATATTAGCATTTTACACTTAAATTGCGTTGCCAATACGAAAATGAACATTGTAAAATAACTCCTGCGTAAATTATGCTGCTTATATTCAACTGATTTTGAAAATTCAAAATTTAAATTTACGAACTTCTTAACGATGATTTGGATGGTTAAATCATATTATAAGAAATATTTAAGAAAAAAAAATTTGAATTTTTGAAGACTTCAAATTGTCGGCATTTTGAAATTACTGAATACATTTTGCTCGTTAACGATCTTGTTGACATTATTACCGAAATCGATTTATGTGTCAAATTTGGATCAAATCGAACTAAAATTTTTAATGGGAGCATGCTAAAACACACACACACACACACACACACACATACATGTATATATATATATATATATATATATATATATATATATATATGATATATATATATGTGTGTATGTGTATGTGTGTGTGTGTGTGTGAGAGAGAGAGAGAGACCGGTCACTCAAAAAGTGATCTAGAAATCTGGATCGGCTTTTGTTTCATGGTACCTGGTTTTGGTTTTTCCATAATTGCCGTACAATTTTCCCATGGAAATTTGCTAATAAATACTTCATGTTAGGGGAAGGGAATTTCTCTACTTTGAAGGGGTAAAATCACAGATTTAGTTTCATAAAAGTATACGTATATGTGTAGGTATTAAAGAAGTGTGGATGAATATAATATTCTATACTCTACATGCGTAAAATATGAAGTAGCTAGAGTCGATTCTTCACTGTATGCGAAATAAAATAAGCTCAGTGCACAGAACTATTGTGAACAGAATAACAAATACATAGGTCAGCCACATAGATCTCAGATGCTTCAGTTCTTTATTTCATTTTCTTGGTTCAACAGTGCATCCCGTAAGGAACAGTTGCACTGCATGCATTTAAATGTATATTAGTTTTAATGTGACCAGGTAAAGCCTAAAAGTCAGCAAAAATAAAGTTTGCTAAAAACGTATTAAAATAAGAAAAATAAAAAAAAACTGTACAAAAGATTTAGAGGATTCGTGTGACCTTTCGCAGTAGCAAATGGGAAAAATAAAAGAATAATATTCAACAATGTACAGCAAGAAGTTTTACAGCACCTCTTTATAAACAATGTTTGAAGTGACCTCTATGATATACGTTATAATCATAACTTTCCTTGTTGCACCAAAGAAAAGAAAAAGAGGTTAGGACGATTTTTTCTATAAAATCGCTATCCGTAATTTAACGTAAAATAGCATGAATTCTATAAAAAAATAATTCAAATTATACGATTGATTGGTATTTAATTACTATAAAGCCCTAATATTTAATTCAGTACTTGAATTTTAATATTACTTCCTAACTAAAATCGTTGAAAAATCATGTAAACCAACTATTTCTTGTCATTGTGAACTTGTGTTGAAATAGACGTTATAATTATATTTAATACTAATATGACTTCTTAATAAAGCAATGTCTTTCATTATATTTAGTTTATTTCGAACAATAAGTCTTACTTTATTATAATTTTGTATTTAAATCTATGACATTTAAAATTAATGACTGAATTTTAACATTATATCTTACTAAAGTATAACATTTTACATTACATACCTAAATTAAGCTACAGTATTTACTGTTTACTAAAAGCAGAGTATTTTATTTAATAACATGTACATAATTAGAACTGGCCTAGATTGTCTTATCGATTATTCTTTCAAAATGATTCGGTCAGTAATTGTTTAAGTCTTTGATACAGTAATAATTTATGTATTACTTTCAACAACGTTTTTTGGCAATCAGCTGTTTTGGTACACACACAGCTGTATTTGTCACCTATACTAGCATTGTGCTGCACTCTCTTTGAGATATTTTATACTGATCCTGCCATCTTGTTTATGTATACCTTTTATTTAATTGTAAAAGCTTAAAATAGAAAAACAATAAGTGTGAGAATTCTCTGATGTACTGACGAGTCCGTAGGTACTTCGTGTATGAGGTTTCAATAACGCAGGTCCTTATTTTTGGTACATAACCGATCCGAATATTTTGATTAACGGTAACTTAATTTGGTGACAGACGTTTGTGCTCTACAACAGACTATTAAAAATCCAAAAAATCCAGACAAACGTTACATAAAAAAATATTTTTAAGTGTGAATATTTAATAGTCAAACGTTTTCATATTTTACAAGACGGCAGCCATTTAAATATTAAAACATTTATTTTACACTTTTTGAAGTTTGATTTGACAATACTGATATGTGTTAACATTTGAGTAAATGAACATTAAAATATTCAAATTTCATTCAATATTCGAAACATGAACTTTGACAACCGACGCTTTCATCTTGGTATTTTCAATAAATTTTGAAAAAGGTAAACGCAAATTAATTCAGATTTAAATGCAAATTGCCGTAATGAAATACAAATTTAGTATTATTTTAAATAAGCAGTTTGCATTTTTTAATATTTAGATAGCATTTATGACTTTGCTCTGAAACAATATTCATAATATTGACGAAGTATATTAACAGGTGTCACGTTTGCATTAAATCGGATTAAAATTGTGTAATTAATTTTTAACGACCTCTTAGAACCTTTTATAGGAATTAGGATCTGGGAGTATTTCACTTTTCCTTTTCGTACCGTAATGGTAGTTCAATTTTAATGCAATATTTTTAATACAATTTTAACAGTAGAAATATTAAAAGTAATTTAAACATTTAGAAAGGATCAGAAAAAATACTGTTTCTTAGATAAGAAAACGTACAAGTTTGAAAAGCAATTTGACGTCACATTGAATCGTAAAGAGAAACTCGTTAAAATTTAGTGAAAGGCGTCGGAATTATAACTACCGTAGAGTGTGTAAATAGAAGGAAATCTCTGTGTCATTAGTTTTGTTATACGCGGAAAAGTTTCAACGTTAAGTTTATTTTACAAGCGCTCTGCAAACTTAAAACGATTTTCTCTTACAATATACTCGACTGTTCGGAAAAGATAACCCTAACGTAATTATAGAGAAGCTCACTGAGAGTCGGTTACCATTTTAAGCGGTTAATATCCATAGTAACCATAGTAAGTATTATACCAGTTTATCGTGAACGACGACTGATCGTAAAGTAATATAGCTTGACGTTGAATACAATATCTACGATGGCTTCAAAATGTTATTGTCATTGCTGGCTGACAATGAAATTAAAGTTACAAACATCTTAAATAAAATACACACACACACACACACACACACACCACAAACACACCTCCATTCCCCACTTATGACTGATTGTATAATTAATTAAAATAAGCGGATAATGGCATGTTTAAAAACTGGTAATTTATATGGCGAGATCATTAATTATACAATGATTATTGATTAATAACTAATAATGATGAAACAACTTCATTACAAAATCAACCCTTAGTAATTCTATTTTTAGCAAGTCATTAAATAAATAATTGCTGCACAAATTTACTTATATATTTAACTAAATAAATAAAAATTGCTGCAAAAAAAATTCCTATATTTTTTTAAAGAATATAAATATATTTACCAAGCTTCTATTCATAACATTGTCACGTTAACAGTAAGACTATTTCCTCGTAACATTTAACTTGGCTTCTTCATACAGTTGTGGTGAAAATGTTGCAGACAAATTAAAATTTCTCTTTGCTTTGTTAAGCATACGATACTGAAACTAATATTGTTTCTAATTACTTTTGTGTTAAGAAAAATTGTCCAAAAACAAACAAATCATTTTCAGGGAGTTGGGTTTTTTGGTTTTAGGTTAATCTGCAAAAATATTATAATCTTGCATATTACTTGTAATAATTATCCTATATTTATACAATTATTTATTATAAAGCTTAACTTCATCAGTGAGAAGAGTTTTTGTGTAAGGCATACAAAAAGAGTAAACAAGTTTGGTTTTTGCTAGAGTTCCTAACTCGTGTTATGATTATAACCTTTTATGAAACGTTTGCATTTCCTTATAATTGGTAAGAAGTACGTGCTTAATTGGTATACGTGACGAGGAGGTTAGAAAAAAAACTACAAAATCAAAATTTTGTGGTCTTTATATGCGTTGAAACGCATTTTCAACTCTTTATAATTGGTATGAAGTACGTGCTTAATTGGTTTACGTGACAAGGACGTTAGAGAAAAAACTACAAAATCAAATTTTTGTGTTCTTTATATGCGTTGAAACGCATTTTCAATTCCTTATAATTAGTATGAAGTACGTGCTTAATTGGTTTACGTGACAAGGAGGTTAGAAAAAAATCACAAAATCAAATTTTTGTGGTCTTTATAATGCGTTGAAACGCATTTTCAATTCCTTATAATTGGTATGAAGTACGTGCTTAATTGGTTTACGTGACGAGGAGGTTAGAAAAAAATCACAAAATCAAATTTTTGTGGTCTTTATAATGCGTTGAAACGCATTTTCAATTCCTTATAATTGGTATGAAGTACGTGCTTAATTGGTTTACGTGACGAGGAGAATTCCTTATAATTGGTATGAAGTACGTGCTTAATTGGTTTACGTGACAAGGAGGTTAGAAAAAAATCACAAAATCAAATTTGTACGAAGCATATTTTCATTGTTTTAATTAAACCGACTTTTGTCAAATTTATATATTAGTTGCACTACAGGAGGTAGTAAGATTTAACTAATTTTTAACTTATTTATTTTGGCATTTTTTGATATTTTCTAAAAAGGGAAATAGACTATATCATTATGTCTATTAGACTTGTCACATCAATAAATGTAAAGTGTACATTTATTTTTTTCAACAATGAATTTAAATTCTTTCAAATGTTTGGATTATGTACTGATTATAAACATTTTTTCCGAAATAGTTTTAAAAAGATTTTGTGAGGGTACTGAAGTAAATCAATGTATAATTTTTTAAATTATTCTCTTTTGCTGTTTTTTCAGCGGTTAAATACTAGTCCTATTCTTAATAATTTCAACTTAAATATTTTAATATCATATTCCCTGGTGGCATTTTTATAATGATTGTTTTACTTCATGGAGTTGTAACCTAATTTACTTGATATGCTTTAATAGAGTCTAAACAAAATGTGTTACCAGGAATTAAAGTGATAAATCTAGGAATTACAGCAACTGATTGTGGTTAATAACCTTAACATTAATAAAACATTATCTTGAAACCTATAAGATGTACAAGTGATGTCTGTCGTTGTTATAGGTCTGTTATCTGTCTGATGTTATACAATAACAGCTACTACAAAAATACTAATACAAAAATACGGTAGAACTCCCAGTATATTCTTAATTCACGTGCAGAGCGCTCCACGACAGCGCATCGTAACAGTTCCGCTAATTTAACCGGCAACCGTAATAACGGAAAATGTTATTGGATCAACTTTATTGGAAATTACACGCTCTTTCCCCATGAAGCGATCACAATTATGAACAGGAAGTAACCAGGAACTATACTTTCAGCTTTCAATCAGAATCCGCCATGTTGAAGCGGAAGTAAATAGGAATGTATGTAAATATAAATGTGTGTGTGTGTGTGTGTGTGTGTGTGTGTGTGTGTGTGTGTGTGTGTGTATGTGTGTGTTTTATTTGGACTTTAGCCAAAATATTTTCGTAAGATTTTACTAAACAACGGTTAATGTGTTTGTCCAAAACTACTGTGTACACTCGTCATTAAAAATCAGAGGCCGCCATCTTGAAACGAAAATAAATTGGAAAAAATCTTACACATAAGCCGTACGTGCTTTACAGAAGGTACCTTTTCATCAAATCAAAACAATCTGTTAATGCTTTCGGCCAAAACTGCGTGTACTCCTTTTGGCCGTTAGATTCGAGGCCGCCATCTTGAAAAAAAAAACAAATGAAGAAAATCTTATACATACATCATTCGGGCTTTGTACAAGATACTTTCGTATCAAATTTAAAAACAATCGGTCAAAGCGTCTGGCCAAAACTGTGTACACTCTTTGTTGTAAATCAGAGGCCGCCATATTTAAATAGAAAGGAATGTGAAAAAAATCTTACAAATAAGTCGTTTGGGCTTTTTTATTTTTATTTTATTTTAGAACCACAAAAACCAATTGAATAAATATGATTCCAAATTTTTAAAAAAAGATTACACATATTTTGAAAACTTAAAATAATCCTTTGTATTTATAAGATTTAGTCACCTTATGCCAATACGACATGTTTCGTAACGAAATTAAATAAGTATTAACGAAATAACACATGAGCAATTTTTGTTTCTGTCTAATCGACCCCATTGGGCAAAAACTCGGTTTTCATTAACGTCTCAACAAAGTTGTTCCAATTTATAAGCTCGAGCAATTTACAATTAAAATTTAATCTATCAATAACAAAACACATTTTTTTCTAAAACATTACAAACGTAACACTTGCCCTACATTTGAGGATCGATAACTAAGTTTACTTCCACAAAGCGTTGTGGTGAACGGTAAAAGCTATGTAAAATGTTGCACAATCATAATCAAAAACAAATTGCTGTTTAAATAACAAAAGTAAAAGAGAGCTGCAGGCATCTCTCTCGCTGATGAGATGAAAGCGAATTTTCAAAAACAATTTTATATATCTTAAGTAATTTAAAAAATTTTTATTTCACGACCACCCTGGCTAATAATCACGATACGCAGTTGCTTCGCTAATGTAATAGAAGTGAATTTTCAAAACTATTTTTCTCCACGGTACCTTTTTGAATTTCAGATTTCGAAATCATAAACGTTAATATACGTGGCACGCAGCTGTCTCGCTAAAATAAAGGAAGCGAATTTTCAAAAGTACTTTTCTCTGTATTGTTTTTTTTTAATTCTGATTTCACCATCATAATCAGGTTTAATATATGCATATATTAGCATTTTAAACAATAAAATTATAATGAAAATAAGAAAATTATACACTACCATCAAATTCAGTATCCTTATTTCAATTGATTTCGAAAATTCAAAATATTAATTTATACAGTTGTCAACGTCGATTACGATAGTGTAATTAAATTTAAAAATAAAAATAAAAGGTAAAAAAGTTATGAATTTTAAAAATTTGAAATTACCGCAATTTTAAAACTATTGAGCGGAATTCTCTGGTCAAAGGATTTTTCCTAGCAATTGATTTTTGTACTAAAGTTTAAATCTAATCGCAACAAAATTTCGATAGTGAATTTGCTAAAACACACACACACATATATATATATATATATATATATATATATAATAAAAGACCCGTCAAAAAGAGGAAAGGATTGCTGATCATTTAAAGGTCTCGGGTCTAGGTCTTGATATGATTGTCGCTCCAATAACTCATTTTTCCAATGGCAATGGTAAAATAAGTATATTTTAGTATTTAAGCTTTTAAAAATACCGATACATTTCAAGTCAACCGTGTTTACCGTAAAATTCAATTCATTAATTTCAATGGATTTTCAAAATTGACAAACTTAATTTATGCAATTTTTAAATTTAATTACTACACTGGAATCAGTCTTTAAAATAATAATACATGAGTTACGTTTTTAAAGGAATTCCGGGCATTTTGAATCTTTTGTACGAATTCTGCTGGATAACTGGGTTGTTTAATATATATAATACTAATCCTATATACACAAGTTAAAGAATATGTGCTTATATATTCTTTGACTTTAATTTACTACCAAGTGTCATACCCACATACTTTGCTTTATTTAAAAATTGTAATATTTCAATTTTTTATTTTTATTTGTTGCTCTTTTATTTGTAAAATGTACGTTTGCGAATTTTGACTCCTTGCTTTTAACTCACAATTTTTTTGCTCATCTATCTCATAGTAGTCTTTTTGCCACTATCTCCACTCTCCCAGCTACAAGTTCAGTATCTTTATCAGCTAATAAAAGCGTACGTCGTCTGCCAAAGTTGCTATTAAAAAACGTCTGTCTCAAGTACATCACGTGTATATATCAAATACAAAATTGGACTACGTTGAGGAACCCTTGCAGATATTGTTTTCCAACTTAAGGTATCCATTTCCATACATGCGAAAAACCTTATCAGTTACATATAGTCTTAATATTTCAAAATAGCTATACGGAAGCTATTTTATTCCCGACCCTTAAGCCATACGTTATCAAATACCAGCAACATCCAGAAAAATAGCCACACAGGTCTTTTCTTCTTCTAACGATTCCTGAAGTAAATGTACAATAACGGAGAACCTGGCCCAGTATACTACGCTTAGGTCTAAATCCAAATTGGTATGTTGGAATTATCTCTTATTAATGATTAGGTTTATTTTTTTACAAATAGTTTCTGATATATTTTAGACTTGATTGGTGATATTAAAGACATTGGTTGGTACGACGTGACTTCAATTGGTGGGATTTCATAGTTTTCGAATTAATTACTATTACATCTGAAATTTTCCTGTTTTGTTATATAATATACTTTATCTTGAAGCACAATTTTTTTACATGTTGTAAGTTAACTAATTTTTGAATAGAAAGCCGCTAAATAATTAAAATTCTGTTCGTGTTATGTCATCCTCATAACGAAACAAACAAGGCCAATTAATTTAGTCTAAAGTTTATCTATGTACGACGATAATTAATTCGTTTACCCGTTTAAAGTAATAAAGGCAATTCAGACAACGTGATTTGTAAGCTCAGCAAATTACCCTATTCACATACAATACACAAAACGTGGTTTAATTAACTCCGCGTACTATGAAAAATGTTTCTATAGTACAAACACAATAATTAATTGTTTGTAATTTTAAACAAAGAAAAATCTACCATTATCGAAATTCGGCTTACGTTATTTTTATTTCAAAAGTTTGCTAAATAAAAATTGTCCTACATAAAAAAATATGTCAATTTAATTTTGAAATGTTATGTTTGTAAAATTAATAGCTATTAAAAATATAAATAAAACCTAAAAGATTTTTTGTAGAATATTTTTTGCTTAATCTATCAGCTGACTAATAATTGTGTAAACACACAGTTATAAAGCATTTCTTTTTTCAATAGTTTACTTTTAAAGTTATGTTATTTTTTATAGAAAATTTTATAGTTCTGAGCATAGGTTGGGTTTATATCTTATTTTATATGTACTGGCTTAGTATACACTCGTATTTTGAAACTACTAACAAGAAATGAGAAAAAATAATATGTAATATTATATTGTTCTTTATTTCTAATAATAATAATAATAAAATAATAAAATAGAAATAAATAAATAAATATGCATATAAAGTCAAACTATAAAAAAAAATTTCATCGAATATTACATTTTTTTAAATAATTATAGAAAGTTTTTCGAAAATCAACAATTAAGTTTATGGTATTTCTGACTTTATGAGACAGTTATATAGTTATAAAATATTGATTTTAACAATTTCTTGGTTTTTCCATGAGCTATGTTACTTCGTTGAGAGATATTAATCCACGGAAGATTAAATTTATTCTGATAAATTACGATTTTTAGCCATTTATTAGGGAACTATATTCTGACACCCTCTTTTACAAATCAACAATCGCTTTGTATCCACTGCAATAAGACTCGTTGTAAACGTTAGTAGCTTTTACGAAATATTAGTTATATGATAAATAACTGAGTTAAACAAACAACAACCGAGTCAAGTTAGCCTGAAGTTCTTTCTTTTTAAAAAAATCACAGAAATACGTTTCCTATATTCTCGCGGTAGTCATTTTGAGGTTTTGTTTGTCGCTTTTATTTTCACTTTTGTTTCCTTCGTTTTCTTTCCGCACTTTTATATTTTGTATTATTACTATCGGGCATGTAATAAAGCGCTTTATTGCTAAAATGTCCAAAATTGACCAAAGTCCGGGAAATCCAGTTTTACCATGTCTAGAAATACGATTACTAGATAAATGCAATATATTAGTTATTATTCAAATATGTTTTATTTTAACCCAATACGAAATAATTAACAAGTAAAAAAACCGGAAGTGCGGGACTGGCCGACAGAAATGACCTTTTTGGATACCTGACTACATACTCTTTAACTATTATGATTTAATTATTTTTATAAAAATTTAAATGCATGCAGGGAATGGCAACTCTTGACAATTATTTTCGTATTAAATTTCGCGTGTATGTAGGTGCGCAACTTAAAAATTAACTGAAACTGTCACAGACTATGAGTTAGAGTATCTTAGGCTATGTAAGAGACTTTAATAATTAATCAGTTTATAACTCTACTTATGACAGTTATACTGTACAAGTATAATAGTAAATACAATATTTGTGATTCTGGCATTCAAAAATTTGTATAGGTCATATAAATTAAATAATTTAACCACACAAATTTAGAAAATACATAGTAAAAAAATCAACAAGAACAATAAACATAACCGCAATTAAAATGATATTGAAGCTACTATGCGAAATCAGCTGTTTAGAAGTAGTCACTTCCAGTCTAGATATATACAAGAACAATATGCTGTAAGGTATGCATCACGGATTCAAGCGTGACGCGAAAGCAAATGTTTATACCCATATTTTCTCAACCGCGATCATACAAGTTTTCACTTTAAAAATAAATTTTATTAATCATTAAACAAAAATTAGAGCGTTCCGTGATGTCAAACTGAGTATTTTCTCCGTACAAACATTCACCCATAAACCGCGATAAGAAGTAGTCACTTGAAAAAAAGAAAAGAAAAGAAACAAGAAAAAGAAGAGATAGACAGAAAGAGATAGAGAGTAAAGGCAAAGGAAAGGAGAGACAAAGAGAGAGAGAGAGAGAACATAATAAAAGAAATAATAGTGGAAGCTAGAGTACTGGGAATGGATAATGGAAGATTGCAATGTGATACGCTCAAATGCATGAATCTCTCATTACAATGGTGTAGTTACGAAGCTAAATTGTTATTCACTTCTTTACAACAAAACATGTAGGGATATATCGTCGATTTCCAGTTTAATGTTATATTCGACTGACAGTTTATATGCTTCAACGTAAAACGTCTTAAAACTCTATAGATAACAATTGTTAAATATTCGATTTTTCTAAATTATATGTTAAAAGTTATTCTGAAGTGAAAACTTCATTAGACTAACCCGACATTCTTTTTTTGTATTTGCAGAAAAATTGAAACTGACGAATAACATGTAAAAAAGAATCACGTTTGCCGAATACAATTTATTATTCTGCTTGAACTGAATTCAGTGCACTAGTGGCTCAGTGATATGATTTCTGTTTATGAATGTGAGTAACGTGGTTTCAAAGTGTTACCATCATTTTAACTTAGTGATCGCGCAGTATTTACTAGGTACTACGTGTTTGTGAAATTTAGTAAACTTTGGTTTAGTTTTAGTTCTCGTAATAAAAGCTGGATCCCGACCTTTGTGTATGGCTGTACTGAGAGGATCCAAAATATCAAAAGATCCACCACCTCGACTCAAAATATGGGCGGCTTACGCTGAAATTTTAGTTCACTGTATAGGTTAGTTCCTGACGAGTTCTCGATACTGTTATGAAGGATTACCGTATATTCAAAAAAACGCGCTTCAAAATATCAGCATCAACAGCATCCCCTTGAATGGTTAACCACAAACTGAATCCATTAATTAAATTCCTTACTTCTTTCAACCAGTATATTTTTCTTCTGCATGAAGTAAGTTAATAATGTTTTCGTCATTCTCTCACCTGACCTTCTTAATTACATATAATTTCCCCCAACGTATGCAACAGAACAGGCTTTACACTCGTTTTTATCATTTACAAAGCCGTAGATGTGTACTACGGCAATTTAAAAAACCTCTTGAGAACATATTGAAGTACTCTCTCTATTTTGTTATACTCTCTGCAGCCCCAGACCTGTGCACCACCGCATAAAGTAGATATATCTACCAACCGCATTAAAGAGACCCTCCTTGACCGGAAAACCTTAGTTTCCATTATCTGGTTCTATACCGTATTTAAAACGTCTTTGTTCTTTTCGCAACTTCATTCAGAAGTGTATTAAACGACGCCTCTGGAGTTAGTTTAATCCTGACGTATTTATAGTCTTTGGCTACATTTACTGACTGATTTTTGTGCAACAATTTTTCAGTCTTGGCAATTTTCTCTCTATTTTTAAAAGCCATAATCGCGGACTTCTCCAGGTTAACTCTTAGATTCCACCTGCTGATATAGCGCTCCGGTGACGACATAAATTAAAAAAAATACAAACCCGATTAAGTTTATAATTTGAAAGGATGCTATGGTTATTCGTACTAAAGAAATTTATTTTAATATTATTAAATTACTAAATTAAAGTTGTTTTCAGTTTCACAATTAGGAAAACTTTTATTAGTACTAGAATGTACAATACGACGCGTGTTGTACCTACTTATAATATAAACAACGAATAAACAGCTGTTTATTGAAGATATTATAAAGTTAAATGCTTTATAAGAACACATGATAATTGAATTTCTCTGCAACTCATGCGGTTTTATAGAATATTTATTTGTACATTTATACATTCATTTTGGAATTTGTTCCTCTTTTTACGTCAGATTTATTATAAACTTTTATAACCCTAAATTTGTCCCTTTTTTGGCGTCCTGATCTCTTGTATTGTTTACAAAATTATTTTTTTATCCATTTTTAGTCCATTTGATCACCAAATGCGGAGCGGAATTGCTCCAAACGGAATGGACTACTCATTCAAAACCTACCCTATTGTATTTAATGGCTCCGCTTCTCTTTCAGTGGCCGCTCTTACATTAAACACAAAAGGTTAGGTTTTGAAGGCGTTCTCCACTATGCTCCGAATTTAACAACCATCCACCCGTCTTAAATCTTTTTTTTGAAAATAAATCTAGTTTTGTAACCAATTGGCTTGGGCCCTCACACTTGAAAATACTTATCAAACTTCAATTAAATAGATACACAATGTGTAAAGCATGCCGTTTTACTGCTTTATAGAAGCAGACAGAAAGGCCCTAGAGCGGGAACAAAGGTTGTTCTCAATAATTTCATTAAGATGGAATTCATTTTGTTTTTTACGTTCAACATAAAATCTATCAGGGCTTACATATTAATATAGGCTCTTATAGCTTTTCATTTGCTTTTTGCTTTTATTGTGTTTCATAAAACGAATGTTTAAAAATAAAAACAGTCAGATATAAGCCCAATGTGATCGGAATGGAAGTGGAAGAATGAGTTCAATGGAGGTGGATCGTGCTTGGACATAATTAAAGAGGAAATAAAAACCAAGCGAATGGAATAGTTAGGTCAATAGAAATAGAATTTTGCATGCCCTCCATTAGATTAAACGAAGTACTGTACTTTGTTTATAAAACAGTTCGTTTCACTGTCGTGTTTTATATTGCTCTTATCTTAGTGGCAATAAGTCTTTAGGTTGTACAAAATGGACAGTCGATTGATAAAACCAACGATTTATTGCTTTAAAAGGAAACTAATGGTGGAAACTATTGATGTTTTGCATTTTTTTAAAAATAAAACATCAGTAGTTTATTATTAAAAATCGAAACTGGTTTTGTTGTCTTACACATAAAGTTAAAGTACGGTTACGTTGAAAAAATCGATCTTGAAATTCTGATAAATGTTTAGTTTTCCGGTTTTCTGAGTACAAAAGAGGTTTTTTTCTTAGATTACTGTCAATACGTTTGCAAATTAAACTATTTTACTTATGCCAATTAACTTTTACACGAATGTTTAATTTTTCTTCATTTTGAGATTACTTTTGAGTTTTTAAAGTTTTTTTGGCTAATTACCTTTAAACATAACAAAGGCAAGACATTATCAAAACGTTTTTACGTATGTTTTGTTTACATTTTATCAAATTTCTTAATTCGTCAAAACAATGTATGCATTGCTATTTTCATGAAAATACGAAATATCGTCTCAAATTCTCAAAATTATTTCATTAGATGGTACTAACATTTTTGTGGCTTTTTCATTCAAGAAAATTCTGAATGACGTTAGAGTTTTTTCTATTTTCTCATATTTACTTTCTAAGGATAAATTTAGGAAAATTTAAAATATGGTATTCAGATTGTTCTATTAAGATTTTTGTTAACCTATTTATTTTGTTCACTTACGACAAAACTGTTATCAATAGGTTTTAATAAATTAGATAAATATTTCATTTTTGTTTTGCTTGAATCTTGAGAATCGATTCTGTATGAAATCAACATATCTAAAAGTCGGTGCAAAGCTATTGCGACATTTATTCATTTATTTATAGTTGCAACACCTGCTACAATTCAGAAACGAACCGTATTTTAAGTAGTTTATAAAGTTAACGTAAAAAAATTGGCATTGAGGAAATGGTCAATAAAATTTTAAAAAATTAAGTATAGTGTTTATTGTAAGTTGGTATTGTTAATTTTTTAACGCAGCAGAGTGATGCTTTAGCCACTTCAATCACCAAGTCCCAAATAGTTGTATTGCTCAGTTGTATTACTGATCATATTGTTAAATTTGTATGAACTGATATTAAAGAAAATTAACGATTATATAAACATTATATACAAATGTAAGAGCTCAATATTTTAATATATAACTATTAAAGGTTCAATAATTGTTACAACTGAGCTGGATAAGTATTAAAAAGGTGTTTGTTAATAATATAAATATTTATTAATGAACTTATGTTCAAAATATATGTAACAGTAAAACTCTCTTAACATTTTGTACTCTATGGGCCGGGTACGTAGTATAATGGCGTTAATTGTAATTTTAATATTTACATCAGAAGCGAGCGAAAACGTATGATTTTGAAGAGCCAATCAGAAGCGAGCACGTCAGGTTTAATGTACACGTGTTGAATAGAAGAGGGGTACGAGGTGGAGATAGAAAATTATAAATAGGACGGGTTACCAGTATAGATATAGTTTAATAGTATATATATGTACTATATAGTATAAATAGTATATACTAGTATAGATATACCAGTATAGATATAGTATAAATATTGGTTACCAGTATAGATATAGTTTTTGAGATGGAGGTTCTCCGAAACGCGTCAACGAAAGTAGAATTGACGAAGCTAGGGAAGGCAGATCATTATACTGAACACAGTGTTAATATTTACTGTTTAACTTACTGTACACTTTGTATACGCTAGCTGAGCTGGGAACGTCCGTTAATTATAATTTAAATATTTGTGATTGAACTTATTTTTACATAGTTTTAAACAAATAAATAATCATTATGAAAAAACTTAGTCAGTAACTGGTTTTGAATTTTCTTTACTTAGATTCTTAAGGTGAAATCATAGCACTGTCCCAAAAATGTACATTGAACCAATCAGCTCACTGGTAGACCTAAATTTACTTCAAAATACTAGTAATGTGTAAACAGCAAGCTATTGATTTTGTTTGATAAAATTCACTTTAGGCTTATTTAACAAAATGTAAATATTATTATTTTGAATATAATATTTAAATAATCAGCTGATTTTATTTATTAAAAGTTGATTTCATGAATATTAAAAGCAGACGTTTTCACGTTTTGTTATTTATTAGCATGTTAAAATATTAAACCAAAATATTAATTTATAAATAAATATTAACTGTTTTCCACGAGGTAGCCATGTCGACAATAGACTTGTTATGGACTTAGTAATTTTGTTTAGTTACATATAAAATTATAGTGTCGTTTGGCCGTTATACACAAAATATAAAGTTTAAAACTAAAGTTCGTTGAGCCTAATGAATTATGCATCCCACAGATGTCGTGGTTAACTGTAACAAAATAACATATATATTTAAACTACATTACTGAATACTGCTGAAGTTTTACTTTAATCTCATATTTTAAACTTTCATTTGTTTAATTGTCTCACCATACGAAGTCTTAAAAAACCGTTTTTGATTCAGAAAAATCGATTCTGAGATTATAATTGAAAATATCTTTTCCTCTCTCTCTCTCCCTCCCTCCCACTCCTTTCTCTCTCTCTCTCTCTCTCTCTCTCTCTCTCTCTCCCTCTCTCTCTCTCTTCTCAACATATTTAAACATTTGTTTTGTTTCTAGCGCATAAGCAAAATTAAAAGAAAAAATAACCACCATTTTCAATCAAGGTTAAAGTACATTTTCAATTCGCTTATTGAGAAAATAAGGTTTTTTTAAATTTTAATACTAGGATCTTGTCCGATTCTTTTAAAAGAAATAAAAAAAATGTTCTCTAAAATATTATGAAAATCAGTCAATCGGTTTAGTCTTTGGCCTGATGAGAACAAAGCAGAAACAGACGGACAGACATTAAGGTGGAGCCCAATTTTATGACTCAAGGTACACGCAAACGGATAAATCATGAAACGTCAATTCTAATTTTTTTTTCACTATCACCTTACTCTCTGATGTAGTCTATTTAGTATATTGTCAAAGTAATACTACTTAAATAGAATGCAATGACGAAACTAAATTAAAAACTGCTACTTTTAACTGTGCTTCGTTCGTGATAATATTTAGTGACAAATGTACAGCCTAAATAACATTCTTTCAAATTATATTTGCTTTTACACATAATAAAGTTTTAAAATTAACAGTTAAATTTAATAGCTTAACGTTAACAGAAAATATTAAATGATGCTTTCATTAAAATTATTACTCAGCAAAAACAATCCCTTTTGCTTCACGTAAAACGAACATTGCAAATGATAGGCTAAGCACATAATTAAATTAAGCCTGTATGCATTTTATATGTTGTTCACGCCAATATATTTGTGTCATACATGAAAAAATCCAATGCAATTTTTTCCACTAGGCCAACATGACAAGTGCTTTCTCAACCCCGAGTCGTCCTCGAGTCAGATTTCATGATTTTTCCGCAATATGTTTTCAGTCGTCTCCTACGTCACGCCTGTCGTACCCCCACACCGCTTCCCCTCTTCCTCCACTTAAGTGTCAAGGGTTTACACGGGGTAGATCAATCTTCTAAATTAAACCAAAGCGATGCAATAAATAAATCAAGTGATTTCATGCTTCTGTACATTCCGTTGTGTGTGTGTGTGTGTGTGTGTGTTTGCACGCGCAATTTTAGCCCATTTTGACTTAAACTTCATACAAAAATCATTCTGGTAAAAGCTTCATTCGAATGAAACGGTCGACCGTTTCAAAATGGTGGTAATTTCAAATGTTTAAAAACAACCATAAATTTTTCTTACACAATTTTGAAAATTTCATTTCACCTTTGAATCAATATTACAATCTGCATAAATTAAAATATTCTAAATATTAAAACTCCATACGTCGGTTAGGATTCATTTCGTATTTTCAAAATAATTTGAAAATTTAAAATGACATTTTTTGCAGAGTTTAGTGTTGATTAAAATTTTGAAATCAGATTTTAAGATAGTGTAAGATTAAAAATTAAAAAAATATTGCCGTTTGATGTAATATTTTTATTTTCTGGAAATCACTTTTTTATCTACATGGCAGGGGCGACTGGAATTATTTTGATTTAAACACAACAAAATCAATAAACAACTTAATTTATTTGTAAATTTGCTACTATCACATTTTGTGGTTATGTTAATAGGAACATATGTATATTTAAACATATATAAAAGTCTATAAGGTTTTTCCGTGAATTAAGGGTCTAGATAAAAAGATAAATAGAAGAGTTAATTTGATTTACTAGGCATTGTAGACACCACGTAGAAATTGCATCAGATACTACTAAAAAAATAATTATTTAAAAATTATTAGTTCTTGGATTTTGAAGAAATAAATCACTTAAAAATCTATATTCTATTTAGAAATTTGATAAACATACCATTAGATCACTAATATATTTTATTTGAGCTCAAAATTTTTTTTTTTAATTGGCTTTTCATTTTGATGGTTTATGAGTGTGCGTGTGTACAGCATACTCATGTTCGCAAATTTTAGTCAGATTTTATTCTAAATTGGCAAAAAAAATTCAATATTAGAGTAGACAAATTGTTAGCTGGCAAAATGCTTTCAACAGTTTCACAAATTGCGATCATTTCAAATCTTTTTAATTTCATAAAGTTTTTGAAAAGTCAGACTGCACAAATATTTTAAATTTTCATTATAAATATAATTTAAGAAATTTAATTTGTAAACGGTCGTATTCGTATTTAATTTTCAATGTAATTTGATAGTTTACGAAACTAAAATATGCAGAATTTAATTCTGTTTATTTTGGCGGTATCGGTGTGTTTAAAATAATGTAAGGTAAAATAATTAATTTTTGAAATTATCTTCCATCACTTCAACGAGACAGCCTCATGCCGCGTTTATTAAAATATTCATTTATAAAAAGTAAACGTTTATTTTCACTGTCCGTGATTGATGAATACAATGAAAACATATTTATCACTGAGAAACTGGTAGCCATCGTGTACAGAGAAAACCGAATTTTCTACAAAAAACATCTCCCTCTTTATAATTGACAATTAAAACGATACTTGCTCTACCTCTCCTTACATAAATATAGTTTTTTCACCCTTCTGTGGCTTATCGCCTACCCTCTCAGTAATTAAGAGGAAGAGGGTTAAGTCAATACTGGGCAACAAAGGGTGCTGTTTGTTCATAATTTATCGGCCTAAAGTCAGTTCTGTTATTTCTACCTCCTCTTCCCTTCCTACGATCGATAAAAGTATCAGGCTGATTATCACGGTTGCCTCTACATGTTTACACTTTGATAAGCAAACAACGCTGTTATTAGACCACAAACTTGGACGTAATATAAATATTGGTGAAACTTACTCAATTAAGTAATTTTTTTGGATAGTAATTTAAGTTTTAGTAACTTGAGTAAAACAAATTATGATATACGTAAGTCTTTCTTTAAAAATATTTTAATAAAAGCAAAAACAAATTAAAACAAAAATATTTTATATTTGTTTAATAATGAAAATATTATAAATAGGCCAAAGGTAACAGACTTTATAGATCAGTTGTACCCACTTATAATTTTTTCCGATGTGCTCAGTTACAGCGCAGTCTTCTTACAAAGGCTGAAATTCGAAATGGATTCAAGATAAATAACTCCTTCACCAGAACTTGAGATACCATATCGTGTCAACTGTGTTGACAGAGACGAATGGTCTAAAGGTGAACCTAAATATATGAGGAATTCGCTGAACTCTTACACGGATGGTCGAAAAACACCTAACGGTACTGGATCAGGTGTATATGGAGTCAGACCCAACGAGTACATTAGCATAAATAAGTCTTGGAATGCTGACAACAGTTTTTCAGGCTGAAGTCATTGACTTCACAGAGTGCGTCAGAAGAATTATAAATTGAGGATATAAAGCAAAGACTATGTATATAAACTCTAACAGTAGACGTTCACTAGTGGCTCTGGTGAACCGACACTAAAATTCGAAGATAGTTGTAGCGAAAACAACAAAGTTCATTTGTTGTGGGTTCCAGGACATCAGGGCTTCAAGGAGAATGAAGAGGCAGATCGGTGTGGCCGAATAGGAGTTGACAGCCCTTTCATTGGTCCAGAATCTGCAAGTGGAGTATCTTATACTCTAGCACCAGGCATGACTCCGAATGGATTTCTAGGAAACACCAAAGATCTTGGGTGAGAATGGACGATCTAGTACAGTCAAAGATAATGCCTTCGGGCCTAACTAAGCCCATTACAGACGAAGGCCCTTAGCCTAACAAGACGGATCTGCGGAGATTGACGGGGTCACTGGACATTACACAGTCATCTATACAAAATGGGTTTTCATAACAAATCTTTTCTGTAGGAAATGTGCTAAAGCTGAGGAAAAAACTTAACAAGTACTTTTTGATAGTCCAGCCTTGGACAGGAAACGATTTGAATCCTTAGGCACTCTCTGGAGTGAGGAACAGATGATAGTACAGGGCAACATCATCCAAAGTATCTCACGGTTCTCTAAAGACCTGAGGTTGGATTGGGTAGGTTGAACCTATGGACGAGGGTGCACAATAAGCTACATAGCTGAGCGGCAAAACCAGGATTAACGGAAGTCTTGCTCCTCTGTTAATAATGGGAAAACTCCTTCCCTTCTAATTGGTAATATTCGTTATTGAGGCGCTTGCATTTTTATAAAGAGGTTTATGGTCTGTTTTTACCAGCTCTTTATTGTGTGGTGCGACCCTGCTCATTCTGTATTACTTTCTTACTCATAATGTTCGCATAACGAAATGAGGTTTGCCAGGAGAGAACCCTATATACATGGTACACTGGGAGATCGCAGATATTTTAGGGCTCCGTTTGGCATGTAGTGACTTAGGTCGGTGTCATTCATTCCGTCATCACGGGTTGCTTTACACTTCAGCATTAGCCAATATATGTGACGTAACAGGTGTGTGTTTGGTTGTACAGTTCCAGAATTGTATTCTATACTAGTTTCATGGGTCCATACTAATTTTAGAACTTGCTTATGTATTACAAATTTCTTTTAAACCTATATCTGGGGTTACTTTCCTAGTAGCCAATGCAATTTTTTTTAAAATTATAAATTCGATTTTTTTTTCTTTTTTACATGATTCTTCTACTTCAATTTTACATCCAATGTCATTCTCAAGTAATTCGCATAATTATCATAGAGGATTGACAATGAATTAATCGTAATTGGTATATTGATTAATCTACACATTTGTGAAATTTACATTGATTTTTTCCATGTAGACTAACGTACTGTATTGAGTTATGAGTCTTCGCTAATTGACGAAAACCAGGTCAGGCTGTTCTGAAATATTAGGACCTTTTTCTTTTTTTTTTTTGAGAGAGAGAGGGGGAGAGAGAGAGAGATGCGATTTGGGTTTTCGTTAGGGAGTTTCAGTTCCAAGTAATACCAATTAACAGTATTCTTAGAGTCTGTAATTATTTGTAATACTAGGACTTGAAAATATTTTGCCATTTATTTTCTCTTGTCTTCTAAAAAACTTCTCTAAAACCATAGACTTAGTTTTTATAGTTTCGAAATTACTTTAAGCGTGTTAAACAAACAAATATAAAATGTTAAACTAAATGGATATATAAATCTAAATCTATGAAATTAAAAACGTCTGTTTATCCGAAATATAAATGTACTACGTGGGATGTCACAAAATTTTACATATACATTTTTCATTTACATTAACGGTACAAATTAAAATAATGTAGCGATGCACGAATATTCAACTAATATAAATTAAATTATTCTTAAAAGAAAATAGTTATAATGCATTTACAAATTCTTAAATATATTCTAGACAAAGAAACAAATAAAAGCATTAATGTATTGTTGTGTTGAAAGTATTACCAACCTCACAAGCGATGATGCAACATTTCCCTGCTACTAGATGTTTTTACAATATTAAATGTCCATAACACTTGCAGCCTGTGTTGAGTGGTGTAACAGTGATTTATCGTCATAACTGCGCCATATCTATTAAGGACAGCATCTCATTTCGTAACCTCATCGTATGACATACTGACCCATACTTTAAAGCCTGAGTCTGTGATGAAATGGGCGCACTGAAATGTAGGAGTACAAAGGGAATTCACGTTGTTCATATCTGGGTCATTAAAAAAAAAAAAAATTCCTTTGATACTTGTATTTCTTTATTATTGGTTATATGTTAAGGGCACATTACACTATCATAGAAAAGTCAAATTTCTTTCATCATAGATGTTTGATGAAATAAATTTGACGGTTTTTTGATGAACTAACCCTTTTATTAAACTTTGAAGAACCTCTTGACATGTTGTAATATTGACAAAATTTTAATTACGTAGGTTTAACATCAAAATTTCGTCATTTCCTGTTTGTGTCTCATTATTCCATCCGTTTCTTTCGTTAAATGCGATTTAAAACAATAACGAAATTGTCACGGACAATTTTTACGGAAGCAGTAAAAACATTAATTCTACAATATGAAAAAGAAGAGTGCTTTGCAATATCCACACTAATACTTACAAAAACCGAGATTTAAAATACACTCATTCTTTTAAAAATCGTCTATTTGAATCACTATCTTCCAAATGCAATGCTTTAATAATAGTGGCATTTACACCTAGTTTCTTCCTCCTTTGTATCCGTGGTTGGATTCATTCGTTTTTCTCTTTTTTTCTTTAATAGCGTTAAATTATTATTCTTTAGTATGCCCATTATTACAATATGTCCCTTATTACAATATGCCTCTTATTACAATATGTGCCTTATTAAATTAATTGGCACATAACCAAATGCTTGAATATCCAGCTAACGAGAAGGAAAAATATAAATCAAGTTCAATTTTGTTCAATACTACATTTTTTTATTGTAGGAATGCTAACTGAGGGTGATTTCTAAAAGTATTTAATCGAGTTTAATATTTATCTTGAAAACTTTGCAAACACTATTAAAGTTTTGTCTAGTACCTTGATAAGAAATCGATAAAAATTATGTCATTTATACTAATTATCGAGAACTCTGAGAGAAACTCCTAGAAGACTTTTTTATAAGGCTAAACTAATCTGAACAGCACATCATTTCGACTGAAATATGCATCTCAACTAATTTATACTAATTATCGAGAACTCTGAGAGAAACTCCTAGAAGACTTTTTTTGTAAGGCTAAACTAATCTGAACAGCACATCATTTCGACTGAAATATGCACCTCAACTAATTTATACTAATTATCGAGAACTCTGAGAGAAACTCCTAGAAGACTTTTTTTGTAAGGCTAAAGTAATCTGAACAGCACATCATTTCGACTGAAATATGCAACTCAACTAATTTATACTAATTATCGAGAACTCTGAGAGAAACTCCTAGAAGACTTTTTTTGTAAGGCTAAAATAATCTGAACAGCACATCATTTCGACTGAAATATGCACCTCAATTAATTTATACTAATTATCGAGAACTCTGAGAGAAACTCCTAGAAGACTTTTTTTGTAAGGCTAAACTAATCTGAACAACACATCATTTCGACTGAAATATGCACCTCAATTAATTTATACTAATTATCGAGAACTCTGAGAGAAACTCCTAGAAGACTTTTTTTGTAAGGCTAAACTAATCTGAACAGCACATCATTTCGACTGAAATATGCAACTCAACTAATTTATACTAATTATCGAGAACTCTGAGAGAAACTCCTAGAAGACTTTTTTTGTAAGGCTAAAATAATCTGAACAGCACATCATTTCGACTGAAATATGCATCTCAACTAATTTATACTAATTATCGAGAACTCTGAGAGAAACTCCTAGAAGACTTTTTTTGTAAGGCTAAACTAATCTGAACAGCACATCATTTCGACTGAAATATGCATCTCAACTAATGTATACTAATTATCGAGAACTCTGAGAGAAACTCCTAGAAGACTTTTTTTGTAAGGCTAAAATAATCTGAACAGCACATCATTTCGACTGAAATATGCATCTCAACTAATTTATACTAATTATCGAGAACTCTGAGAGAAACTCCTAGAAGACTTTTTTTGTAAGGCTAAACTAATCTGAACAGCACATCATTTCGACTGAAATATGCACCTCAATTAATTTATACTAATTATCGAGAACTCTGAGAGAAACTCCTAGAAGACTTTTTTTGTAAGGCTAAAATAATCTGAACAGCACATCATTTCGACTGAAATATGCATCTCAACTAATTTATACTAATTATCGAGAACTCTGAGAGAAACTCCTAGAAGACTTTTTTTGTAAGGCTAAACTAATCTGAACAACACATCATTTCGACTGAAATATGCACCTCAATTAATTTATACTAATTATCGAGAACTCTGAGAGAAACTCCTAGAAGACTTTTTGTAAGGCTAAAATAATCTGAACAGCACATCATTTCGACTGAAATATGCACCTCAACTAATTTATACTAATTATCGAGAACTCTGAGAGAAACTCCTAGAAGACTTTTTTTGTAAGGCTAAAATAATCTGAACAGCACATCATTTCGACTGAAATATGCATCTCAACTAATTTATACTAATTATCGAGAACTCTGAGAGAAACTCCTAGAAGACTTTTTTTGTAAGGCTAAACTAATCTGAACAACACATCATTTCGACTGAAATATGCACCTCAATTAATTTATACTAATTATCGAGAACTCTGAGAGAAACTCCTAGAAGACTTTTTTTGTAAGGCTAAACTAATCTGAACAGCACATCATTTCGACTGAAATATGCATCTCAACTAATTTATACTAATTATCGAGAACTCTGAGAGAAACTCCTAGAAGACTTTTTTTGTAAGGCTAAACTAATCTGAACAACACATCATTTCGACTGAAATATGCACCTCAATTAATTTATACTAATTATCGAGAACTCTGAGAGAAACTCCTAGAAGACTTTTTTTGTAAGGCTAAACTAATCTGAACAACACATCATTTCGACTGAAGTATGCACATCAACTAATTTATACTAATTATCGAGAACTCTGAGAGAAACTCCTAGAAGACTTTTTTTGTAAGGCTAAACTAATCTGAACAGCACATCATTTCGACTGAAGTATGCACATCAACTGTAGATGGTAGCTGAAGTCATTTTGACTCCTATGCCTGAAAACTGCCTCACGACACAACTTTCTATCGACCAATTTTGCCTATATGTCAAAATTGTTTGAGAAACTTTTACTAAAAAGACGAAAATTACCAGAGAAAATAAAAAAAAACTCATTTCGGATCATGAATTTGATTTTCGAAAGAAACATTTCACGATTGATCGAATTAATAATTTAATTAACAATCATTAGAAGAGAAGAATTTTTGCTCGGCATTTTCTTAGACGTTTTCCTGGCCTTCGATAAGGTTTGGCACGAAGAACTGAGTCACGAGCTGAAAAAGCTCTTGTTCATTATCCTAAGTTAAAGGAATCCCACATTTCAGAAAGATATTCTAGGATTAAACAAGAAGAGTCCTATTCTGATGTGAAGAAAATATAAGCAGGAATGCCAAGGGTAGTGAATTAGGTCCAATTCTAAATTCGTTTATCTGTTAGTGAAAAATTGGGCATACAACAAGTTATTACTTTAATAGCAGGCCCTAAAACCAGTACGGACTTATGGTATCGATTGTGGGGTTGTGCCACTGAAAGTAATAGAACTAATATTCAACGTTTTCAAAATGAAGTACTTTGTGGTAGCGTCGATACTCCTTGGTATATTTGAAGTGTCTACTTGCGTATAGATCTTGAGGTAAAAAGACTGTCGTAAAATATTGTAGATAATTAAATTAGAAAATTCGCTCAAAGTCACTAACAAAGACTACATCAAAACTCCCCAGCTACTCAACTACAATAGCTTAGTCAGAAGATTGAAAAGTGTAAAGCCATTTGAACTGGTGCAGTTATTAATTCACATTACTAAAGAGACTAAGTGATTATCAGTGCATGAAACTTAGTGATTATTGTATTAATTTAGGTTAGAAATGAATAGCTTATACTAATATTAACTATATTGCTATGTAATAAAAAATATTATAAGGTCATAAATTTAGAGAAAAATGATTTGTCTTATATTTTAAAAAGGTTTATTGGTTTGCAAATACATTTAAAAAAATACTACCTTTTATACTTTGTACTTTACCCAAAAATTTGAGCAATGATTACTTTTACATAAAATAAGTTTTTACACGCGCGTTAATTAATTACTCTTATAAATCATTACTCAGCTAATCATTGTGATGTAGGCAATACTTGTGATACTTTACTGTTGAGATTTAAGCTCAAATATTAAATTGAGTCGTTTTACCCAGATAATTGTTTCATTTCTATGCTAACTTAGAGTTTGAAGATTATAGTTTTGGTTAAACATTGAAAATACTTAGAGTCTTTAATAAAAGATCTCCAATGGTCCTATCAATACATCTGGTAAGAAGAAATTTAAACGTTAATTGATACAGAATGGCATACTACTGAAAATTGGTAATTATAGGTGTAATATGGTGACTGATGGATGTGTTTAATTATTCTTACAATTTAGAAGTTCTGTTCAGCATTCTGAAGCCGTTTTTTAAAATTTTAATTCTTCTTTAAGATCAGAATGCTGAGCCATATCGCTGTTAAATTAAATATGCACAATGAATTGCTTTCTTTAATCTTTTTTCTGGATCCGTGTGCGCTATTTCTCTTGACCTACATCAGCATCTGTGCCTTCAGCCTACTTAACTGGAACAATCTCCCACTCGCCCCCTCGGGGTAGCTTTAAATGGATCGTTTCGTATCGCAAAATGCACATCAATAACGTTGATGCAGCGTAAAAAAGCAATTTCAACTTCGGAATGCTTTTTCAGCTGAGAAAAGTAAGAAAATTTCTTATAAAATAAAATCTTAAAAGAAACAGATTGTAACTTGCATTGAAAATAAAATCTGTATTTATGCTCTTCATTATTCAGTATTATTATTGTGTCCCTTGAAGTATTCTATAAAAAAAAGAAGCTAAAATTGTAGCACAGTGATTTACATATTTCTCAAAGCTACCAGATTTGAACAGTAATAATTAAAAAAAACTGGCATACATGCTCATAAATTCGAAAATGAACAACGATTTTTTATTAACGCCTTGAAGTTAATTTTTCCATTTTAATTTAGCACGACAATTAAATACGATATTTAACAAAAATTGAAAAAATAATGTTGATAAAATCGTAGATAAAATATAAGGTTAGTTTTCTTAAATTTAATGGCCATTCATTTCAAGTAGTTTATTATGAAAAAATTTAACATTTTTATTAAATTTCTAAGACTTTAAATTACTAAACGGATTTTCCTGGCCAAAGAACATGTTTTTCTAGCTTTAGACAGAATTTGGTTTTATGTATTAAAAAGTACGTTTGTTATTATAGTTTTTCTTTTTTTAAAAAAATTGGTTTTATCGCATTAGAGACATAGCTTACGTTTAATCGTAGGTTTGTGAAAGA
Organism: Callitettix versicolor; assembly: GCA_022606455.1. Classification (NCBI taxonomy): domain Eukaryota; kingdom Metazoa; phylum Arthropoda; class Insecta; order Hemiptera; family Cercopidae; genus Callitettix; species Callitettix versicolor. The sequence continues at coordinate 77,654,587 of CM040186.1, forward strand.
TTTCTAAATCAAATTCAAGAAGTAGAAGTGCAAACAACTTTCACGAATGGAAACGTAATTAATCAGGTCTTGCAAACAAAGCTTCTAAATCAAACAGTCAACCTTCGTTTTCCATAACAAATTTCAATGCTGTGACGTCATTTACCTCTCGAGTATCAAGTGTTCTGCGAGCAAGCGATAAGCTTTTGTCTAAAAATAATATTTAAACTGCGTCGAGAATTATTTTATCAACATAAACTGTTGTCATTAAAACATACATACTATAAATAATTGCAAGCAATGAAAAGAAAATTGTTGCATAATTATTTAGCACACTGATAATGTTATTAAAAATTGTATTTTAAAAAAAATAATTGAAATTTTAAATAGGCTATAAATTGTTTTAAAAGTCAAACCGTTTTAACTAATGTTATACCACATTTGTATTTTAAAACTGTAAACCATAATTAAACTATTACCCCAAATAAACATTTACAAATCGGTAGGCCAATATTAATAAAACACGATATTTCTTTGACAAGTTTCACGATCTTTTCTTGTTATTTATTTTTCAAACAGTAGTATTGAACCATTGAATACACTCGCGTTTTTTGTTTTTATGTTTTGTAGAGTAAGTTTTTTGTATTTGGGGAAAAGTTACCGATTTACAAGATGTGATTTTACAAACAGAAAGTATATTATTTATTTCATTGAATTTCCACTTAATTTAGATTCAGCGTAACGTGTTTATGAACAAAGTCTATTTTTAACAGAAATAAAATAAATATTGCAAAACCAGTTCGCAACATTTTTATCAATTTTTATGAAAACAGGGAACGGATTGTTTCTATATTCCATTATTGACTCATAGCTATGATTTCTTCTTATGGAACAAAAGAAGATGAGTTAAAACACGTTACTGACTTTACATTTGTATATTTAATATTTACTTGTTTAAAATTATATACTTAAATAATTTGAATAATAAATATTGAAATTATAATTCAGGCTATCATACCGAACCCATCCAGCACAGATTTGTTAAAAGCATTTAGAGTTAAATATGTCTACATATTGCATATATTTAAATTAGTAATGAATGGTCCAATCCAACCATCACAATTATTAGAGCAATAATAGTTGGTTATATTTTAAAATATTGATATTTTATATTTGTACATGATGTATATAAATGTATATTTTCTTTAATATCAGTTGTGTATAATTTCATTATATCAAAAAAATCAGTAAAGTAATTCTACAATTACAAATCAAAAAATTTTAACATAATGTAGCTTATATATAATGGGAAAAGGGATACTTAGATAATATTGGAAAATGTCATCCAATACAATCCAATCACTGCCGGGGCCAACTTTCAGCTTTGTAGTAAGTGACCTACATTCCTTACAGTTGTGTCCAAGAGGAATTAAGTCATCCTATCCAGCCTAAAATTAAATTCTAATCATCCATTCTACAGATTAGAATAGAAGAAATATATCCTTATCTCCTTATATGTCTAGCAGGATTGTAATACACAAGTATGGTCAAACCATTTTACTTGTAGGACATTATTTTAAATTTGTTCATTTATATAAACATTGTTTGTTGTTGAAAATGCAAAAACTGTTCTCGTCAAAAATTATTCTTTCAATCAATGTAAAAGGCAAACAAAGTATAGCTGTTATATTTGAATAAATTGAACTACTAGGTTTTTGAAATGAAAAATAACATTTTTCAAAAGATTTGGTAGTGTAAGATATTTTTTATTTTTTATAAATAAGTCCCCATTTGAATGTTTTAGCTTGTTTGTAAGTGCAAAATATTTTATATAAGTCAAGCAAACTTTAATGTTTTAAAAAAATATTTCCGTTAATATAATGTTGTTAAATATTTTAAGCCTAGAACTTTGCACGAAAAACTTAATGCTATATTATAAAACAAAAAATAAAACAAAAAAATATTGCGAAAGCACTACAAAAATGTTCTCAACATTAATTATTACTCCAAAAATGTGGTTTGAAGGATTTTCTAAAACAGAACGGAAAAACAGGCCTAACTTCTGGAAAATAGATTTCACTAAAATGTTTACGTAAAGGCTTAGATTTAACTCGGTGCACTAAGTGAAAATAAAAGAAATTCGTGTTATTGAAAAGTTAAAAAAAATTCTCTTCTTTCTTTCCAAAATATTTGTTTTGTTTGTATTTCTCTTTGCTGTTTTTAGTTAAATCTTCAAATTTTATTCATATTTAAGCGAGATTTTACCGTTTTTTTTCCTTTTTATGATTTTCAAAACTGTAGCTTAACTACTTATTTTCAAATTTAAAATGATAACAATATTTTGATTTAATCTAAATTAATAAAAGATCTTTTAAAGTGATGTAAATGTTAATATAAGCGCTTATTTAAAGTGTCGGAACTGGGTTTCACTATAATAGCCGCTTTTACATGGGCAGCTGTAAGCAGTGACAAACTGAAAGTATTAAAAAATACTATTCGTCCTTGGAGGACGTCAATACGTGCAAATCGTAGGGAAAAGGTTGGTTTTAAACGTCTTCGCATTGGCTTTACGACCTTTTGTATTGAGATCCACCTCAATGCGAGTTTTGTGGAGAAACCATCACAGTAAAGTATTTTTCCTTGGACTCTAATGGTTTTCAGAGTACGCGACGGGTGTATGATTTAGGAAATTGTTTGCAGACAATGTTGGGAGATAATTATTTATGCTGTACCTACATCGCCTGGATATTCTTAATAAAATTTAAATTTCGGTTTCGTCATATTTTGTTACAAATTTTAATTAAGATACATTCTTGTTAAGTAGTTTTAGGTAAATGTATATTTTAGTTTTTATTGATTTATTGCCTATTATTATTGAAGGGCCATTTTACGGCCTTTCAACGCATTGTGTTCATTCTGTTATGTTTCTATATTATTTATTGCCGATAATTTTGTAAGACAATTTTTAAAAATTTTAAAACGAAAATGTGAACGTGTTTTATGTTTATTAAATATACATTATTTTTAACTAGTATTACGTTTGCTTTTTTATAAATTTTTTATATATTTATGCTTTAAGTTATTAATATTTTAATATAATTTAGGCCTTGAGTCGATGAACTCGCAAATACGGCGATGATAAATTTACAGGTTTTTCATCGGGAAAAAATGCAATGGAAATTTGTCAACAATGTTAACTTAAAACATTGTTTTATTTGTAAACCTGTTACGACATGAACACAAAAATAGAGATGAAGCTGTAAACACAATAAGAAATAATTAATTGAATCATAAACAGCTCTAACTAGGATTTATAACATATAATTTTGTTAACTACTATATATATATATATATATATATATATATATATATATATATATATATATAGAGAGAGAGAGAGAGAGAGAGAGAGAGAGAGGAATACAGGTTTACATTTTAGCAGTTGAGAAAAGTTTGAACACAATTTCCTTAAGCAATTTGCACTGCCTTTAATAAGTGGGATTCTGGAGGCAATAAAACATCTTTTATACAAACCCTTCTTTTATTCTGTGTCCCATCTTCTACTTCCAGGTTTAATTCGTAGCCCATTTTCTACCGCCTCCTTTTTTCTCAGTTTCCGATTGTGTGTTTCCGATAGACATTTGTACACTGCCGTAATGTCCTGAGACCTCATCTCTCCCAGCTTCTAATGCAAGTTGAGTATGTCCACGTAACGTCCTCACAGACCGCTGCGATTCACTGTTTGAGGGTTCAATGGCGGTAAATTCAGCCTCAGTTTCTTCCACCTCAATGTTGTATTCACACCTCGATTTTACCAGTTCCCCAAAGGTTTTTTGGGCTTTGTGTGTTCACACATAAGATCCATCCATACTTAAGACTTGAAGTCACTTGGTATCCATAAAACACATAAAGCTAAGCCCCCATTAGTCAAGCAACCTTGGGTGTATGGTGTTGTACCTTGGCTTGAGGTAAATAAATGTAACCCAACAGTAGATGAAGAAAGTTTAGATCCTGGTAGGGCAACTCGGGCTCGCAAAAATTGTGCTTATAATGTGGCCAATACATGAGCGGCGTAATTTAGTTTAGATAAAAGCCGTTAGTTTTTAATGTTTTTTGTCAATACCGTTAAAATGAGTTGTCATTCGATAGTGTTTTTTAAGGCCGGGTGGCCACCAATACGGAGCTGAGTTGCGCTGAGCATAGCACTTAAAACCTAACCTATTGTTTTTAATGTAAGCACGGGCTCTGAAAGCGTAGCGGAGTGAAGTGGCGTGGCTGAGCACCGCTCCGCGCAGCTTTGATTCTGTCTTAGTTCGGTTTTCAGCTGACTCCGTTTCCCCCACCACGTTTACCATACCTCCAAACTTATTATTTATCGTTACCTAGGTTACCGTTGCCTAGGTTACGGGTTTTAAATATAGTAGTTTCCTAGAATCCGTTACCATGGGCATAAATATTTATATTTAAAAGCTACAAACGCGTTGTTTAAAGTGACTTAACTCTGCTTCTGGTTGCCTCTCACCTTCATTCCTCTCAGTTGCGCTCCACTTACCTCAGCTCAGCACAGCTCCGCTCTGCATTTGGTGGTCACCCGGCCTAAAGATTATGTTAACAGAGAAAATGTAAATGTGTATTTATTTGTTCCATGTACGAGACAGAAAGAGAGAGAGAGAGAGAGAGAGAGAGAGAGAGAGAGAGAGAGAGAGAGAGAGAGAGAGAGAGAGAGAGAGAGAGAGGGAGAAGGAAGGAGGAAGGGAGTGAGGGAAAGGGGGAGTGTAGTGAACATAAATACTTTTTTTTATAAATTAATCAATTTCGTTCAATCTAAATTGGAATGCTTCTTTTCAAATACAATGCAATTATGAACTACAATAAAGATAAACATTCTGCTCTGACTGAAACAATAACTTATAAGACTTTCAATTTAACTTTTTCTATTAATGAGTAAGCCTCTTCAATGTATTTTGAACATCTGGAGTTATAACGAACAAACTTCTGGCTCGGCTTTAATTACGGTTTACTTGCGGTATCAATGCATTATCAATGACTTCCATGTTGGACATAACTTTAGATCTGATAAGGTTCTTTTCAGAATATAAATTTAATTTTCTTAAATCAGTTGAAAGAATGAAGTAGAGATTACAGTCAGTAACAGATTAATATCTGAAAGCCAATATCTCGCTGATATGTGGTAGTATTTAGAAAAATTAACATTATATAACAAGAAATGCTATAGGTTAAAATCAAACTAACATTTTATTTTATTAATAATATGGACAAGTTTCGTATTGTTTTATTAATTTAAAAAAAGCAATTAAACAAAATCTTTAGAATAAATCATAACATATTTTATCTTGTATTTTTATGAAATATGATGTTGCCGCTTTAATCAGCTTAAAAATCTACATATATTAGCAATTTAAATTTTTAAACTTTAATGAACAAACAGGCGACGGTTTCACATATACATAACATCCCTCCACACCCACCACACGCGAGTGTCATCTACATGGTGTTAGGCTTTGTGGTCAGCATTGATGATTATTTCATGATGTGATCTGAATCCCAAATTGTTGACTGTCTCATTAGCCAATTTTTCTTTTAAAGTTAGCCAAAAAATTTATTACCAATAATTCTCAACACTACTTCAGTGTTGACATATAAAAAATACGTTTTTAAACAAGAAATATTATATGTGTTTACATTTCATATTTCACTCTTCATTGAAGTACTATTAGAACTTCAAAAGCTAATTTTATACCCTCCGCATAAGTTATTCAAACCAAAAACTTCAAAATTATAGGATTTTAGCTCTTTAAAAACCATAGTATTTTAAAAAATGTACAGTTCAAGTAACATAATCGAACAAGCATAAAATTTTCAATACATTTGATAACCTAAAACAGATTCAATTCAAAAATTCCAAAATTTACAGTGTTTTTCACTTTTAACTACTCAAAATCTTTCAGTACTTAATTCCAATTGCATTCTAGGATTCAGCGCAAATTTGTTTTTAAATTTGATGCCTTAGTCGAAAAAAGGTACTTTGAAAATTTCATCCCCCTATAATTTTTCTTTAGCCCCGAAATTTTTGAACAACATTGCTGAACAAAACAATTGGGTTTTCTTCCGGGCAGTTTTGGTTAGTGATATAAATTTTAAAACAATCGATTGATCCTTTCTCTCGTTATCGTTTTTATAAATTTTTCATCACACGGACAGACAAACAAAATATTTAAAGTTGTTTGAAATTCAGTCTTAACATGAGTGTAAAAAATATTTTTCATTTTGTTTTTTAACGATTTTAGTATTTTGGCTAGTAAAAACAATAGACTGTTTGTTCATCCTTGAATTCAAAGAGGATTAGGTTATTAGTATAATTGGTGCAAAACATGGTAGAGATTGTCACATATATATATATTTTTAATGGAGTTGAAAATGCTCTTTTAAAACATAGGTTCTAAGTACATGCGTGGTAGGGGATAGTACGCTACTACTATCCTGGTAGAGGATAGGCCGTTACAGGATTTCGCGAATCCTTTTCATAAGTAATCTACTGATCAACTTCCATCGTCTACACCTCAGGAAGACGATGGGGAAACCTAAACCCATAATCCCTTCTACCTTTTAATATTTTGTTCATATACCCAAGTCAAGATGAAACAGCATACACCAAAAGCTATGTGGCCAAGATCTCTGGATAACGGCGATTTTAATTTTGTATAATGTGTCGCTCTGTTTTGGTAGACCTTGTGTGTCCCTAGCTACTTGTGGGCTTTTCAAGGCTGGTGAGAGGAACTGGAGAGTGAAATACTTGAAGAGGAGGAAGAGGAAACTGAGACACCTAACTGCTTGAAACCTACAAGCAGTGAATTGCAACAGACACTACGCGGACATGTCTAACCAGTGATGAAATAATTGAGATATGCAGTGAAGACTTGGGTTTGAGAAAAAGAACCCTAAATGGCTTTCAATAAGCAGGGCTGGTGGTAAACTGTACACCTGGATGGTTGTCGAATCTCTCCTATCCGGTGTTATTTATTTAAAGAATCAACTATCGATGGCTGAAAAATGTCTTTTTTAGTACACTATTTTACAATCTTCTTGTGTCCACTCGACTAGTTCTACACTTGATAACAATAACAACCAAAGAATGAACACTATTTTATTACGCGACCCAAAAGGTTCCCTTAAATAATATTCCTGAACTCGTGCTACAATTTATTTAACCCAAAAATAGACGGGGAAGAATTATACTCAAAACTGTTTACTCTGTAGACTGCCGATACATTTCTCAGCACCATCTAGCTGGAATGTATTCCTGGAGCACCAGTCACTTCCCAACGTATACGTATAGTAAGCCCTCCGGGCTCCCCAGAATCGACTGACCGCGTTCTACTCCATCCCCAGGCTTTTATCTAAACTGCTGTTCTACATACCTTGCTGTTTATAATAACAAACACTAAATCAGCAGTTTCATAATTTTTCTGCGTCTTTGTCAATAGTGTACCCCTTTGTAATCTTTAAAACTAATATTTGAAGTTATAACTTTAATTCTTAACACGTTTATATGTAACGTTTTACAAACAGATACAGATATGTATTCATATGGGTGACAATCATCCCTGTAAAGCTGTACCGCCATACATCTCTGCCAAATTCAGTTACCCACTCTAGCTTCCTGAAGAGCAATGCTTCCATATTTGGTATTTAAATGCAGTGTTAATGTTACGGTAATTACATTATTATTGTTATTATTTGTCTTTAATGTAAGTGTGATGCCTATAATAGAAATTTAGGAAGCTGCGATTTTTATTTACCGTAAAGAAAATGTTTGGGACGTGAGAGCATAAATAATTTATGTATTCACATGTCTGGAAAGAATCTTACCAAAGAAATGGGTACTAATTGAATTATGTTGCAACGTTTTTGCAAAAATAGAACTTACGCCTAATTGAATAATAATAATAATTGTATACATCCGTTTCCTACACGATTTTGACAAAATGATCTTAAAATCTCACAGCGTGAAAGGAATGTTGTGCATTCTAGTAACAAATTAAGAAGCCCAACTTAAACAAACTATTAAAATTGTTGTTAGTGTAAGTTATGAGTTTCGATGAAGCGTTACTTCAGTTTCACGACATGAGCGTTTATCGCCTGCATGGCAGATAATTGGGGAGGGGGGACTTTCATCAACTTCCGCGTGTTGGTGTGTTGACTCTGGCGATCGATCAATTTTTCATTACTGTTAAGATAAAAGTTTATTGTTTTTGTCGTCGTGTCGGCCGTAGTTGGTTAATGAAATTGTACTTCACCGTTCACAAACATAAACTTTATATCACTATTTGCATTCTACAGTTTGTTTAAGTACGTGTTCAAACATGTCGACTCGGAGCAGCTGTTTCTTCTCGTCGAGAAATTTTCTGGATAAATTATTCATTAAAACTATGGCCTAGCTGGTTACAATAACTGATTGGCTATCTACAACTTCCAAAGCGGTATTTTAGAGTAATATAGTGTTAGGCGTTTCAATTGATAATTTAACAAAATACAATTTGTATTAATATCATCAAAAATAAATCTTTGGCATGCAAATAATTAAATATTATTATAAATTAAATAATATTATAATTAAATTATAATTAAATCTATTATAATTAAATAATAGATGCAAATACATTACACAAACTCCCTCACATTCAATTATCCCCCCCCCAAAACTCCGTTTCTAAAGGTATTAAATAATTCCGGAAAAACGGGATTTATTTATAAAAATTAGTTAATTGGATTTTACTAAAATGTATGATCAAACATTAAGAAACATATGTTACATCAGTAACCAAATTTTAACTAAAAAAATTGCGATTCAAAAGTAATTCGATAATTGGGTTTGCTTATTTTTTCAAACTTGTCAAACATACTTGATTTATGAATCTTTTTTACGACAAAAATTTATAGCAATATCTAACTTTTTCTGCTAATTTAACCGGTAACCGTAACAAAAAAAATGTTACTGGACCAACTTTGTCGAAAAGTGTATGCTCTTTATCCAAGAACCGATCAAAAATTATGTTAGGTTTTTTGGCGTTCGCCGAGTATTATAGGAAATAACTAGCGACTAAACTCTCAACTTTGAATCAGAGGCCGCCATTTAGAAAGAGACTTGAATGGGAGAAATCTTACATATACGTCTTTCGGGCTTTATACAAGATACCTTCGTAAAAAATTTCAAAACCATAGGCTAATACGTTTGATTAAAATTCCGTTCACTCGTCATCGTTAAATCACAGACCGCTATCTTGAAACAGAAGTAAATGGAGAAAATCTTAAAGTACGTCTTTTGTAAGTATTTATGCAAGGTACCTTTGTATTACAATTTCAAAACAATCGGTCTATGCTATTACTAAAACTGAGTATATTCAATGAAGATCAAAGTCTATTTTGAAACAAAAGGAAAACATCTTACACATACATCACTTGGGCTTTCTACAAAGCACCTCCGTACAAAATTTCAAAACACTTGGTTAATAAATTTGGAAAACTGTGTAACGAACAAACGCAGTAACCAATTGCAGAACTGTCGAGTTGTAACTAAATGAACAATTAGACTTCGTTTATTAACCTCTTTTAAAACCTCTTTGGGTCATTATCACCTCTTCCTAATTCTTAGGCCTGCACAGTGAGTTTTCCTTAACAAAAATATAAATCTGTACTAGCTGTTTTAACTTCAATCTTTTAAGTGCCCTAGAAAATTCGCTAACGAGTGAAACCTTGGTTGGCAAGACTCAAACAAAAAAGTTGTGGAAATTTACAAACTTATTGTTATTTCATTATAATGAATTTCCAAAAGTTAAATGTAAATAAACGTCTTTTTATTGTAAAATATCCAGAAATTAACTTACAAATCTTTCGAATTGAAACAAAATATTTAGTATGACGTCAATAGCGGGGTTGGTTGTAGGCAATCATGACTGTCCGTGACAAGGGTAGGGGTTGGGGAGGTCCCAAACATGGTCAACAATTGCGTGACGTAATTTGTGCACGGCCCATAACCGGATCTGGAGCAATAGGATCAAGTAAAAAAATTGGGCTATTTTTATCAGATTTTGTTTGAAAATTCGGTTATACATGAGAATCATAACTTAATATTTTAAATTTTTAACTAAACCAAAACAAAGTTATAACTGTAAATCAGGAGTAAAACTTTTAAAAAATCTGATGAACCGCTTTTGAGAATTTCAATTTTTTATTTTTTATCGATTCTGAACCAGATTTTCGTGAAAATTGAATTTTAAAAGTTCACGTAAGATTTTAGTACTACATATTTGTTAACGAAAATTGAAATTAATTTTTTACCTCAATTCATTTCAACGGTTCAATGTATTGCGAAAATTCTTTTTAAAAATAGCCTATCGTGTATGGTGCTTGTGAAAAAGAAGTTGGCCGCTTTATTTATTATGCTACAAGGGAAGGTATAACACAATATTCTTACTTGCAGAAACTTGGGGCTACTTAATTAGGTGAACAAGGACTTTCCGCGAGGCGTTTTACAAGTACCTACTATATGTACTAAATTGGCTTTGTAATAAGTGAAGGAATCTATCTAATATTACAAAACACGTACATTCAAAATTAATTTTATATATTAAGATTTGTAATTTTAAATATAATCTTGGCACTTAGCAGTATCGCTGGCGTGATTTATATTATTATAACTTTGTCATATTGAAATTATTTGTAATCTTATATAAAAATTAATTTTATATATTTTATACATATATATATATATATATATATATATATATATATATATATATATATATTGGAATACTTAAGGAAATCACTTAAGAATTATTTAAATAAACTATCAAATTTCTTATAACATAATCTTTCGTTATTAACATTAATGTCAAGTCAATAAACAAGTTATTATAAGTTAATAATTATCAATACAATAAAGTATAATAAATAAGTATAATGAAGTGTTTTCGATTTTTAATTTATACTATGTGATATGGTAATATACAGTATTTTGAACTGAAAACTTCATTGGGCCGGACTAGCAAATTTTTGCATATGAAAAATAATTAATATTCCAGACAGTACAAATAACACGTAAAAAGACGTAACTCTGGCCACAGAATTAATGACTCATAATTTTAGCTTGCATTCTTGTAGTAAATTTCAGTCTACTTATTAGCTTATTGTTTTTACATGCATTTTTAGCTCTGTGTTATGATCTGTGCTTATGATACACAGACAGGTGAGTTCAAAACTTGTTGATGACTTTAAATTTTTTTATACATAATATGTATGTGTTCAAAATTATGCATGTAAATAAGTTTAACAATAAGATTAACACAAGTGAACTTTTCTGCACAAAATATTTTAGAGCGTGTAGTGCTTAAATTCCAAAGAACCGCTTAGCCAAACCACTACAATTTCGAAATTATTAAATTTGAGCTAAATTTTAAGTGAAGTACAACTACAATTTTAACAATTTGGACGATTTTTTATTCATTTAAAAAAAAATTTTTAAATAGTAATTTTTTTAAAATTAGAAAATACCTTAGGTTATATGAAACAAGCTTACATGCCAATAAATTCGTAAATTCATTTACACTTTTGAGTCGTGCATTGATAAAAACATTGTACACAAATTTCTTTACTAATTGTTTGGTATCAGGGATCGAAAAACAATAAACCAAAATTGAGTTTCTTTAATCTTACTTTCTATGTAGGAATTATTTGTATTATTATTCCATGAAGCTAATAGAAATAGCCTATTTTTAAACACATTTAAAAACATAAAACATATCACACGTGGCAAAAAATTCAGACATAATGTCTGACCTATTTATGAGAAAAACACGTGCCACCGACAAATAAATATTGTACGCTGCATGTAACGTGTTACTAGCTTCATAAATCATTTTTTTTTTAAATTAAGCCTCTAGTTTGTCAGTATTGTTAGAGTACGTGTACAGGATATAATGGAACAATTGAGTTGATAATCTAGTTATCGAACATTGTTAGTTAAAAATACAAAATATTTTTGTTAAAAATAAATTGAAAACTTGTTTCAATTCGTTAGTGGATAGACGATATTGATATTAATGATTGTTCAATTAATTGTTACTTTAACGTAATAGCAAAATAAAAATAATAATAAATATGCATAAATATTACCAAAAATAGAAAGATTCTTATTAGACTATCATTAAAGTACAATTTTTAAAAAATCAAAGGCAGATAAAAAGTAAAGGTGATCTTGAACAAACAAAAATATTTTGGTAAACACAGAATATACGTTTTTCGGTCAACTGAATTAAAAAAAATTGTTTTACTTGTATCGTTATATGTCTATTGCCTCGGTGCGCCATAAAAGCGCGAGAGCGAGCGTGTGTGAGCCCGTTGGCGATTACGGTTCGTATTTTATTATTGACATTTTTATTTATGAAGTTTCTCCTCGACAAAAATCTTATATAATTTAAAAATCTCCATTTTCTAACAAAAATTCTTCAGCAGTGTTAATGAAAAATTACAAAAAAAGCTATTAGAAAATAATTTTTAAACGAATTAATCACTGTCCCTACAAAAAATCTATTTTAGAAGTTATCGAAAAAACTGAAACATTTTTCAACATCGATTAATGAGGTATTACTTAATTTTTGGTCATAAATGAAGTAACTCATTCCACATTATACTAAATATGAAATAAAATACAAGTCGAAATCAAACCGTGACACAGGACCTTCGAGATTTTAGTCCGATTTGATTTTAACTTGACACAAAAATCTATTTTGCTAATAACAAGTTCGTTCACCAGTTTCAAATTAAATAACTTATCTTTAACAAAATGCATACTTTTTCATCTCAAATATTTTTTAAATTTAATTTCACCGATGTATCAGAGTTAAAAACGGCACCAATTAACATTTTTAGTTTCCACAATTAGTTGAAATTAAGCAATTTTATGTGGCGGCTGCCAGGACATATCTTTGTATATTCAGGGCAATTCGAAAGAAAGTTTAAATATTTTTAGCATATATAATATATATGCTATATATATTTATATATATATTATATATATATATATATATATATATATATATATATATATATATATATATATATATATATATATATATATATATATATATATATATATATATATATATATATGATATATAATTTTTAATATATATTTTAAAATTTTAATGCTATTTGTGAAGGTGAAATCACAGTTTCAAAAAGACGTTTAGGATTCTTAATTTCTATTAACTTTCAAAATTTCGCTTCCATCACGGTAGCGAGACACCTGCTTGCTGCAGTTATTTAAAATTTGGTACAGTGAAACTATACACATATAATAATTGTATAAGAGATTTCTTTGTACAAATAATCTAGAGTTCCATTGAAATAATTTTAATATTTAACATTTTTTGAAACCGTTAACTGTACAGATGTGCCAGTGCTTATAAAAATCGAATATTGTTAATGACTTGTAACTGAAAAACCAAAAATGCATTTTTCTGAAAACATTTTACTTGCGGCCAACATTTTCAGAAATACACAGTAGTACTTTGTAGTGTATTTTATGAGCTTTAAGAATAGTTCCCTACTATTTTTGTATTTTATTTAAAAAAACAACTACGAAAATTGCATAGATCCGATGTTTCATGTTATGTTGGAAAATTTATGTGGTAATTGTATAATATAAGAAAATGAAAATGTAATATGTCTTTGAAGTAATAACAGCTAACTGAAGTTCTGTTTTCTTACAACTTAAATTTACGTTAGCATTGTTCCCATATCGTGAAGTGAGTTGATACGTTTTTGTGATTTGGTTTATTTTGTTTTAAGGAATAAATAGGCCAGAAAAAAACTAAAACAAATGACAAAATATTCATTTGAACTATTTTTCTAGAAACATTTTAATTTTCAAACACAACGTTCTATATTGTCAGTTTAGTTACAGGCCTAAATTTTTGTAATACTTTAGAAACATACTAGCAAAATCTAATGAACCAATTTTTAAAAAATGGGTACTATGTTAACTGTAGGTTTTATATTAACTGAAAGTTTTATTTAGGTATTTTAGTACTATGCTACATTTGTGCAAAATGTGAGATGAATTTCAACCAAATTTACCAATTATTATAATTTTTCTGGTTTACATAGGTTTTTGTGTATATATATATATATATATATATATATATATATATATATATATATATATGTAAACCTGAAAAATTATAATAATAATTATTATAATAATAATAAAAATAAATAAATAATATATGTATATATATATATATATATATATATATATATATATATATATATATATACACACACATATATAATGGGATGTAAAGGTCAGGATCAGAGCTCAATTCAAGGTCCCGGATCGGTGTGTTACCATGATTTCCGCTACATTATTTTTCAAGGAAAATTCGTTAGTAAATTACAAAGATTTTAATAAAATTTTATCAACAGAAATTAATTTTAAATTATTGTATTAATTCTTTGCAAACACTTCTTGTGTTATTGTTATAACTATGAATTTATCATTTTTCATTTTGTTTCAGTAAAGACACAAAATACGGCCACACTCCCTTTTCTCCAATAAAGTTCTTATAAATAAATCCTCAACATTAGAATTTACGAGCCCTAAAGGTTTTTCATATCCTTAGTCTCTTGAAAAGTTGGAAGATTAACTCCACCCGTCTTGATTTAAAGTGCATGGTGTTGTAACGCCTCGTAATACATGTGTGAACCCAATGGGGGTAACTAACAACCCTCATCCCTTATTTTTTATGTTTAGGATAAAACAGATTTGAAGGATTACTGCAGGCACGTGAACGCCATACAGATAAGAAAGTGCTGACACAGCTTACAAGACAGTGCAGCGTTCAACCGATAAAGAAAAGCTGTAAATCATCATGGCCAGTTTATTTAGCGGATTTTATATTACGGCTTCCTTTATTCAAAGTAGCTAAACAGGATCAAATGATCAAGTGACGCTGATCCTTGCCTCGTTTTCGTTATGAAGCGAATTTACAAAGTAATTTTCTTTAATTTAACCGTAATGATAACCTTCTTGAGAGATAATTAGCAATACAGTTTTTGTTTATTAGCATTTTAAACTTTTTAATTACATTGAGTACATTACACACACACACACACACACACACACACACACACATATATATATATATATATATATATATATATATATATATATATATATATATATATATATATATATATATATACACACATATATATATATATATATATATATATATATATATATATATATATATATACAGTTTTCGTACGTTTTAAGTGCTTAAATGTTTATTTAATGCCGTTATTAAATTTGTAGTCGTTTGTTAAAATGTTTGTGCATGTAACTTTTAATTTTAACTAAAACGTTTATGAAGTGTTTCATTTACGATCGCAAACTAAATTTTATGATTAGAATTTTCAGTTTTCAAATTTAAAAGCAAACAATGTCTTTTTTTAAATTCCCGGTAAGTAGTTATTTAATAATGGATATTTTGAAATTAGGTCGGATTAAATAATCGGTTTTGCTTTGAATAGGTTTTTGAACGATATATCTAAATTATCGTGGTGGTTGAGCGTAAATATTTAGTTTTTACGCTCCACCACTAAATAAAAAACTTCTTAAATTTACTAACCCTCATATGTGGTATTGAGGAATTTTGCGTAATTTATTAAGAATTTCTGATCGAGTTTAACAGAATTGTTTGGAAGAGGACGAACACAAAGATATAAATTTATTATCTTGGAATTTCTGAAACATTAGCCAGGTCAATAACGAAATAACGCAAATCATAATATATTTCATATATTTTTCATTTAATTAATTTAAAAGAGACTTGCTGAAAAAAGTAATTTATAAATCTGAATATCTGTCAAAACATTGAACAAATATTTACTCCCAAAAAGTAAACAAGTCTACTTTAAACATTTATTTTTCTTAGGGTTATAAATTTGGGAAATTACATTGGTGTTTTGAATTGTGATAAGTAACAACTATTGGCTTTTTTAAAACTTGTTAATCTACGAACATTCAAGGCAGGCTTTGCTTCCATTGAGAGTTTGTGTAGTTCATGGTAGTTGTAAGAGTATATGAGTGAAACTGTAAATGAAACTTATATTTGGTATATTATATGGCGTGAATTATTATCAATTTATCACTTAAGTATGTTTTGTGTATATTTTTCATTTTATTACATACTTTTCTTGTAGTAAATTAGTATATTCATTGTAAATTCGTATTATTTTTGTGGTGTTAAGGTTACGTGGAAGAGAGTGGTACTTTGGTCTTAACTTTGCCTGCATAAGAAATAAAGAAAAATGTTTTTTGTGAAACATTTTTTTAAAGGTAAATGTTGAAGTTTAACAGATTTAAACTTGTTAGAAGCACATTTTTTCTACTTGGCTCCGACAAGGTGTTTGGTCAGCTGCAAAGCGATAATTTATATCCATCGTAACAAATTTCGCGGCCGCACACATTCCTGTTTCGAAGCATTTCCAATAAAACCCGCGAAATGCCACAGCTCTTGGAATTCATTCGACGCATTAGGTTATTTATTGGGAGTATGTTTTTATATCATTTTTCTTCTGATTAATATTTTATAATCTAACGAGAGATACGCTTTAGTCAGTAATTGAAGTTAGGATTGAATAAAAATGTATGACCAAAATCAACTATTCCGATAAAAATAAAGTTATTTCACTCACTGCTATGCCACAGCCGTGTAGTTTTTTAATCATATTATCTCGTCAATTAAAAACAGAAACTGGTTTTCAATGAAACTAAACGATAACAAAAAGTATCAAAAACTTAAACAGTTAAGTAAATAATATTTTTCGAGAACCTTATGCTTTTATAAATCACAATAAAACTATAAATAATAAATTATAAATTGGTCCTACACTAAGTTAATTTTATCCCAACGTTTATACAGGGTTAATGGTAAAGGTAAAGCAACAAGTAACGGGAGTAACTGCGGCTCGAATTAAAAACCTTGAGGCACGTAATTCAGAGACGCAGCAGACTAACCGATGCTTTAATAAACCATTTAAAATGTGTATTAAATGTTCATTAAAGTTAGAAGTGTGCACTAACTTCAAGATCAAAATGTTTCGTGTTTTGAATAAATAATTATACAAATTAATTATATTTACGTCAATTAATTCAATTATTTTTGTATTTACTAAAATGTTAATTTAATGTATAACATTTTAAATACAATATTTCCCAAAATATTTCCTCTGATATTATTATTACTAATTTGTATACATTTATGAAGAATGCATTACATCAAGTTACTACCGGAAATATTTCAATTGTTTGTTTACAGTCATTTTGATTTATTTTGTAACTGTTTATTGGTCTATATCATTATAATATTTCATTTTCACAAGATATGTCTAAAGAATATATGAATTTGTCAAGATTCAAATGAGAATGATTATCATTCAAGATATTTTTACAATAATTTACATTGCATTGGACGATACACTAAAAAAATCTTTAGTGGACTTCTAAATTGACAATCAAATATTGTAATTTTGTACAATACATATGTATGTCTTTCCTAGCTTCAAACACTTTATATTTATTGACGCGTTTCGCAATATACTGTTATTTTAAAAACTTTTTACTATATAAAAATTTTAAGAACAGTAAAAACTTTTAAAAATAGAATTATTCCGAAACGTGTCAACAAATATAAATTGTTTAAAGGTAGGAAAGGCAGAAATATCTGCTCAACAAAATCACAACATTCCTAGCCGAAAAAAGATGATTACATTAAGAATTTCAAGAAATATTGTTTTCTTTATCTCGTTATGTCAAATATTTTTTTTAAATATACATTTTAAAATACAATTTAGCTTAAAATTTTGTCTTCTTTCCACACAAATATTTTGAAGTGATAATATTTCTCCATTATTATTATTTATTTTACTATATTTAGTTAATGTATTTACATTTTGAGTGTATGATTATTTTAGTTTTTAAAAATTTTCAAATACCTTTCGTTTTTATTAGTTTTGCAACTGATGATAATAGTATTAAAAACTCATTGAAAATAATTATTTGAAAATAAAATTGAGAATGTAATTTATTAGTTGAGTAAAAGAAGACAAACTGACTCAAAATAAATACATTTAAAAAAAAGCATATATAATATAAAATTTGTGTTTGTGATACTTTAAGATAACAGAAACATGAAATTAAAGGCACTATAAATAATAATTTACTATAAACACACTGAATCTTTGTTCTATAGATTACTGTTCAAACTAATGTTTCTTAGAATTGTGCAAATTAATGTATTTTTCACCAATAAGACGTATGTTTTCTGAAACAGACAGACGCAGTCTTGAAAATATTTTATAATTCTTAGTATACTACTTACAAACTCTTCTAAAAGTAGCTTCAAATTAGTCTCTTTGAAGGAAGGAAGCAGGTGTCAAATATTGAGTTATTTAAATTCAATGCCTCCTACGCACTCAATATGCTTTAAGCCTTGACGTCATTTACATGTTCTTGCACACGCCTTCTCAATATTCCTTATACGACTTTAAATAAATCTTGCACATCTATTACTAATTTATTTACTGAATACAGTATGTATTCCAACGTACATGTCTGATTTACTGAATCAGTTATGTACATACGCGTGCATAACCTAACCTAACATATCGTAACCTAGCCTAGCCTAACTTAACTAACCTTATCAAACCATAACATAATAACCTAACGTTTATAATCTCTTATTTATTAAACTATATATATATATATATATATATATATATATGTGTGTGTGTGTGTGTGTGTGTGTGTGTGTGTGTGTGTGTGTGTGTGTGTGTGTGTGTGTGTGTGTGTGTGTGTGTGTGTGTGTGTGTGTGTGTGTGTGTGTGTGTACTATATATTTTTTTCAAATATACTGCAATAAATATTACTTTCATTTCTTTGGTTATGTAAAGCCTCACCCAGTTCTTCAAAACCACCACTGTTAATTTTATGTTATCATTATACAGTTTTAACAATGTTGTTACTTTCGACCATTGTCGTTCTGAATCCATCTTTAGATAAGTTTAGGCTATTATTAATCAATTATTAATAATTGATTGGTCTTTCAGTTTGAAGACCATCTTGAATACATTGTTTAGAAAGATTTTTGAAAGTAGAAACTGTTAAAAAAAATTTTAGTCTTTATAAAATTATTAATAGTTTTAGTTCTCGAGTATAAATGTGAAATAGGTCACGATTAAATTATTTTTAATTAGAAATCAGTATATCAAATTTCAAATATAATTTGAAAAATTCGAAATGCTGATTTATTTAGTGTGTAAAGCTGATTACGAACTGAAAACAAAATAATCATTACTGTGTAAGATTAAAAATTAATGAATATTTACAGTTATACAAATTATTATTGTAAATTCAAGAATATTTTCTCATTGAATAGCATGTTTATGTATTTTTTAAGTTTTATTATTTATTGGATATTTCCGTCTATCCCATTAGCTAAATAATATTTTTTTTATTACTTACTTTAAAGCAAAAATAATAGCACGAAAAAAGTGCACGATTTCTTGTACTGTTTATGGCATGATAAAACCTGCACGTATAGCGTGTAGATATTTTAGATACTACAATGAATAATTATGGCTATCGGTTAAAAAAAAGCAGAATTCGAAACCTAAGAAGTTCGATATTTCAAAACGGTCACAGCCAATAATTAACCATATGTAAACATAATCTAATTGTTATCAGTGTAAAAATTATGTAAATATGTAAAGATCATTGTCACGTGTTGTGCAAATACAAAAAGTATTCTCTTTGTCACAAAATAAAAGCAAACTAAGTTTATGTGAACAGAATAATTATCAAACTAGTCAATTTACTTTACCCTGATGTACATTTCAGTAACATAGCTCCCATCTTCAGTGTAACTATGTTGATGACTAGTTTGATATTAATTCTACTTATGCTAAATTAGTTTCTTTTGATTTTTTGCAAAGGGGATTTTCGATTTGTATTACAGGTCACTTACTTTAAGTTTGGATTATATAAACTTTAAAAAAATTAAAGTTCAATATTATTCAAACTTTCCGTTTCTTTAGTAGAACTGTTTTATTCTGAGTCAGCCGTGATCTCTCTCTCTCTCTCTCTCTCTCTCTCTCTCTCTCTCTCTCTCTCTCTCTCTCTCTCTCTCTGTGTGTGTGTGTGTGTGTGTGTGTGTGTGTGTGTGTGTGTGTGTGTGTGTGTGTGTGTGT
Source organism: Callitettix versicolor (assembly GCA_022606455.1). Taxonomy (NCBI): domain Eukaryota; kingdom Metazoa; phylum Arthropoda; class Insecta; order Hemiptera; family Cercopidae; genus Callitettix; species Callitettix versicolor. The sequence goes on from CM040186.1 coordinate 77,674,900, forward strand.
GTGTGTGTGTGTGTGTGTGTGTGTGTGTGTGTGTGTGTGTGTGTGTGTGTGTGTGTGTGTGTGAGACTTACAAAACCAATGAAATAGAGTTCGTTTCGTCGACTAATTGATAAAAAGAATGTAAAACCCAACGAGTTTTCTTTCTTCTTGCCTCTTCGACTGTAACCAGAGGCTCAGCTTACACTTGTTTTTTGTGTGCTCCTTTGTTTCCCCAAGGACAATGAAAATGCCGGAAACTGTAGAAGTAACGAAGCTAAAGCCCAGAGGGCCAATTCTATTGCTGATAACGACCACCATAATAGCTAAATATAAAGAAATAAGGATAAACTTTGGTACCTTATTTACAAAAAAATGTTTTATTAAAAAAACAAAATAATTGTATTTTGGGAAATGTTAGGACTGTTCTATTTGTAATATATTTATAACTTGTGATTTAATTAAAAAAATATAAACATTAATAACATATATATTGTTGACTGCTTTTGAATTCGGATTCAAACGTAAGTAACTTTTATAAGTTAGCAATATTTTGGCCAAATCAGTATAGAACATTCCACGACATTGAGTTTCTGAGATTTTCTCTGTTATTTACATTTTCTTGTAGTTTTCATGAAGTCAGCTAGACTCATAATTATTTTCCTTTGGAAAATAAACTATTTAAGAGACTTTCATAGCAAGACTTTACATTTGACCTCGGAATGAGTGTCGATCCTGACTTGTAGATCACTTTTTAAGGGTTACAACTTATTTGAACTCTAGATACTTTCTCATCGGCATAGACGACTTGAAAGACCTGCTAGCAGTACTTCAAAAATTGTAAAACGTTAAAAACTACACAATAAAAAACAATACATTTTCAAATTTCTATAAATATCAAATTACATAATAACTAAAATTTTTCTAAAAGAAAGTAACGTAATTGTAAACAACGTCTTCTTCACCCTCAGTACTTCCGCCACGTTATGTGCACTTGTGTATAATTAAATTTATGTGGCGACGGGAAGGTAGTTATCTCAGTTCGATGCACAAGAACTTCTTACGATTCATGAATATTTAAGCGTGTCTTTTTTAAGTCTGCACAGAAACTTAAGGGAAGTTCGCTTAATTTATACCACACAGGAGCTTATTATCCGGCCCGGTAGTTTGTTACAAATAGGCTGACAATTATAATATCAACAAATACGTTATTTTTCTTTTTTAGAATTTAAAAATTCTTTTTAAAATAACAAAACTGCGTCCAACATTTTCAAATCAGTAATTTTCTATTTATTATATTTTTTAATATGAGATAGTACGCGCTACGAGTTAGATCGTAGTTACTGTCTGTTACAGCATTACCCCACGGTATTCATTTTAGAAAATGTTGACAGTACTTTAGAAGAAGAGAAAGATAAATGGGGAGACATATGGAGAGATATAGATAAAGAAAGATAGAAAGGCGTAGTATCTAAGGAAAATAAAGTTTTCAACAATAAAAAAGTCAACATAATAAAAATTACAAACCAAAAAATCAAAACGAATTAAAAGATAAACACCAGTTTTTTTATAATTAAAAACCAGGACAGTCGTAGTTTTTATGAAATTATTATCGAACTAATTATTTTACAATTGTTCAACACGTATATTTTACCAAAACGAATTTTAACAACTTTATTCAATACGTTATGTATTGGGTATTACGGTTTTTTATTTAGAGTAAATAAAAATGTTTTTTTAATCCTAGCCAAACATTTCTCTTAGGCCGGGATGATAGATTATTTTTGCATCAAACTTTACTTTGGCTTACGTTGTATTGAGGGAATTTGTATTTAAATCCGTATGGTACTGACAAAGTAACCAAATATATTCAACGAATATTCAAATAGCAAATAATAAAAGAACAAAAATACAAAAATTACTTTAAACGTACATAAATAATACATAAACATTAATTTATTTCCATAAAAATGTATGTAAGCAGTATCCATCAAAAATTTGAAAAATTATTCAACTATATCAGAATATCTTAATTAGATTTTGAAAAGTTGATTCATACCTCGAATGTAATTGGCTACATTTTAAACGAAATAAATTTTCAGTTGGCTGAATTGGAGTAGATGGCTGAATAAAAAACAGCTGTCAAAGTCTTACTTTTAGCGACTTTCTGTTATAGTAAGTTCTAGACCAATATGGTAAGCAGATTTTGACCTCTATATCACATTTTGAGTGGGACGTTAAATGTGATATATATATATATATATATATATATATATATATATATATATATATATATATATGGTGTGTTCATGTGTGTGTGTGTGTGTGTGTGTGTGTGTGTGTGTGTGTGTGTGTGTGTGTGTGTAACATTCTTACATTCGCAATTTATTTTGGTGATATTTAATGCAAAATTAGCAAAACAAATCTATTTTAGAACAAAATGTATTACCTAAAAAAATTCATTTAACAGTTTAAACATGGCGGTTATTTCAATTTTAAGAAATTCGTAACTTCTTTATCTTATAATATTTTAAAAATTTAGTTTCGGTCCTCTTATGTGAAGCCGTTGATAAAATACCCGTTAAAATCAGGTACATTGTCTGTTTGAAATCTTCAGATATTGATGTGCGATGTAATGATTTGTAAGAATAAAATGAGCTCATTTGATGAATTAGGTTAGTTTTCCTGTTTGTGGCCTTCAAAAATATACATTTATAAAATCTATATGTGAGTAGCGATACATATTATTTGCGCTGATCATTTGAACCACATTTAAATAGGTTAATCAGTAAATTTTTCTAAATTTTCATATTATTTATTTTCACTGAAATACTTCGTAATGTAATTAATATCCTAAATTAAACCCTTTCAAGCTAACAATCCTGTATTTACAGCCTACAAAGGGACAATCCGGAACTTTGTGTGTTTGCTCTTAGCCGGCGGCTTTGTGATGTTTTGTTAGTCCTTTGTTATTTTTAATTATGTTGCCATAGTAACCAATTTTTTTAAACATTTAAATATTTAAATACGTTGTCATAGCAATCAAAATACAAATATGAAATTCATTGTTTAAAAGAGTTACCACTAATACCAACATTACACTGAAGGTAGTTAACTGAATTAATCTTAAACAAAAATAATTTCTGTTATTTAACTAAAAACAAAAATCGTTTATCACCTTTTCTCTTCATTTTTATTTTAAGTACGATAATTTGTTCGAAAACAACAAATAAACAAAGCTAGTTTTTAACAGCATAACCTAAAACTTATTATAGTGTATCAGCTGTTCAATGAAATCAGCTGATCGTTACAAATTAATATAAGACAACTCACCATTTACTATAACTAACAGTAGCCTATATACAATAGCAGGCAACGTGCTAAATATATTATTATGTGCAATACGACATTGGCACGCATTGCGCAAAATCCAACATCACAATCAGCCTTAAAACATGATACATAATAAAAATTAAAATTGTACATATATACCATTCCTAATTAGGTTATAACTTGTTTTTGAAAAGTTCTATGTTAAACTTCAGCCTTCTAGCTAAGTAGAAAATGTGAGAGAGAAAGTGTTAAGGGAGAGAATTAGCCATGATGTACACAGTATGTATACCCATAGGTATTATCCATTTTCTTTACATATCATATGTTAACAAATTAGCTCTGATTCAATACAGCAGACGTTAATAAACAGGCTTATAGTCCGTAAAGGGAACCTAGCCCACTTAACAGTTGTCATCGGAGACTCAATTATAGGGCCCAAAGTATTACTTATTAATAGTGTTACGCAATCAAAATCCATGAAATGTCACCAGGCGGAACAGTGAATAAATATTTTAGTAACAATCTGCCGTCAACCATCTTCTGCTTTAACGAAATAATTCTCTAAGCTCCGTTTCGAGTTTAACTTTGTGCGTGCTAGGGCAATACATTACAAGTGCTGCCATCTAGACAAGAAACGACAGAAAGTACGAATACCTCAATTAATAAATACATTGTAGCTACTTGTTTTAGTGAGCTTCAAGTTATTCAAGTGGGGCCATATCACTTTAAGACCTGGGATCTCATTTTTTGAAGGGTTGTTAATATATATATATATATATATATATATATATATATATATATATATATAAACGATACATTGGTATCGCAGTTAGGTTTAGAAGTTTATGTAAACTTTTCAGTATTGTGCTTAGTAAGTTAGCCTACTTTGTAAAATATTAGATGTAATATAACCTGTAAGAATAGTATATAGAGTATTTTTGAAGTGAATATCACCATTCAATAAAGCCAAAACGCCTACTAGAAAGTTATGGATCTAACAGTTTTCTTGCAACCGTTGGGGACAGTATAGTTAGCCGGGAGAGGTTTTTGCACCGTATGACAGGTCTTTTTCAATTAAATAGTTATTGCAAATAGAGTGTGATAGACAGATTCTGTATCCAAAGCCCGAGTTTTATTAAAAGTTTTTCATAATAATTAATTAATAGTACTAATGAACTAGAAAGCAAAAAATGTGTTCTTTAGTAAATCGTAGTCTAAAAAAAAGTGAATTAATTATATTTGTATAGAGCTAAAGTACTTCTTCAAATATGAAATTAGCCAAAAGCTAAACTTGTTTTTCGTTCATTGTCGCCAATGGAAAATTGTTTTATCGTCTGTAACTTCTACAGCATCGAGTATAAAGATATATGCCATCAGTCTAATCCTGCACATACAGCATCGATCGCATATCGACTCCAGCTTCCCAACAACAATGTAAATTCATGTAAGATTAACGAAAGCAAAATAACTACCAGGAAAATTTAAAGAACCCTAATTACCCTATCATTGTTATTAAAGACTCTGAGTGTTAAATTATTGAATAAAATTTTATAAATTTAAAGAAAATATAAGTCTCACACTTGTACAACAAATAAATTATAAATTTGTTCAAGTTGTCAATTTAAAAATTAAATTTATTTAGGTAGTGTAAATATTAATATTGGTATTAATAAATTGTAGAGATATTGGCAATTCTAAAGTATAAATGTTAAAAGTTATAATTTAACATAAATATTATTAATATAATATAATTTTAAAGTAAAATTTAAGTGTACCGTTTTAAAGTTATTTTTTGTTTTTTGTTCAATTAAATGAATAAAATTTGAGTTATCATCAAAGCCAATCTTGTTTATTTTGTAAATTATTTTCTCCATAAAGATCATTTTATATTATAAATTGGCGTCCAATATGGTGAAGTTTAAAGTTTAATGTGTGTGTGTGTGTGTGTGTGTGTGTGTGTGTGTGTGTGTGTGTGTGTGTGTGTGTGTGTGTGTGTGTGTGTGTGTGTGTGTGTGTGTGTGTGTGTGTGTGTGTGTGTTTGTTTAATGTGTGTGTGTGTGTGTGTGTGTGTGTGTGTGTGTGTGTGTGTGTGTGTGTGTTTGTTGACAAGTTCTTTAACTAGTAAAATTTGTTCCACAGTTTAAAATGGAGGTGATTTAAAATTTTTGTAAACATATTTACTTTATTGTATTAAGTATTTTTGAAAATCTCTTTTCACCATCGTATAATCGGTCGGCAATAAAAACTGCGTGAAACTGTTGAACACAATCGGTAATTGTTGAACTCAATGGTATCCAGGAAAATTAAAACAATTGTATAATTTCACAAGACTTCTTTTATATTCAGTGACATATGTATCGCTGTCAGGCATCTTGAGATTAAGATTGAAAGACCATAGGACAAAGCCCTGTGCTTAACATGATAGCCTAACTGTCTCATGATATATATATATATATATTTTTATTTTTTTGTTTAACGTCCGACTATTGTGCACACTTGGGCTAATGCAGACGGTTGGATGATTTATAGCGTATGAAAATGCCAAGCCCTCGCCGGGAATCGAACCCGGATCCTCGGGGTGAAAGCCTAGTACGCTATTCACTAGACCACCGAGGCGGCTTATATATATATATATATATAATATATATATATATATATATATATATATATGTATATATATTTATAATTAAAGAAAAAAATAATGTAATAAGTAGGATAGAGGAAAATCAGTTTATCGTTTAGGATTGTATTTTTTCTCTTAAACAAGAACTTTTTTTGTGAGGGGGATTATATAGTCCAAATTATACGATACTTGAATAACCTAACTGTACCTAATCAGGTAGCTAGTAGAATATATGAATAAGTCACTGCCCTCATACTGCTGGTAATAAACTCTCTGGCTGGAATCAATGCGTGCCGCACCGCACATTGTTGGCGTGTTTGTCACCATAAGCTGCCTAATCGCGATAAACGGTTTTACCGGAATTATTTCTCCGCCAATAAGGTTGTCTCTTCAAAGTGTTATAAGTAAAATTTAAAGAAAAACTCAAAGATAAATCGCACGTAAAAAATCTAATGTCGAAAATGTAGGAAGAGATAGGTACAGGCAATAAAAAATAATTTGCTTGTAAACAACAACAGTATTGCTATTTATTTAAATTTAACTTTAAAAAGTATCTTAATTCTCTACATGTAAATAAGGCTCAAAGCTGGACTGAAAAAACCGAAAAAAAGTCTTTTGTCGCAATTAGGTATTTTGTAAAAGGATTTCTAAAATTATTTGTGCACTTTTTAAAATTTTGATTTCGCCATTATACCTTAAAATGTTAAACTTTAACATTTCATCATTTTAAACTTTAATTTTGAAAATCCATTAAAAATATGAAAATGAATCTGACTAAATTCAATTTTTTAATTTCAACGGATTTTTAGGATTTAAAAAATTTTAATTTCTAAAAGATTTTAACGGTGATTACAATACCGAAATCAGATTAAAAATAATTAAGATATAAACGTTATGAATTTTTAAAGATTTAAAATGGCCGCCATTATTAAACTGTTTAACGATTTGTTCTGTTTACCGAATGTGTGCAAGGTATAAATAGAACTGATTTTGCGCCACGTTTGAATCAAATCTGGCTAAAATTGTAAACGCGAACCTGTTATCGCACATAGTATATTTTTTTATAAAAGTTTAACGATTCTTCAAAATTTATTTGATTCTCATTTTGAATTCCCGAGTCTGGCTTTACCATGATGAAACCTGTTCATTTTCTAATGGAAATCAGTAATAATGTTTAATAATGTTTACTACACACAGAAAAAACGCCCTTCTCCTGTAGGAAAAACAGATTGCAAAGTGTAAATTTAAGAAAAAATAATCGTATTGCAATCACAAATATTGTTTAGTAAAAACTTCATAATACTAGTAAATCAATAATGGAATAACTGTGGTAACCGTCTTAATCTTGCGGGTTTCGTTATAATAGAGTCGTTTCATTCGTATAAAGTTTTATAGAGTTTATACTTCAAAAGCACACCAATTTCAAAACGCATTTATTTCGCTGAAGGAATTTTAATGCAGTAATTTAATCATAAATTTTCAAAACTAACAGCGATGAATTTAAGAAAAACGAAAATAAAGATCCACGAACTCAACCATGACAAAGAAAAATTGATTTTGGTAACAGTTTTACACAAAGCTTTACAAAAATCTTTCACAAGTTTTTAAATAGTTGCATTTCTAAATAATCATAAATTATTTATAATCACGATTTCACTACCGTAGTTATATAACAATTTTTACTTTAAAAGTCACTTTCAATTTAAAAAAGAATCCTGAGCGCAGCGCATTTTGAAACCTTGATCATTTTCGTTTTCTCAGCCAAATTAAAAAAAAATTGTTGAATATGATATTACGCAGGTGTTCACGCTGATTATGATGTCAAACCACCTTTTAAAAAAAATATTAAGAAATTTGAGTCAGGTAACTAAGTTTTCAAGTTGTCGCTATTTTGAAAAAAAATGACGGAATAACGAATCCAAATCCAAGCTTTAGCCAAAATCAATTTGGTTAGCAAGTTAAAAATTATGCAAATCAATGAGCTAAAATGCGAGGTTTAAATCACACCGAATCAAAATTGCAAATGTCAGTATGCATACCTTAATGTATACGCTAACAGATTAAATCATTTTACAATTGGAAATTCGTTATGAATAAACGTATTACAAAAACTAAAAACAGCTGTTTTGTTAAACTAAATGTATTGGTTGTTTAAAATGTGTTTTGTGTATTGACGACCCCGCAGGGGGGTGCAGACTAGCTGCACCTATTGAAAGGATTTAGGTTACACTTACACTTACAATACTACACTTACGACTTTAACACTTTACACTCACTCTTACATTTATGGAGGCGAAAATAGCCTAAATGTGCTTTTCGCCTTAAAATAACAAAAAAGTGTATTGACGAAATAACCGTCAAAAAAGTTCTACTTTTTTTGTATTTACTCACAGACCGTTAATTTTGTCCTATTTGAATTTTGCGAACGGACAATTTTTGTGAAGAACATTGGTGCCGATTTTCAGAAGAAACCATATTTGTTGCTTTTCAAGAACGTTTTCAGTCAAAAACACGAAAGTATTAAAAGAAAATACCTCCAGATGTGCTCACAAAATACATGATTAATTTAATGGATATAAGCCAATTTGTTTATTATTAAGCTTAGAACACTACATACAGATGAATATAGGTACAAATATAAAAACTATTAATTTAAGGTAGACAAATATAACGAAGTTGGTTATTTGTTCGTCCCATTATAAACTAGATAAAATGTAATAACACATTATTAAAAATATTAAGTAATTTTTAAAAAAACATTGTAAAAGATCAGTTGTTTTATATTAATTCGTAACGATCATATGATAGGCTATAATAAGTTTCAAGTTATGTTGTTAAAAAACTAGCTGTGTTAATTTGTTGTTTTCTAACAAATAATCGTAATTAAAATAAAAAGAAAGAGAAAACATAATACATGATTTTTATTGTTGATAACAACATTTTTTATGTACAATTTGTTTACAATATGGATTTTAAATAGTGGTTGGGTCATTGTGAGGCTATTGCTACACAGCTATTGTAAGTTTAATAGTACAACGGATAGAAGAATAGGCTATTGATCTGTGTATAATGGCCGAGATATGAAATCCGTGATGGGAGAGTATGGTGAATTTGCAGTTGTAGTAAAAACTCAGTTGTTGTGTATTAATTCGTAAAAATCAACTGATTTCATTGAACAGCTGTTAGGCTATACGTTCAGGTTATGTTAAAAACTAGCTATTTTAATTTATCGTGTTTTCGAACAAATTATCGTAATTAAAATAAAAGGAAAAGAAAACATGATACATGATTTTCATTGTTGGTTCAATAATATAAATTGTCCAACTCAGCAACAGAAAGATAATAATAATACTAAAATTATACATAAAGGAAATTTAAATTAATAATGTAATAAATATTGTAATTTTTTTTAATTTATATTGTTTGAAAACTTTAAACATAATAAGAATTAACATTAATTTTTAGAAGTAGCTTGTAATATAAAAGCAAAATAACTATTAACAAAAAACATTATTTTATGACATACAATATTTTAAATTATACCTACAGCAACTGATTTGTTTTATTAGATTTATAGTAATGCTAAACGAGCAAAGTTTTTTATTACAATATAATTGCATTTTTTTTGTTCGGAAACAACTTTAAGAATGTTTATATCAAGTTGGAATAAACCATTTTTGGGCTTAAAAAAATCGATATTTACGACAATTCGTTTTAATTCAATAATTAGTTTACGACAGGCTATATGAGTGTCTACTTTATAATATAATGATTATTACTTATAAAACCAATGCAAATGAATACTGTACAATGAACTAATACTGAACTATTAATACCTTTATATTTAATCAGCTGGCGTAATGCTAAATATCAATATTAATTTTCTCTAAATTGGATCATTAAAAGAGATTTTTCGAATAATATAAACCACACGTGTATCTACCTAAAAATGTATTATAAAATGCAAAAAGATCAAAGCTTAATTACCACGTACTGTGCTTATTAACATATCTAGGCATTAAGTAACAAGGATTGCTTGAAACACGCAAAATTCATAACAATTTGCAATTACTTTTTGAACTAAAAGACTGCCTATAAATTAATTCTAGAACATAAACAATCTATTAGAATAGATTCCGAAAATATTTTACACCCTTTTAGTCTCATGAAAGATTTATCCATGAAACAGTTTCTTCTTTTATAAAGGTAAGCCTCGTACTTCACTCAGCCACAGACAGGTGAACTGTAACACAAAAAATTATGCACAATGCGGGATTCGAACCCATTCTCGTCTTAACACTAAACTGGGCCAAGTATAGCGCCTTAAACCGCTCGGCCGATTAAACAATGTAAAACCATTGGCTTATAAAGCCATTAATTGACTTTTGCATTATTAATGTTTTGGCAGAGTCAAGCAATTTAATATTTACATACCTTATTGGTACAGTATTTTTAACGCATATTCACAGATACTGGTACATTTACATTAAACTATTTCAAGCATTAATTATCATTAATGTATTGCCATTTTGATTTTAAGACCGTTTTGCAAAATAAAAGTGGGAATGGTCTAATTACTTTAATTTTGAAAATTATTAGCTTCGTATTAAAGGTGAATCTTAAGAAAAAATTAGTTACAATACTGACCTGAATAGTTAAAATACTGCAATATAGTATGTATATTATAACAATACTGAACGAATAAAATATTTGTAAAAATGAAACCATAATTTAATTTACATAAACTATATTTGTAATTTTAAATATTGAAAGACTGATTTAATGGCCATATATATTACAACCTCAAATATTAACAACTAACTAGCCTATTATCAAAATAAGTGTTTAGTAAGTTAACCTTTAAACTACTGTACAAATGCGATAACAGCTGTTTGATTAACAGCAAAAATCGTTGTTTTTCTTGCACGATTATGTGCAAAATTGAAAGGTGAAAGAAACAACTGATGTAAAAGCATTACACAAACCTAGTCGTATTGTATTATTTATCCAAAATACTTGACAAAAACACCCCAAAAATTCGGTTTAATTTTATAAAGTCAATTCGTCAGATGGCGTTCAACATTTGACCAGTATACAAATTTTGTAAAGATAGACGCAAGTAAGAATGTAAAAAAAATAAAGCTAACAGAAATTGCCCATAAATAGACAAACAATTTGCAAAATAAAAATTAAAAATTTCTTCTATTATTTTTTTCTAAAAGATACATTTTTTTGGAAATGTGAATACGTTTTGGCATCGTACATCAATTTCTGTTAATATTTACTAATTTACTAATTGTATTTATCCTCATTTAATTGCACTAAGGATTACAGCTCAGTATAGATTTATAATTCAAATCCTATTAATGCAACATAATTCAATTTGATTGCATCAAAACTGATATGCGAATTATTTTAAACAGATTCATCGAAACAGTTTATGATAAATAGCAGTAAAATAAAATAGAATAGTTTACTTCCTAAATCATTTACGTTTTATATCAAAATTAAAATAAAATTATTTTGTTCTATATAAGTATTTTAATTAGTTAAGTGTTATAATCTAAAAACTTACCAAGCGTATTTAGCTAAATAATATAACAAACAATTTAATTAGTAGATCAAAGAATAGTAGATCTGGGCAGTGTACGAGGTATTTGTAATTACGAAAAATGTTAGTGGACCAACTTTACTAAACTTCAGTTTCCTTTCTTCATGAAGCAGTTTATTTACGACTTGCTACTGGTGTACGTACACGTAAGGGTTCATCACCAGGTCTCACTCAAAAGTTAGGGAAGGAGAGGGGACCATCTAGCACACCCATTACCCCTAAGAATATAACACCAATTATCGTGTGCCTAGAAGCATCCTTTGGACCCTTAAGGAATCTTCACACGAACCGGTGGTTCCAGTATATGTAAGGCCTGTAGAACCTCTACCCTTAAAGCCTTGACTGGTCATCAACCCTGGAATTGGTCCACATGACCAACTATCTAGGTTTCGTCTTCCCTTCATCTAACGTGGAGGATCTCACTTAAGTCTCCATGTTATCTTGTCTTCCACACCTCCCGGATCGAAATATCACTCACTCACCCAATTCCATTCATTCAATTGCGCTTTTGCATTTATTACCTCTCTCACAAACACTCTAAATTTCCATATGCAACCCACTCAGCCGTTCCACGCATTCAGTCCTCTCCTTACCACTCTCACTCAAACATCCCATGATCACCTGTATCCAACACACACTCACACAACTCACATTTCACAAGCATGAATCTTTCAAAGTGTTCTCAAAAACGCCCATACCCACTCAGTTACAGGATCACATAGTAGTCTGTCTGTACCCACTTCGCGTTCATCCTATCACGCACATTACTCCACCACCACCTTCTTTCTCACTCTTCTCCCATCTCCTCTAATTTTTAGCTAAGCTTTTACACTCCTTTTTCAATCGCATGTCCTATCCACTCAAACTCCATACATTTTTATCATCCTCTCAATCTTTACGTCCATTAGCAGAACCCCACCAGTCACACACATAATTTCAAGATATTGTTCTACAACCCTCAATGTCTCAGTACATATCTCTTAGGATGATCAATACCTTCCTTCTATTCCTCACAACTGCTCAAAAAATTTAAGCAGTCAAAATTTTGAAGGAATAGCTGTTTAACCAGTATTACAGGAAATAAACAAAAAATACAATCGTCATCGTTCATTCAAAGGCCGCCATCTTGAAACGTTACGAAGGGAAAAAAGTTACAGTAAGTCGTTCAAGCTCTACACAAGGTATCTTAACACCAAATTTTAAAACTATCGATCACTTCGTTTTGCTAAAACTGCATAACAAACAAACCAACACACAATCCTAATTTCAGTTGAATCAAAGACTTCGTTTCGCTTGGTCATTATAATTACTTTTTCCGAAAATTTAACCGGTGAATATAAACAAAAAATATTAAAAACGTTATAGGGTCTGATTACAAAAAACATAACTGGACCAAAATTATTGGACATTGTATGTTCTTTCTCTACGAATTGGCCAAAACTGTCACAGGACTCGGTCTGCCAGTATTACAGATAATGGCTACAAACTACAATCTTTATCGTTAAATCAAAGACTTGAAAATGTTGCGAATGAAGCAAGTCTTGCAAACACTTAATTCGGGTTTTACACAAGGTACATTCGTACCAAATTTCAAAATAATCTTTTAATACGTTTGACCAAAACTGCGCTAAAAGTAACGAACACAATCAAAGAAACAAAAAAGTACAATAAACCAAATGTCGAAAAATCGATTTTAAACAAAGATCTCTTTTCTCTCGGTGAGTTGTACACTGACTAATATAGTCTATGTACTCGTAGTGTGTGGGGGGGATGCGCGAGTGTTAGTAGTCTATGTACTCGTAGTGTCGAAATCGGGAGGAGTCGCAATTTCGGTCTAGATTAATATATATATATATATATATATATATATATATATATATATATGTGTGTGTGTGTGTGTGTGTGTGTGTGTGTGTGTGTATATATATATGTAGTAGGAATTCCGGGGAATGTTTTCTTCTTGCTTATTTTGAAGTCCACTTTGAAAGTTAAATTAGCATAGTGTGCGTAAATACACATTGTCAGTGTTTTATTATATATATATATATATATATATATATATATATATATATATAGGCCTATATATAGGAGGTAGGGTCAAAAATTTCTGGGATTTAGTCATCAAAAATATATTGGAAAACATATAATATTTTAACCTTATTTGCTACAAAATAACCTGCCTCTTGCACGTATACACTTCTCCCACAGAATTATTGGAAACACTCCTGAAAGCTATTTTTTTGAATTTTCGTTTACCGCTTCGTCGCATATTCCATCACCTCTTGCAAATCAGCAAGGCGATGTCACGTCAGTGTCATTTTCAGTAAATGCAACTGTCAAACAAAATTTCCAAAAATGGCTTTCAGGAATGTTTTCAATTGTGTGAATAGTGAAAGAAGTGTGTAAATGCAGGAAGATGGTATTTTGAAGGAAAATTAGGTTACATTATATATATATATATATATATATATATATATATATATATATATATGTGTGTGTGTGTGTGTGTGTGTGTGTGTGTGTGTGTGTGTGTGTGTGTGTGTGCGCGCGCGCGTGCGTGTGCGTGTGCACGCGCGCGAACAGATGAACATTTATTTGAATATATTTCTTCATATAATTAATGTTAAAATCTGAATTGAAATTTGATTGAAATTAGAATGGCATAATAGTTTTAATAACAGTTACACTTTTACTCTTCACTATAAGAAGTCCTTATTACACAAAAAATATCAAAATCGTAAATAAAAGTTGATGTTGAAACCTTGTTCAGATGTCTGTCTGTATAGATTATTCCTATTATTTAGTAGAGTTCTGTTTTCAGTGTAAAGACCTTTCATATTGACTAAGTTTGTCTAAATTGAAGAAAATTATGACGTCAAACAGCCTATTTTTTATCACTGTTGTAGCAGATAACTTGTAATCCTCAAATAAAACGGTCACGTGATGTCTAGATATTACGTCATGAAAACTATTTCGTTATCGAAACTGAAGTACAACATGCCATGCATTCAAAGTCTGAGGGTGCACATGAACTGGATAAAAATTTACCACGGAGAAACCGTGCGCAAGTTATACAGGAAGGAAGAGGAAACTGCAACCCGCATAATCTATCTGTTTCAAGCAGAAACAGTGGTATATAGAACTTTTTAAACTCAGCTAACTTTATAACTGGTAGCTCTATCAAAATATCAAGCTTTTTGTAAAAACAAATATCTTTTTAAATGTTGTTTATTGAGAAAGTAAAATTCAATAAAAAGATTCATTATTAGTTAGTTCATTATTGTTCCAATCCAAAAGAATGTAAACGTATTAGAAATTATAAAAAAAATACATTTTCTGAGAAATAGTTCATATAATTACGCATACACTTTAAACAGAGTTTCGTGAAATTGTTTGTGTGTAATTTAAATGGTATGAAACTGAGTTTTTTTTTAAGTGAAACTTTTAATGTTAGCTTTGGCGAGAGGAGTTAATATAAAGAAGTCTGCCGAACGGAAGAATATAACGGAAATATGGAACGAACGAGAAAACGAATTTCGTCTCTCTATTTCTGCCTTTCTCTTTTTCTTTCTTCTTTTCGATAAGAGGATTAAAATGAAAACAATATGTTGCTTTGGTTTCGGTATTTTTCCTTAGTTGAAGAACACGTGCACGTTTTAACCGTTTATAATACATTCGAAATTAATATAAACGTTTATAATAATTGTTGTTAATATTGTTCGTTTTTAACAACATAACCTGAAATGTATTATAGACAATCAGCTGTTCAATGAAATCGGCTGATCGTTACGAATTAATATAAAAAAACTGATCTTTTTACTATAACTACAGTAAATAGTATCTAAGCTAGGTTCACGTATTTATTTATTTTAACAAAACAAGATATTTGTAAACATATCGTCACACTAATTATACATTCAGCAAAGATATCATTAACAAAAGCTTCGCTTCTGTCGGTAAATCCCCCAGTTCCATATGTGTACTTTTTTAATGTTATGTGTTTTTTATTCAGTCCCTCTAATACTAAATACAAAATGAATAATTAATAATTGAGAAGTTCTAAATATTTTGATTTCAAATTTAGCCCGATTATATTGTTTTGCTGTATTTTAAACCGCTTATTTGTCATTTGTTTAGGCCTGTGCTTGGGTACTGTTAAAACGGTTAATTTTTATAATAATTGTGTTTAACGTTAAACGAAAAGCGTTTTATTTTCCTTAAAATAATTTCGACTACAACGAATGCATTCAGATGTTACGCCATACTGCAACACTGTGACGAAAATAAATCCGGCAACAATGTCGCTCGATAATTCACCGAGTAAACTATAAGTCCGAGGTCGGTTAGTCCGGAACACAACGAATGTATAAGTGCAGTCGTGTTCCGGGAAGTCTCTCCGGAATTGGATGCAATTCGACAATTTTATTTAGTTCAATGCAATTATTCTCTAACTACTCCATTTAGTTGATTTAAATATGATTTAAACTGACGGAAGTAAAACAATATACTACGCATTTGTCTATCAAACGTGATTGAAGCGAATTTCCAAAACGATATTTCTTTATTGATATTTTGATTTCACTGTCATTATCAGCAGTAAAATCTGCATATACTCTTCAAATTTTAACTTTAAATGTTTAAAAGTTTAATGAATTAAAAGTTTAATTCTTTCATTCATTAAAAGTTTAATGGATTTTAAACTTTTAAATTTCATTGAAAATATTTTTTTATATTTTTATTAAATATGCCCAATAAAACTGTTCAGTAAGCTAACAGATACTTTTAGTTTTTAATGAAAAACTTTGAACATAGTTTTTCTTGTATATCTACAGAGTTTTAAGTAAAGATAATATTTACAGTTGAACAAAATTACAAGTGTGTGTGTGTGTGTGTGTGTGTGTGTGTGAAATAGTATTTGATAATTTTACCTCAAACTCCAATAAAATATTTAATAGCTTCATAGCTTTAAAGAGAATATGTAGTCACAGTGAAAAATATTTGTTTGATTCCCAGCAACGAATAACGTATTATAAATAACTCGACATTGTAAGGTTATACAACACATATTTCACTGTGCTAATTAATAAGTGCATACTTGCAGAGAGTGTGTGTATATAAGACTACAATTTTTCATGTTAACACAGTGAACATATGCCAAGGTCGCATGCTTCTGCATGCCGTTCGTGATTGACCTTGTTTTGGAATTAATTTTAGATTAGTTTTACTTGAAATGATTACTATACGAAAATGTTAGTTTTAATGTGTGTTTCAGTTGTCACACAAATTCCAAGCGGTTTGTGTAACTATTGTATATAGTCTACTTTGGTGTGAAATTCCTTTGTCACTAAACTATAATTTTGTGTATTTTTTCCATTGTACTTTGTACAGCGCGTCTACTAGAAATGTTTGTCTCAATAGTGCTTTTTTGTTTTCTGTCGACTTCATTGAAATTTTATTCACTTCCTAATAATGAGAAAACTTTTCTCATACAATTTTCAAAATATTTTGTTTTGAAATTTACATTTTGACAGAATTCATATTAGACACAAAGCTTTCTTCAAACATTTGTAACACATTGTTTTACCGTGTTCACACCAAGTACGTAACTGGAACAGCTGTAAATTGATTGTTCAGCAAGCTAACAGATACTTTTAGTTTTTAATGAAGAAATTTGAACATCATTTTTCTTGTTTATCTAAAGAGTTTTACGTAATGATGGTATTTACAGGCAAGAAAAATTGTGAGTGTGTGCACGCGCGCGCGTGTGTGTGAACTAGAATTTGATGATCTTGTTGAATCTGTCAACTGCAATACCTACAGAAATGTCAATTATAAAAGGAAATATTTATTCGAAAAATGAGATCATTTTGAAACTATATACACAAAGCTATATACACAAAGAGAAGAGAGAGAGAGAGAGAGAGAGAGAGAGAGAGAGAGAGAGAGAGAACGGTGGGATAAAAACAAACTTCATTATTAATTGTTTAACTATAATCTGTTAATGTCAGAGGTGGTTATTTAAGAACTTTAAAACAACAATCTGACTGATTTTTCCAGTGACTTGAAAAAAGTGATTATATTCTACCAACAACAATAACTTGTTTTTCATAACATAGTCATTCTAAAACATACAAACTTACTGTAGATTTTTTGTAAAACCTAAAACAAAATGTGTGTCAACTTTCAAATTAATCAACTGTAATTTTTATTTCTTGAAAAATACTTTAGCAAACCACGTGCAGAACACAGCTGGCTTACTTACATACGATGTGCAATATATATTTAAATATTTTATATATTTTTTAAATATAACTGTAAACATTTTGTACAATCTGTGCCTGGCATGTAGCCAAATAACGTTATTATAATTTAAATATTAATTATTAAACTTATTTACATACATAATTTCAATCAAATAAATATGAAATATAGTCAAAGACAGCAACATGTTTTGAACTCACCTTGCTATGATTCATAAGAAGAAATCATAGCACTAAACCAAGAATGGTCATTGCAACAATCAACTAACTGGCAGATTTAAATTGTTCATTTTATTGACAGGAATACTAATAATGTGTATATGGTAAATGTGGTGATTTTTACATGTTATTCGTGCTAATACGAATTTTTATTTTTGTCTTTCGTAAAAAAAAGTGCTAGGAGCACCTAAATAGGTTTTTACTTCAAAACCGACAAAAGTAATTTTTTCCTTTCTTTCATGACGACCGTTGTAACTAAGAACAAAAAAAAATACTCTGATTTTTGCAAACGCACACTATTTTTTGACGAAAGTACATTTAACGGCAATGGTGTTCTTACCAGAAAAATAATTAGTAATTAAAATCTCAACAAACTGGAAATGTTTAACAAAACAAATTTCATACCAAAGCACTAACTGGACAGCTGCAACTTGCGTTAGAATATTGCTGTTTGACATTGCAAACAGAAAGATGAATGGGGAACAGTACGGTCAAGTGTTAAATCAACAAGTACTGCCCTATTTAGTATTCCCAAACATGGACAGTGTTCCAACCGTATGATTGCATCATATTACTTTTCCAAGCCTGCTAAATTGTTGCTGAATAATTTACAAGTTCATTAGATCAGGTGGCTGTGGATTTTGGACTCGCTTCCTAAATCTCCGGATTCATCTGTGCATGACGTTGTCTTGTATGGTTAAAGCTATTTAAGACCGCGTTTACTAAAATTGGTTCAACAACACTTATATAGAGATATTGTAGAAGTTTCAGAAATCTCACATAATTAATTTGAGAACGTTTATTAAGCATTTATCAAATAATACAATTATTATTATTTGAAATCTTTATTTCACTACATTGAATCAACAAATTCCGTTTTGTAAAATACTGTAGATAAATACTGTACTATAAATTTGCACAGTCACCAGCAATTATAATACATAGGTCATAAAATTGTCAATTTTCAAAATCAGAATAGGTTTATTTCAATTTAATATATTTCTATGTACAATATTATACGTTTTATAGTTTTCGCCCAAGACATAGATTTTTGCTACTCGACACACTAGAACAGGCGACATATAACTGACCACGGGAAAGCACGGAGTTTTTGGGAACACCATTGAGAATAGGTTGAAATAAATCTATTCTGATTTTGAAAATCGACTATAAATTTTATGACCTCTATAATTGCGGGCAAAGCTGTAACGGGTAACACCTCTTTAAATATAATACTGTAGTATTTTACAAAACGGAATTAGTAGATTCAGTGTGGTTAAATAAAAATTTTCGTATAAAAGATTTCATGTGTTCCTGCTACTTGTAACGTCTGACACTGCGACTTATTAATTGTAATTGTAAATGTTAACTTCAATGGAAACTGCGATCTTTTAATTTAGGAAAGCAAGTTGTTTGGAATTATAAGGATGAGAGGAATCAAAACGTCTTTTCCTTTTGATATTCCTGCGAGTAAATTGGCTTTTATAATGTTTCGTCCTAACTGAGTGATACCAAGTCTACTGCTATTACACAATCCAGGTTTATCAAGATAACGCATCAACAAAATTGAAATAACAACCTTGATTTCTAGTGAATGAGATGGAACTCCTGATAACTCCAGCGAGTTCAAGAACTCTACCGGATAGATAGTACTGTAAGATACTTTTTTCGTGCCACATAATTATAAATATATACACAACTTTACAATTAAAGTATCGTCATAAAATTATTTATGTTATGGATTCTGCACTCTGCATCGAAAACCTTTAAAAGTCTTGAATAGAAAACACCATGTTGAGTGATTATTCTATCTAATGAAACTTAAAAGAACAAAACTTTAATTTTGATTTATCCTCTATATCAAACCACACTTTTACAGAGAGTGTGAATAGTATCAGGACATTTTGTGTAGAAATTTTTCCACATTTAATACCGAAAACTGAACCCAAAATAACAAATTAGAGCCAGTTTTGAAAATTTTTCAACTAAAAAATTTTAAATATGAGCTTATAAACAATAATTTTGCAATAAATAATAACAGTGATAAAGATTTTTAAAACGGGCTTAGATCTATGTCCATCTCAGGTAGCTAAACCATGTTCATACCAAATTTCATCTCTATCGGTCCAGCAGATTGTATAACAAACAAACACAAACTTTCAGAATTATAATATGACTGAGATTAAGTGTAAAATGTTTATTATTGTAGTTCAAAGGGAATAATAACATTTTCAACGAAAATGTTTTGAAGCGAAAATACAAACTCACGTTAGCATGAATAAGTAAAAAAGCATCACGCTTGCCGTAAGTACGAATTATTAGTATTCTTGAAGAAATTTAGTCTACCAGTGAGTCGGCTGTTTTACGTGCATCAGACTTTTGAAACTAAGGGACGCGAGTTCAAAATCCGCTTTTGACAAAACGTTCTTTTCACATTTAATACTAATTATATAAGATTAGTTATATAAGATTATATGGTATTAATACTAACATTACTTCAATAAGATAAATGTTAAATATTTAAATAATAACCAACTATATAACCGATCATCTGGCAAAAATTTCTTTAGAGCGTTTACAGTTAAAGTTTTTTATATTGTATAGAGATAAATATTTACATGTATACAATTTTACATGTTGTATAGAAATAAAGTTTTTTATATTGTATAGAGATAAATATTTACATGTATACAATCTTACATGTTGTATAGAAATAAAGTTTTTATAAGAAATATTTAACTTACTATCAAACGCAATTGTTCAACATGTTCAGCCCAGATCACGATAACTATAGCATTAACAATTGAATATGTTATTAAAAAATGTTTTTATATTTGTTATATGTTGTAGTGTCAGTTTTTTGGATCAGTTTTTTATATTTTTAATTTAATAAAAAACAACAGTAAGTTAAAACAGTAGTTACTTTAATTTTTAACTTCTTTTGACCAGTCTCGTAACTGTTATACATATATTTTTAATAAATCAATTAACAATCGTAACTATTGCTATGACTTACTTCACTGCGAATTCTATAAATTTACTACTTTTAGATCAAGTTTAGCATATACTCTTAATATTACTTCACCTCTTATACATACACATTCTGTATTTACCTGACAAATTTAATTAATCTGTGGTTTTAATATAGTGTTATAGGGGTTCTTTAATAACTTTAAAAATACCAATACAATAAAAAAACACTACAGGTTTTAACGCACTCAAATTGAAAAAAATAATAAAATACGTTTTACAAATTTTATAGAAAATAATTTTGAATAAATCGAAATTGTAACTAGTTTTTGACATAAAACACTTTTAAATATATTTGAAACAAGTAAACATTTATCTACAATTATAAGTATGCCGGAGCTATGATACAAAGTTCATTAAAGTTTACTAATTTGTCAAAAAAAAACTTTTTATGTAAAAAAGTAGTAATTTTCACGATTATAATTGATTGAATTAATCAGTACCGATGGAAATGTTATTAATATAAAATATGTCTTTTTTTATTTCAAACGGTTGCTACTTTTAAAGGTTTAAGTATTTTAACGTTAGTAAAATGCATCACTATTTAAGTAATATCTGTAAAACATTTTTGAAAAATTAAAATTACGCTTGAGTAATTATATTTGTCAAAAAAAATGTGCTTGAACACAAATCAAAACTGTGAAAATTTCGTAAAAAATTGCTTAAAACATAATGGCGCCTACACAAACACTTTGCAAAATAAGTGAGTAATTAAAACTTTTAATCGATAAAAATATTAAAACGCTTTTTTATTACGAGAACAATAAACGTTGTATCAAAGAGTTTGGTAATATTTTGCAGTTTTATATTTCTACATTAAATATTTCATAAAGGGTTGCGTTGGAATGGCGTGGCATTGCGAAATGAAATGAAAGCCGATAACCGTCCGAAGGGAACATTTTAATTGCGACCGCTTCTGAGGAACTGTTCTGAAACTAATTCCAGAACAAGGCCGAACACGAATGGCATGCTAAAGAGGCGTGCAGACTTTGCATTTCGTATTGTGTTGAACATTAGAATCAACTTTATTTAATGTAGCCTAACATTGCGAGCGTGAACATGTTGAATATTTTATAACTTGTATAAAGCATATTGGTTATAGTTCTTTTATTGTAGTATTAGTCGTATAACCGTTTTTTTGCTACGATATTTTTCAGGAAATGCAATTTGAAAGTTGATTTAAGCAGAGAAAATATGAATGGAATGAATGAAACATATGTTTAGCAGAGAAAATATTGTTTTTACAAAACTAGTTATTATTACATGTAGAATATAGTAATTTTCTCGGCAGATTATTGAGTCAAAACACTAAACACCCATCACAATCTCTGGCATTAAGGTATTCCAACAACACAACTAACATTTTTCACAAATAATTTATACAATAGTATTGTCGCCTAGCCCGTTTACTGTTAGAGCGCCTGGAAATACCCATTTTTAAATAAATCAAACATTTTATTTTGCATACGTCTATGATAGTTTAAGGTAGTATAAAACCTTATAAAAATAGCATTAAATTGATTTAAAAGTTTCCATTGAATTTTTGTAAGCTTTGTTACAGAAAAAAAGGTAAAAAAAGTCTTTTAATGTAACAGAGAAACAAATTATTCATTTTGGGTAACCACCATGTTGTTTCAAATAAGCACATGACAGTATAAGTTTTATTAAAATCTTTTCGTAGCAATACGTAAGAAAGTTTCGTCTACATGCGTGATGCAGTTTTCCCAATGATATAACAGACAAAGTAGTATAAAGGAAACGACATATAAACTGAATTTTGAGCGCCCGTCATTTAGTTCCAAATTGGTTTTTGGTAGTTTCAGAATGCCTTTAAACCTTATCACAACGAGTAAAAAGGATCTTTGTAGTGCGTTGTGACTTTCCCATGAAAAATGGACAAAAGGGTGTGTAAACAGATTTCATGTTCTAGAAAAAACATTTTAAATATTTAAGGAAATGATTTTTTTAAATCCAGCCTTTTTTTATCTACAAAATAAGGGAGACCACCATTCAAAATTTGGCGAGACCTTGTTCTGGAGATAACAGTGATCAATCTTCTTGTTCTTAGTTTTGTCACTCGATATTTTGTTTAATAAAATATTTAGGCCTATGGTAGTACATATCATAAAATGTAAATTGGTACACATATAAATTTCTTATAATATTCAGCTCAAAAATTAAAAATGCAAGCCGGAAAATTACCCGATTTTTACAAAAACATACACAATTTTTATATGTAAAGTTTATGAATACAGCCAGTGATTACACAATGACAAATTTTAAATCAAGCTTTCTGAAGTTGCTGGAGTGAATAGAAAAACACACTGTTGTACAGGTTTTATTTTCTATTTTTCGATTCATTCCTTTGAAGTAAATTTTATTATTTCAAATTTGGTACACTGACTTAAATTATATGTTCAAATTTCTGTTCAAATATTACGGGAATTTAAAGGAATTGCGACGAAATCGTTTCGAATCTTCTTTTTTTCGATTTAAAACGTTCTTTGGTATCTTCCGATTCCTAGGTTCCATTTTGTTCTGTCTTTCTATATAACTTGATCCTTATCCTTCCCTTTAACCAAGTCACGGTCTTATGTTTTTCTGCGACCATGTGGTTTACATTTTAGAATCTGTTTCGTGCCTCCTTTGGACACGGCCAAACCATCAAAGTTGTTTTGTCTTAATGTCGCCTACAATGGTGTGCTTCGCATCCATCATTTCAAGGATTCTTAATTTTTTATACGATTTCGTTTCGATCGACCTGTGGCTCTTCACCAGTCCATTTCTGTAGCTTCAAGACATTTTTTGGTCTTTTGTTACAGTGGCCATACTCGCTACCATATAAGATTATACTTTTGACAGCTGTATTTTACATTCTATGTTTATTTATTTTCGATATTATTTGATCTCATATGATGCTGTTCAATATCCTTATTGCTCTTTTTTCCAAGGTTTTCATTCTTTTATCGCTGTGTCCACGATTCCATCACTCATAATTGTCATTCCAAAATACTTGTATTTGTACACTCTTTGATTTAAGTGTTGTGTTCCAATAGAAGATTCCTGCCCTCCAGTGCACTTGTACTCCGTTTTGTTTAGGCTAGACCTTTTCGAATACGGTTATTAATTTTCAATATTCCTCTAACCGGTTTTTTCGCGAAAGTAGCAATCCCCTTTACATTCTGTTTGAGTGTTGAAGGGCTACATTCAAGCAAAATTTAATAAAACTTTTTCTGGGCTTGAACAAATAAAACAGTTTCTATATGAATGAAATATATACACACGTAAACTTCTCATAAAAATCAGTTGATTTGTTTATTCACCAGCATTTTCGCAGACACAAAGTCTGTGCACAAAGTAATGTGTATTGGATACATCACACGAAAACTCAAAACTGATTGTTTTCATTATAAACACACTTTTTTACACTGTAGGCTACTTTGTAAAATGACAGAATGAAGCCATTTTCTTTTCGTCTTTCTGTTAGTTATACTCGTATAAAAACAATATTTTTTCTTCACAAACATTCTGACAAATCATAATTAACAAAGTTGCAGTTTCATAACAAAGAGATTAATGAATAATTTACAAAGCTGTGCTTGTAATTTGCGGTGGGATTAGAACAGTGGGGATGAATAGATAATTAACACAAGATTAAGTGGCCGTAAAGTGCACAGTCTGTTAGTATTAGCATATGTCCACTCTTCTTGATGGATTATATTCTTTGTGGATTCATAGTAATTAATTCGTGCTTCTCTTTTACAGGTTGAAACTAATAAATGCAAAATTCGTTTGCTGAGAATGGAATATATAAAGTAGTTCAGCAAATAATATGCTAATTCTTTATGGTAATAAAAGACTAGTCTTCATTTTAAAAATTTAAATTTTGGACTTTAATTAAAAACCTATCTCAGTGTTTAGTTCAAAGGACGGTATATCTCGCAGTATATTCTTATTTAATTTCCATACAATTTAACCGATAACCGTATTATTTACAAAAAAATCTTATCAGACCAACTTTTTTTGGAAATTGTATGTTCTATGTGTCTTCCTGTTTTGTCAGTACTGTCAATGTTAAATCAGAGCCCGCCAAATTGAAACAGAAGTGAACAGGAAAAACTATTATGCATACATCTTTCCGGCTTTGTACAAGGTACCTTTACAACAAATATCAAACCAATCGGTTAATACGTTTTATCAAAACGGCGTTCATTCGTAATCGTTAAATCAAAGAAAACAATTTTGAAACAGAAGTAAATAGCGAAAAATCTTACACATACTTGATTTGGATTTTGTAGAAGGTAACTTCGTATCAAATTAGAAAACAATCGGTCAATGCGTTTTGCTAAACCTGCGAACACTCATTACTGTAAATCTGAGGTCGCCATCTTGAAACGGAAATTAATATGAAAACATTTTACATATACGTCTATCGGACTTTATACAGCGTACCTCTGTACCAAATTCGTAAACAATCGGTCAATTTGTTTGACCAACACTACGTAACAAACAAACACACAAACCAAATGTCAAACTGTTGAGTTGAAACAAAGACCAACAATTTTTAATTTAATTTGTTTTCCTTAAAACAAAAATCAAAACCAATAGAACACACCCTTTTCCTGAATCTATCTACAAAAACCCGAAATACCGTGATAATTTCTCAAAGATGTTTCATGAGATTTCAGTCAAATTTTGGCCGTCGTATAATGTAACTCACCTTCTAAAAATGTATATACTACATTTGAGCACAAATTGAGGTTTTTGATTCTGGTGATATTCGATTTAAACTATTATTTTTGTGTAAAAATTAAATTTTTCTTCGGTAAAAAATGATCCTATAATTTTTTTTATAAATTAGAACTGCCGGATAAATTTAATAATTGCGCACACAGCTGTCTTGCTAACATGATTGAAAGCAATTTCTAATGATATTTTTTGCCTTAAAGTTTTACTGAAATTATGATTTTACCATCATAATAAGCATTAAAATCTGCATATATTAACACTTTAAACTTTCAAATTGCACTTGTATACAAAATTAGCCGTGCCCGTCAACAAATTAAATTTTTTAACTGTAAATCATTTTGTAAATTTAAAATTCTAATTTATGCAGTTTTTAACATGCAACAATTCATAATTTTAGAATAATCCACAAACTCCATTTACTCAATAAATAGCCTACCAACATAGAGTTAACCATATGTCACAAACGAGTCCCCCCCCCGTAGTGTATCCCAGTAATATATCAAGAGGCAGTAGCGACCGAAATTGAGCGCATGTATTATTTAAATACCATTGAGCGATAGCATAGTGACGTCATAACCTTATAATCTCATCAACGCGACATTAAAAACACGTAAAAGCACGAAAATCTATTAAATTTTAAATTATTTTAGCCAAACAACACAGACAAAGTAAACAAGGGAAGTGAGCTGCAAAATTAAACTAAAACCTTACGGTCGGCCTAATTTAATAATGCCGACTTGATTCGAAGGACCATACAACATGATTCGAGTATTCGAAGGACCATACAACATGAGATAATTTGTAACTCAACTTGTAACATTTCCCATATAGACAACAAACATATACGGACCATGCGCAGAATTAAAACAATACAAACTATGTCAAATGAAAACAACGGCACAAGTTCATAGCATAAATCAAGATCAGCTGTAAGCGATTATCTAAATATTAGCTCAGAGGACCGACAACGGCCCAAACACAAAGCCACGTCGTCATACTTGAGAACCAATCAACTTAAGCGGAAGCAAGTTAACGACTTCTACGTTGACTAGGTCAGGGTTGCTTTGTAAACAATATTACAACTTACCAACGGTAAAAAAATGTGTTTGACATAAAATTATGCATTATTGAATTGACTTAAGTAAATCGGGACAAAACGAAATTCCCTACAGGTAGAAAGAGGGATAATGTAACAATGCAACAATTCATAATATTAGAATAACCCACAAAATCCATTTTCTCAATAAATACCTACATAGAAAGAGTAATATATCACAGACTTGCCGTGACGGTTAGGCTCAAATAACTCATTCATGAACCAGGCTAAATTTTTTGATCCATATATATGTATATAACTTGATTACGTGGTTAGGTTAGGTTAGATTATGGTTATGATTAGGTTATGGCCATAGATGGCCATAGTTAGTTTGGGTTATGGTTAGGTTATGGTTTTGGTTAGGTTATGGTTAACTAAAGTTAGGTTGTGGTAGGTTAGCTTAGGTCGTGGTTAGGTTATGGAATGAAAATCTTACAGAAAAAAATAGATATAATAGTTTTTATTATCATAATGAAGGCATTTAAATGTTTATAATTATTATATATAATTTTTTTTTTTTTTTTTTTTTTTTTTTTTTTTTTTTTTTATTTTTTTATTATTGTATTTGTTGTTACAAATAAAATTACAAATAACAAACAAAACAAATTAATCATCTTGACCAATCCCAATAAGATCGACTAAAGATTTATCTCTCTTTTAAATCACATTTGTAGGGTTGACACTAGTATCTAGTCCCTTCACTTTTAAACACCGGATCTCTATAGCATCAAATCATGAGGTTTGATTCTCTTGAGGCGGCGTATCTCGTTATTAAATGTGCCAGTCATGTCCTTCATGTCCTGATTAGCATGAACTAGGAGACGTTGTTTATGCCTCAAAGCCACCTTCCTCACTTCTTCTTTTACTGAATTCACTTTTAAATCCCGGTGTAAATCGCTATTACGAATATACCATGGAGCTTGAACTAATCCTCGAAGGACTTTATTTTGAAACTTCTGAATAACAATCATGTTAGTTTCTTTCGTACAGCCCCAGATTTGGATGCCATAGGTCCATACAGGCTTCAGCACCTGCTTGTAAATTAATAGCTTGTTATGAATGGACAACTCAGAGTTTCGTCCAAGCAACCAGTAAAGTTGCCTGTATTTTAAATTGAGTTCTTCTTTCTTTTTCTTTACATGCTCCTTCCACTTCAGCTTTGTATCAAGTGTCATGCCAAGATACTTGGCTGTATTCCCAGGAGACAATGTTTTGGCGTTTATTGTCAAGGGTATTGGTACTAACTTTTTATTTGTAAAATGAATATAGGTAGATTTTCCTTCATTTATTTTAATGCGCCAACATTTAGTCCATTCAATTACTTTGTCTACAGCTCTCTGCAGTTTGGTAGTAGCAACGACCGCATCTTTTCCAACAGCTAAAATAGCGGTATCGTCGGCAAAGGTAGCAATGGTGGTATTATTTTCCTGAGGTATATCACGGGTAAACAGTAAATAAAGGGTTGGGCCAAGAACGCTCCCTGTGGAACTCCTGCCGCTATTTTATGAAGTTCTGAAAACTTGTTATCATGTCTAACACGAAAGTGTCTATCTGAAATATATGAGTTTATTATTTGAAAGTAATGTCGAGGAAGGTCTCGCCTAAGTTTACATAATAATCCCTCATGCCAAACTTTGTCAAAGGCCTGCGCAACATCAAGAAAGACAGCCGCGCAGACCTTCTTTTCCTCAAGTGTTTTCTCAATTATGTCTGTGATGCGATGAACTTGATCAATTGTTGAATGTTTTGCTCTAAAACCAAATTGGTGCGGTGGAATTAGTTTTCTATCTTCTACAACTTTCATTAATCTGTTCAAAATTAATTTTTCCATTATTTTTGACAAAGAAGGTAACAAAGAAATAGGTCGATATGACGCAACTTCATATGGCGATTTTCCTGGTTTAGGTACAACAATTACTTCAGCAATTTTCCAATGTTTAGGAAAATATGTCAGTTTAAAGCAAGAATTTATAAGTATTAATAATTTGCGTAAGGCTACCATGGGTAGTTCTCTAATTATTTGAGTTGTTATTAAGTCATACCCTGGTGCTTTTTTAGTGCGGAGATTACAATGAATTATATTTATTAATTCCTTCATAGTAACAGGGGTAACTTTTGCTTCATCATTATTATGAATTTCCTCTATATTTTCTCTTTTTGTTTGTTGTGACAAAGGTTGGAAGACATTTTTCAAGTGTTCTGCAATAAGATCTGCCTTTTGTTTTGAAGTGCGTGCCCATTGACCATCAGACATCTTCAGTGGTGGATTCTGAATTTTAGGTCTTTTTATTCTTTTAGCTGCCTTCCAGAGAGAGTATTCTGTATCTTCTCCTGCCGTCAACTCAGTTAGAAACTTATTTATAGATTCGTTCTTAATTGATCGAATTAATTTCTTCAGTTCATTACTAAGTTTGTTGGCCCTTGTTTTATCTTCAGGAAATCTGGTTTGTTGCCACTTTCTACGGGCTTTCCTTTTTTAATGATCAACTCTCTCACTTCCATGGGGTAACTTATTACTCGATTTTTGTTTCCACTGCTTTGAGGAGTACTCTCTTCTGCTGCCTGCTGTATATCAGCAGTCAACTGTTCAACTTCAAAATCAATTTGCTCCCTAGTATCAGTTTGGATCTGCAAGTCCACAAACTGTTCCAGTTTACTTCTAAACATGTCCCAATTCGTCCTTTTATTGGTCAATGCAGGCAAAACCTGCTTCTGATTTATTGTTTCACCTAACATAAGAATCACTGGTGAATGATCAGACGAGAGGTCTTCACTGCTTTCCACGTTAATGTATTCACTGTTGACACCCTTAGCCACGAAGAAGTCAATCAGATCAGGAACTTTGTTTGGATCAGTTGGCCAATACGTTGGTGTGCCTGTGGATATGAAAGTACACTTAAGCTCTCTTCCTGCTTGGTAAAGCTCCTTCCTTTTGAGGTAACCAGTCTGGAACCCCAATATGTATGCTTAGCATTATAATCGCCACCAATAACAAAACAGTCCCCGAAATTTCTAAAAAGATTCAGATAGTCCTCTTTCATTGGACAGTGCCTAGGAGGACAATAAATGGCAGACATTTTAATATCTTTATTGTTATTGTAGATGGTTATTGTTGTTACTTGCATCATCAGTTCTGTTATTTTCAGTTCTTCATGGTGCAATATGTTCTCTTTAATTAAAATTGCTGATCCTCCTCTTGCTTTTTCCGCCGGATGTGGTGCATGATAGAAGTTGTAACCCCGCATTTTAATATAAGATTGTTGCGTGAAATGTGTCTCAGAAATCAGGCAAATGTCAATTCTTTCATTTTGTAGAAAAATTTCTAGTTCTGATAAATGGTGACGTAGACCATTAGCATTCCAAGTAGCAACACGTAATGAGTGACTAATGTAATTTACTCAATATATCTCCTTTAATTTCCCTAGTTAGCATTCTTATTGTCTCTTCCTGGTCATCAAGTCTCCGAATGACATGTTTTAATAGGTCTTTAATGGAATCATTTTCCTTAACTCGTTCATTTTGAACAATATTCGCATAGCTTTTTGTATTTTTTGATTGATCCCTATCGTCAACATTTGTAGATACGATATCCCTTCGGATCAATTTCTTATTATTTACACTTGGGATTTTCGTCGAGCTAATATTTGCCTGTTTCTACCATCCTGGTATTCTCTTGCTACAGGGCATCCTCGAAAGCTTGCTGGGTGATTACCTTGGCAGTTAAAACATTTCGCTGGTTGACTTTTACTTACAGGGCAAGCAGCTGTCGCATGTTTCCCAGCACATTTAACACATGCAAATTCTCTGTTACAATACCCTTGAGTATGACCAAAACGTTGACAACGTTTACACTGCGGAACTACGTTAATATTCCTTCGTAATGGTTCAATTTTAACAATAATGCCCATGATTGATTTTAAGTTAAATATTTTATCTGTACTTTCACCTTTACTGAAGGTTAGCATAAAGAGGGCATTCCTACTTTTTCTGTAGTTCTTTCACCTTTTGAATTTACTCTAGATTCTTTCCTAATCATATTTTTGCCTCAATGATGTTAAATCCTTTTAGCCTAAGACTTTCTTTTATTTCTTCCTCTTTGCAAGTACTATCCAGTCCCCTTGCAACAACTCTCAAAGGTCTATTTGCTTTATCCTCATAAGTATGCCATTGAATCTGCATTTCAGAGAGCTTAGCAGAAATGCTTCTATATGTATCTCCATCTGGTGTATTTATCTTCCAGGCTTCTTTTGCTAAATAAGTGAATTTAAGTTCTTTCTCACTTGTTTCTGAAGTTAATTGTTTAAGGTCATGAAATGTTGCAACTCCTGAGACATATATTGGTGGAGGTGCAATATATTTCTCATTATTCCTGATCTTTGTGGGTTCATTTATGCTAGACTTAACTGAATGTGATTTTCTATAACATTTATCTTGATTAGGAGAACAATCTGGTGATGTACTTGCTTTCCTTTTTTAAGTCTGTTAAATCTCTTATTACTTTTTGTTAACCAGCCCACTTCATTGTCTAGCTCTTCCTCATCTGTCTCATATATTGTAGGTTCCAACATTTTGTCCTTACTGGTTTTACTAGATTCTTTTGAACCAACACTTTTTCATGAAGGGCATCTAACTGGAGTTGCATACTTTTTAATGTAGTTTCTAGATGCTCTCTCGCCTTTTTCTCCTCCATCCATGCATTATATAGAATTTGTTCATTCTTACTTCTCGTTTGATTAGCTTCAAATAAGATTTGATATTGCTCTGATGGCTTTGAAGTAGTCTGATCTGTTGACAACAATTTGGTTTTACTTAGTAAATCCTTTCCCGGTGGGGATCTCACTGTTTTTAAACTCTTCTTAAATAAGTGTTCAGAATGCAATAGTTGACCTCCCCCAGAATCCATGAGGCCGGCCTCCGAAGAGGGTGGAATTCCCAGACTAATGTCTAGTTGTCCACCTGGGGTACAATTTCCAAATTTTGTTTTATCCATTGCTTATCCTGGACACCAGGTTAATTATTTTTGATCGAGGTTAAATTCCTCTAGCCTTTATAGAACCAACTACTTCCTACAAGGCAGTAGGTTTTCTCTTAACTAGCCCAAGAGACAGGGTTGCCAAATGCATTTAAAGAGAAGGCATTTAAATGTTTATAATTATTATATATAATTTTTGATGTCATTAAATTAGGACATAAAATATTATTGTTGTTGTAAGTTTTGTTTATGTTTACATTGAATGTCATGAAACAGTTGAGAGCATACAAAAGAATTTTAAATCTTAATAGATAAAAGAAGAAGTCCTGACTGATTGACTGACTGACTAATTCATAATCAACTCAGAGCCAAAACTATTTTAGCTAGCGAATTGAAAGCGTGCATTAAGAAAGGATTTTTGCAAAAAATTGATTTTAACGCCATTAAACTTCTTACCCAGTCCAAATTTAATAATCAACGTACAGCCAGTACTATTGTAGCTAGAGACTTGAAATTTTCAAAGTATCTTCTTACAACAATATCAAGGTGCAGTAAGAAAGGATTTTTCAACAAAAATATTTTGACGCCATTAAACTACTTACCCAGTCCAAATTTAATAATCAACGTACAGCCAGTACTATTGTAGCTAGAGACTTGAAATTTTCATGGTCAACAATGTCAAGGTGTAGTAAGAAAGAATTATGCAAAAATTTGATTTTAACGCCATTAAACTACTTACCAAGTCCAACTATAATAATCAACGTATATCAGAGACGTTTTCAGGGTTACCACCACATGTAGGGGTGAACTGAAAAACGATTGTCCAGTATTCAACCCCTAAAGAGGTAAAAATGATGTACAGCAATTTTATTGGAAAAATATGTTTTTCGTCTGACCTTCTTAGAACGTAACATAGTCAACCTTAAATATTAGTAATGAAATATATTTTTCACCATTTCCTAAAACTCATTCCCTAAAGAGATTGAAAGGCGGTAGAAAATGTAAAAAAAGGATATACAATTTTGCATTGAAAAAATATTTGTTTTGGATCGTATATTCTATAAATATGCTATGAAATACAAATAACGAAACACTTATTTCAACATTTTTCCGAATTCATTCCATAAAAGATTAAAAATGTAAAAAAGAGGTATAATTGGAGAAAACGAGTGTTTTCAATAGAGAAAAATATTTTTATCGGCTTTTCTTAAAAGTAAACAAAATATTCTAAAACACAAACTATGATACTCGTAATTCAGCATCCCCTCCGAATTCATCCACTAAAAGGATAAAAATATAAAAGAGTTATAAATGTTTGTACTTTAGAAAAATATTTTTATCAGATTTTCTTAATTTCGGATGGAACACGTTTGAATAAAACAACACATTCAGGTTATCATATTTTTCATATTCACTGTAAAATAATGATGATCACGAATTTAGATGGTCACGCTTTTATTAATATATTTTTTATGTTTCTAAATTATTACATTACTGAAACAGTTTAAGTTTCGTGGGCGAAGCCACGACGAGTAATGCTAGTATAATATAATACAGAAGGATTGTACAAGATTCTCATACGTATATCTTTTTTTACAAGATTATTTTCAATATTTAATTTGTACGTGCGTGCGCGTGCGCGTCCGCGTGCGCGTGCGCGTGCGTGAATGTTTCTGCACTCTAGAGGTTTTCAACTTTGATCCTATTTGACGCTAACCCAAAGAAATCCGCAAAACAGTGTATAGAACATTTCTTTTTGAAATTCTGATGTCTTCATTATAACAAGCGTTAAAACCTACATAATTTACCATATAAAATTTTCGAAATATATTTAAAATACGAAAATGAACTCAGACGACCGTTTTATATACGTTCGGAACGAATCTGAAACATCAGTATTTACAAAGGTGAAAATAGATTTTCGAAAAGTGTAAGATAAAAATAGGCCTATTCTTGCCAAAGTGTTACATTTTTTTTAAACAGTTTCTTTTATTTTCGTCAGCGAGAGAGCTGGGTAGAGCATATATTTATATTAAAATTAATAATAAATAATACAATTTTACGGCCATCTTCTTAGAATGAACTCCAATAGATTGACGAAACAGGTGTTTGATTTTTTCCATAATCGTAAAACAAAACCGAACTGGTTTAAAGAAATTGAAAAAGACCTAATAGAATTAAAAATTACAGAAAATTCACTGCTTGACCAAACTGCTAAATTAAGTACCAAGGACGAAAGAATAAGATTCCAAGATAAAACCAAAAAAAGACCTAAACCTGTCATTTCGGAAGATGAGAGGAAAAGAAGATCGGAAAGAATGAAGAGCTACTGGGAACAAAGAAAAGTACAGCGCGCAAGAAATGATTGATTCAGCGTACCCCAAAGAGGGTGAAACGAAAAGAAGAAGAAAGAAATAATACAATTTTATTGTAATAATTTGAATTACGCGTACAGACTAATAGTTTGATAATAGTTTACCACGTAGACTTGCGATATTCAATTGAATGGCTAAGTCCTGAAATTTTATCGAAAATATACTGATTGATATCGCATCGAAAATGTCAACTAAAAATATTTACTCTTTTCAATCACAACGATCAACTAAAACCAATATTTGCAAATTGCATCGCATATTTTTTTTAATGAATACTTGAACAGACTATAAAATAATATACTGTTTAATCTAAAACGATTGTTACATTCACTGTCAATCAAATAGTTTTTTTTAAGTCACAGGCCCATATATTAACTTTAATGACTATATGAAAATAACCGCGTCACTTAAATGTCGTTGAATTGGAAAAGGTTAACTTTACAATTATTTTTCAGTCATACAATCATTTGAAAATCACATTCCACATTCATAAGCAACATTGATATTTGTATAATTTAGCATTTTCTAATTTAAAATTGCATAGAGAATTAGAAAACGACTCTTATCGCAGTCGAATGTACAGAGTCTTTGTTGACATTCTTGGGACCAATACAGCTTGTTATCCTTACTTAACCTTTTGACAAGTATTTACGTAACACATCCGAGAGCACACGCGCCACTTAGAGTACCCACGTGATTGTTACGTGATCGACGTATACGCTCTACGGTATTATCGTAAAAAGTGTGAGAGTATTTATTTTTCAATAGAAGTGTTTCAATAGAAACACGTACCTTTACGGAATTTTTTGACACTATTTGAAGTGTTTCTACTTCATTCCACTAGATGATAGGATCGTTTATTTTTCGATTATTAATGTTTACTTAGGGTAGCAATTAGTGTCAGCTGTCTATGCTATGAATAACGTGTGTCCAGTTACAGTGTTCTATTTTATCTAAAAAGTTACTTTTATTATTTTTTACAAGTTATTTACTATGGAAAACTGTTTAAAAATGGCAAATAACAGAACTAACGAATAATAGAAACCGACGGTTAAGAAGGTGACGATTAATCGAGACTCTACTGTAATTTTTAAATGATTTTACAAATTTTAAATGATAAAGATCAGATTTTAGCGCTGACTATGATAGTCAAACTTGGTTTTTCCAAAATATGTAAATTAAGATATTATATTTTATATTTTTTCTACCAATTTCAAGATCCTAGATTTTACCATGTAGGACGCTTTAATAGGTCATATTGGGAATTTACCAATGCATACTGTAAAAATAATACACAAATTTTTCAAAGTAAATTTTTCCTCAAATTTTGGTTTGTAAGCTACCTATATATCAAAAGATAACCTAACTACTCAGAAAATAAATACAGTCTTTTAAATTGCTCAGTTTGTTCAAGTCAGAATACTACATTAATTTTTTTTAAATTGCGATTTATTGGAAAGTAATAAAAATAACAAAACCAAAGGCCGTAAAATTGTTTTTTATTATTTTGATTTTCTCTTTTATTATTTTATTTCTACACAAACTTGAATTGTACACCATTTGTTTTTTTTTAGTGTTTAACGTCCGACTATTGTGCACACTTGAGCTAATGCAGACGATGGGATGATTTATAGCGTATGAAAATGCCAAGCCCTGGCCGGGAATCGAACCCGGGTCCTCAGGGTGAAAGCCTAGTACGCTATCAACTAGGCCACCGAGGCGGTAACACCATTTTTAACAACATTTTATATGGGAAAAGTTTTATTATAATTAGTAAACTTGTTTATTTTATTTTTAATGCAAAGGACTGGCTTTACAGGAGATGGTAAATCTATAACGGTAGTAATTGCATCTGGAACCCACGACCTTGAGGTGCGCAATTCAAAGGCGCAGCAGACCGATCGGTATCTTAGTCACATTGAACACCGAGCCTTTAAAAGAACCCGAAAATTGATAGATTAGTCAAAATCTCAAGAACGATTAATCACAAAGATATTTGTTAATGCAAAAAAGAAACGAATAATATACAAGTGTGTATTGCAAAATGTTGAACAGCGTTAAAACCATGTTGGCATATTGTTTCTTGTCAATATGACCACTTGTTAAAATAGACGTTATAGTTATATTTAATACGTGTATGACCTGCCAATGAATCAATATCATTCGTTCAGTTTAGGTTATGTTATACAATAGGCATTGTTTTTTTTTTATATTTTTGTATTTAAAACTGTAAACGATATAATTAATAACTAAATTTTAGCATTCTACCTTATTGAAATATCTAAAAATGAAACCTACAATAACCGGATTCTACATTACATACCTAAACTATGCTACAGTATTTACTGTTTACTAAAATCAGAGTTTGTTATTTATAACTTATTCTTATTAGAAATTACCTAGGTTTTTTTCACCGATACTACATTCAAAACTGATTTGGTAAATAATTATTATATGAAAGAAAAGGAAAAGAGGTCGTGAGTCTTGTATTTTTTATGAAATCGCTATCCATAATTGAACATTGGTATTGAACTGTTTACTTAAATCTTAGTCTTTTATTTAATAACACTATTTATTTATCTATTATTTAAGTAAAAAATGTTACTTTCAACAATGCTTTTTTTTAGCAATCACCTGTTTTGGTACACACACAATTATTTCTGTCACCTGTAGCTTCATCATGCAATTCTCAAATGCAGCTCTAAACTGACTGTAAACTATTTAAGGGCAGAAAAATCTTTGAAATATAGCAATTGAAGTTTGAGAATTTCATAGCTTGTCTAAAAAGTATTTATTGTACTTTACGCATCCAGTTAGATCATGGCGTGTGACGTGTAAGTGCTAGAAAATTATTTATTTCTTAAATAAAAATCCAATTAGATAAACTATATTTTCAGTAAATCAAAAAAACGGTCAGTATAATTTATTATTACTTTTTTCAGAATTTGGTTAACAATTTGCTTAACATTTCGTTTAGTTATTTTTTATGATTTCAAACTTTTGAAAAATAATCAGTTTGTGTTATTTGTTTTACATTCTTGAGTTCTCAATTATGGTTCAAATTTATTCAAAATAAACACATAAATGTATTTAATTCAGCGATCTCGGTTTGAAAAATACAGCCATTTAAATTCTGAAAAATAGTATATTTAAATTTTTATCTATATTTTTAAAGTGTACGGTGATACAAAATAATACTGTATTTAAGATTTGCAATCATATTTTAAGACTTAAAATATGAAAACGTTTTTCTGTCATTTTTCCTGTTTTAATTTGTGCGTGACGATATTGTCTTTTTTTAATTTTTTAAAGAATGAAAACCTAAAAAATGCTTAGGATGGTTTGGTGTTAAAAATGTATTTTATTTATTTAAGAAATCTATAAAATAAAAATGAAAGCTTTTTAGGGAAACACATGAGTTTCTTAGTCAGACCAATAACTGATATACCTGACTATTTTCCTGGATTATTTAATTGTATCACCTAATTGGATCTTGTAGATTTTAAATATGGTTTCTTATTTGTTGTTTTTTCTCTGTTTAAAAAGACTTATATATATATATATATATATATATATATATATATATATATATAAAATCCAATTAATTTGAGTTTTCATTTGAATTCTGTAGTTACTCCTGTTGGTTAGCGTCAACGTTTAATTAAATCTACATAACAGCTACATTGGATGCATAAACTCTAAGATAAATTGTTCAATTTATTTAAAAATAACAATGAAATAAATACACATAAAAATCTCTCAGTATAATACCAAATAAATATAACTACAAAAAATAATAAGCAATGAGGAACAAATACTGGTTTTGCAAACTTATATAGAAAAAAGAATAATTATTTTTATATTTAGTGTGGGTTTAGAGATCTTTTAAGATGAAATGTTTTCGTTGAACAAAATTTATAAAGTAAAATATTTTTTCTGAAAATAAGGATATGTAAAATATTGCAAAACAAAACAGTGTTTCTTATTATCTATAGAACAATA
The DNA here is from genome assembly GCA_022606455.1 of Callitettix versicolor. NCBI lineage: Eukaryota > Metazoa > Arthropoda > Insecta > Hemiptera > Cercopidae > Callitettix > Callitettix versicolor. The sequence goes on from CM040186.1 coordinate 77,713,146, forward strand.
ACTTTGTAATTATTTTGAAAATGTAAAATTGAAAAAACAGTTTATAACTATCGTTTCATGACTCTGGGTAATTTTGAAACCGTGTCTGTTTCTCTTTTTATTAAAGTTCAACACTGTTGTTTTAATAACCAATATTTGTGAAATTTATAGCTTTTTCAGTTCGTTGTATACTAGATATATCATATACTTAAGCCCAATGAAGGCTTTGGCAGGCTTGGCATCTGTTTGGTGAAGAGCCACTTGTATAGCACATCATTATCCTGCAGACCTGTCGGCCATACTGAATATATTCTCTGTAGTAAAGCTAACATTATTAACAATGGTACAAACTGCTTCGTTATTTGTTAAGACAAATGTATGTTTGATGTCTCATTTTAAAGGACTTGATGTGGGAAGGTGTTCCGTATTTATATTTTGTATACACTTTATTTTGCTCCTGTACCTTTAACGGTAAAAATATAGGCTATACAAAATATAAAAGTCGGACCGCATTTCCAGATACAAAACCCTTAAAATTATATATGAAACATAACTGTATCTTACAAAATATTGCAATAATATGTACCGCTCATTAAGATTAGTTTTTAGGGAACAGATACAACACGGAAGTCAAGGTTCACAGTAAAGTAAACCTAAATTCTAGCCTTCGTAAGAATAGTCGTTTACCTGTTCTAGTATTAAGTAAAACAAGCATTAGCTTGTGCACGGTAAAGAGTATTATTCTTTCTGTTTGAAGATTAATGCCTTTTTCCCGACATGTAAATATTTTGATGTTAATAACACTTTTTTTTTTTTTTTAGGGGACTTTATTTACATAATTTTATTCAGAATTATATTTGCTACAATTTTTATTTAAAAACTATTCTTGTTTATTGGGAAAATAACAGTTAATTGTAGGCGACTTGTAGAAAATTTGTTGTTTTGACTCTTATTTTTGTATTTTAAACCGGTTTTCTCAAAACCTACCTAACTTACTACTCTGGGACTAGTTTTATTCAATTTTTAAGGTAACACTATAAGAAACCACCACGATTACCTATTAATTTAGGTTCCTAGAATTTCAGTATGGCTTAATGTCTTTCTTTTTCCAGGAATAATGGTAAAATTTTTCGCTCTCTCTCTCTCTCTCTCTCTCTCTCTCTATATATATATATATATATATATATATATATATATATATACACACATGTGTGTGTGTGTGTGTGTAATTTGTACATACACATCACCAAATTAGTTGACAAAGACTTCCCGCGAAGACAAATCAAAATTTTGTAAAAATAATTATTTGAAATTTTTAAACATTAATATTTTTTTGTTTTTCTAACCATGTCTTCTTTATCTGTTTTGTACATAAACAGATACCTTCATTTGCACACCTTCATACTTTCATCAAATTTACCCTGATTATGTCAGTTGTGATAACATTTTGTTCCTGGCATTCAAATATTAAGTAATACAATAAAAGTACTGTAACAATAACTTTAATTGCAATTTTATCAACAATGTAATTTATTTTAAAAAGGACATTTCAGTTAACACGAGTGATTCATTTTCCTTTGGAAAGAAACAGTTTTATATGAGATCAGATTTGAGCTCATTTTCGGAGTAAAACGATTCCGGGAAAGAAATGTTACCACTCAATGGTGTGTATTTTCGTCCGTTGCCCCCTTTTACAAGAGGATGAATGTTGTACGAAATAAGGGGATGTGTTCTCAAAGATCGACGACACGGTGTCGTAGAGGGTTGTATTGAGACAGAATCCAGTGATGCAGAAAAACCTGGCCGAACTTCTCAAGGGGAAAAAAATAAATCCCCACAAAGTCTAAGCTGGCATTCGGCGTTGGAAATTTCCCACCTTGAAAGAAATAAAGCTTTCAGTTGGTATTAATACGAAATAAGGTTCTAATAAAAATATTGTGTTAAAAAAAAACCTGCAAAAACGCCTTGTTTTTGTTTAGCAGGTACGTTAAGGAAAGTTATAACGATTCACGTCCCAACTCTCAAGTTAGTTTGTTAGGTTTAGACCTCAAGTTTTGTTTATAGTTCCTATTTATCATTATGCATTGATAGCTACTTAAAGATAAGTATTAGTTTAGAGTTCATTAAGTTTTTGATTAAAAAAACTTTATTTTTTCAAAAATATGTTAGTAAAAATTAATGGTTCAAATCCAAAATACAACGAGAAGTTTGGTAACATGTAAAGGAAATGTACTGCTCGTTATTGACATGTACTTAAAAAAAAACAGAACAAATATATCTACAAATTAAGGGAAGTAAGGTGATTATTATCCAATTTCCATAGGGAAAATGGCTACTAGAGCGGCCATCACGATAAAACTCCAACTCGGGAGCACGGATTCTGATCTCTAGACACGATTGTTAAAATTTGCATACACACACATACACACACGTATATTATTATACATTACGTATATTATTATATATATATATATAAAACGTCAAAGTTAAAAACATTTGATTTAATTATCATAACGATTTTCAGTTTTTTCAATAATTTTGGAACAAGAATTTTTGAACAACACAAGTCTATTGCTTTTTTTTGATATCTGTGCGTTATTTTTTAATGAAAGGAACTTTTTAAACATTGTGTTTCTCATTCATTTTTCTAATAACGATAATCTGATGCCAAATAACTGATTCTTTTCTTGTTTTAATTTTCTGTTATATGAAGAATATAACAGAAAATACTGAGTAAAAAACAACTTGTTGTTTTCTGTTTTGTTGTGTCATTCTTGTAAGAGAAGTGAGTGTTCTTTATTTTCGCATAATTTTTTTTGTAAATAGTTGCTTGTAGAAAACAAAGTTTAAACGTAAAAAACTCTTATAACAAAAAATTATAAAAAAAGTCTTAAAATTATGCTACCAAGCAATGAAAATTTATTAAGATGAATGAGTACTAACTTGTATTAAGATTTGATAAGGGATAACTTTGAATAGGATTTTGATAAGATTTAATTTGCTTTTGAAAAAATAAAGAGCACCGAGGCATAATACACATACAAAAAGGAAAGGCCCTTTGTCACAAAAGAAAACAAAATAACCTGTTTCAAATATAATTAATATAGAACTATTGAAATTATTTTACCATGATTAACATTTTGGTAACATAGCTAAAATTTTAAAAGGTATATCAACACTAATAACCCAGTGTTAAATCCGTTTGGTATTTCTTACAGGTTAAGGTAATTTCATGAGTTTGATATTGATTCTATTCTGTATCAAAGTAGTTTTTTTCATTTTTTGAAAAAGGAATAGTTTCTTTTTTGTATTTTGATAAGCAAACTTAAAATAATTGAAAAAAGTCTAACCTTACTGATAAATAGTGTGGAGATATTTAAAATAATTAAATATTTGAATATACCGGTTTGATTTTTTTGTCAATGGCCGTAATATCATGGTTGTGCAGAAGGTCAAAGAACGTACTAAATTAATAATAAAAGAAGACTGATTTCTTTCCGCCAGAAGTAATAATTGTGTAAAACATTAACACAAACTATTTTTCAGAAAATGCAATAAATAAACAAACTTTAACATTTAATTCCTTTCTAATATATATTTGTAGCGAGCACGGCAACTGGATCGATTTTCTCAGAAAGTCACTGTCGGCCATAATGTTTCTAGTGTTATTTTAATATTCTGTTTATGTTCTACTTTTAAAATATAATTTCAATTAAGACGATAATTTGGTCTTTGTATTGCAAGGGTTGTGCAAGAGTTCACAGATCATGTTAAAGTAAAACGAAAAACATATTGTATTCTTTCAGCCAGAATGTATGTAATAAATATGCAAAACATTAGCACAAACTATTTCAGGGAATGCAAACAAACAATCCGTTAAATGTTAGTTCTTTTCTAAAATATATTTGTTGTCAGTACGGAAACTAAATCGATTTTCACACAATGTCACTGTCGGCTTTAATGTTCCTAGTGTTACTTTAAAATTCTGTTTATGTTCAACTTAGTAAATATTATATTAAAATGATAATTTGATATTCGTGGTGACAGGGTTTGCAAAAGTTCAAAGGTCATCTTAAAATAAAAATAAAATTCATTCTTTCTGTCATACAAAATGCACTCTATTCAGTAACAATTATCACAAACTGTCTCAAAGAATGTGAACAGACTTTATTGTTTAATTACTTTCTGAAATTTATCTGTTATAGGCACTCACCGGATCGATTTTCCCATCATGCCACTGTCGGCCATTGTGTCCAGTGTTATTTTAAAATTCTATTTATATTCTACTTAGCAAATATTATTTTAAGACGTTATTTGCTTTTCAAATGAGATTCAATCGATATCTAAGTATAGCTTAATAAATAGTGCCACCACCCCTATCTCAAATGACGAACGGAATTGTTAGGGCCATTATAAATGAAATGACAAATTTTATAGAATGGATAATAAAGTGGACTATAAGTGGATTGTCAACCACTTTCCCTTTGAAGTCTGTATAGCAAAATTAAGTTATCGTTTGATTCTGATAACTCTTTATTGATTAATAAGTGCTTTTTCACTATAACCTACGAACTGTATAGAAAATATAATAGAAAAATCGATTTTCACTTTTTATGACAATATGAATTTTTACGTCTATTCCAAAATGAGGTTTTTATTTATGATCAGAATTAGTTTAAATATTGGTCACATAAGAACTCAAGTTGGTAGTAAATTAGAAAAAAAACATTTGATTTTTAATAAAAAAACTTTGCAACTAAGCTGAATAATTGTAAATAAAATAGAAATCGGCATTTTAATAATTTTAACTAGTGGGCCCGGTAGACCACATGGAAAAGAATTGAGTAATATATACACAGTGTACAGCAAGAAGTTGAACAGTGTTATAGCACCCCTTTGTAAACAATGAAATATAATTACTGTACATACCCCGTAGGGAGGGTGTAGACTAGCTGCACGTATTGAGAGGATTTAGATGTCCCTCGAGGTACCCGAGTCTAACACACACACTTACACTTACAACACTACACTTACGACTTTAACATTTTACACTTACACTTACATTTAGGGAGGCGACAATAGCCTCAATGTGCTTTTCGCCATAAAATAATATATATATATATATATATATATATATATATATATATATATATATATATATACATATATATGATTTATGGAAAATGTGGCAGTCATAACTTCCCTTGTTAATATATGAGCGAAAAGAAAAAGAGCTTAGGACTTTTTTATGAAATCGATGTCCGTAATGAACATAACAAATCACTAATTTTCTATATTGAAATAAAATAATTCAAATATTGGTTGATATTTCAATATTATAATACATTAATTTTCAATTCAATACTTGTATTTTATTATTCCTTGAAACTGTATTCAATATTCAATACTGTACATACCTTCCCAAATAAAATCGTTGCTAAACCATGTATTTCTTGTCACTATGAACCTCATTTAAAATAGGCGTTATAGTTATACTTAATACTTGTATTTGTATACTTGTATGTTAACAAAGTAATGTCATTCATTATATTTAGGTTAATTAATACAATAGACCTTACTTTGATCTACTTTCGTAATTACAACTATAACTTATAAATTAACTTTGTACCTTATAAACATTGTAGCTTATTAAAATATTTACAAATGAAATCTACTCTAGATTTTACATTACTTACTTAAATTCGGCTGCAGTATTTATTGTTTACTAAAATTAGAGAATTTAGTTAATAATATTTTATATTAGAACTGGCCTGGATTGTTTTATTTACAAAACTGATCGATTATATCAGTCTTGAATACAGTAATAATTTAAATATTACTTTCAAGACTTTGTTTTAACAATAAGCTGTTTTGACACACACACACACACACACACACACACACACACACACACACACACACACACACACACACACACACACACACACACACACACACTGTACTCTCACGCAGAGATTTTATACTGCTCTTGGAGGTTTGTTTGGTTTAAACTTGGTTTTATTTTATTTAAAACCTTAAAATGGAAACGTATGAGGTGGGAGAGTTCCCTAGTGTTCTGACAAACCTGTAAGCGTAGTTTTAATAATATACGTAGTTTCAATAACACAGATCTTTTCATTGAAAAAAAATGCAGATCGGAATGCTTTGCGTAGTATTATATTAAGATATAATTCAATAATTAATTTAAAATTTAATATTTAACTGCTACCAGAAATCATTGCAGCAATATCGTTACCAATATTTATAATTAGTCCAGCATCGTAAATTAATGGTGTTATTTTCAATTTCGTCATCCAAAAAATTGTAAATTATGATATCGTATGTAACTTTTGTAAATTATGATTATTCGGTCTCTTTTATTTACGAGACTCTTCTTTACGGTCTCGTAAATAGACATTTTCCTGTTACTGTCAAGGCTTCTAAAACGAATATTTAGAAGGGTAAAAATGAATTTTGTTTCAGTATTCAAGAACTATATCTAAGAAAAGTTTTAAGAAAATTGTAAGAACTAATTATAATAAAATAAAACTGTCTTTATTTTTAAAAGTTATTTTAAAAAACTTTGTTTTAATGGTTGTTTAACTAGTAACGTAATTGTTTTTAAAAGTGTAACGTTTAACTTATGGGTTGTGTTATTTTCGTTTATACTTTCCTAGTTTATTTTATATTATTTATATTATTATATTTCTTTTTTTACTTTTTAAAATTTATTAGCGCATTTCCATTGAAAAAATGAGCTGTCGGAACGACCATCATGATAAAAACCAGACATGAGACCTTGAAATTATCACCGATTTTGATCTACAGATCAGGTTTTCGGTGGTCTGTATATGCATTTTACGTGTATATATATATATATATATATGTATGTGTGTGTGTGTGTGAGTGTATGTGTTTTTTTTGCTATGCCAAAAAAGGGGGAAAAATCTTTTATAGTCTACTTGGGGTAGGGTACGCACTACCCCAGAGTGTGGGACTCAAATTGAGTTTAAACTCAAGTGAAGATATATTGTTACCCACTAAAAAAACCACCAAAAGCATTCCTCTTCTGTAAACCTCCCCACGGAACCGCCGCCAGGCATTACTTCATGGGAAGGTGGACTGGCTGAACGCCTACTCTTCTATAGCGTTAGCTCTCCTTGCTCGATCCTCAGCACTCAACTTCTTCATTACCACTGCAGTGAATCCCGCAATGGCCCTCCAGTTGGCCTCTGAAGCCATCATAGTCGCAACCAGGCTTTCCGGTGTAATGCTGTCTCGCAGATATGTTTGCAGCCTCATCCTTTCATTTTCGAATCTCCGACAGCGGAAAAACACATGCTCCGCATCTTCTTCCACTGCTGGAAGACAGAGGGGATAAGCTGAGTCCGTTTCCAGCCCGAAACGGAACAAGTAAGCTCGGAAGCAACCGTGCCCAGTGAGAATCTGTGTGAGATAGAAATTATGTGTGAGATAGAATTATGTGTGATTATAGAAACAGAATTATGTGTGAGATCCACCTCTCCATAATTCCTGTTGCACCAATCCTGGATGTTACCTATGTGTTGGTATTTCCATCGTCCATTTGTTGATTCGTCCCACTGTCACTGCCATGTCTCCAGGGTCCGATTTCGCTCCTCTGTAATTGCCATTGTATGACTATACCGCGGCTCAGCATTTCGCTTACGCCAGAACAGCCTCGCTCTTTCATCAGCCATCAGCTCTATTGGCGATTCGCCCGCCACTACGCATGCAGCGTCGTAGGAAACTGTTCGGTAACCACTCACGACACGCAGCAACGCAAGGCGGTGCACCGCATTAACCTTGCACGTACAGCTCGCGACCATCATAGCCTGGCTCCAAATCGGCGTTCCGTATAGGAGCACCGAGCTTACTACCCCAGCCAGGAGTCGGCGGCGTGCTTGTCTTGGACCTCCCAGATTCGGTATGAGCCTGGAAAGGGCTCCTGCCACGTTCGCCGCCTTTTTACTGACTGCCTTGAGATGTTCCCTGAAGCAGAGTCTCGCGTCAATCCACACGCCAAGGTACATTTAGACCATATTTAGCAGGTATATTTAATCCAAACGCACACAAATCGATTATAGCCGACAAATAGCTTGGAAAAGTTCGTTAAGCAGAAAAATAAGTTTAAAAGTTTCAAAACGGCTGCCATTTAAAATTATTAAAAATTCGTAACTTTCTTTATTTTAACTCTTTTTGAAAATCTGATTTCACCATTGTAATCACTTTAGAAAACTATCCCCGCAGGGGGGAGGTAGACTAGCTGCACCTATTGAGAGGATTTAGACGTCCCTCGCGGTATCTGTCTAACACACACTTACACTTACCACACTACACTTACGAACTTTAACACTTTACACTCACATTTACATTTAGAGATGCGATAATTGCCTCAATGTGCTTTTCGCCTTAAAATAAGAAAAAAACCCAAAAAAATAGAAAACTGTATAAATTAACGTTTTGAATTTTGAAAATCCGTAGAAGTTAAGAAATGTTTTGACGTCAGTCAGCGTTTCGTAATTTCAGTATAATTTAAAAGTTTAAAATGCCAATTTATGCAGATTTTAGTTCACATTATGATGGTGAAATTACAATTTAAAAATGTGTAACATAAAGACATTTTTTTGTAAATTCACTTCTATCATGTTAGCGTGCCGCAATTATTTTCAACTCTTTTACAGTAAATATTAAAAACTGAAAAAATTGAAACATTTTTGGCGTTACGTATGCTTTCCATGTACAGATGGAATTTAACTTATAGTGCCACTCAAGTTTAATAAAAAGTTCAAAGTTTACTTCTCGTCAAAAAGTTTCGCCGTATTGATTGAGTCTCTAAAACTTTGCTTTACCACATGTGTCAAATATCTTCTTTGTAAAAAAGTTACAACTTAAGAGAATTTGGTGAGATATGAAATATTTCTGTTTTTTGAATGTTGAACCATCTAATTAAGCATACAACTGATTTCTAGGCCTAAACGTATTGGATGAAATAAAATATTTAAATACTATTCCTGTTTATTTTATCTGATCAATTCATTGTAAATTTTTTTCAAAGGTTCTTTATTTTAAGATAGTAAAATTGTTAAAAAATGAATGTAAATTAATTAAAAGACACAATGATGAAAAAATGTAACAATTATTTTTTATGTATTACACATGATAGGCCTATCCAAAAAACATGATGGTTTTTGAAACGAAGGTTTTATGTTAGCTTTGGCGAGAGGAGTGAATGGAAAAAAGTCTGCCGAACGAAAGAATGTAATAGAAATATGGAACGAACGAAACGTATTTCGTCTCTTTATTTCTGTCTCGATCATTTCTGACTCATTTTTGATAACAATATACGCGCGTTACATGAAAACGTTGCGTTACTTTTGATTCGGTATTTTTTCTTAGTTGAAGAACACGTGCACGTTGTAAATGCTTATAATATATTCGAAATTAATATAAACGTTTATTATTGTTGTTAATATTGAAAGTTTTAAACAACATAACCTAAAACTTATTAGAGCATATCAGCTGTTTAATGAAATGAGCTGATCGTTACGAAATGTATAAAACAACAGATATTTTATATAACTACAGTAAATAATATAACCTTAAAAACCAAAGCATAAGCTAAAAAAACAGAATTTTAAGCTATCAATTATTAAACTTGATATGAATATAATTTCTCAAATGTGGTTTTATATATTCTACACTAATATGATTCTACATTCATATGATTCATGATTAAAATATGATTCTACATCAAATTTGAATCAAATATGATCATTAAAAACTCAAGTGAGGATGCAAAAAACATTTCAAATTAAATAAAATTACTGTTTGGGAATATCACTATTGTGGTTGTTCCGTTTAGCGATTAGCTTTCAATCCGTAAATGCCTTCTAATTAAAATTTGGTAATTATTCTCATGTACGGTTTTAATTCGAACAAAATCTGATGAACCAATTTTGTGAAAGCTAACTTTAATATTTTTGTCGATATTTACAAACCGATGAACGTGACAGTTTTTAATTTTTTTTTACGTTTTATTTTATTTATTATTGAAAGAAAAACATGTATTTATGAATGAAATTAGAAATTTTTTCAAATTAATTTTGAATTATACTTAAACACTTTATCTTAGGAACGTTTCAGAAAAATAGTATTTTTAAAACATTTTTTGGAAAACGATATTTTCGTGCAAGCATCTTGTCGGAATAAGGTTTAATATTATTGTTGACTTAAAAAAATATTTGTATGTAAATTCTTATTATTTGACTACGAGTAGTAGTCGAATAGGTTCAGTAGAACCTATTTGCCAGCCTAAATGTTGAGTATTGCTTAAGATAAAACAAAAATGACTATTTAATGGTATACAACTGAAAATGACAAATTATTTTCGAAACGTGTTTTTTTCATGGATTATTGTATTGTTTACTTAAGTGTTTCAATATTGCTTATAGCGATATAAAATTATACTACAGAAAAAGTTTTGTCGACACGTTTTTTTAAATTAATTTAATGTTTCTTATTTTTAATCTTATCAGAAATATTTTGTCACCAGCATGGCACAAGTTGTTATTTATAATGATTTTTTTTTATTTTATGTACTTAAAAATTGAGAAAAGTTTTGTTCAAAGTTAAATTAAATTTTGATTAATATTCTCACACCATTGCGAAAAACTTCAAACTCTTTTACTTCATTTTCTTCACGTAATGCCTTACAATCAGTTTTTTACCCTCGCTTTGTAAGGATATTTGATCTTACTCTAGGGTTTTTTTATAAAACGTAGCTAATTTTGAAAATGTTAGCTTCTCATGACTATTACCAAATCAATAAAATCTTGTTTTTAACTCTACTAACCATTATTTCTATAAATTTTACCGTTACACTGAAAAGATGAAATTTCAAATAGGGCGAAGGGATTTTGATTATTTCAGCCGATTTTCCGATTTATTTTTCAGTATCTTCTAAACAAGATGTTTAGGTAAAATAAAATAACGTGAGAAATTTCCCCCATATTTAAACTTTATAAATATTATTAGAAATCCCATTTATCATTTTTTAATGTCAATGACAAACGGTTAGGCTACGCCGGGATTGTATTTTTCAATTGGAATAATAAATTCAAACTTTAAACACTCTTATTGTAATAACAATTAATTTTTGCACTCTTTTAAATCCTCACTCCTTGGAGTAAAGGGAGAACACAAAAAAAAATTTTTTTAGTTCATTAGTGTAAAGATTAAAACCAAATCAAATGTGCGAATCCAAAATAACAGTTCCTAAATACTGAATGCAAATAACTGATACTTTTCAGAACATGTTCGAGTTGCAGACGGTCACAAATTTTCTTCACTCCAATACTCTTACGCTATGGAATTATCAAAATATTGTAATTGTTTCCATACATAAAGTACAGATATGGAAACCCTGTGCAGTACAGATACAGACCCTTGGAATATACTCTAGGAGCCTGGTTTGCAGTACATTTCATACAGCTGACATTCTGCTTTCCGTTAAGGTTAGTCGAAATGACATTTTGCCAATAATGGGCCTGTAACATACCACCTACGGCTTTAAAAATGACGTCAACATTTTGAAGGCGCAGAGGGACCCAACACCCAAAGTTATTTCCGCAGAACTGATCGATCCAGATGTAGAGTGTGTAGCGTTTATGTAAATAAAATGGAAATTGTGTTCTTTAGAAAATATGCAAGAACCCGTGTAACACCTCACGGATGCCAGTTCATTCAAAACTGAAAAGGTTGAACTATTTTGTTTGATATAAGTCTCTTGAAGGCTTTTTTACGAGCTTTTAATTCGATTTAGTATTACAGTCACTTTAAAAACTTTAAATAAATATCATCAAATTTTTAAGAAATCCATTTTAAGCCAAAAAATAAATTAACATGTTCTGTGCGTGTATGTGTATTACGAGCAAAAATACTCCTACGGAATGATTAAAATTTCAGAATTACTTTTAAACACGTTTTTTCGAAAATCTTAGAAATATTTAGGTTATTTAGGTTATAAATATTTAGAAATATTTAGGTTATATATATTTAAGTTATAGAAACATACAGTTACAAAGATGGTTAGATATGTAGTTTATTAATGAATACATTTTAGGTAATATTGTAAATGAATATGATCGATCAATAACAAAGATGAAGTTATATTCACAAGTCAGTTCTTGACACAATGTATCTGTGGAACAAGTATTAAGCTATCCGACATTTTAGTCACGCATGGAACGTTATGAGAGATGGATTGGAGCAGTGCTGACCTCATGAAATATTTAGACCGAAATAAAAAAAGTGTGAATGAAAGATTTCATCAAAACCGATTTGTCTAATAAAAGTAATGAAAACATTGGTACATGTGGTTTACGAAATTTTAAAATTTTTAATAAAAGCGTTAATTAGGAAATTAAAAGTAAGCAATCATTTTGGTACCTAGTGTAATAATTTCAATAAAAGCATTTTCAACAACAAAACTCCATAATTCATATTAAATTTTTAATTACAATATTTTAAAGAATGATCACTTTATGTTAGCCTTGACTTAAAAAGGTTTTATTGCTTTAAGGTTTACCAATATTGTTTTAACCTTTTGCTAATTTTTATAAATCAAAAATAAGTTATATAGAACTGTTTTATGTTAATAAATCATTTAAAAACACACTATTTAATGAAAATAATCACACACTAATTCATAAAAACAAAATAACAACTAAAGATAAAATAAAAATAAACTGTAAAATTGTAGAAGTAAATAAAGCTGCACATGCTTTACAGAATGTTACTTCATAAAAAGTATCCACGGTCTAATATATGCTGTATATATATTCATTACAAAAAGTAACAGTTATTGTATGTACCTTCTGTCAGCTAAGAGTTAAAACCCATTAATAAATAATTAAAGATTGGTGTAGGGCCTAAACAAAATTATTGCGGAAAACTAAATATTTGTATTACCTGCGTACATACGTACTAAGGATTTATATATTTTTGCTTAATAATATGATTTTCTCATCGGTAACTTAACTCTAGCATCCAAACTTTAAGTTTTCGAAACAAATTTTCGTGTTTAGTGTAACATATTTTTTTCAATGGTCGAAAAAGTAACATATTTTTTTCAATGGACTATGAAGGCTTTTGTTTCATAATTGAACCTAGACAATTATACACATGTTTTCTTAAATTTTACTAAAATGTTAGAGATTACAAAAATTTCTAGCGTTAATTATTTTAAATTTAAATCTAACTATTTTCAAAACAATATTTTTGAAAAATGTATGAACGTAGAAAATTATTATTATTTTTTCTAGCTAGAATTTAACACAAAATTACGCTACAAAGTGTGTTAACTTGTAAATTAAATGAAACTACCGAATGAAGTGGTATATCGAGAAAGTGAGTCAATAATAGACACGATGCGAAAAGGTGAATTGTTTTTTTTGGCCATATAGCACGCCTTCCAGAAACCCAACTGGTGAAACAGCTATTTAGCTAATTCTGGAAGATTAAAACGCAGAATAATTGGTTCAAAGAGATCCAGAGTGATTTAGAAGAGTTAAATTTGACGGTGCCTCAAATTGAAGGTAGAGCAGCGAAGATGATTCTAAGCAATAAATATCTGCGATTCAAGCTAACAACATTTGAACGAAAGACCTATACCATAACTGCTGAACAAAGGGCAGCCAGGTCGGACACGATCAAGAAATTTTAGGAACGGAAGAAGAGGCTGAAACGTTAGTCTCTCAATAGCGATGTTGGATTTTTAGGTATATGGACTGATTGAAGTGCTCCAATGAGGGCGTAAACTAAAGGAAAAAAGTGAACCTAGCGCAACTTAACAACCCTTAATAAAATAAGGTTATTTCATGTTTAACTTAATATTAATAAATTTCAATTTTTTACATGTTATTTTAATTGACCGTGATATAGCTTCTGTAATTATGCAAAACTTGAACAGTAATATTAAACATACGTACAAGATATTCATTACTATTCATAATTGTTTGTACTAAATCCTTGTTTAGGTGTATGCAAATTGATATATAGTGTATCTCTCCAGATATACACACAAAAAGAAGATATTAATTACTATCAATAAATTTAAATTCATTTCTTATATACTTTCTTGACCATGACATAATAGTGAAAACTCGTATAGTCTCTGTAAACATGTACCTCGATGTGTAGCATTAAAATATATTCATAAAATATTAATTATAATTTGCAAATGTATATTCTTTTCTTGTATATTTTGTTGATTGTGGCATATAGCCTCTGTAAATATGCCACTTGATCAGTAGTATTAAAATTACGCAGAATATATTAATTATTGTCGATAAATTGAAATTCTCTACTTGTTATTTTTGTTCACTGTAACCTGTAGACCCCGTAAATATGCCTTTCGATATAATACTCTAAAGATATTAATTATTATCAATAAATTTAAATTGTTCACTTGCTGCTTTTATTGATCGTAACTACAGTCTCTGTAAATATGAAACTTGATATGTAGTGTTAAAATATGCCTAGAATTTATTACTTATTATTAATAAATTTAAATTCTTTTCTTTTTAGTTTTGTCGACTATAACCTATTTGACAGTAAACAATATTTTATCTGTGTTTATGGCGTTTATACATCCTCAGGTTTTAGGCGTAAAGCTTTCAGACTTGTTGTTGAGTCCACTCTGCTGCTGGATGTCACCGAAAGTACCTAAGATTTTTTGAAACGGAAACTTCTTTAGGCGTCCAAGCACAATTCCATAATATATTACTCTGGGAAAGTGAACACTCGATTCTTAAAATGTATTCTTAAAATGCATTTGAGTCTACTGGTGAGCTGACTATCCAACGCGCAATCGTGGGTCTTATGAAACAAGTGGCGTGTGTTCGAAACACGATACTGGCATTATCTTTTAAAATATTTTTATTTAATATTTTTGTTTCAGTAAGAGTTTAAGATGTTTTATTTTTTAAATTTATGTATCACTTGATAAAAACAAAGCTAGATAATTAATTTGAAATTATTTTTTTAAACGTTAATTAATAATTTTTAATAACGTTATTAATAATTTCAAAACTCACAATACTTTGTTTCGCGATATATGCACACAACGTGCGATGATGACAAAAATGATCAATATGTTAGAACAATTGCATTGTTCATTGTATTTATTTAAAGACTAAAGAAAGAATTGTCACCATATATGATGTGTACTTAGTTATTTTTTTTACGAAAAACAAATATAGACCTATTCTTTGAAAAGTATACAAAATTGAAAATAAATATAAGTTTTCTTATCGAGTATGGGCGAGCCCTTGAGGAAATAAAAACAAAAGTGGCTGTTGTAAAGAAAGTAATATTTGAGGGAAAAAACTACGGCAAAATCAATACCAACTCCCCGCCGACTTGTTACTCGGGCAAGGCCGAACTGCCGCAACATTGTAGCCGTTACTTATTCTATTAGCTACTAATCTCACCGCTAACACGAATCGGGAGCAGATTTATATATTTGTGTTACTTTACGTAACATTCATGCAAAACCTCTTAACGTTAGGCTAACATTTTTAAATAATTTTATTTTCGCTAAACTTTTAACCTAATAATTCAAAAGCTTTTTACAATATTTGCAATTAATATTTTTACTGTCTTACTATATGTATTATATAAAACAGTATTATGACTATGCTGGAAAATCTACTTTTTAATGAGTTTTCAGTTAAAAAGTGTGTGTGTGTGTGTGTGTGTGTGTGTGTGTGTGTGTGTGTGTGCACTGTACTTCAGACTGAATGAATGAATGCATGTAAGTTTGTTCATATAAGGTAAGTTTAGAAAAAACTATTTCAGGAAGTTTAACATAAACAGAAAAAATTGATTTCTTCAAACAAACTGTACGTATTTTACTTGTAATTTAAGTGAAATACAGCGGTCAAATCCTTTAAAATTCGATTTAGTAGTAAAACAAAGGAAAACAAATTCCTACGTAATTGTTCAGACCAGTGTACTGGATTTGAAAACAAAAGTTACACTTCAACAGTAGATCGAGAAAACAAAATTAATTCTAACCGTAGTAGTGTTAGTTTATCTCTTTGTAAATGTGGAAAGTTTCTGTTTGTATTAAGGGTTACTTTTGAAAGTTTTAATTAAAATTAATGCAACTTGTTTGCAATGCGATTTTATTCTTAATATTGTTTTATTTTTCAAAACATTTTTGTAATCGTTTTAAAATTCAAATTCGTGTTGTTAAGAAAATTATTACCTCAGTTTTTATTTAATTCTTTTTTTTAAATTTATTTGTAAGAACGAAAGTATAACAAATGCAGAACATAAAATATAAATTTTATAATTTTAAAGTAGCATACTAGAATAATTTCCTAAGATTATAATATATTATACCCGTTTTTTAAAAAACTTATTCTAACAAATATTTATAACTTTATTGAAAGTTGTATTGTAGGCTACAAAAAAATAGTTTATTCCATGGTCAGGCGCTTGGAAGAATTAAAAACAAAAGTTACAGTAAGGAAAGTAATATTATAAGGAAAGTCTAAGAATAATCAATTAAAAAAACTTTTTTGACTAACTTGTATTATTTCCGTGACATACGTTTTTAATTATTTACTCTTCAATTAAGGACTGAAAATACTTTTTCTTAATTAAAAAAAATAAACTTACCTAGCTTGTCGTCATTCTATATATTTCCAAAAAATCATTCTTCTTAATTGGCTTGCACAAACACAACAATAAAGTTCAACACTGTTTTATAAATATTTATTTTTTTTTATTATTAAGCCCTTAACCTTGACATTATGCAACCCGCACCGCAACACACCAACTAGTGTTTCCAGCCAGTCACGGACTGTTACTACGTTAGGGTAGTTTGTAGCGCACGCTACAGAAGGGCGAAAGGGCGCAGGCGCACGCACTGCAATCACGTGATCGATAGTTACAGACTAGACGGTACAGGGTCAATCTCCCCATAAAGATTGCAACGGAAAAACTTTTCCTGTAGGAAGTTCGATCAATTTTAATTAACACATAGTTTAATATTAAGTAATTTATTTTCCTATTTAAAAAAAATTGAATATAATTGTTTAACTACTTTCCTAAAGTACCTTTGAGAGCATGACACAGTTTAACTAACTAGTGACTGAAATACGTTATACGCGGTTTTTTGTTAAAGTGGTTACTTTTTAATGGAATTTTTTTTGGGGAGGAGAAAATAAAAGCATTTATTAAAGATGTCAGACATGTGAGTCATTGTACAAAACAATGAAGTCTAATCAAAATTAATTTTGGTATTTGTTTTTATATTTCTCTTCTTTACTAAATGATACATTATGAGATTCTAAATTTTTGTTATTGTGAAAAGTAATTGCCGCTAGTTTAAATTCATCTCTATTTGATGTACTTGATGTAAAGGGTAGTGAGTTTTTTTACAAGTCCTAAAGAATGTTTTTTGAAGGCCGTGTACAGAGTAGAAAAGAATTTATAACCAATAAATCATAAAGTTTTAAAAGGTTAGATGTGATTTATCGGTGATTCAGCGGCTTGATGGAGTGTTGCTGCTGTAAAACTTCTTTAGATAAAACTTCATGATGTGAGTGTACTGTTTCATTGTTGCAGGTTATTAACTGAAGTATGAAGTTTGCTATATTGACCAATAGAAAATTGCATCAGAAGATAAATTATTATTTTATTAGGATTCGTTTCCGATCTTATGCATAACAATAACTACTATAACATTTTTTATGAGATTAACACGTTCTGCTATATATATATAAAAGACATGTTTCGGAAATAAACATCATCAAGTTATTACTTACAAATAGCAATCCGAGAGAAAGTATTCCTGTCTTTAAAAATTTTGTTAATTTTAGCAGAACATCGAAATCGAAACCGAACTCAGATTTATTCTCTTTCGATTGTAAACTGTTACACTGTTATTTCAAATTCCGTAAATTGGTTTTTGATTCGTAAAACTTCATGATTTAGTTTTAAACAATTTTGTAGAAAATTGTTCTCTTAAATTCTCACTAACGCTAACTGTTTTTAGAATATGTTCTGAACTGAAATGTTTGGAAATATATTTATAAAATGCAGTTGCCGACAAATTTACTGCGGCGCGTTTTGACTTTCATTATTTTTTTATCTATTGATAAAAACGTAACCAGTGTAATCAATATGTTCTTTTCAGTAAAGTAAACTTTTTATCAGCTTGATTAAAAAGCAAAATATTTTAACAAGCAAATGTTTTCGATTTATAAACAGAAATGTTAACTGAAGTTTACGCATCAACACCTTTCCCTTCCGTTTGCTTTTACTGTCATCAAAAACGTTTATACATTTTTTAAATCAAAAGGAACAAACGATTAAATGCAATTTTTTCTCTGCCTTTCAAGTGTCCATTAATGGGCGCAATTTTCCCTTTTAGACTGTTTACAGTTCTTATTACCGATATTTCACTTTGTAGCATTATTTCAATTTGGAACTCGCGTGAATATTGTTTGTCTTTTGTAAACGTTCAATCGAAAATACAAAACCGTTGTAATTGTTAAGAGTTTTGTGTCATATTTTGCACTCTATAAAGAAAATAATGAAAGTATTTTTCTGCCCTAAAGAAAAAAACAATTTCAAAAGACAACTTTAAATATTGACTGTCGGACTAAGTATACATTTTAAAAGTTATATTGGCCACTTGGACTTAGGTACACGTCAAATAATAATCGCTGCACGCAGCTGTCTCGCTGATGTGATAAAGCGAATTTCCAAAAACATAAATATCAAAATATATTATGTGATTGCTTCATTTTAATTAATTTTAAAAACTGAACAAAAGAGTTTTTTAAGTTTGTAACCTAGTTAGAATTTGCGACGAAAACCCAGCCGTTAGTTCTCGTAATTTTAATGAATTTACGCAGATCATTTTGCTACAAATGCAGACATTTTTTACGATATTGAAATCAGAATTTGTTTTTAATTTAAGATAAAATAGTTATGAGTCTTTTAGATTTACATTATCTTCGTTTTAATCAACAATATTTTCTGGGCAATGAACTTAACTAAATTATTTAAAAGCTAGATTTGTGTGCAAAGTTTGAACCAAATCGGACCAATTTTTCGAAAGCTAGAATATTAAATACACACACACACACACACACACACACACACACACACACACACACACACAAACACAAATCGGAATTCGCTAAAAGAACAAATTAATGTAATGAAACAGTGAAGTAAAATATATTAGAGTTTTTCTGTATATTTATAATTCTTAAAAATAAAAAAACAAAATTTTGAATCATAAGCCTACTGAATTATAATGTAACAGAATGTACTACATAGAGAGACATAAAATATTCTGTGACTGATATGAAAATATGTTATAAGTTTCCTATGTGTTAAAGGTAAATACGATACAGCGAGTTCAGAGAAATGAATAAACAAAACTTTCAACTATAATTGACACAGCGAAGCGAGGTATGTGTACTTACTTCAACTTTCTACGTTTGTTTGTTTGTTACGAAGTTTTGACCAAACTCATTAACCGATTGTTTTGATATTTGATACAGAAGTAAATTGTATAAAACCCGAACGACGTATGTGTAAGATTTTTTCCCATTCACTTCCATTTTAATATTGTTGCCTCTGATTTACAATAATAAGTTTACGTAGTTTTAGGCAAAAGCAATGACCGATTGTTTTGAAATATAATATGAATGCACCTTGTATAAAGCCCAAATGGCCTGTTTATTTTTTCCTATTTACTTCTGTTTCCAAATGACCGTCTCTGATTTAATGGCGATGAGTGTACACAACTTTAATCGAAAGCATTAATCCATTGTTTGAAATTTAGTACTAAGTTACCTTGTACAAAACCCAAAAGACCTATGTGTAAAATGTTTTCCTATTCGCTTCCGTCTCATAATGGCGGGCTCTGATTCAACTTTGAAAGTGTAGTTCCAGGTTATTTACTGTAATATTGGTTGAACCGCAAAATTTATCGTAATTTTGACGTCTTCGCTAAGAAATAGCGCTGTCATTGAGCGCTCTGTTATAGCCTATTAATTCAGAATAAACATTGAGGTCTACTGTTCTTTGACCTACTAATTATATTGTTGACATATGTTCATTGTGAAATATGTCGTTAAAAACATTTTTTTAAAGTTATTTGTTATACCACTTTCTTAACGGCGTTAATATTTCAATTAAAACATTATTTAAATGTACTAAATTTTATCCTTTAAAGATTTGTTTAGTTTTAAACATGAAAACAAATTAAATATTAAAATATATTTGTATTCTGCAATTCGTGTAATATTTGCAAATATTAAATTCAAAACAAGCCGAGAAAATTGCTTACTGGAATAAAGGAAAACTTTGCTAGTAAAATGTTTAAAAACTTTTATCAAATTCCACGAGATCTAAGTAACAGTGGCTAAGACGAGGGTAGAATTGCCTTTGTGATCGTTAATCTACTTGTGTCAAGAAATTCCCACAGGAAATTGTTATATAACATCACAAGGGGAAGTAGCGTACCACGAGGGAAATAATTTCCAGTGAAAGGCGTGATGTCTTTCTAACTTCAATATAAACATGTAAAGTCGTTAAAAATGTAATTCTATGAAGTAATAATACAAGAAATAAATATGTCCCTACAATGAGTGAAAAATTATTCAAAAGTTAAGTGATATAAAGTTCGCTGATATTCTAAAATGAATTTGAAAAATGTCGACGCAGCTGTGCAAATAAAATGATACGGCACACAGCTGTCTCGCTGATGAAAACGAATTTCCAAGAGTAATATTTTTATCTTAACCTTTTTTTGAAACTCTTATTTCACTAACATAATCAACATTACAATCATAATATACTAGCAATTTTTAGCTTTTAAATTGCATTGAAAATACGAAAGTTAACCTTGAATGCATCAAAGAAATTCTCAATTTCAACGGATTTTGAAATATCAAAATTCAAATTAATTTATGCACACACACGCACGCACACACACACACACACACACACACACACACACACATATATATATATATATATATATATATATATATATATATATATATATATTTTTAACGTTGATTACAGTCGTGAAATCAGATTACAAAAACATTTAAGAAAAAAATATCGATTTTTTAAAGATTTGAATTGACTGTGTTATTTTGAAACTGTTTAACATATTTTACTGGTTAACAAACTTGTCAAAGGTACTTCTATAATCGATTTTTGTACCAACTGTGAATCTAATTCGGTTAAAATTGCGAACTTAAGCTACTTACCACACACACACACACACACACACACACACACACACACACACACACACACACACACACACACACACACACACACACACACACACACACACACACACACACACACACACACACACACACACACACACACACACACACACACACACACACACACACACACACACACACACACACACATACAAATACAAATATATATATATTGTTTTGTGTTATATCTAATCAATGTAATATATAATACCTGTATGGCATTCAATATATATATATATATATATATATATATATATATATATATATATATATATATATAGAGAGAGAGAGAGAGAGAGAGAGAGAGAGAGAGAAAGAGAGAGAGAGAGAGAGAGTTAAGAATTTGAATTTCAATATCTACAAGTATTTGGGAACAGACGAAATTTCAGCTTTGTATTTTTAACAGCGCAGTTCGTTTAGGAATTGATAAACGGGGGGGGGAGTGATATATTCAGAGTGACTAACTACTAGACATAGGGAATTCCATGATAAAAATATATATATATATTCTATACATAAATTTTAACGTACAAAAGTGATCTATCGGTCTGAATCGACATTCGTTTCACGATTAAATATTTGGATTTTACCATGGACCCAATAAATAAATCATCATATGCAGACGTGATTAATACAGTTTGTTAACCGGCTTAGAAAAAAATCTGGGTTTCCCTTTTAATAATTTAGGCCTACACTGTCGACATTATCAGACGTTGTAACTTCAAATGCTACATTGGCTTTAAATTGCAGGAAACTCGGTGATCGATGAGGCTAAAGCACCGGTCAGTTTTCTGTGTTTCTGAACTGCGCAACTCAAGGTTTTTAGTTTTAGCCGTTGTTATTTCCGTTGCTATTCTCTTACCGTTAACGGTATATAACGGGATATAATTCTCTAATCCCTCCTCTGAACGATTAATAGAATTTTGTGGGGGTCGATTGGTTGGATGATTTAATTTAAAAGAGAGCCGTCTATGAAATCACAATTTTTAAAATAAAACCTTCGAAAACTAGCGCTGTTAATCTGTGTTAAGGCTTAAAACGCATATTAAATAAGCGTAAGCAATTTTAGACTCCACTTTACATGATGCTTTAGGGAAACCATAACACTTACTTTTTTTAGATTCCTAATTTTTAAAACTGGCTTTACTTACATAACTTCCTCTATTCTCAATATACCTACCTCTCTTTTTTCTATAAATAGTTGTTTTACTATTTATCAATAGTTGTTTTTCCTATAGCAACTCCAGTTACTTTACCTTTATCGTTAACGCTGATTTTTCGTCCTCGTTAGCCTAAGCAAGTCCAGTTAAGCATTACAACAATTTCTCAATCAAGTTTTGTTCAATTTTAGAAGCGAGAAGGTTTTTTCTACTGTTGCGGTTAACGCAGGAAGAGAAGAGAGAACCAACATAAAAAATCAAATTGATTAACCCCGTTCTCACCCTCAGTACAAGAATTTCAAAGTGCACAAACGTACATATGTACATACGGACAAAATTAAGATCGGGATAATGTGACGGGTTTTGGAACACTGAGATGCCTCAGATGTCTCTTTGACTCCTTTCCTCAAAGCTGAGATGTCAGATTGGATCTTTTACATTTTTTATTTAATTTTTTTCGTCTCTGGATGGGCGGTCGCCCCTTCGCTCCCGCCCCTCTTTAATCCGTCCTTGGAACCCTCGTCCTCATTAGTCTAACGGGCATAAAGTATGAACGTTAAGCAAAACCAAAAAAAGAAGTCACCCGCAAACTACCTGAGAACGTGTTCCTCCCGCTGCTATCCTGTATGTATAGCTGTCGTGTCATGGCCTCTTTTAAGGACCTTTAGGGAAAACCAAACACTTACCTATAAATTCGCGCAAGTGTTTGTTGGCAACGCATCTCTTTACCGAAAACGATGTTCCCGATCATTATACAATTTGGCGAAAATGGTCAATACAACCCAAATCTAGACCACATTTAGAAGTCGAAGAAAACAAAAAATAAAGGGTGAATTCTAGTGTTGGGGTAAAATTAAAAACAAGAAGTTATTTCGAATAAGTATAGTTTTTGCACATAATAAGTTTATATATAGCAGTTAGAACTCTTCAAAAGTTGAAGTTTCCATGTTCTTCCTTGTATAATACCAACATGTCAAGTCAGTTATTATTGATTTAAAAGCTTATAATTTCGAATCATCTCTTTTCTTGCTACATTTATTCTCTAAGTTAGACTGAAGTGAATATATATAGCGGATTTTTTAAGGTCGAAGTTGGCGGTAACAAACATGTCTGCCTAGAAATATGTTGGCGGTTTTTTTATTACACCATGTGTGTATTTGTGCAATATGTTGTCGACATCCTAAGAATGCAGTGTCGTCTTCGTTCACACAAGAATCCATGTTCACAATGATTAATACTAAATGATTTATGTTGACAACAGTGAGTGAATATTTGTGCCGTGCGATGTGATGACAATATATATATATATATATATATATATATATATATATATATATATATATATATATATATATATATACTAACTACTATAATTATTATATATTATAATCTACATTATTATATATTATATATTTATATATATATATATATATATATATATATATATATATATATATATATATACAGAAGAATCTACATAGAATTGCACACAAAATCGGGTTGAAAATCTCTTACTAAAAACCCAATAGGCTATATGGAAAAAAGGACAGAAAATAAATCCCCTTTAATCACAAAATACGTTAAAATCTCACACAATTCCGCCATTTTAAATACCTTCGTGAAACTATACAATCCCCAGGACTACCGAATCGCTAATGAACAAATAATCACAAAGCTTCAGAAGGCTTACAAGCTAAAGTAGGTTCACTAAACGAGAAATGCATTTCGACAGACGCAAAATTAAGGCACTATAAAACAGTAATTCTTCCAGAAACAATGTTTCTACGCAGTCGAAACAATGGTAATCGACGGTCATTTCAAAACTAGGGATGTAGAAAAGCAGGAGCGAACAATTCTCAGGAAGATTTACGGGGCAATCAATAAAAATGGCGTTTGGATGAAGACACCACAGAACGAACTCTATCATAAGACTAACACAGTAAACAGAAGAAATCAGAAAACATCGAGCGAAGTTTTACACAAACGTCTACAGAATGGAAAACTCCAGAACGGCAAAGAAACTATTCGACTGAAAATATTCACTCACTGTTGTCAGCATAAATCATTTAGTATTAATCATTGTGAAACTATTCTCTTTATAATAGTTAAAGAGAAAACGCTGTACAAAATGGTTAAGAGACGTCCAGTGGGACCTACAACAGATCAACATAAAACGTCTGGAAGACCGAACCAAGTGTCGGAGGTAAATCACAAATGTAAAGTTTGAGCAGAGAACTTTGGGAAACCTGGAAAAAAAATGGACAGATGAATGAAAAAAGGAGCATTCAGAGGATGAAGAGGATTTTGGGAAGAAGAGGGAAAACAGCCAAAGATTAAATCGTGATTTCAAGTTCAGTTGCTGTCATTATTATTATTATTATTTTTTTTTATTATTATTATTATTATTATTATTATTATTATTATTATTTTTATTATTATTATTATTATTATTATTATTATTATTATTATTATTATTATTATTATTATTATTATTATTATTATTATTATTGTTATTATTATTGTTATTATTATTGTTATTATTATTGTTATTATTATTGTTATTATTATTGTTATTATTATTATTATTATTATTATTATTATTATTATTATTATTATTATTATTATTATTATTATTATTATTATTATTATTATTATTATTATTATTATTATTATTATTATTATTATTATTATTATTATTATTATTATTATTATTATTATTATTATTATTATTATTATTATTATTATTATTATTATTATTATTATTATTATTATTATTATTATTATTATTATTATTATTATTATTATTATTATTATTATTATTATTATTATTATTATTATTATAACATAAGTAAAATATGTTCACTGCAGTGATTATTGATAACAATAGAGAGAAATATCCTTTCATACCTTAGTGACTTTGGTTTTTGAGATATTGCACTGTGAAAATGGACTGGCAAATTGATATAACCGGACTTACACATTTTATTTTACAATACAAAAATCTCTGGTTCAATGTTCAGTTTGTTTGTGCCTCGACTAGCTTTCAAATACAAAATCACAAAACTTTGTTAAAATAAACTGTTTGTGGACTATTAAAAGAAAATTGTAAAAACTCTGCCATCAGTGTTTCCGTTTACACTAACTAAACGGGCGATGTGCAGGTAAAAGGTATGAGGTGATTTATTGATGACTTAAAATAAAATTATGAAAATAAATTTAAGCGACTGTGCATTAGGTTAGTCTTCAAACTGTCTGTAAATGTTAACTGTTAACAAAAAATGGTTTATAAGTTTATGGTTAAGTATGTCTAATTATTAAAGCTACTGATGTTATTTTGAATTTCGTATTAAAACGTATCACTCACCAAGTTTTTGTAGCTTATAATTATTTTACCAAGATATTCTGTGGAAATATTTCTTGTAAAATAAATTAAGTTAATCACGAATAAAACTGAGGTTAGAGTGCAGTAACAAGTTATTTGTTTGTTTCACCAAAGTAATCGCTTAATTATTGTCTTCTTCAAATTGTTAAATTTCTCTCTTCAAATGTTTAGACAAGAATAAAAAAAATCACAATGGCTTTCTCTTTGTTAAGTTTCTCTTCCTTTTTTTATTCTTATTCCTCTTCAAACTCTTGGTTCTTCTTTAATCTTTTTTGTAAATTAAGCATTAATCAAGATAATTCTTTTATTTATGTTTATTATGAAATCCCAAGTGATACTTTCAATAATATTATGAAGACGATATTAAATTTAATATGGATTGCGAATAAAAATGGGCTATGAGTGTTTGCTTTATTTGAAGTGAATACAGGTTTTGGTTATTTAAGATATGCTACCTTGAGGTGATTTGGTATATGTATAATTGAAATTTCGGTATTGTTAAATGTAGATCTATAGAAACCATATGTTCACGGACTATACATTTCTACAAAACAATTGTTTATTTTTTCCCGTTAAACTGACTATTGCTTTAGTGTTTTTAGTTGAAGACTAGCTGCACCTATTGAGAGGATTTAGACGTTCCTCACGGTACCCGAGTGGAACACACACACTTACAACACTACACTTACGACTTTAACACTTTATACTCACACTTATATTTAGGGAGGCGATAATAGCCTCAATGTGCTTTTCGCCTTAAAGAACAACAACAATAGTTGAAGATTTACATTTAAAATAAATTATTTACTCCAAATTGTGCAAAAGTAATTTAACCTGGAAAATAGAATGCGTTTTATAGATCAAAGTTCGATTTTATGAAAGTTTGGATAATTTATTTTAAATTTATATAATTGCAGACTATCTAGTAATATTTCTCTGACTATTCTAGTGCCTGTGTGGCAAAAAAACTCCTAGAGTCGAATTACAAAATAGCTAACAACTTTTGGTCATGTATAGTTAATTTTTATTATTTCTTGCGCTTTTCCCTTCAACTGAGCTTTTGCTCAATAAACATATGCTAATAAAGGCACCTTTAAATCCCGATATATAACTTCTTTGAGGATATACCTTGGTGCTCTAACAGTACTGCAAGGAACTTTATTTTGTAATATCTGTATAAATTTGTTGTTACTCATTTTCTTGCATCCTTACAGGTGAGTGCCTTGGTCCAACTTTATTGTACAGCAGAAGTTATTATACTCCATGGGCAATTCGGAGTTTCTCCCAAGTCAGCACTGAAGTTCCATATGTTTATGTTTCTTTTTCATATTTATCTTCCAACTACGTCTTGGCATCCTTAGTCACCTCCAGATTCTTCGCCTCGTTAGAGTTGTCTATTCCTAATGACACTGGTTGATGTACATGGTATTGAATTAGTCTAGTTAGTCCAGTTAACATGAATAGATTTTTCCTCATTTAGATTAATGCGCTATTCCATAGCCCTTTTCTTAACACTATCGTAATTTCCCAGTAATTGTTTGGATAGTGTGTCCAGAAGCGAAAAAATAATTCATTATCTCTTGTAACTATAGGCTAGTTTTGAGAGAGAAATCAAATTTATAAAATTAAAAGATTACATTTTGTTCACATTCGTTAAAAACGAAAATAAATTACAACATAATAATAGGCTTTGTTACAGAATTACGTATGTATAACATTTTATTAATTTGGAAATACAAGTAATTGTTTTAATTACATTAAAGCCCCAACGCTAATAACTCGTAAGATGTTCTGAGCTAGTAAAATATATTTACCTAATACAAATATATATATATATATATAATACCTAATATATATATATTAATTTTTTTTAAATAACTATCATTTATAAAAATATATGAAGCAAAGCTTTTAGTGTTAGCTTGGGTGAGAGTAGTGATTGGGAAAAAGTGCCCCGAACCGTTTTATGTAACAGAAATATGAAACGGAAACAAAAAAAAAAAACAAATTCGTTCTCTATTTCTGTTTCTTTTTTTTCCTCCTCCTTTTTGATAACAGTACACGTGTATTGTATGAAAAAGTTGTGTTGCTTTGGTTCAGTATTTTTCCTTAGTTGAAGAACACATGAACGTTGTAACCGTTTATAATGCATTCAAAATTAATATAAACGTTTATAATAATTGTTGTTAATATTGCTAGTTTCTAATAACATAACATGGAACTTATTATAGCTTATCATCTGTTCAGTGAAATCAGCTGATCGTTATAAATTAATTTAAAACAACTGATCTCTTAGTATAACTAAAGTAAATGTTACCTGTACTAAATTCACGTATTTATTTATTTAAAAGAAACCAATATATTTTTAAACATATCTTAAAACTAATTATATATTCAGCAAAGATATCATTAATAAAAGCTTCTCTTCTGTCGATAACTCACTTGTACTGTAGAGTTCAACACCTGTTCGATTTTCAGTTGTTTTTACTCAAAATACACAAACACTTCTATTAATATATATATATATATATATATATATATATATATATATATATATATTATTTGCGTATAGACCCTGTTGGATCACGCAAAGCACTCCGACTCATGTCTTGTTCCTTCTAATCCTCCATACCTCCCTCATCCTGTCCCCATAGATTCTCTTCCGCTCCTCCGTCCATTTTACCCCTGCTCTCTTTGGGATTTCATTCTCTGGGACCTTCCAACCGAGCATCTTTCTCCTGTATGCATGCCTGTCTTCAACGTCTTTTGAGTCTATTTCTGCGTCATTTAGGTCTATTCTGTCTTGTGCGATCCACGACGTTGTTGATTTGACTCCTTGTATATACTTAAGGATTCTGTTGGCAAGCTCGTTGTTGGGAGTCTACTGATGTGTCCATAGAACCGAAGCCTCCTTCTTCTGATATCTGCTGCCAGGTTCGATATCTTCTCTGTGGTCTTCTGGGATTGCCAAGACCTGTATCAGTCTTCTGTTAATCTCGGGCCAAGGATCTTCCTCAAGATTTGGCGTTCTTCCTTCAAAATACCCTCCATGGTAGCTTACATATATATATATAATTAGTCGTTGTTCAAATTCATAATAAATAATTGCAATATATAAACAGGAGTTGAAATGGTATTACAAAAGAAAATAACAGATGTACTGTGAAATCAGCTGTTTAGCTGAACATTATCTCCATCCTGCATTACCATAACATAATCGTACTTCAGCTACTTATTATAACTCATGTTGTATTAGAGAAATTCCATTTAAAAATGAAAATGTTTTACTGAAGTGGCCACAATATTAAGGCCTCTACTCGGGAAGTTGTAATAGGGTTAAATGAATATGAGCGTGCTTGCGTGCTCGTGCGTATGTGTTGTTTTCGTTTTTAAATTTTAGTCCTATTTGATTCAAACTCTCCCCAAAATCCGATTTTAAAAACAGTTTGGACAAGTTCGTTAAATAGTAAAATTCGGTCAACAATTTCAAAACTTTAAAATTTAACTTTCTTTCATAAATTATTTTGAAATGTTAATTTTCACTAGTGTAATAAGCTTTTAAATAAATGGTCTTTTAAAATTTACAAAATCCACTAAAACTATTAAATTTAATTTGACGGCAAGCAAGATTCATTTTTAAATTTTCATGCAATTTAAAAGTTTAAAATGCAAATAAATGCAGGTTTTAATGCTATTTGTGATGGAGAAATCAGAGTTTCCAAATGACGGTTCGATAAACTAATTACTGTTGGAAATTCGTTTTTATTATATTTGCTTGACGTGATTATAATTATTTATGAAGTTGATTGGGGGGAGATAATTAGTGTTTCAATATTTTTTTTTTATAGAGTATATGTGATGTACTGTAATATGAATTATGATTAATATAATAATTATCATATTGTAATTATTGAGAACCATAATAATGAATATTTATAAAATATGTTAATTTTAAAGATACTCTAAAATGCATTTAATATTAAATATTTAAAACATTTTATTACATGAAAATTAAAAAATACCATTAAACCAAGATAATAAATATTTGCGGAATACTTTAATATCCCTGCTACAACTATAGGAGCTAACTAGTTTTATCGGAATATGCCAGTCAATATGCCCTGTACAAATAACTAATTTTATAAAGGTCACAAATACCTTGGAGGACAAATAACCAAATCGACGTGGAGACCCTGCTTGTACTGTCACACATGTCACAATGGAAATATTTTATATCCTATTGAAAAGGATCCGCAAGTGTCGGTAAATCACAGTTTAGCCTCAGGAAATGACCCTACAGGGACACGGTGGCTTGTCACTAGATTTATTATTGATGACTTTAGTTATATAACGAAAACCTAGAGTCTAATCAGAATTTCGGCTTTTAAATTTTTAAACGTTATTGATTCTCTTATTATTACTAAGTTATATTCATTATTACGTGAAAAACATTACGCATGCATTGTACAACACCGCTCTACAATTATACTAACTTGTTTTTCTGAAAAGCTGGTCTGAAGGAAACAAAATTCAAAATTTCAAAATTTCTATCAAAATATATTCAAAATCTATTCACCTTTCAGTTATATAAATATAAACAGGTTGAATCTATTACGGAGTTTGTTAGTAACTTCGACATTTACAGGATATTGACAAAGATATTGTTAAATACATTACATGTAAATGATCTTTAAAAGTCGAAAACTTCAGCGAGTGTAGTATAACTGTTTTTTTATTATATTTGACTTCTACATTGTTAATATAACGATTCATCTGGTTATTTGGCATTTATGAAGTTGCAGGATTCATAATTCAAGTCAGTATTCTAAGTTTGACATAAAATCGTTTAAACCTATTCAGAGATTTTAAGATAAAATAACATAAATAATTTAGTAATTTCTGCTATTTTATCCATAAGTTTGGAATATCCGAACCGGATTTTAGTAAAACAAAAACTTGTATTAAAACCGTTAAACGGAATTTAAACTAATTAATTAATTCATATTATGAGAACATATGAACACGAAAACGTTTAAGAAAATATCTATATACTTCTAACTTTGTATAATGAGAAAGTAGCACACAGAAAATTAAGGTAAGGCCTACTTCTTACTTCGTATGATAAAAAAGTATGAATACACAATGCTTAAGAAAATGCCTACTGTACTTTAACTTTGAATAATGAAAACATATGAATTCAGAATGTTTACGAAAATGCTGACTGTGTTTAACTTCTTATGTTGAGAAATTATGAACATAGAATACTTAATATACTGTACTATAACTTCATATGGTGAGAAGGTATGAAAACCGATTGCTTAGGAAAAGAATTATTGTAGATTAAATTCATATGATAAGAAATTATGAATACAGAATGTTTAAAAAAGCCTACTGTAGGCTATTTTGACTTCATATGGTTAGTATGAAAACCGATTGCTTAGGTAAGGAATTATTGTACTTTAAATTAAATGATAAGAAAGTATGAACGCTTAAGAAAAGGCCTACTGTATATTAATTTTGAGTTATGAGATAGTATCAACACAGAATGCTTTAGAAAAAACCTACTGTACATTAATTTCTTATGATAAGACAGTATGATCGTAAAAAGCTTAAGAGGTTTTTTTGTTATTTTAAGGCGAAAAGCACATTGAGGCTATTATCGCCTCCCTAAATGTAAGTGTGAGTGTAAAGTGTTTAAGTCGCAGGTGTAGTGTTGTAACAGTAAGTGTTTGTTAGACTCGTGTTTGTTAGATACGTCTAAGTCCTCTCAATAGGTGCAACTAGTCTGCACCCCCTCTGCGGGGAGAAAGCTTAAGAAAAGGCATAATGTACTTTAACTTCGTATGATAAGAAAGTATGAACGTAGAAAGCTTAAGAAAAGGCCTACTGTACTTATCTTCGTATGATGAGAAATGATAAAAAGAGAATGGCTATAAAAGGCTTACTTCTAACTTCGTATGATAAGGAAGTATGAACACTGAATGTTTAAGGATAGGCAATTGAGTTAGTTTCACCCCATAATATTTCAAAAATGGAAAGGCGACAGATCACCCCATAATATTTCAGTTTACCTAATATTATGTATATTATTATGTTTATTATGTATAATATTATATATATATATATATATATATATATATATATACATAGTTTTATTATATAATTGAATACAAAATCGTGCAAGGCAACATTTTAGACTTTATTAGGTGGTAGATATACAAAATCTTTTAAAATACAAGTCTACTAATTTATTATTTAAAAAATATCATGAACCGACCACATAATGGTCATGAAGAAATCTATCATAAAATATTATAAAAATAAGATATTCGTAAAATTATCATCAAACTAATTATATATTCATCAATGATATCATCTAAGATATCAAAGCTTCGCTTTTGTCGTTAACTCCTCGAATGCCACACGTGTACTTCTTTTATATTTCTTACTTTTTATTAAATATTTGTAAATATAATAATACTTTAAATAATTTTTTTAAGGCCACGCTTTATTTATTTCAACATAAGTAACTTTTAAATAATTATAGTATTTATTTAAACTTCCGTGAAACGTTTGAAATAGCATAAACCAATTAAATTGTGCATTTCATGACTGATGCATATATTGAACAAGCAGTACAGGATTTACCATTGGATCTGCTCTAAAGGAATTACCGTTGGCAAATACTCGTAATTATCAATAGAAGTGTTTCTGTAGCAACGAGGTATGACGTGGTATAATGTAGCTTGAGAAGCATTAACATTATATCTTCAAACTGATATCGTCAAACTGAAAATATATATAAAAGTTTATTTAAATAAAAGTAGAATGTATTAAGATTTTTAAAGGCGAATCAGTTAAAGTTTAATATTTAGATATAGAATGTTATTTCTTAGTTTTGTTTAAAAATTAAAATTGAGACGTTTTAGGTTAAGTATAGACGTGAGGTCATAGATAAGCAGTAAAACTGTTATCTATGAATGAAAAACAAAATTCAGTTATATGGTTACAATAAAAGAAATTGTTAAAAAATATTGAAATGAGTTTGAAATAGACTTACAAGAGGTACAGCAAAGTCTAAGAGAATTTCTATTACATTAAAAGTTAAAAAATATAACGTTTGAATAAATACGATTGGAACCGAACAAGAAGTACATGTTTTAAATAGAATTTCAGATTAGGAATATTATAATGACTAGTAAATTTAAAGTAACTACAAGAAGACTGAGTTGCAACAGAAGGTAATATGAACTATATATTTTAATTGTTAATTTGGGTAAGGAGAACTTTTCTAAATTACAAATTAATAAATTTCAAATTATTTGCAAAAGAAATGTATACATTATTTTATTTTATTTATTAATGTTGTGTGATTATTACTTCGAACATAGTTGTGACTGGACTTCGAACCCAGATTATAACCCTTATTTAAAGGCACGAGGCTGTAACACGAGATTTAAGAGTGATCATAGCGAGTAAAAGATAAATTAAAAATAAATTAACGTGTATTAGAAAAAAAAGACGTTAAGGTGAAATACTGCAGGAAGACTGTCCAGAAATAAAAAGAAAAGAAACATTATTTATTATTTTCTGTTAAATTTTATTTTGTTACGCAAACACACACACGCGCGCGCACACACACACACACACACACACACACACACACACACACACACACACACACACACACACACACACACACACACACACACACATATATATATATATATATTCATATTGTGTGTCTGTGTGTGTGTGTGTGTGTGTGTGTTGTTATCACACTCATGTTAAAAATTATTTTGATCCGATTTGAGTCAAACTTTGCGTAAAATTCAATTATAATATTAGCTTGGATAAGTTCGTTGACCAACATAATTTGTTCAGAAGTTTTAAAATGGCGGTCATTTTAATTCTTTAAAATTCACAACTTTTTGTATTAACTTTTTTAACCAATTTTACCATTATAATCAGCATTAAAAACTGAAAAAACAAGCGTTATGAATTTTCAAGATATGTCGAAAGTAAGAAATTAAATTTCACAACGGTCAGGGTTCATTTCGTACTTTCAATGTATTTGAAAAATTCAAAGTGCTAATATATGCAGATGTTAATGCTGATTGTATTCGTGAAACACAAACTTCAAGAAGGATACTATAAAAAAACGCTTTTTGTGAAATTCACTTCTATAACGTCAGCGACACAGCTACGTAGCAATTATTTAATTCTTTTCTTCGGAACTACGCTGTTTCCACTTGGGTAACTACGGAATAGGATTCTCCGTCTAATTCCTTCGTCCATTGTTTTCTAACTATCTTTCCTGACGCTAATTGGTGCATTTGTCCTCAGCAGCACAGCTTAAATTCTTTTCTTTTCTTTTTTTTTTTTATTAGTAATTTATTTTTTTGCATAGTTTATACAACTTTATAAAATTCATACAATCAGAAATTAAAATTCGTTTTTTTGTATTTTAATATACCCAGTGTAACGACAAGGAAATTTCAAAGACAAACCAAGATCCTCACCACACACACACACACACACACACACACACACACACACACACACACACACACACACACACACACACACACACACACACACACACACACACACACACACACACACACACACACACACACACACACACACACACACACACACACACACACACACACACACACACACACACACCTTTAAATTCATTTCAGCCAAAAGCCTTATCTTTAAGTAAACATCATCCATCTGTTTGTAAATCATCTGTAAATTATAGCATATAAGCAAAAGTTAGAAAAGAAAAACAGAAAAAATCAATTTGAGAAAAGAGGAAAAAGAATCCTTAAATGAAATACGTTTAAAAAAAAATAATATAAAGCTAGTTTCTTATTCTTATAGCAAGCTTCTTGGTTATAAAATGGCATATGAACACTGTTATACTGAACTCCTAGGTTAGCAGGTACAAATTAAATGAACTTTAAATTTTAGTGTAACATATATCCAACAAATAACTATTGAAAATCGTAGCTGAGTATTTGCTTAAATTCATATACTGGTTAAGAAGTAAACTACTGCATTTCATCAATTATTAAACAACAAAGCCGAAATTATTGCACGTCAGTCATATTTTCCTAATAGTCCAGTAAAAATTAATTAACGTTTTTTTTTTTTTTTGAATGGCATTATTTGTCATTCTTCTTTCTAAATTTCTAGGTCTTTAAATATCTAAATTATTTTAATTCACTTATAAATTAGACTAAATTGTAAATTTTATTTCCAACTTTCAGCCAATGCAATCATCTATCATTAGGTTTAACATTATTCTATAGCTAAATTGAAGTAATCTGTACCTTGTATTATTCGTTTTTTATTGTGATTTCTGTTATTGTATATACAAAAGAAAATAAACCAAAAGACAATACCTACAGATAAAAGTACTCTAAAAGTGTTTTTTATTTTTTATTTAATACAACATCTATTTTGCTAACACACACGTCTAAATTGTATTTATACCAACTAAAATTTATACTTCACTTAATAGGTGTAGAAAGCTTGCTGTTTTGTAAGTGGGAACAAATGGTGCTGGTTTTATAAATGCAGAACGTATGCCAACGTTAACACTTCAATGCATACGTATATATCGTATCCTATGTTCAACTGCAAGCGACGTCGAGTTAAATATCTCACACGGCATGCAAATAGGAGAAATAATGTGTTATAACAGTTTTGTAAAATAAGTTGTAATGAAAATCACATTAATCTTCCTAATTCCTTTCAAATAATATTAAAGTGAGACAAAAAAACTTCGCAAACACTTTAACACCACGAATTATAATTATTTAAGAGAGATTCCCTTAGATTAATTAGCTAAATGGTCATTATTATTTATAAAACATATTTTTGAAAAATAATTAAAAGCCTAAATTTAATCAAAATAAATCCAAATTTAAAAAAATAACTCAAAATCAAGTAATCCAGTAATTTTCAAAATTTAAATAAAGTAAGTTTATAACAAAATTTTAACTATTGCGTTCAATAATTTATTTTGGTTTTCCGTAGTTTGCAAATTTTACTGAATAAAATATTTTCTTTAAATTATTGTAAAATAGAATTGTACCATGTAAAATATTATCGAAAATTGATCTGTAGAGCTTTATTACGATGACAGCTCCAATAGTCGTAATGATTAAATATTAACACTAAGCCTGCATTTCAGAGCTACATTTTTTTTTTTTTTTTTTTTTAACGTCCGACTATTGTGCACACTTGGGCTAATGCAGACGATGGGATGATTTATAGCGTATGAAAATGCCAAGCCCTGGCCGGGAATCGAACCCGGGTCCTCGGGGTGAAAGCCTAGTACGCTATTAACTAGGCCACCGAGGCGGCATAGCTACAAAATGAAAAATAAGTGAGGTAAAATGTTTCTAGGATTCTAAAACTAAAAATGTTTACTCATACAAAATATAAAAACAGTAGATTGCTTACTATACAAACAATAAGCCGACTGCATTCATTCAATATTATTTGTGTACCAATAAATGGCCAATATAAGTACTCACAGTATAGGCTTTCCTAATCAATTGTTTTTCCACCACTCTGCGACATTGCTCCTAAACTTTTCCGCCAATTTAACTGGTAACCATAATATTTAGCAAAATCGTTACTGGACCAACTATATTGAAAATTGTATGCACTTTCCCCGTGAAGCGGTCAAAATTATGATATTTTGCCGTTCAAAAATTGTTACAGAAAACACAGCCAGCAACTATACTCGTCATCGTTAAATCAAATGCAGCCATCTTGAAAAGGAAGTGAATTGGGAAAAAATCTTACACACGTTGTTTAGTTATTACACAAGATGCTTGAGTACCAAATTTTAAAATAATCGGTCAATGCGTTTTGTTAAAACTACGTAATTTGTCATTGTTAAATCCATCTTGAAAAGGAGATGAATAATGAAATTCTTGTGTCGCTTCATTCAGGCTTTATACAAGGTACTTTCGTACAGAATTTCGAAACAATCGGTCAATAAGGTTATCCAAAAATGCTTACATTATCCACCGTCAAATCAGAGGCGTCTTATTCAAACAGAAGTAAAAGGGGGGAAATGTTTCACATAGAACGATTAAACTTTATACAAGGTACTTTCGTACAGAATTTCGAAACAATCGGTCAATAAGGTTATCCAAAAATGCTTACATTATCCACCGTCAAATCAGAGGCGTCTTATTCAAACAGAAGTAAAAGGGGGAAAATGTTTCACATAGAACGATTAAACTTTATACAAGGTACTTTCGTACAGAATTTCGAAACAATCGGTCAATAAGGTTATCCAAAAATGCTTACATTATCCACCGTCAAATCAGAGGCGTTTTATTCAAACAGAAGTAAAAGAGGGAAAATGTTTCACATAGAACGATTAAACTTTATACAAGGTACTTTCGTACAGAATTTCGAAACAATCGGTCAATAAGGTTATCCAAAAATGCTTACATTATCCACCGTCAAATCAGAGGCGTTTTATTCAAACAGAAGTAAAAGAGGGAAAATGTTTCACATAGAACGATTAAACTTTATTCATGGTACTTTCGTACAGAATTTCAAAACAATCGGTCAATAAGGTTATCCAAAAATGCTTACATTATCCACCGTCAAATCAGAGGCCGTCTTCTTCAAGCAGAAGTAAAAGGGGGAAAATGTTTCACATAGAACGATTAAACTTTATTCATGGTACTTTCGTACAGAATTTCAAAACAATCGGTCAATAAGGTTATCCAAAAATGCTTACATTATCCACCGTCAAATCAGAGGCCGTCTTCTTCAAACAGAAGTAAAAGGGGGAAAATGTTTCACATAGAACTATTAAACTTTATTCATGGTACTTTCGTACCAAATCTCGAAACAATCGGTCAATAAGGTTAGCCAAAAATGCTTACATTATCCACCGTCAAATCAGAGGCCGTCTTCTTCAAACAGAAGTAAAAGGGGAAAATGTTTCATATAGAACGATTAAACTTTATACATGGTACTTTCGTACCGAATTTCGAAACAATATGTCAATGCTTTTGGCCTAAACTGCGTTAGAAAGAAACACAAAAACCATTTTTCGGTTGGTCGATTTGAAAAAGTGTTCACTCTTCGTTAGGTCAATTATAATTTATACATTAGAGTAAAATTTAAAAAAGTTTTTTAATTCTTCATAAAAAATAATTTATTTTTAATTGTTAACAATAAAATGTTTATTGTAAACTTCGCACAATAGTTTTGGAATTATAGTTAAAGTAAGTAGAAAAAACTCCTATATTAACTTTCTAAAATACCATTATTTCTCTAAAAAATTCCAATTAAAAACGCAAAAAAAGTTTTAAGTTTAGTATTCTTATAAAAATTGATTGTTTCTTAAAAGATATATCTAAAGATTTACAACTCAAATCAATGTATCAATTTAAAATAAAAGAAATTCCCTACTTGTGATTAGCATAAGTTAAAAAAAAACGGTTACATATTTTGTGGGTTTTTTCAGAAAAAAATATCTATTGAATTGTAAATTACCTTCACTTCACATGATCTGTCTACGGTTATCTTTATGACTGTACAAATATTTGAACAAAACTTGTGCGCTGGTTTAATAAATTAGTTTCCAATGAATAATTTCCACTTTCAATAGCACAGAAACTGAAATTTTGTAGATATATTTCCTGATTGGGTACATATTAAATCTAGTGTACAAAATGAAACCAGTTTTTTAGAAATGATTTTGAGAAAATCTGGTTTTTAAAATCTAAATGAGCATAGTTGCAAATCATGAGCTAACCGGACCTACATAACAACGTCCCAGGTGTTCAATGACACCCGTACAAAGAGATACAATCACTAAAGACAATAACTACCTTTTATCTGAGGTAACCTGAAAACAGATATATTTTTCATAATTTCATAATTGATTTTTTCAAGACCATAATACCTTTTATGTTTCGAGGAAGTGAAAATACAATAAGGTACAGATAAAAAAATATATTTATTGGCTCATTGGAAAATAAGATATTGTAACTGCCATAATGATAACATTAACCCGGGACCTTGAAATAATCGCCGATCTTTTTCCCTAGTTAAACCCTTTTTGAAAGTTCGTTATATATATATAGTGTGTGTGTGTGTGTGTGTGTGTGTGTGTGTGTGTGTGTGTGTGTGTGTGTGTGTGTGTGTGTTAGTTTGCTTGTGTTTTTGTGTGACTGTGTATTTTAGCATTTTCACTTACAAGTTTGTTAAACAGCAAAATTCCTTCAAGAGTTACAAAATGGTGGCATAAAATATAACTGAATATTTAAGTCCGTCGAATATAAAGAGTTGTATTTGACGGTTAATTCTGGTATTTCCAATTAAATAGTTTAATATATTTTATAGTACAGTACAGCACAGATTTTGATATTGATAATAATGGCAAAATATTAGAAAAAGGATAAAGTAGAATTTTTTTGAAATTCGCTTCTAGCACGTCAGCGAGAGTGCGTTTCTTTTTGTTACTCTGAGATAAATTACATTGCACGAGTAAAGGAAATAGAATGGTAAAATTAATATTATATTTCTACTTTTATTCCGTTTATAGACTGAACTAATAAAATATAACTAGTCTCCTAGATAGAAGTTTTCTGAAATGGCCTGGAGACATTAATTAAATAGAGTGGACCAGACAGAGCATCTGAAGGTTACGTGTTTTATTGATATTTTGATATTTGTGGGTGGAGCAATCATTTTGAGAGTGATGCAGTAATTAAACGCGTTGGAATGTGCGTTAATAATTTGTAAATAAACTTGTTCACATTCAATTGTTTTCCCAAAAATTCTGTTCGGAAAATGAATGTGGAATAATAACTGAAACCAAAATAGCGAATTTAAAATTAACAAATATTTTATGAAACATGTTTACATTTTTTATTACGGTCTTTATAAAATCAAGCAGAAATAAAAAAAACACGTAGCAAGATTTACTAATACATGTAAAATCTAAATTTTAAATTTCAAAATTACTAATAACAAAGAATAAATGGATTAAAACTGGACAAAACGTTATCTAAAAGGTTTTAAACCCTAAATTTAAAAACATGTTCAATTAAAGTGAAAACTTCGGATTCACATAAAATTTTCGATATTTTGAGATTCTGTAAATGTCACTTGGATATTCAGATCCAAGTCACAAATTCCAAAATTTGTGTTGTTTTGACCTTTTAGAAGCAACCCTACGGTCTTTAATTCCAATGTAGGATTAGAATAAGCAAAAAATGTTCTTTACTTTTGACCGGTATTTAAATCAATTTTGAAAATATCCGTCCTATAATTTTCCTGTAGCCCCAGCAATTTTTGAAAAACAATGTGGTTCTATTCCAAGCAGTTTTAGTTCAGTGTTATAAATTTAAGTCAATCGATCGGGCTTACAAATTGCGTGTCGAACAGACAGACACACTGAAAAGCAGAAAGTCAGAAAAAATTTGAAGTTTATTGGAAATCGATTCTAAGCTTATGTATATAAAACAAAATTACATATTTTTAACAATATTAGTATTGTCAGGTCCAAAATTCTTCGGTTGATCATGGAAGGAAAATTAATAGAAAACGACAATGTAGGAACTCTTAGTTATAGAACTTATGCTTTGCCTGCACATTATGCTTTGGAACTTATTCCATTTAAACTGCAACTTCCAGCTATATTGACAGATTACTTTCGTCAAGAGCCTGTATAGCTAGGTTATTTTGAAGCGAAGCTTGTAGTGTTAGCTTCGGCGAGAATGAATAGAAAAAAAATCTGCTGAATGGAAGAATGTAACGGAAATATAGAACGAACGAGCAAATGAATTCGTCTTTCTATTTCCGTCTCTATTTCTCTGCCTCCTTTTCGATAACAGTACACACGTATTATATGAAAACAATGTGTAGTCGAAAACTTTGGTTTCGATATTTTCAACACAACTGCTCGTTGAAACCTTCTTTAATAAATTCGAAATTATTATAAACTTTTATAATAATTGTTGTTAACATTGCTAGTTCTTAACAAAATAACTTGAAATTTATTATAGTCTATCAGCTGTTCATTGAAATCAGCTGGTCGTTACAAATTAATATAAAACAACTGATCTTTTACTATAATTACAGTAAATAATATCTGAGCTAGGTTCACGTATTTCGTCCCCTCATTACATAAATCCGCGCTTCGCTTCTGTCGGTAACTCACCGAGTTCCACATGTATACTTTTTTTCAGATTTAATATTTACAACTTGGATGCTTTACTAAAATGGATACTTATGAAAGTGATTTCAGTACAGTATTCGAGTAAGTCCATACACACTGTTTCTAGTACAGTAATCCTGCAGTTACTGATACAACAGTGTTAAGGTAATTGAGAAACCAACACCTGGTTCACAATTGTTTTCCATTCACCACAATGGTTGGTTCATTGTATTTCCCGAGGTCATTGTGAAAGCCAAGGATTTCCGGAGTAAACAAAAGCATTATAAATCCGACAGCTGCATGACATAATGCGACACAGGTTGAGAAGGCGGCAAGCTAACGATTCAGTGTAAGCCTCGTTTCCTGTTCACGCCAAGCGCAACTGCCAATTAGAACACTCGATTTGTCGGTTGACAAAGATTCATGAATCCGTCAAAAACTGGATATACAAAGGCACATGCTTAGAAGTGATTACCCAGAATGCAACTGTAAGATCAAAACTACAGTGTTCCAACGCACCTTACTAGCAACCATCACCTGAGAAAAAGAGTGTCAGTGTTTTCACGCTACAGGTCCGCGCGCTATCTAACCGCGTGTTTTCAATCCGCAAATCCTGTCGTTTTTTATCGTTTTTACGATATAGTACATACAAAAATTGCGTGTGACACTTGAATCAGTGCCGACAAAAGAGAAAACATTTACGCTCGCGTTTAAAAAAGAAAAATATTCAATAAAGAAAAATATTTGAAGTGATATCTTTACAAATTACAAAATTCAAGTAAAAGTTATTATTTTTGTTTAACATCTAATTTTAATTATTAATAACTAAATCATGCAAAAAAAAGAAAGGTAAACAGAAGTGGCTACTTTCCGCATGCCTGACTGTATTTTTCACTATTAATATTTAATTATTTTTATAAAAATTTAGATGCATACAGGAATAGATATAATAATCAAAGTATAATATTAAATAAAATATTTGTGATTCTGGGATTCAAAAGTTAATATAGGTCATTATCCTTAAATAATTTAACTACACAAGTTTAGAAAATTTTTCACATTTAAAATTAACAGTTACAATAAACATAACCTCAATTGAAATTATATTGAAGCAACAGCTGTTGTACAAAATCAGCTGTTTATAAGTAGTCACTTTCAGTCTACATATATACAAAAACAAGT
The DNA here is from genome assembly GCA_022606455.1 of Callitettix versicolor. Classification (NCBI taxonomy): domain Eukaryota; kingdom Metazoa; phylum Arthropoda; class Insecta; order Hemiptera; family Cercopidae; genus Callitettix; species Callitettix versicolor. Next base: position 77,755,425 of record CM040186.1, read on the forward strand.
ATAGGGGTTGTGAGGTATGCGTTACGGAATTAAGCGAAAAAAATGTTAATACCCATGTTTTGTCAACTGCGATGATAGAAGTTTTCACTTCAAAAACTATCGTTTTCTCTGATTGTGTGTTAGCATTTAGTGCGACATTCGGTCAACATAATTTATATCATAAAAATTAAATTCAATAGTTTTCCAGTTAAAGTAAATTTACGAAGCGTGAGCAAAACTATTGGAATTTACTCAATATTTATCCACCAGATATCATCATGAAATTTAGTTGCTGAAAAGGATTTTTTAAATTACATTACATTAAAAATGTAAAATTATAAAACATATAATTAATTGCTCTAATTTATTGTTTAGATGACTATTTATTTAGACAGAACTTTTAACATTGTTAACTAAAGAAAGAAGTCAGTATTTCGAAAGCATGCTGAACTATTGTTGTTGAATAACGAAGCGACATTATTTTCTTTTTTAATGAAAGACTGTATTGTGCAACATTATCGTGATAAAACAGTATTGTCGATAAATACTATTATACCGTTAATAAATGTGTAACAATATTTCAAAAGCTTTCTCACATTTAATTAACTTTAAAATGACACTTTTAAGCCATTTAAGCAGCGAATGGAAATTGCAAGCAAAAAGTTTTTTTTGTAGATAAAACAAAGTAACAAATATCATTTTTGCAAAACGTAATAAAATAATTACTTTATTTGAATGAGTATACGAACAAGATTTTTACGTCCAAAATTTGAACAAAATTTTGAAATGTGATTTTGAAAAATAGGTTTCACATTTTTTCTATCCGATTTTTAGTGTTTTTGGCTGATTTTAGTAGTCATGTTTTTTTAGGAAGTTTTTTGTAATAATATAAATTTAATGTGAAAGACTTAATATATAATATTTTTATTTATCTCATATATTATAATATTTAGTGTTTTAAATATAAGGTATTCATTTAATATAAACTGAAAATTACTTTTATTAGTTTTTGAAGAAACGATATTTGAATAAATATTACTATTCAAGGTCTAAAATAGTTTATAAAAAGTATAAAATTCTTATATATTTAGCATTTTAAAGAAATTTTGATTATTTTAGTTTTAAACAATTTTAATACAAGTCATCACCTTGTATCAACACAAATTTTACGGACTTCTCGTATAAAATGTTAACTTATTTACTACTGTATTTTTGTATGCAAAAGAAACATGAAAGAAGACACCAACAGGGTCTCCAGAAACACGCGAACACAGAGATCCTGAGGATGTTGGATGAGTCCAGTCCGCTTCGACGGCTGGACAAGAGGACCAAGCCAGCTGACTTGATATAAGTAGTATTAGTATTCTTTATATGGAAACAGCCATTGAGCTGTTACCTATCACCCCATGAATTATTGATTGGACGTTGTTAAATGAGCTAAGCTCAGTTGTAACATTATGTGTAAAATAAAAAACTATCAACACTTATTTGCAGGAAATGTATATCTTTGAAGAAAAGTACGAGTATAATATTTTTATTCTTAATTTAGAGTTATAAAAATGCATTTAAAAATCATTCTCAACAAACACAGTCACTTACAGACTGAATTCGTGCAAAAATCGTTTTTTTTTTAATCAATATAGTTTCTAAAACAATTTCAGGTCTTAAAATTTCAATATCAAGTTTTATTTACACAAATTTTGATATTGAAATTTTAACTAATGTACAATTACTTACTAAATTCCTACTACAGTACTTTGAACTTACTTACTTTAAATTACTACTAAATTACTTTACTTTGAAATTATAAAAGTAGTTATAATCAAAAAGACAAAATACTTTGTTAATTTATGTAATTCCTGCTTGCTGATTCTTACTTACATTGACTTCTTTACTAGATACAGTGAAAAAAACTTTAGTTTTATTTGCTCTTCACAAGAAAACTAGTTTCCCAGAATTTCATTTTCAGTTTTAAAAAAACACAGAAAGTCAAGTACTAATACTGCTCAACTATTTCCAATTGTTTGGTATTTAGGTCATACAGGCGCATTGCTTTCACGGTATCGATTGAAAACTCGATTTGTACCGGTACTGTTTATTTCAGTTGGAAAGAGATAAAATTTAATTACTCATGGTTTTATAACTGGTAATAAAAATAATAAAATTACATCCAAGTTTCCGGATTAACGAATTAATTCGTTAAATGTGAGTAAACAATTACCATTTGTTAATCTTTACAATCAGTTAAGCAACACAGGTGAACGAAATATTGCATGATATTATGATCGAGTTTATTTAAGCAGAATTGTAACAGTAACAATAGGCTATAAAAAAATTATATTAAGAACGAGTCAGCGTTCCGTCCTACCAAAATACCCCAAGCTGCTGCAGTGTGCATATATTGGAGGTGACGCTTAGCGGTTTTAAGGTATCTATAACTTAAAAGTTAAAAGTTTTTTATGGTTGGCAGTATTATAATCTTAAGGGGAATGATGTAGCTATAAAATGAAAAGAAATGTTTTTTTGTTCAGAACTGACGCGTTTATAGCTTAAACGACTGAATTGATTTTGAACACAGATGACTCATTATATCAGTTCTGTTTGCAGGATGTGTCCTTTGCGTAAAAACTCAAAAAAACAAATAGGTTTACAATGGCAAAATTGATGAAAAAAGAACAATAAACGTCTTTTGAACAAACAATTGTACACGAAAGGGAAACTTTTCACAATAATTTTCGTGAAAAGAAACGAAATATACAAATCATTTTCAAAACGATTTTAACCGTGAAAATTAATTTTAAGCAATATATGTAACGCTATAACATTACGTGTGCACTCCAATCAGCGCATTGACCATAATGTAGGCTACCGGTTTTGAAAGCTAGTTCAAAGAAACGTTGAGTAATAATTTAGCTAAATCTAAGACACATTGAGACTATTGCAACGGAAAATTCAAAAATGTTTCTCATATTTTGTTTGTCTTTTTCGTATAAGAAGTTTAATAACTCTAATAAAAATAAAAAATGTAAAGTAATAAATAGTAATATCGTTTTATAAATAAGCCTAAATCGAAACAAAATCTTGAACAAATTCTAAATGCCGTTCAATATTCAACTTTAAATAAAATTATAAATAATAAATTTATAGAATTTTAAGGAATATTTATGTCTATTTTATTTTGTAGATGATAACCGATGGGACTTTTTGTTTAGGTGCTTAAGTGTGTTTGAAATTATATAAAAACCATAAATGCATTTAAACAAAATAATATCCAAGAACTACGTTGATTAACTTGCTGAAATTTGAATTTGTATTGTTAATGGAAGTATATAGGGGAGACCGGGGACAAAAGTAACACGGGTCAATTGTAACATCGTCTATTGACATTGTTTTGTGCGTTTTGAGAACTCATAGCGGGTAGCATAAGTACCGTCATTGGTAGGGCCTGCAGTGATGAACCAAACGGCAGGCTAGTGCTGCAGTCTTGGAAGCCATTACAGTGTTATGGTTTTCGTAACAGGTGAGTAAATTTTTCATGTATGTTAGTTTTTTTAATTAGATAAAGTACGTTAGTCCTATGACGATTTCGTTACTGCCATACTTAGCTTAATTGTTCGGCTACAATTTGATCTATTTAGAAGTTCTTTAATTGTTGCCTGAGATAGTAAAATATAGTTGTATGTATATGGATGTCCGTTGAGGTCGGTTGTAACGATGTACATTGTAACATGTTACAACTGACCCAGAAAGACTAAGCCATAATTATTTTTGCAATTGCTTGTTGTTTTAAGAGGTCAACTTAAAAACCTTGTGGTATTATTTATTATTTGTGCATGGTACAAGGTATATAAAACAATATTGCTTTAAATTTACAAAATAAGGGGACTGAGTGAGGTCTAGAGTTCACAGAACTACGAGTTGAAATAAAACGTTTGTAATTATTTATTGTGATTAAGGTTTTAATGCTCAATTATTGCTTCATAATGCCAAGACGACCTAAATGAGCACACCTATTGCCACAATGAAAGAAGCTACTCAAGCCGTCCTTGAAAAAAAGAGGACAGTAGCAACTACACCTACAAATATTATGTCAGGACTTTGGCCATATAATAGAAATACTTTTGATGACAGCGAGTTTGTTCCTGCATCAATTACAAACAGAGAACCACTCGAAAACAACTCTGCTGATCTTCTGAAAAGTCCTCTTTCTAAAACCACAGGGTTGTCTTAAGTTAATGCCACACCTGCGGATGTTCTGGCTGTTCCTGGTCCATCTGAGACTTAGTTTTCGCTACAGGCATGACTACTCCAAGGTCTGATGGTGCATCAACAGTCAACTTTTCCCCAGATATTGTGCGTCGTCTGCCAAAGGCATCAGAAAGAACTAACGGAGATTAAAAAAAAAACAAGACAAGAAAAACAGGAAAAAGTACTATTTTGATTGAAACAGCGGAAAACTTAGCTTTATTACAAGCCAAAATAAAAAAATAAAGCAAAAGTAAAAAAAATAAATCAAAGCGTGTACTTTTAAAAAAAACTGGAATACAAAAACAGATGACAAGAAAGAAGAAAAAGTTTTAAAAATAAAGAAAGAAGATCATGATGAGGAAGACGATGAAGATGAAGCATTTTGCCTCATTTGTCTGGATTTTTAAAACAGTGATTCAAGAGAACAGTGGATCCATGTAAAATGTAAAATGTGGGCTCATTTAAAATGAACCAAAGAAGAAGTGTTTTATATTTGCCACAATTGTCTTTCACAATAACATTTTGTAGATTATAACACTATTAAAAATGAATTATTTATATATATATATATATATATATATATATATATATATATATATATATTATATATATTGTTAGGGTTCAGCTACTGAGAATGAAGAGGGCTCTTGGTATAACGCGTGATATCTGCAATAAGAAATGTATGTCGACGCACACAAAAATCAGACACTACAACACAGTCATAAAACCGGAGGTATTATATGCAAGCGAGACTCTAGTACTCCACACAAAAGCTACCATGGAGGATATTTTGAAGGAAGAACGCCAAATCTTGAGGAAGATCCTTGGCCCGAGATTAACAGAAAATGGATACAGGTTGCACTCTCGGAAGACAATAGAGAAGATATCGAACCTGGCAGCAGATATCAGAAGAAGGAGGCTTCGGTTCTATGGACACATCAGTAGACTCCCAACAACGAGACTTGCCAACAGAATCCTTAAGTATATACAAGGTGTCAAATCAACAACGTCGTGGATCACACAAGTCAGAATAGACCTACATGACGTAGAAATAGACTCAACAGACGTTGAAGACAGGAACGCATACAGGAGAAAGATTGGTTGGAAGATCCCAGAGAATGAAATCCCAAAGAGAGCAGGGGTAAAATGGACGGAAGAGCGGAAGAGGATCCATGGGGACAGGATGAGGGAGGTGTGGAGGATTAGAAGGAGCAAGAAATGAGTCGGAGTGCTTTGCGTGATCCAACAGGGTCTATACGCAGATAATAATAATATATATTGTATTGTATTGTACGTTTGTATGTTACTTTTAACCCCAAGACCTGTTACAACTGACCCAGAGATGGGGTCAGTTGTATCACACTGCAGGGCAACAATTATCGTAAATCAGAACAATTATCGTTAACAATAAGACATATTTAAAAGCATAGTTTAATAAAATTTATTTGATGTGTCAAAACTCTAAAATACAACTTAAAATGTCCTCAAAAAATGTAAGGAAATAACCAAAAAATGTTACAACTGTCCCCGGTCTCCCCTATGTTTAATATAGAATAGGAATATAGAACGCCAAAGTAGGCCTTTATAATATATATTGTGTGCAATGAAATCTACTCATCTGTAAATTTCTTTTATTCTCGGAAAAGGCTAAAACGATTTTGATATTATTTTGCAATATAAAATTTTAAACGATCTGGTTGAATCCTGTATTTGGAAAAAATAATTTTAGTTGGATAAACGTAATTAAAAAAGTCACTATGAGTATCTATTTAAAACTTTAATGTAAAATTTTATTAGAGCTAAATTTGGGTACTAGATATTAGTTAAAATATTAAGTATTTACATAATTATTTAACATTTTTGTTTTATGTATGATTATACTGTTACGCTAATAGGCGTATTGACAGTAATTGTTTTCAATTTAAAGAAAACCTTAAAAATAAAATCTACTTCCTAAATTTGGGGGTCGATAATTTAATTTTATCACTGTTTATCTTTGAAGCACGTATGTAAGCCAAAGGCGGATTGAACTTTTGAAATAAAAGAGAAGTTTCGAGAAATACAAATACAGTGACAAGCGATATAAAGTTAGATAGAAATTAGAACAACGAATGCAACTTTGGTTAAGGAAGTTTAT